>CM024564.1:45975340-46575340 GCA_014182515.1 Eucalyptus microcorys | reverse complement strand
AACCTGAGTTGGCTAATCGAAAACATTGAGGGTTTTTCGGTGATGTTTCATTAAAAACAAACGATATGAGAGAGGATAAAATCGATAAGTTTTATACATAGAATTTCAGATCAAGGACTAGCCTCATCAGAAAGATCTCTATGCACCACTTAAAAGTTGAAAACTTGAAATTGCATAAGTCAATCCAACAATAAAATTGAGATGGAAACTTTTTTGTGTCATAATCTTAAGAGAAGATTATTATTATATTTATACTTTTCTTGAAGTCCAATGGATTTGTAGAATGCCTTTACACAGAGACATAGCCCTAATTTAGGTGAACTTCTATAACAATTTTCTCGGTGTGGTTCTTTCGATTCTGTTCTTTTAAAATTATGTTTTGCCTGTGTGGATTGTTTGCTTGTGTTGTATTTCTGGAATTGGTGTACAATTCCTAATAGCGAAGCCCCGTAGGATCGCCGTATTCATCTTGAGACTTGGATACAAATCTACCGTGGCCCTTAACAAGGTGGCTTGGGCAGGGGTGACTCCATGAGATTCTGATTAGAGAATTGGGTGTTGATTTCATTGGTCAAGAAATCCAAGAGACGTTCCCCTTCCAATTTTAGTTCTCGATGCACCAGCCATTCACTTGTCCGTGCACTTCATTGAACCTCATTAGTTGACCTAAAAGCACAATGAATTCGAACCTGTTATGAGTCGGAACACAGTGCAATATTGTCAACCGGCTAATCGATCAAACCGTGATTAAACTTGCTAGGTGCAGTTTCGAGTACCACAGACATGAACTAAGTACGACCCTCAAACTGAAGAGCCAAACGAAGCATGCAACCATCATTAACTCTTAAATTGTGCCGTGACACAATTGGTTTCCCAAAGTCAATTTGCCTTATCAGCATTTCCAAATCTCATAGTTACACCTGTTTTAGTCCCGAGAACCATGACACTTTCATAATGAACAGCCAATAAGGCGGGTAGCATGGAAAGCCTTTGCCTCATCCTAAGAGAAGCTGAGGCATCAATACACTCGTTGAAATGCCTTAACTGCAGATATCCAGATTACTAATGCCTTATATTTCTCCAGTGACAGAAAGGGGTGGTGAATTCACAGAGGCGCTTACAGTGTCTTTTGGTATAAGCTACTGGTTCGCCTATGGTTCAGCTTTAACCTTCATATCGCCATTTGGCAAGGAACTTTGCGCTTGAGCTAGCCGCTTCGCTTCCTGTATCAAGAAAACACTATGAGGACTCTTTTTCTAAGATCAGAAACACTTTTATAGTACTTTCACCATGAAATGAACCACTAGTAGACACTGCCCACTACGCCTGTTCCATGAATACAATCAGCTCTACTATTGGGATATAGATACAATCAGTGACTTTTTAGCTCAAAAGACCCTGCCAAGCTCAAATTGATTATCCAAAGAATGAACATGAATTGATGACTGATTTATAAAATCGATGACGGAATGATGTCGAAGACTCATTGAGTGTTACTTATTTAAATGCCCACTGATAATTTTTCACAGGTTAGTATAATAATTTCATGTAACCTTCACATACCCAGCATCACTCCCTCATTTGTTGAGAAAATGAACACAAAAAATTGGCCAAAAATAACCATGACTTCTATGGATGCTTAATTCCCGCCATCAATCATTCATGATATTTTGCACTATAGATTCCAGTTATATCTATTCGTCAGTATCAAATAATTTTACCAGACAAGAAAACTAATATTGAAGATATAAAGCTACATATTTCTGAGCCTGAAATGCTTCTGCTCTGCAATACTCCTAGGGCTCCCCCCTACTTAAAATGCCATCCGCGACATTGCTAACTACCTAGCTCATATAACTCATCCCTCGTGCTATTTGATAAAGAATATTCAACTTAAATAGGCAAAAACACTCAAAAATTCCTTTTTCTTTAGGGATTGCTTTCAAACACACAAGCCAGGGGATGACTACCCAAAAGTAAGCAACCGGAGAAGAGGAACCTAAATGAAATGAGAACTAAAAGAAGCAGCAGTTGCTCTTACCTCTCTAAACAACAATGACCAATAATAGATGCAACCATGTTGTATGTTGCTTTTAGTTTTCAAGCTTTAACTCCAGGCTTAAGGGAGGAGCTTGGAATGAACTTTCCTTTTCAATCTTTTCTTACCTTTAAGTTTAGATTTTGAGATTAGACTTGCATTAAAATCAAACTCATCAAATCTGTCAAATTGTGTACATATTACATTTAAAATCACCTAATTGTATTTCTTCATCAATTTTCAGAATTAAAATAACTCTTCATATTAGCGAGAAAGTAAAACGTGCTTTGAGAAAAGCTTATAGATGAGCCAAACAGGGCAATGACTTGTAGCATTAGTCACGTATCTAATAATAATCAACTGAGAACTTTTCAAGACATTAAAAATTGCATTTATAGTCATTGAAATTTGTTCATACTTTAGGTGAAGTTAAAATTAATTATTTCTGAAGTTGCTTCTCTGGATGGCTTTTAGCCCAACGAAAAATGCTCTTAAGTGGATATCAGTGCTTTAAGATTGTATTTTCATCAAAGAGGAGTGTTCTCTAACACCAAAGCCAAGTTATTTGACAAAGCAATAATAGACCACTGGACGAGAGAACCGAGAAATAATAAGAACTTACAGCAGCAGAAGCTGCTCTTATCTCTCTAAAAGAATCAGCTTCATCTGGGAATGCTTGATCAAGTTCCTCTAGAAGATGCTTGCGTAGACCCTGATAAAGTGAAAAACGAATATTCGTAAGAAGATATTTCTTGTATCAAGGACTAAGAATTGTGTACGGTTTACAAAGAAATGGTACCTTGAAGGAATCAGTTTTTCCTTTTGTAATTTGATTTTTTGCAATGCAACCATTGATGACGTCCTTTGTAAATCCATCTGGATTCTTGCCATCATCAATCAAGCTGAATAACAGAAAACAACAGGTTGAATGTATGAACCTAGAAATGCTTCTAGAAGGTATTAAAAAATTGAGATCGCCGACTCACTTAAGGACCTCTACTGGAACCTGAATGTGGCACTTTTCTGATAATTTAACCATGTTGTCGAGCTCCAAGACAAGAGAATTTCTGGAAGCCACAGATTAGTGCGATCAGTTGAAGTATATATATAGAAATCTTGAGAACTTCTAAGTCTAGGGCTACAGAAGGAGATAAAATTAAGAGCAAAATTACATGCGCTGGAGGAGAGGGAGTTGAAGGCCCGTATTGAAGGATGAGACATTGAGGTAGAGTTGATGGAGGAGACCCAGAGTTTTCTGGATAGAATTGATGACCTGATTGAGGTCCTGCTTCGGATCATCTTGTGAAGCTGAAGTAACATCATTTTGGGGATTTATCACCCCATTCCCACCACTCACACCCATGCTTGCCATGGTATTCTGTGATGGATCCATATTAGCTATTTCTCAGTCTTCCAATGTAAAGCACTCAAAATCTGTGTCATCTACTGATTAACTGCACAGATACAAGAAATGAAACAAACACTTTTAGCAGAGTGAGAAATGTGATACACATCATGTTTGGTATACGAAGAGATTTAAAGACCTAAATCCATATTTCCTATGTCATATGAATGTGCCAACATGCCCCGAATCCAACATCATGTGTACTGATAAGAGAACCACAAAACACATCATGTGCATCAGATAGACAGGTTTAAGAGAACTACATAGTGATTTCTTAAATCATATACATTATCAACATGCAATGAATAAAAAATTGCATAATAGATAAAACTCCACTAACGCTATTTATATTAGAGTTCCAATACCACATAATGTGCCAAAGTGCAGCGAAGAAAACATAGACTCAGGATGCATTAAAAATTATTTGTAACTTTGCTAAGTTTAAGCTTCAGAACACAAAAAAAAAAAAAAAAAAAAAAAAAAAGAGAAAAAAAAGGCTGAAAAGTCAGGAGAAGTACAGTTGGCAAGGAAAGAATTACTAACAAAAGAATGGCTAAATAAATCAATCCACCATCTATTGAGGGAAAATCATATGGTCCCTAAGGTATGGATTTCTTCAATTAAAACCCAGCCTATATAAACTTGCAAACAAATCAATCCAAACATGGATCTGCAACTGATTATCAATAGAAATGGGGCATGTCACTAGAGATCTTATTTTATTGGGTACAGTGGAAGCCAATTGTACTTGACATTGATCATCTTTCTGTTGTTTTGCACAAAATGAACTGAATATCTGATGTTACTAGTTCCAGAAAGTTTCAGCAGGTGAAGTACGGTGCTCAAGGCACAAGACATTGGAAGACTTCCAACTTAATCAAAGAACAAATGTATTTATATCCTCATTAAAAACTAAGAGAAAAAAGACAAAGGCTTCTATCAGTTCTGAACCAAGATAACGAAATTGAAGACAATGCCAATTAGCTTTCTGGCAATTAGATTACATCGAGATCCCTATATTATAGGCTACAGATTCCTCTGGTAATGGCTTCCCCCAGCCAAAAAGCAAGAACATGCTGACAAGTGTACAATCACTTACTCTTTAATTTTCCTTATTCTTCCGTCCCTCAAAATCACATATAAAATGATAAAAAAGGGGAATTTGATGCCACGTCCCTAGGCAAACAAGATGGAAAAAAATTAGCCAGCTTTATAAGTTAATCGCTAGGTCTCACCAAAAAGACATCCAGATCTTATTACATCACAGAGGATACGTGGGCTTTTGACGAAAGACGTGAGGCACAGAATATGTGCGTCAAAACATTAATTGATAGAATAAGCTCAGAAGGAGGTCAAAGTTTGAAGCTTTGCATCCATGGTATCAAACACAAGCATAAAAGATGAGCAATCATTCTTGTATTTTTCCTCTCTCAAAATGACATTATAACGCCATGATATGGTCCCAAAGAATACCATCGTATAGAAAACAAAATAAGTTTCACACAATAATTCAATAAACTCCGAACCAACTACAAAATGCCAAAAGGGAAAAGTCACTATGTACACCAAGCTCTTGCTCCTAAGACCCCAATTGGAACTACTAAGAAAACCCAACACTCCTTAAAAACCTTGTGATCTCGGCACAACTAGGGCAAGCCTACATCCACTCATCTCTAAGCAATTACCCATGACATAAAGAGACCTATGGATCTTCAAGCTCACCCTTACAAACCCAAAAAGAAAAATAGGACCCAAAAATAAAAAAAACCCACAATCAGTGAGCGAGGCTCCCATTCAAATTGAACACCAACTTTTCCGACGTAAACCCTCCACCCTTCATCAAGCGAAGACCCAGTCGTCGAGAATCGAATGCAATATCTCAAGAAACAGAAAACCTCTCAATTCATCCATCTCAGCACCCCCGAAGCGGTTTCACCCAACACCCAGCATACGACCCCCCCCGAGAAACCGCGAATTGGAGCGCGCCCGACAGAGGGGACACATCGCGCATCTGCCCGGACACAAATCCGCGCAATCAGGAAGAGGATTCGAGATCATGCGAGCTCACCTTGGCGACGACGGCTGCCGGGGCAAAGAAATTGACCCTTTGGATGCCGGAGGAGAGCCGGCGACACACCCGCTCGAGTCGACCCGGGGAGGGGCGACTCACTGAGTCGTCCGAGAGAGATTCCTCGGTAAGTTCAGCTCGATTCCGTAAGCAGAGAGAGAGAGAGAGAGAGAGAGAGAGTTTTGATGCCCAGGAGAGCAGCAAGGAGAATTAGGGCTTCGACTGTTGCTTAAATCGTTCATTTTTCAGCGATTGAGTTGACCATAAAATTGGTCAAAATGTAATGTGTTTGTGTGTGTGTGTCTATATTAATAATTAGAATGTAATCTAATTGCAGTATCTAACCACAAAAATCTGATAATTCTTTATTCTCTCAAGTTCAGTTAGAGGAACTCTAATGACTTAATTTCAAATCCAACGTCGCAGAAAACATGGGCAAATAAATTGCAAATAAAAGGTAAGATGCTGCAACTTTGATCAAATGTAGGAGTAAATTCAATTTGGGTATTCAATAAAGGCAAGATTCATATAAATTTTTTTCTTTATTTAGCAATATCTACCCGGATGATATTTTATTTTAAATAGATAATTTTTTTCTCCCTAGATTCACTAGAACCTTGCCCGATGTTTTGAGGTAAGTTTGTTAGATGATTTTCTTTTGAATCGAGCCTAATTCGTCTTGTTTTTTTTTTTTTTTTAATTCTATTAGCAGCCTATTGGTAATAATCAACCCAATTGATGTCATGCAATGAATTGTTCTTTCTTTCACTGACGGAACAAGTTTCTATAAGAACCTCAAATTTTTAGGTTCTAAAAGTATATTTGCTGATCTTGAACACATTTATATTTGTTACTGTCAATTGTATTGTTGATAAATGAAGAAAATGGTTTACAATGCTTGTTCACACGAGTCAACGATAGTTTAGATGGCAAAGCTACTGTGCAGGTCTAGTCAAAGTTGCTAGCATCTTCTATTTTCCTTTACATCTCTTGATATTACATCTTTGTTGGTTGGACTGTATTACTTGTATCACTTTCATATGCACTCCTTTCTAGCTAATGACCCACTGAAATCTCTTCGTGCATTGCAAGCATAAGAAAAAGTAGAACATGAAGAATATTTTTTCGGCTGTATGTGATGAGATGTGAGAACATCATATGGGATAATCATTAAAAAATTGTGATAGAGTTTCTTGAGGAGAACAATGTTAAGAGGCCTGATTAACATTCCGTGTAAGCAAAATTATAGATCCTCTATGCTCTAGAGTGATGTAAGCCCAGTGATAGTGTGGGTTATTTTGGCTCTGAAAAAGGCTAATTTTTTTTTTTTTTTAAACCTTTGTAGGTTCTATGATTCACTAGTTTCTTTGTCAATAAAATTTGGATATAGTTTCTACTCATGCTTGTGTGACCGTGGTTGCTCATCTTAGACTTCTAGTATGTAAAGCTTTCTAGACATCATCCAATGTGCACTCTCTTGTGGCTTGGTTTTTTAACGGACTTTTGGGATTAACAACAAATACACCACTGTGCAATTCATTGGCGATGTACTTATGCATGTTGTTGGGTTTATTACTATTTTTTAATAAAACAATGTTCCAACTTCCTATAGAAACAAAGATTTTGGCAATAAGATTTCATTGATGTTTATGTTCATCTGTCATTTGTTCATCTGTCCATTTATGTTTGCTCATTATCTCGACTACTGGAATTGTCTTAAAACTGACGGTGAGATATCATTGCAAGAGAAGGTTATCGAATTCATAAAGATATCATCAAATATGTCACAATCAGTGATGTTGGTCCCTCCAACTGACAACGATGCATATGTATTTTGCCATTGTGGCCTAAAATCTCCTCTGCGTATAGCTAGGACAAGAGAAAATCAGGGAAGAAGATATCATGGCTTTTTGAGATACAACCCCAACAATAGAGGGGAAAGTTGCTATTTTTTTTATTTGGGTTGATGCGGAAATCAATCAATCGGCAAGGAGCATGTCAAAAAAATTTCACTGGAGCAATGTCGAAGAAGAATCGGTGCCAACCCATGACGAAGATGATGGATGATCCAAGGACGCTGAAATCAAAGCTCTCGAGGCACAACTAAAATATGCAAAACAAGATGTGGCAACGCTGAAGAAAGAAAATTTCAAATTTAAGACATTATCGGTTGTGTTGTCCTTGTTTATAGTAATATTAGCTCACATATTATTTGGAAATTGAAGGTGAAGGGTCATGAGTTTGCCTTAGCGTGTGTTATTTTAAACATGTTTCGAACATGTATGTCCACTTAAGTTGTGGGAATGAAATGAAGGTTTTCTACGGTCTGAAAAGCACATATGTCTGTACTTAATCATAGATTGCTCTCCTTATGAATATGGTTGCATGCATAAGACGAGCAAGTATTTTGATCCAGATTAACTAGCATCTTGGACAACACAAAGCATCATAAATTTTCTACATGTTGAAATTGGGAGGCTTTATGAACGTTGTGATTTACAAAAATAATCTAGATGTTGCAATAGGGAGGCTTTATGTACATTTTGATTAACGCAACTAACTTGGTATACGAATTATATATGCTGAAATTTTCGAACTTTCAAGTCAAATTCTTTTGAGAAATTTTTAGGAATGCTTAGCGGGCAATTACGATAAAATTAAAACAAATATCATTTTCCATGTTGGGCACACGCGCACGTGTTTATTAAACACCTAATTGGACCTTGCCACAAACACTTCATATGCAGAGTTCGGTGAATAGACTTTGTTAGATGGACCCTCCATCCATAGAGCCATATCAATTTATGAAAAAAGCAATACTCGTACGAAAACCAAGTAAATCATATCTCCATTTTTATTCCTTCTTCTCTTAATATCCAATAGAAAATTCCTTATTTATGCCTTTTCCTTGCATATAATAAGATTCCTTCAAATTTGGGAAATTACAAGAGGAATTTAGCATCCCCAGTCAGAACACAATAGTGAGTGAAACTTCACCATGGATTCAAAAGACGAACAATATATAGCATGTGAATATGAAGTAAGCTCCATTGTATTATGCTATGCTATTTCAACTGGTAACCAAATAAAACAGTTAGAATAGAAAAGCCATACTCATTGTGAAGATAGAGTAAACTTTTTGCATCTTAAAGTCTTTGTAAAGCAAGTTTAAAGTCCCTCATTGGATCACACACTTGTATAGCAAGTTTAAAGTCCCTCATAATGTGAAGATTGAGTAGCATGTGCAGTGTGTTGGCAGAGTGGCAAATCATGAAATTCTGCATTTTTTTCTTTTGTGATAGGTAAACTTTATATTGTATTTTTTTTCTTTTGTGATAGGTAAACTTTATATTGCATTGCTCCAAACCAGAAAAATGTGGAAGACCGCTCCCTTAATCATGAATCAAGAATCATGCAACAACTAGGTCTATGTCTTCATTTTCTGAATCAACTTCGACCATAAATTCATCACCTTTTAAATCAGCATAATCACCCTCATCTTGTAAGGATTGTCCGCTTTGGACACTAAGTCCTCACGGTTTTATTCTTCTTAGGACAGCCCATACTATCCCAAGAAAACGCGTATGTACAGTTAGAAGGACCCAAGCCTTATAAGCTAGCCCAGGACTCCCCCCTTAAGCGATGTGGGATAGGAGACATGCCCTTAGCCTCGCCCGCATATTGCCGAGGCAATTTTAGTCCGTCCCTCCGTAGTGCCCTGAGTTTGGGTCGTCACACATCTACTAAGTAATTATAATCTAAATCACCCTAGTACTAAACAAATGCCTCATTCCCTCACTAATGCTCTAGCCCTGAAAAATGCCCTTACCAGCACCCTCACCATTGCCCTCACAATGACCAGCACCCTCACCTACTATATTGTCAAAAGATTCTCCATACACCTCAAACAATTCATGCTGCAAATGATAGAAAACTAGATTGACAATAGTGCTATAATTATATATGTCTCTATCCATCTTCTAGAGATTTCTCGGGAAGCTTAAAATAAAGTTTTTCGAATTTACCATTAACCCCATTCTCAATGTCTATGATGAATCTTTCATGGCTCATAGAATCGATATTTACGTGTACTAAATCCATCTTTCCCCCAATATATTCAAGCATTGGGTGATGAACAAATTTCTCACTGTAATAAAGGCAAACCAATGCGGACTTGTTGCTCATTTCGACTTTACACAAAAAGACAACATATATTATAAGCATATGGAGACTTATAATGGAGCGATAACATAATAGGTCCAATTATTTCAAGGCTTTCTGGCTATCACGAAGAGCCAAATAAAGCAATGCAACTGTGTCTTAGAAACTAAAAGTTCTCAATTTAATCAGTGTTTGTGGTCAAATATTACATCTTCCACGTTTGAGCAACCTTAATCACGTTTATCAGGCCAATAATATTATAACTACCGTGGACTATACTTTAATAAAGCCATTGATGAAAGTAACATGACAGGCTGAACCTGAGATTAGTTATTCAAATCCTAATAGACGTCCTCGTGATTGATACTTATAGTAGAATTCTTGCTTGAATCTTCTAAAGCCTCAAGACAATTTCCACACAATGCATCCCTTCAGCGTGTTCGGCTTGATCCTACCTTGTTTTTTCTTTCTGTTCGTGCTGATTGAAATCTTGAACGCACATGCTACAAAGAGCTCCGATAAGCAGCCAAAGTTGCCTCCGGGGCCAAGAAATTGCCACTCATCGGGAACTTGCACCAGTTAATTGGCCCCAGATTGCCGCACCATAAACTGCACAACCTGTCCAAAATCTACAGACCCGCTTTCCAGCTTGAAGTTGGGGAGCTTAGACTCATATTTCTTACGACTCCTGAAGTTGTCCAAGAGGTCCTCAAGGCGCAAGAGCTCAACTTTGCGCAGAGGCCGCTACTTCCATCCATAGAGATGCTGACGCACAAGGATTCGAGCTTGGTCTTTGCTCCTTACGGAGAGTACTGGAGACAGCTCATTAAGATTTGTGCCTCGGAACTTCTCAGCGTCAAGCGGGTTCAGTCTTTCCAATCATTAAGAGAAAACGAGACAGGCAATCTGATCGAAAATGTGCGCAGGACACGAGGTTGTCCTTTCAATCTCAGTGAGAAGATTTTCGGCTGCATGAATTCCATAATCGCCAGGGCGATGTTCGGTGAAAGCCACAAAAGGATGGAGGAGTTCCTTCCGACTCTTAAAGAAGGAGCAGAGAATGCCAATGGGTTCAGCATCACGGATATCTTCCCGTCCATTGAAATTCTCCGTTACCTGAGCGGGATGAAATGGGAGCTTGATAAGCTCCGTCAGAAATTCGACGGAGTTATAAATGATATTCTCGTCGATCACAGAAGGCAGAGAGAGAACTCGAGTAGCCAAGAAGGAAGATTGATAAAGGAAGATTTAGTCGATGTGCTCCTCCGAATTCAAGGGTCCGATGAGATTGGATTTCACCTCACCACCGATAACATTATCGGATTCCTAAAGGTATGTGACTTGGTAAGTTTCTTACGTTCAGTTTACTTTCGGCTCATTAGTTTGGAGTTTGGACCAGCCTTAAAGAAGATCCCCTTAGTACATACTGAATTATTGCTTTCTAGGATTTGTTTGCCGGGGGAAGTGACACTTCAGCACTAGCTGCCGAATGGGCCATGTCCGAATTGCTTAGGAACCCAAGAGTGATGGCGAAGGCACAGGCCGAAGTACGCAAGGTCCTCAAAGAAAAGGATCATGTGCAAGAGCCAGACCTTCAAGAACTCAAGTACCTGAAATCAGTCGTCAAAGAAACTCTTAGATTACACCCTCCTGTCGCACTAATCCCAAGAGAAGCAAAGGAGGGCTGCAAGGTCCATGGGTACGATGTACCGATGAAATCGAGGGTCTTTATCCATGCATGGGCAATAGGGAGAGATCCGAATTATCGGGAAAATCCGGAAAGGTTTGAACCGGAGAGATTTCTTCAATCTTCAACAGATTTTACTGGGACACATTATCAGTTTCTTCCATTTGGGTCCGGTAGGAGGATGTGCCCGGGCATTGGATTTACCAGTTCAAATGTGGAGTTTATCCTAGCAGTTCTTTTGTACCATTTTGACTGGACACTACCGAATGGGCAACCCCTTGAAAGACTTGACATGACCGAGATTATTGGAGCGACAATCAAGAGAAAGAATGATTTGTATGTCATTGCCACTCCTCATAGCCATGAACCTTCACTTAGTGGCTGAACATGCCAAATTGTGCCGGTGAACAGTTAATTGTGGTCATAACTCATCAGAATTTGGGTTTCTTTTGATCAGTGTTTTCTTTGTCTCTTGGCATTCATGAATCGTATTAAAAATTGTAATCGCCGGTTACTAGAGGTTCTAGTTTTCTGATTAACAAATATCTTTCATGTTATAGTGACGCCAACTTTGAATGTGACATTGCATTTTGGGATTGTTCAAAGGTTGTGTCTAGGCATCTCATTTGCCCTTGCGTGTATGGAACTCATGCTGGCAAATTGCTAGGATTGCATGTAAGTCGCGAAAACGGCATCCTAAGATCTCAATGGCAAAAATCTAGAACACATTAATAGAGAAAAAGAGTTTTGCACACTTGATTTGGAATTCATCATTTTTTATGTGAAATAGCAGCAATCCAAAATTTAAGTGCTTCTCTTTTATTACTCTCTATATCACTGGCTTAATGGGGTTGCTCCTTACCTTTAGCGTTCAGTAAACACTTCTTACGTGAGGTTATTTGTGCATCATGATTAGATAATAAACTTGAACATTATTTATATAGTTTTAGGCCACAAGCTCTCTCATCACAATTGGGCTTTATTCAACTTACACAAGTTAGCTCCATATTAGGCTAATTAAGAATCTATATATCTCATCTTATTGGATCAATCTTGTAAAATAATAAATTCAATCTCAATCAATATAGCCCACATTAGGAGAACTCCAATTAAAACCTTTGTCTTATTGGGGCTAATACGACAAAAAATCTTGAAGTTGTATCATTTTATACATTTACCCTAAAATATTTTTTATCCACAAACGACTCTAACATGGTATCACAATTCCAAATTTACCCTTTATTACTATTCCGTCTATTTCACCAACAACTTTCCAACTTGTAGTAGTTGACGTGGAGATGCTTGGCCAGTAGACCCATTTCCTGTTACTCCTAAGACCCTTGATCCTATCCTAATTTTACCATGTGTTATGTGGTGATCTTTTAGCTCTTGATTAAGTGACCTAAAAACGGCGCTGTTTCGACGAAAAAAGGGGGCGTTTTGGGAAGGGCCCATGTAAAATCAGTCCACACACAACCCATGATGTTCTCATTTATCGCATTGGCCAACACGTGAGAAAGTTGACGGCGAAATTTGACAGAATGCTAACCGTGTGGATAGATTTTAGCTAGTGATACCCATTTTTATCACGTCCTTAGGTGTTAAGATGTACGTGTGAGTGAGTTGTGTTGGAGAAATCCCATATCAGAGAATTAAGGATGAAGTTGGGCCAAAAGGATACCTGAATTAAGAGGGAACATACCTAACACTGAGCTCACACGTGAGGGTGAGATTATTAGGATGCACGTGTGAGTGAATTATATTGGAGAAATCTCACATCGGAGAATTAGTATGATGTTGAGCAGTTAATATATCATAGTTGGCCCATAACTCACTGGCTTAAATTTGTTGAGTGAAGATAGGTTTAAGTGGATATATTGATGGGCTTGGATCCGGGCTCTCTTTTAACGACTCCAGGTGAAGTATCGGACTTTTGCTGCGCGTTCCCAACACTTAAGTTGCTAAAATTTGATCTAGGTCTTGCCAAAGATGTTCCGATAATCCACATTACCACTAATCCAATGAGGAATAACAGATAAACATTGATGTCATTTTCCATATTGTGATATCAACAAGTCAATAACTTAAAGAAATACTCTATCACGTATACACAGATCGAAAGCTTAGAAACGCGATACTTAGAAGTAAAACTAGAGAGGACTTCTATGGAAAAAAAAGAAGAAGAAAGAAAATAAAAAGAAGTTCAGGTATAATTCACTTATGGATATCATAGAGAAAAGAAGATGCCCAATATGTTTCACTGAGGAAACACTCCACATGTTTGTGGTAATGCCTAATCTAATTATTTGGTTTACTTCATAACTGTGGTACTCATGGCTCTCTGAGCACGCACGACACAGTTGTCCTGCTCTACTTTGTTTTGATTCTTTAGGTTGTATTTTTTTTCCTCCAAGGGTATTGTCTTGATTTTTTATTTTTTATTTAGGGGCCCGCTTGCAAGACGGTACGATCATGCTGATTTTTTTTTTTTTTTTTTTGGTCGAATATCATGCTGAATTTCAGCGGTTGCATTTTGACCACAAATTTCATTTTGTGAAAGGTGGGCAACCGGATTGGAGAATTGTGGAAGAGAGGGTTTTGGTGTTTTAATTTTATTTAAGGAATAATGTTAGAATTTATTCCTCTATCTTTGTCCAACCAAATGTTTTATAGTTCTATTTAATGGCATTAAAAATGTTTTCCCTTATAATGCTTCCAACCAAATCCCCAAAAAAATGCATGAATTGCATACAAGACAAATATTTTCTCACTTTTAAATGATCCAACAAAATTCATGAATTATTTAAGGGATAAAATAACATACCATTAATTTTTCCATTCCTACAAATTGATAAATTTGTTGAAAATCAATAATTTGCAATGCTTACTGACAGATTTTTTCCTTTTGATGGGCTTAAGTTGGCCCGTCCGCCCATGATGGGCCCAAAGGCCCAGCCCATGAATTGAGGGCCCATGGAGGAAATTATTAAAGATAAAGGAAAAATCTTGGAGGCGGTTAATTTTTAAGAGGTTACGTATTTTGACAAAAAGAGAGATTACGCTCTCTCTCGGTTTTTCATGTCCTCTCTCTCAGAAGTTACGTCTTCAACACACCGCTTTCTCCTGAAGAACAGATTATCCTCTGAAGAACAGCATGGATTCTTCCTCTTTGATTCGCAACACCGGGGTTTAGTCTGTGGAAACAAGGTACGTTCGATTATGTGATGTGCCTTAGGATCGGTGATTCATGATTTTCCTAGGCTCGCTTCCATTACGTTTGTGTTCGACTCCGTATCGAATCACTGTTTTGGGGATCCGTTTCCCAAAATTTTTCCCAACATTGGTATCAGAGCATCTTGATCATGTTTCCCAATTACTGTTTACGTTTATAAACAATTTTTGATTGATTGTTTTTCGTTAAACGTCACTGTTAATCGATTTAGAGACGGAAAAATCCCGACGTTGTACTGTTCCCCCTATTTTTTGATTTTCCGTAGATCGAATTGCGTTTCTGATTACTTAGGGTTGAAGTGCTCAGCGATACGAGAATTTTGAGTGGTTGCTCGCCGCCGAACGCCGTCGGACACGCCGCCACGCGCAGCCAAAGAGTTTGGCTTCGTCGGCGCGTGCAACGCACGTGCACGGTAATCGTACGCGCGTGTGGCAATTGCCTGCGCGTGCAAGGCACGTGTTGGCTAACGTCATCGTGACGTCGGCCGGCGGTTGCCCACACACATGCCGGCCCGAATGGACGAGCCGGCTCGACTGGCCCGTCCAGCCCGATCGACCTGTCCGGCCCGACCGGCCTCACCGATCCGACCGGTCCGACCCGACCCGACCCGACCCGACCCGACGAACCCGTTGACTTGACCCGGTCATCCGTTGACCGTTGACCGTCTTTGACCGTTGACCATTGATCGTTGACCGTTGACTTTTACCGTCGATTTTGACCGTTGACTTTAAAAAAAAAAAGAGAAAAGAATGTGTTTCTTTTTCAATTATGTCTATGTGGATTATAAGTAATCCCTCTTTTGTTCTGCATTTGTTGTAGGAACTATGATGCGTTATGCACGCATGCCTGCATTTCCGAGAACGGACGAAGAAAAGGCAAGAATTAAAAGGCTAATAACAGAGTTAGCTAATTATCGGTGGAATGATGGTGATGTAGTATCACACGTGGTCATGGTCAATCAGATGATACAATAAATCATTTGGAGTGGTTATCTTATGCCGGATTTTGAGAAGGTGCCAGCCTTAATAAACACTCTTCCACCCGAATGGCAAGCGGTGTTAGATCGGCTATGGGAGGTCAACGTGGTCCCGGATTATAACAGGCTTGCAGTAGCTTTTGTAAGAGAGTATTATAGGATTGAGTTAATCAAAACTTTAACCCTTGGATTGAGTGTCACATGGCGCAGAGTGAATGCGTCTTGGAGGTGGCATGAGAGTTCTCTAAAAGTTTTTCCATGTTTGGCCGATGTGTCTTCAGATTTCTTAGAGAGTTTTACTGACAGATTAGAGGAGACTTTCCTTACTTATTTCTTAGATGATTTTGAGATGTTTTAGGTATAAATATCTCTTTCTATGTTGATATTTTTCCTTTGAATATATTACTTAGTGTAATGGACATGATTAATTATTGAAAGTTCAACGTTATTTATTGTTGTAAATTAGTATGTTAATTTACAATTCGTTATGGGAAGTTCAAGAAAGTTTTAGTGACTTTGCTGAACTTATTTTGCATAGAAGATTATATTAATGATAATTTCAAGTTAGGATTTTTGGAGGATGATTGGAAACTCAGTGACCTTTTGATTCTGAAACCTTTGCTTGAAACTATTCATTAATATGATGGGTCTGTGCAAAATGGATGCATAAACGATAGGCATTAATAATTCGTGCATATGTGTCTGATATGTTCAGATCAATGGCTTCAGCAACTAAGAACGTAATTGCTGATTTGAACAAAGAAGACAAATTGAATGGTGAGAATTGTGAAATATTGAATAAGAAGATTCAATATGTGCTTGAAAAGCAAGAAGCACTAAAAGCTCTCGATCATGTTATGGAAGATCTTGAGAATGTTGTGCGCTACCTTGAGCTAGCAGATGACTGTCTCAAGGCATTTGAGCGGGATACAGATATTTGCTGTGTTGCTTTCAGCTCAGAAGGGGCTTCGAGCTCTAAACACAAGCGCATTGATTCGTTCAATATGTGGAAATGCAAGGGATCAAGTCTTTCTTGCAAGAAACCAAGAATTAACCAACATAAGAGAGGAAAACGTCCTCGTGTGAAGAGAGGAAAACGTCCTCATGTGAAGAGTATTTCAAGGGTGAAGTGTTACAACTGTGGCCAGAAGGGTCACTATGTTCGCAACTGTCGTGAGCCAAAGAAAGTAAACACCCCTTGTATTTTTGGGAACTTTGCATATGTGTCAAGTTCTGTATTCTTAACTGAATCTAATCCTTTATGGACTGTAGATTCGGGAGCAACAGACCATGTAGCGAAGGATAGAGAATTCTTCGTAGAATTTCGACGAGTTCCGACTGGAACTAAGTGGATCTATGTGGGAAATAACTCCAGAGCTGAAGTTAAAGGAATTGGCACCTGCCAATTGAACATGCGTGGTGGACGCACTTTGTTCCTACATGATGTATTATATGCTCCGGAGATTCGTCGAAATTTAGTGTATGTTTTGGTGTTGGTTAAGCTTGGTTTTAGTTTGAACTTCCATAATAGCAGTGTAGATTTGTATTTGGATACAAACTACTATGGTTGTGGTTATTTTCTGGATGGTTTTATTGTACTAAATGTTGACTGTGTTAATGTCAATGTTTGTTATTCCCTTTTCACGTCTTCTACTTCATATGATAATGATGTGAAAGTGTGGCATGCTAGACTTGGTCATATAGGTCAACAACGTATGAATAGGCTAGCTAAAGAGAGCTTGTTGGGCAACATTGAAAAAGTTGATTTGCCCATATGCGAGCATTGCCTAGTAGGGAAAATAACAAGAAAACCATTTGGAAAAAGGGAAAAGAGCTGAATGTCCTTTGCATTTAATCCATTCTGACGTCTGTGGTCCAATGAATGTGAGAGGAAGGCATGGGGCTGTTTATTTCATCACATTTATAGATGATTATACTCGATTTGGATATGTCTATTTGATTTCTCATAAATCTGAAGCATTGAGTTGTTTCAAAAGGTTTATGAACTTGGTAGAAAATCAATTAGACAAGAAAATAAAAGTATTGAGATCCGATCGAGGTCGTGAATATTTTTTGATGAGTTCAGAAAGTTATGTGATGAAAAAGGAATAGAAAGACAGTTGTCTATTCCTTATACTCCTCAACAAAATGGTGTTGCGGAAAGAAGAAACAAAACTCTTATGGAAATGGTTAGGTCTATGATGACGCATGCTAACTTACCTATCACTTTTTGGAGTGATGCGTTGTTAACTGCTGCCTATATACTTAACCTAGTGCCTTCCAAATCAGTTACTTCCACTCCATATGAGTTATGGACAGGTAGAAAATCGGACTTAAGTTTTCTTAAGTCATGGGGTTGTGCTGCCTATACTCACGAGTCCTCTCACAAATTTGAGAAATTGGATCCCGGAGGAAAGAAGAGTATTTTCATAAGATACTCTGAACACTCGAAATGGTATGTGTTCATAGGTGAGCAGGAAAGTGGGAATATAACTGAGTTTGAATCACAGGATGTAACATTCTTAGAGAATGATTTTCCTAAGAAGGGCGAAATAGGTGAGGACTACTCCCCATTTGAAACCTTGGATCCAGATAATGATTTTAGTGGAATTCGTCCAAGTGGGAGTAACATGAGAAGTGATGAATTTAATTCAACTCACTCTCAATTACAACCACACGATGAGACGATATCATCATTATCTAATCCAAGTGGGAGCATAATGGGGAATGATGTGCAAAGTGTACCATCTCCCATACGGCGAACAAGTCGCAAAAGTATTCCCCGTTGACGTTTTAACATTGAAGGGGAAACTTTTATAGTTGCTCCGCAAGATGAAGATGAGCCAATGAATGTAAATGAGGCTCTAAGTTGCCCTAGTAAGGAAAAATGGATGCATGCAATGAAAGAGGAAATGGAGTCAATGAAGTCAAACCATGTTTGGGAACTGGTTGATCTTTCAAAAGGACGCAAAGCTATTGGAAACAGATGGGTTCTCAAAATAAAGCGTAAAGCTGATGGCTCGATAGAAAGGCATAAGGCTCGTCTTGTGGCGAAGGGGTATAATCAACAGGAAAGAATTGATTATGAGGAAACATTTTCTTCTGTCGTGAGATTTACCTCGATTCGCATTATTCTGGCAATAGTAGCAAGTATGGATCTTGAGTTACATCAAATGGATGTAAAGACTGCTTTTCTCAATGGAGAATTAGACGAAGAAATTTATATGGAACAACCTGATAGTTTCATTATGAAAGGCCAAGAACAAAAGGTATGTCGACTTTTGAGATCGATATATGGCCTTAAGTAGTCGTCGAGACAATGGTATATACGTTTTCATAATGCCATAATGGCATATGATTTTACAATGATTGATGAGGATCATTGTGTATATATTAAAATGTCCAAAGATCAATTTATGATCATATCATTATATGTTGATGATATACTGATTGCCGGAAGCAATAAGGAGTTTGTTAATATTGTCAAAAGTTGGCTATCTTCCAACTTTGAGATGAAAGACATGGGTGGGGCTGCATACATTCTAGGAGTTGAGATTTCAAGAAATCGTTTGAAGAGATCATTGTCTCTTTCGCAAGAAACATATATAAATAGGGTTCTTGAACGATTTCGTATGCAAGACTGTAAACCCATAGATACTCTTATTGCAAAAGGTGAAGGATTGAGCCACAAATTGTGTCCAAGGACTACACAAAAGAAGGAACAAATGCGACATGTTCCTTATGCTAGTGCTGTTGGGAGCTTGATGTACGCTATGATGTATACAAGACCTGACATATGTTTTGCAGTTGGAATGGTAAGTAGATACCAATCCAATCCAGGTCAAGCACATTGGAAAGCCGTTAAGAGAATACTGAGGTATTTGAAGGGAACTGCTGATTATACGCTGAATTACCAAGAAAATGATCTGCAACTCGAAGGCTATTCAGATGCTGATTGGGGAAGAGATTTAGATGAAAGGAAATCTACCTCTGGATTTGTTTTCTTACTGAATAATGGTGCCATATCTTGGAGCAGTAAGAAACAAACGTGTATAGCCTTGTCCACGATGGAAGCTGAATTCGTGGCATTATCAGCAGCAGTTCAAGAAGGCGTTTGGCTTAAGAGATTTTTAGATCATTTAGGTGTTATTGGGTATGCTGCAGACTCATTGTTGGTTAACTGTGATAGCTAAGCAGCAATAGCGTACACCAAAGATCCAAAATATCATGGCAAGACCAAACATATAGATACCAAGTATAATTTTGTCAAATATATGGTTGCACGAAAAGATGTGAACTTACAGTACATATCTATGCATAGAATGGTAGCAGATCCTATGACGAAACCAATACCTAGAGATGTGTTTTGTGGCCATGTGAAATCTCTAGGACTGCGTAGAGGTTGATGTACTGAATATTGTAATTTCCCTTGAGTGTTCACATTTAATGAATTTGTGTTTTCATTAATTAATGCCTATGAGTCTTTGTTTGACCGTTATGCATCTTAATGCTCAGTGCATTATATTAAGTTGAAAATGTATGTCAGACAGATAAGAGATTAGCCCACTCATACGGGTAATCGCCTCTATTTACTATGTGATAAATAGAGATGAGACGGTTTTTAAGCTTATTATCTAGGTGATAATTGAGAGTTCAAGCTTAAAATACATATGTCGCCTTAACTAAGTGTTAAGATGAGGACATAATATTTTCTATGTCTGAAAGTAAATTAACCCACATATTTTACTTGATCTGTCTATGATGCCAGATGTGAGTTCTGATGAATTCTGTGGATGAGTAGATACGTGAACTCAAGTTAGACATTAAGTATATCTGAACTATTATCTGTATGGTATTAAAGTTGTAGACATACGCTCCATGGGAAAGGAGTTAAATACCGTAATACATATTTTATACTACGTATGCATGAGACGACCAATAAGAGTGGCAAAAGTTTTGATCTCAACTTTTATGCCGTGTGAGACTCTTGAGGAAAAATAATTCCTCAAATTAGTGCCCTTATGACTCTTACTTATTCTCAAGATTTCTATTCAGTGTTTGCTATCTTAGAATGTTGCTAATGATCATGAATTGATTCGATCTAATGGGATATTTTTAGAAAAGCAAGTTGAACTGAAATTGAGAGTTTTAAGGAAAGAGGAAGATCGAATTTGGAGAATCACATTATAGTTTTGTATTCATTGGTCGACCAATTATGATTATTTTATGGGATAATCATAATTGTGAATACAATATATCATTGTTTAAAAAGAGATCAGAAGAGAGATATAAATGTGATCGATCGATCTAGGGTACTGCATACTAAGGGCGCGCATGATAAAATTTCTGTTTCTCGATTTCTCTATTTCTCTGTTCCCCGGAACAGGTTTGGAACAGAAATCCGTTTGGTAACGCAATTTGATTTCTCTATTTCTGAAACAGATTTCTACTTCAGAAATAGAGAAATCGAAGAAATCAGAAACTGAAATTTTTAATTTCTTTATTTCTGAAGTAGAAATAGAAATTTTTTTTTTCTCCATTTGGGCATTCCTTCTTCATTCACGGCTTATCTCTTTTCCATTTGCGTTGCTTCTCTTTTTCTCCTTTAATGCCTCAACGAAACCCTAGCGACTCCGAAGAACCTGCCCATTCGCCGTCGCCTCCTCTGTCCGCGTCTTCGAAGAAGCTGTCCATCCTCACCGTTGCCTCCTCCGTCGCGTCCTCCATCACGGTGCCTCCTCCGTCCGTGTCCTCCATCGCCTCCTCCATCTGTGTCCTCTTTCGCATCCTCCGTCCGCCTCCTCAGTCGCCTCCTCCGTCCGCGTCTCCGAAGAACCTGTCCATCCTCGCCGTCGCCTTCCTTCCTCTCCGATTTGAGGTCTTCCCTCTCTCTCTCTCTCTCTCTCTCTCTGTGCGCGATTTGTTTGTTCTGTTTTGGGTTTCGTTGTTAGTCTTCTCTCTCTCTCTCTCTCTCTCTCTCTCTGTGCGCAATTTGTTTGTTCTGTTTTGGGTTTCACCGAGCTCGATCGATGCACATTGTTTATTCTGTTTTCGTTGGAGATCATGGGCGGACAACCCATGCCATCCTGGGTCCGAATTCTTCCTTGTCCCAGGCGGAATTAGATGAAAAAATTAGATTCTTAATTGCATTCGGACGAAGTGGGCAATTGCGATGTGCTGTGAATTCTGGTTTTTTGGCTTCGTCGATGGATGGCGTGTGAGAGCTTGATGGAGAAGGCGGAGTCGGAATTCTTGCTATTGGCGTGTTCTGCATCAAGACTCACAAGTAGCATGTCCTTATCTAATGAGTTTTTTGGTTCGAATTCTTCTTTTAGTTGTTTTATCTTCCTGTGGGTGAGAGCTTGATGGAGAAGGCGGAGTCGGAATTCTGAGTGATGGGTTCTGTGTTGGGTGAGAGCTTGATTCCCAATAATGATGGAGAAGGTGGAGTAAGAGTAGAAGTTGTACACGTGCATGAGGCTCTGGGAATTCCTGGATCAGTATGTGGTTGAGCCCACTGACGGGTCTCGGGATTTCTTCATGAGGAAATAGGGTGCCCTTCCTCTGCTGCCTTCGTCGTTAAGAAGGCGCGGGGGTGCGGGGGGGGAGGAGACGGAGAGGGAGGGGACGTGGGCGGTGGGGATGACGACGGAGGCGGCGGTGGCGGCTAAGTAGCTGCTCTCTGATTGATTCCATGAAATTGTATTTTCAACTTTTGTAATTTGACTATTATTTTGTATTTGAGGATTTGCTATGTTGTTTTAGTATTATTTCGACTATTATTTTGTATTTGAGGATTTCCTATGTTGTTATCTAATCAAATTCTATTCCTAGAAATAGAAATTTTATTCTGTTATCAAACGGATTTTTGTTTCAGAAATAGAAATTTTGTATTGTTATCAAACGGGTTTCTTTGCTCAGAAACTTGTCCTAGGAATAGAAATTGAGAAATCGATTTCTGAAACAGAAATTTTGTTATGCGCGCCCTAAATCTACTCAGGATGTGATGCCCATTATGAGCTGCTATATATTCCTAACAGATGTATGGCAACGAGCTCTCAAAGTATGCTGATCGCACGGACTATTCACCAGTATGAATGTTGCAATGAGGAAAAGAGGATTCTGTTCGGCCCACCATGTCAAGTGGGAGTCTATGATGGACTTTTCATTGATAGGCCTAAGTAGGGCCCGCCCGCCCATGTTGGTTTTGGCCCACCATGTGTGAGTGGGAAATGATGGATTTTTTCCTTTTTGATGGGCTTAAGTTGGCCCGTCCGCCCATGATGGGCCCAAAGGCCCGGCCCATGAATTGAGGGCCCATGGAGGAAATTATTAAAGATAAAGGAAAAAAATCTTGGAGGCGGTTAATTTTGAAGAGGTTACGTATTTTGACAAAAAGAGAGATTATGCTCTCTCTCGGTTTTTCACGTCCTCTCTCTTAGAAGTTACGTCTTCAACACACCGCTTTCTCCTGAAGAACAGATTATCCTCTGAAGAACAGCGTGGATTCTTCCTCTTTGATTCGCAACACCGGGGTTTAGTATGTGGAAACAAGGTACGTTCGATTATGTGATGTGCCTTAGGATCGGTGATTCATGATTTTCCTGGGCTTGCTTCCGCTACGTTTGTGTTCGATTCCGTATCGAATCATTGTTTTGGGGATCCGTTTCCCGAAATTTTTCCCAACATTTTTTCCAACACTTACTTTTGGTTTGGGAGAGAAAGAAGCCCTATGTCTTTCAATTTGGGCTGCAATTTTTTTTTTGATTTTCTTGTTAAAACAGACAAATATTTGATTGAAAAAACCGTAAGTGTGAAAAATATTTTATATCCATGCTGTTGCTAATGGTAATAATGCTTTTGACTGTCAGATGCTTGATGCCTTTCATACATATCATTGTGGAAATCAACAAGGTCAATCAAATTTTCAAGCGCGTTCATTAAAAAGATAAATTAGTTTTCCCAGTACGTTCAATGTTGGGTCTATAGCTAATATATATAAGAGCTCTCTTAGGCCACCGTATGATCGTTTATTGATTTAGGGTGTGTATGGTAACGTTTCTGTTCCAGTGAACAGTTTTTTTTTTTTAGAAACACTTTTTTCTATTTCTGTTTTCGGGAACAATTTATGAGTATTTGAAGGTGTTTGGTAATTACACAAAATTTCTGTTCTCATAAGAGAAATGCATTTAGTACAATCCCAAATATTTTTGTGAGTTAGAATTCTTTAATTTATTAATAATTTTATTACATTTTTCTTTTTTCCTTTGCTTCTCCTTCCTCTAACCGATTGCCAACCTCGGGGGAACCTTGCCGGCTACCAGTGAGGTCCCCCCGAGTCTCGCCCGGCCACTGGTGAGGCTTGACCTCACCCACCCAGGCGACATCGACCTCTCGATGGCTCGCCCAGCCACGAGAGGCTTGGGGGGCTTGTCGGTGGTTGACAAGCTGAGGGCGACCTCATCGGGGGTCGGCGAGGCTCCAGCGAGGTCGCCGAGTCTTGTTTGCCCGGTTCTCGAGGCCGGCGACCGACTAAGAGAAGAAAAAAGGAAAAGACAAAAAGAGACATGACAGTATTGATTATTATCAAAGTGGAAAAGACAAAAACACAATCAACCAACGATTTGGCGACGAAATTACACATAATCCAGCTTTCTGAATGACATAGATGATATTGACTACAATGAAACCGCAAATTGGTGCACTAGAAATAATATAATAGACTTATTTTAAAGATAAGTGCGCTAGAAGTCCTAAACTTTATTATAAAAGTACAATTTAGCCATAAAATTTTCATAAAATACAATTAAATCCTAGATTTTATCAAAATTGTTTCATCATGTTTTCTTGTTAACATTACCAAATTTAGTTTATGAAAAATGCTTACATGGTTTTTTTTATTATTTTCTATCTCCTATGCAATTTTAACTATACTAATGCATTAAGCACAAGATTAAAATGATGTTAGAGTACAATCCTATTTTTTTAGCCTAAAATAATTATAAAAAAAAAAAAGCTAAAATTTGAAAGGACAAAAAAGAAAGTAAAAAACCCACTGCCTGTGCGCCGGCGGAACCGCCACTAGAAAAGGGCCTAGTGTTTTTTTCTTTTCTTTGTGTTTTTTCTTAAATCTTTTAGCACCTCTTTGTTTTTTTTTTAATCTAATTCAACTGAAAGATTTTTAACTAAGGTAGCATTTAAGTGATCGAAAAAAAAGTTATGACATTTAAGTGAATGCCATATAAAAATTATGACATTTGTACTGTCCATATCTCAAATGTCATTTCCTAATTTAAAGGCCTATGACGATTTGTGGCAATAAATGATTACATGATGCAATGCAACACCAGGGAACTTTTCATTTATCTTCTTGAACAAAACTATTGCCCCTTCTTCTGCCTGCTTTAAAGATGTTCATCCCTTTTTCAACTGCTATTTCTCCATTGTTTCTTTCTATTGTATTTAAGATTGTCACCGTCAAACAGGTTGCATGGTCAAACTTGTTTCCGTCTACGGTTCTCTATCTCGAAAGAAGGGAGAATTCTTTCTTTACTACCTCCATGTATTGTTTAATTTCCAAAGCTAGTAGCACTATGTATTGTATCACATATAATGCATAAACTAGATTAGTGCAACAATTCTATCCGAACCGTTCTTGTCCTAGGATCATATAGACCAGATTTCCCAGAAAGCCACAAGAAACTACTCTCTATTCAATTGGTGAAATGTCGAGTTGTCTTCAGCTACTTCTAATTAATTCAGTTAAACAGACTATTATTCATCTACTTTATTCATTCTTCATTGACCTAATGAATATAATATTCTACACAGCGTCCGGTCAATGATAATTAAATATATAACAGTATGTTTTTTGCTGTGCATTTCTTGGCTCAGGCTTTTTAATACGAAAAATCCCATTCCCATGCCAAACACGCACAGTAATTTAATAGTTGTCATTATAAATATTCCCTGAAATCTCTTGTGATCAATTTTTTATGAAAACCGATTAATTAAAATTGTGCATAAGTCAATTCCTTATGTTCTTCATTGTAGATGAATGAAATGAACCGAACAACAACAAACCCATTATACATGTACGAAAAGTAACTTCACAAAGTACAATCTTTCATGACGAAACTTATGCTTAACTTATCCACCATAAATCATCTATGTCAATAGTACTAAACTGAGAAAAACTCATGAAGAATTATCATTATCTCATAAATCAGATATATAGGGCCAAATTTATGAAGCCAAGGAGGTAAAAGAATCTAATGCAAAGCCTATAATCAATATCGTATTTAATTATATTGTGACGGCTTGGAGTTGGATTAGGTAGAAAGTTCGAAAAGGTAAGTTTATTGCATTTTATTGTAATAGTGGCGTACAAATGATATTCATGTTTAAGATACGAGAGTGCTATCCATAAATGTTTTGTTCTACTGTCAAAGTTAAGGGGGCAAATAGCAGAATATATAACGACCTCGCGCGAGAAAATGTTGGGGGAATACACGTGTGGCTGGCTATTGTCTCAGCTAATGATAAAGTTTACTGTGCTTCAATTAAGTCTAGTAAATAATTTGTTTCGATTAAGACCCCCCACTAAACATTGGCCATTTTAAATACGGCGCGGTTGTCGGCTGCAAGCCGGTTCCTCCAGCACAAAAAAAAAAAAAAAAAAACATTGGCATCGCTGTTATTATATAACTAATAAAAAGCTTAATCCAGTGTCGATATGTGATTCGAAAAATTTGGGGTGCATTATTTGAATGCCCAAGTGTCCGTAGCAAAAATATGATGTTTTCTTTTCGCATGATAACTACTCCTTCATTCACTCAAATGCCATTACGATGATGGAAAAGATAATGTTCTTTTGTTTTCCTAAATTGGCACGCATCTACGGATCGGGTCCTATCCATATTGAGAAAAATAAAATTTACCCTCAATTTAAAGAGCAACAAATCATCGAAAGTTGAATGATGATATCAATTGTCATGAAAAACCCGCAATGCAAAGATCATATATGTCCAAACAATCATGCTTACCATTTCATCGTAATGGAAAAATATAGCTAGGTTATTTTGGTTGCAACATATCTTCCAATGATAATGTCTTTTTTTAATAATTATGATGTGCATATTTACTAAAAAGAATCAAAACATATGAAAATCCTCAGGGGGATACATGATCTCTTTGTTTTTCAAATACTTTGAGTAGCATATGTCCACTTTGTTTTATTTTATTCAAATACTGTGTCATTCGGTTAGGTAAAAAGGGGAAATAAATTTCCCCCGCAATTCAAAATGACCACTTTGTTTTATCTATTTTTGAAATTAACAAAAGCTAAAAGACAGTCCACAATGCTAAGAACCACATCAACCAAACACATAATCTTAATTCTATATAAAGTATCAACAAATAAATTAAGCAAAACAAAATGGGGTACCTCCACCGCCTAAAGTAATTATTTTCCTTATACTTAATCATCTGACTTTGCATCATACACACTTGTAGCACGTTTCTTTTTCAATTAGCCTTCAATTGGATCACTTCAACCGGCTACTTACGGAAGTCGATAGAGATATTTTGATATATAATTTGCATCACCTATAAGCGAGCACAATTTACGAGTAAATGTGTGATGTTCGTTTGACTTTTCCATTAATTAATACCAGCATTACTTACGTTTTACTTTTTTTTTATTAAGTTTCTCGGTTATTACGTTTATCCTATGTTTATAAGTGTATAAAGCTACATAAATACGTTAAAAAAAGACGTTGCAAAGCTAATGCTATGCTGTCATCGCTTATGTCAGTATACATTCTCCTATTTTTATTGTTTTGTCTCGCCTTTCACATGCTTATTAATTTATTCGTTAGGTTTTATTTATGAATATAATAAACATAAATATGATATATATATTTTTTGTATCATCATAGGCGGGCATAGATAAGAACTTTTAGCCATGATACCGAGCCCCCATTGGCCCATTGATTAGATCTGGCTAGAGGCACTTGAAAATTGAGTGATTTTGTATAAGATGTACTTAACAAATTCTAGGGGGTGCTCGTTAATTTATTAACAATATAATCTTTCCAACCGTTTCTCATATTTAAGAAAACCAAATGTAGAAGCTGTCACGACCTCTTTTTTTTCGTCCGGGGGGAAAAGGAAGAAAGTTTAGGGGTATTTGCCTAAAGAGGCGGACCAATGGCCCTAAATTAGGCGCAGGCTCTTCAAGCCCATACCCGGCGTGACGTTGGATTTTGTTTTTTAGTTCTTAACAACCTAAATATTTCTAGGAGTCGCCACTAGCATATTGGGGTCGGCTAGAAACCAATCGAGACACGGGAGTGTTGTCTCGATTCCTACGCAACCAGAGATTTCTAGGAATGGGGATTTATTTACGCTAATGTTTCTATTAACGCCCTTGCGGTACTACTAACTTGAAAAGTTGTTCATCTAAATGGCCACACAATCTTGATTACCAATTATAATCCTTATAAAACCGCTAAGCGTCCATGCAAATGTTTTTGTAAGTTTGTTTTCCTTAATGTCTAGACTAATCCTAACATAATTTAGAAGAGAAATTTAGACTCAAATTAATGAAAAGCTGTGCGCAATTAAATATCCAAGAAATTGAAATGACTTGAAAGTAATGCGGAAAAGAAAGACCCGATACAAGTCGGGCAAATAATATTACATGGCCTTGTTATTACACCCCGAGACAGGACCCCCATGAGCAAAATAGGAATTTAAATATGCATGAAATTACTCTATATGCATGAAATTATTCTAAATAATTTTAATCTACACAAAAATGAATTATTTACAAAAATGGTTATAAAATACCAAAATAGCATTAAATTAAGAAAATGACCTTTTGAAATTAGGAAAGTTTCATAGATGTCATTTCTATCACAATTTGGTATCATCCATCATTTTTATAATTTTTTTGAAATTTTATATATTTTTTTTAAAATTTTTATTTAAAAATAATTCCCTAAGCCGATATAGGCTGATTTATATTAATATGGAACTACCCAGTACATGAATATGACAAGAATTGAACTCAAATCGACCGTTTCAAGATTGAAACTTGGTTTGCGCATTTCGTCGAACATTTGGCGTGCATCAAATCACCCCTAAACCAGCTTCCTCAGGCCATGTTTGCAGCCTTCAATCTCAACCCATAAGCAATCTCACGTGGAAATAAAGTATCAAGATTATACTACCACATGCAAAGAACAAGATAGGTGGAAATCATAGCTTAAAACACACTAGAACCAAGCTAAAATCGTCCTCAAATTCACGGGTTTGAGCTGATTTTGCAAATCTGAGTTTGAACCAAAGTCAAGCAAACAGGTTACATGCCCATATTCAAGCCCCGACACTCATCACATACAAGATCTAAGGGAATGCTACTTAGCCCGCGTGAAATTAGGTAACATGGACTTTCAAATGCAACAGAAATCATAAAGAATGACCTCCCGAACAACATCAAAACGACCTCTCCAAGAAGCACACATGCAAAACTCTTTGAAGAGATTTCAACACTGGGAAAAATTCCAACCTCAAAATCAGTTTTTTGGACCAGTTTTCCTCTTGATTTTTCACTATTAAAACACGTTTAAGCTCAAACAAAAATACATCTAGGATACTGACCTTGCTTCCTAGTTTCTTTTACAAGTGGTTATCGGGTGAGAAAACCGATAAATTATCCTCGGGGGCCCGTGGAAGTTGGCTTCTTCAACTGGAAATGAGATCTGCAAAAAAAAGAACTGACAACGAAGGTTTTCGTTGACCTCTAACATTAGACTTCAAGACGTTTTTTGTTGGAAAACTTGACACCACGCCAAACTATATGTATTCTAGTTTGGGTAAAAGTCAAGATTTTCCTCATTTGTCTCTCAAATTTCTCAAAAACACTGGCTTTCCTCACTCGTGACCAACCAGTCTCAACACTTTTAACAAAAATTTTCTGACTTTCTTGGCCCGCCAGGAGGGCACTGTTTCGGGGGGCTTTAGGAGGCCTTCCCAATCTCCATTTGGGACATGCGACCTATGGTTGGAAAGATATTTGAGTGAAGTTTCACTCTCTAGTTGAAGGTTTTGGCTAATTTTGGCCACAGGTGTGTGAAAATCTCACTTTTCTCTCTCCAGGTCGGTCTGGAATTTCTGGGTTTTTCTTTTCTGGAGTTGCTTCTGAGGTGCTTTTGGAGAACGACCGTGAGCTCTCCCCTCTCTCTCTCGTCTCCTCTCTCTCGTCCCTTGAAAGGCTTGCTTCCATGATCTTATCCCTTGAATTAAGGGATTTTTGGTCTGTCTTTAGTTCACCTACCAAGCCTGCCAACAAGACTACTTCACCCACTCTCTTGACTTAAAGCCAAATTTTTCAACTTCTGCACTGCTGAGTGTCCGGATTTTGCTGCGATTTTCCCATGCTTTCAGCAGCTTATCTCTGACCAATTGTTTGTCCACTTGCACTACCAATAATGGTCTTCCATCACGTGCAGAGATCAGGCTGGTTGGGCAGCTGAGGAGAATATGATGGGGCCACAAATTTGCTTACTCAGCAACTCCGAATTGAGACCAACTCGTGGACCTGGTTTTGGCTACTGATTTGAGTGCTCTAATCCATCAATTTTGTTGCGTTTTTTTTATCATTTAGCAAGTACATGTATACTTGTTTAAGATCTCGACCATATTTCGCAATTGTGTCCACCCAATTTTGCAAGAAAATCCCTCAAAGTTTGCCATTTTCTTATCCGAAAATACCCAATTCAATGAAAATTTGGTCATTTTGGCCCGATTTGATTGATTCGACTTGGCCCAAGTTTAATTTCAACTTAATTGGTGACCAAGATGATGATTTAAGGGTTCGGGCGAAATTTTGCAAAATTTGCGAATTGATCCCTCAACTTTTGGAAATTGCATTTTGGCCCCAACTTGCTCTTTTTATCTTTTTATCTTTTTTTTTTTATCTTTTTTTATATATTTTTTAATTCATGAAATATTTTTGTGGGAAAACAAGTTCCCAATTTTATTTGAAAATGATTTTTGAGCAAAAATTTAGGTGTCACAATGAAGCAAATGGAATAATTGACAATGGACGGTCTACCTGTCTCGTGGACCGATGGCTGGCATCCCGCACGGTGTTCTCCTCGAAACTCTCTTAGGAGAATCATGTATAATGCCACTTTGATAATAATCAATACTGTCATGTCTGATTTTAATGACCTGGTAACCATTCGAGCGCCTTCATGCAGTACAATTAATCTTACCCCTTCATGCAGTACAATTAATCCTAACTCATCAGTCGAGGACAAATTTATCTGTTCCTGCTTCTGAAACTGTAGTATTTATCTAGATATGTTTAGAATTTTTCCGGGCCCGTTTTGGTATTTATTTAGGCTTTTCCAGCCTAAGTTGCATTTATTGGTATTTATTAATTAATTTTGGTAATTAATTAATTAATTAATTAATTAATATTTTCCGGAAATTAGATCGGGATAGTCGGTGACCGGAATTTTGTGCTGATTGCAATAGTGTGGTTGGTTTATTTAATTGAATGCTATTTTGTACTAATTGAGTGGAATTTGTAATTTTGGGAATTTATCCCAAAAATTGAGTATTTTTGGTTTTTAATTGGGAAACACCGGGCGTCAGTTTATAACACTAAAAATATTCTGGTGGACTATATTAAATGGTGGGATTTTTGAAAGGGAAAAATATTGTATTTTGGCTAAAGCCAATCGTGTACCCACACACGATTATTTTTATCGAGTATGATAAAAATGGTGAGATTGTCGAATGATCAGGATGATATACTATATCAACCCATGGGCTTTGATATATCAGCTTAGAGTGAACAGTATATCTTAGCAGCGTTTGGTGAGCATCTTCGGTATATTATATTAGCCTGAGGACTTTGATATATCAGCTTAGCGAGCAGTATACTTTATCAGCTTAGAGTGAGCTTTATTATTTATCAGTTTAGAGCGAGCTATATTATTTATCAGCTTTGGTGAACATTGTTAGTATACTATATCAGCTTACGGGCCTTGATATATCAGCTTAGAGTGAGCAGTATATTTTATTAGTTTAGAGTGAGCATTATCGGTATACTATATCAGCCTGAAAGCCTTGATATATCAGCTTAGAGTGAGTAGTATACTTGATCAGTTTCGATGAGCTATACCATCTGTTGTCAGCTTAGGGTGAGCAATGTTCGACTTGATCAAATTATGTGGATGGTATTGATAGTATGGAGTCGAGTAAGTCAACTGATCGATGTTTGAAGTGATTGGTTGAATATACAAATTGTATTGACTTGCAGGAAGGAACTGAAGCAAAGGTAAGTCCTCTGTCTTATGCGTGCATAGATAGTCTTTGGGCGTATTTCCTTCCTAGTCAGGGTTTAGGGGGTGGACTTACTGAGACGTTGTCTTACCCCGTCGTGGGCTCAACTTTTCAAGTCCTTAGGGTGAAGAACCCGGAGCTTGAGGCGGAAGGGTCAAGAGTATGGATGGCTCATAAGTTATTTTTAGAAATAGACCTCATGTACTTAGACCCTAGAGTTGGCCTCTGTTTGTAAACCAGACTATTTATAAAAGCTGGGTTGATTGATTTGAAATTTGTTGTCCTGCTTTTCTATCCCACGTTTGTTGTGGTTAGGGGATTTGTAATTCGCTTCCGCATGCGTAATAAAATGAATGGGTTGGCGACGGGTCCTGGGACGTTGCAAATTAATCGACCACTGAGGGATAGGCACGTGCTCGGAGGATCGGGGCGTGACATGCTCGCTGCTTCTAATTTATTCAATTGAACAGACTTCTTATTCATCTACTTATACTATTGTTAATATTTAAGATTATATATTATAGAAGGGAGACTTCCTGTAACATCCCAATTTTCCAATTTTGTTTTCAATTGAATGAGTCGGGCTTTTCATCGATGCGCATATAGCTCTTTTCTCTGAGTTGGCAACTCAAGAAATAACTAGCCTATCACGTGAAGCCGTTAAGGAATATAAACGCAATAGACTTGAGAATTCGATTAGGAATCGATTGCTCGACCGTGCCAATCTGCAAGGGTCATTATGGCATAGACCAACTAGAGACCGGAGATAAATTGATTCGATAGAGCCATGTGATTAAGTGTGAGTGATTCCACCTAATTTCAAAATTCTTGTCGATCGGCACTAGACCGATTTCTCTGTCGTTTTGGTACACTGTGTCCATATTTGAAACCTTGAGATTTCCATGACAACCAAGAGTCGCCAATGCGTCGAAGATGCACTTTGTGGCTTGAAAATAATCAACCACAGGTCAATTGCATGAAAAGTTCCTAAAAGTTACCTAGTAGGTTATGATGTGCTAAAATCGCGCCAGATTGAAATTAACCGCGAATTTAAACCCAATTCAAGAAGAAAAGAGAGACGTGCGAGAGAGAGAGACCGAAGGAGAAGGGGGGAAATCAAAGAGAAATATCTTATATTCATCATTTCTTGGTCCCACAAGCTTTCATGAAAATCCCTTTTGTCCCCTAAGCCTTTATGCACATAAAATTCCTCAAATAACCAAGTTGAAGTCCAATTGTTGCAGCCTCCTCTCAAGCATACGAATTTCACCCAATTGGACTTCCATTTCATCACCAATTTCTCCAATTTGATGACCAATTTTACTGAGGAAGAAGCCTATACAATTTCCACAATTCCCCATCACTAAGTAGCTTATTTTGGAGGCCAAAAATCCCTTCAATTTGGCCCATCCGAATTTCCGTTCTTTTCCGAATCGTCCGAATTGATTTTTCGTAAAAATCTCGAGCTTGCCAAAAATTCTTCGAAGGATGAGTTGATGCTCCTAAAATAAATCGTGACATGACAGAACTTTCAATTTTTGAAATCGGATTCAAATTCACGGTTAATTTCGATCTGGCGCAATTTTAGCGTGACCTAGCATACCGGGTAGATTTTCGGAATTTTTGGTGCAATTTACCCGTGATCGATTTATTTCGAATCACAATGTACGTCTTCGACCTATTGGCGACTTTCGATTGTCGTGAAAATCTCAAGGTTTCAAATACGGGCATAGGGTACCCAAAACGTCAGAAAAATCGGTTTAGTGCCGATCGACGAGAATTGGTGGAATCACCCATACTTAATCACACACCTCTGTCGAATCGACCTATCTCCGGTCTCTGATCGATTTTTAATTGTGCCGTAATGACCCCTGCAGATTAGCACGGTCAAGCAGTCGATTCCTGGTCGAATGCTCAAGTTTATTGTGTTAAAATCCCTTAACGGCTTCACCTGATAGGTTAATTATCGCGTGAGTGGCCTACTCAGAGAAAAGAACTATAGGTGTGTCGATGAAAAGCCCAACTTATCCAATCGAAAACAAAACCTGAAAATCAAGATATCAAAGAGTACATCGATACTTTCCACCTATTGCACAGATGGAGTCGCTCATAGCTATTCAAGGAATTTGGTTTGTATGATCTGGAAACCTCAACAAAAAGTATAATATATACTAGAGTTTAATGCTACCGGCCTTGGAATTTAAGTAACATATTGAAGTCTCCCTTGTTCGACAGTGACCTACTCTTAAATATTAACAATAATAGAAATAGATTCGTGAGAAGACGTAGGGCCAAAACAAAAAATAAAAGAGATCGAAAGAGAATGTGCTGACGAAACCTTGCTGACTAAACTTTGCCGACGAAAGTATATAGAGGACCCGTCAAAGGCAACGCAAAGAAAGGAACTATGCTGCAGCATATACTTGGGAAGCTCACAAATCAGTAATAAAATTCTAATCTAGACGTACGCAGAGCAAAAGCTGGCAGATCAAGAGTTGCACGCTTCTTAACACCGCACCATTTTGATATGTGGTGGAAGTGAGGATCGGGGAGAAGATACAGATTAGTAGATAAAACAATAGGTCAACATGAAAACAAGATCTATGTTGATACATATACATAATAGACATTATGTAATGATATCATAAACCACGAAAGTTTATTCTATCATTAGTATATCAATTATATACGATACTACATATATATGTATATTTACATGATATAATCAAATAAATTAATATAGTTAGTAATTAATAATGTGTAATCATATATGTCGTGTAATTATATTGACATAAGTCCAGATTATACATATTAGCAACATTTTCGTACTGATTACTGCAATTTGGAATTAGTTGTCTCTTTTCAAATAGAGATTTTTTTTTGATAATTCAATATTCCTACGTATAATATAGAATTTCTAGCCAAAAAAAAGGTATAATATACAATTAATTAATTAATAGTCAGTTTAACAATAGTGGAAATAATTGATAATGTGTAATTACATGTGTTATAGCATAATACACTTTTAAGTTAAATAATAATTTGTCTCGGGCATTAAGAAATGTTTTTGACTGTACACAATTAGACTACGTTAAAAAGCTTTTTTCTGTTATAAAAAAGGCAAGTTGTTAAAATTTCTCCTAATTGATCGAGATATAAAAGAATGAAAATTTAATAAAAGGCGCATAGATTCTTCCATGGCTCCAAGTGCTTTCAATAGTCATGGCATGGAGGCCGCACAGATTGATCGATAGCAAATACTTCATTGAGAAGCTTTATCTCATGGTGTGTTCGGGGGTCATTGTTGGTCGTTTTGGGAGAATGGCAACAAGGGCTTACGGCCTCCGGCTTTCAAGTGTTCTCAATCAACCTCGTTGCGAGAACTTGGAAAAAGGTCGACAGTTTGGGCGATGGATCTCTATTTCTAGGTCTCTACTTTATCCATGAAGGTGAACGAGTAACATCACAGCATCGACCCCAACTGTAAATACTTCACGGACGGTCATACTTATGGGCACCACAAAGATCAAGACATGGGCGTTCATTGCCCGGAAGACGGCTGGATTGTCCTGATTCGACGCCTCGGTGGATAGAGCCCTTCTATTGTCTGGAACTCCGATTGGTAGGCAGCGACACCACTGACTAATTCCAAGCCTTTCTAATCTTAATCACTTTAAGATGGGGATTAGAAATACCGTCATTTCTAAAGATTGTTTCCATTTGTAATCTTAATCACTTTAGACAATAGTGCTAATGAGCGAAAAACCAGAAAACCTCATCCCAGATAACTAGTGATGAGACAACGCTTTCCAATAACAGTCCCAAAATTTAAGCAATATTAAAGTAGAGTAAAAATATTGATCTTAGATCAGGGGCAAATCATTGACCTTGGGCAATACGAAACACCCACATTCACATAAATTTTATTGGTCCAGCCCATCAAATTAATATAAAAGCACATGAAGGAAGCGACAGTTATTTTGTTGTGGAAGTAACCAATGCCATATACAAGAGAGAATCTCCTATAAAAGAAAGCGAAAACTGAAGTGTAGACCTAGTACACCATCCGGATCTAGGTATCAAAACTGTTACAGAATATGGACAAGCGAATATGATAAAATAGTTAGAATGAAGGAAAGGGAATCAGACACCGAATTTACGTGGTTCGATCCGAGTATCGGAACCTACGTCCATGGGGAGAGTAGCACGGAATTCCACTGTAGAAACAAGTGATATACCGGAGATTACAATCACTCGAGCATTCAAATACACTTCAGTGTTTTTCATCCCCAAATTACACTCAAATAACTCACACAATGTTTAGCCCATCATAATTTCTAGTAAAACATCACTCAAGGAATTAAATAAATTCTATTCACAAGAATTTAACTTGCTAAAATACTCGGGTATAATTTACAACGAGAAAATCCCTCCCCTAAGAGAACTCTCTGCACTCTTCTACAGTCTCAAAGCTCTCTCTAACTTGGCGCGTGGACGTCTCTCTCTTTTATAATACAAAAGAGAGTCTCCATCATTTATCGCAACATGAGGAAGTCTTCTTCAAAGAAAGAAAAGACAACGAAGCCCACCATAATTTATGGGCATGCATGCATGTGCATGGATAAACGTAGGACCTTCTTTCCTATTCTTTTTCTTTCTCTCTCAAGGTCAACAATGATGACTTTGGCAGGAGACAAGAAAGGGAACACCCATCCTTACTTGCAGGTGGGCCACTGTCCACTTTCCTCCATGTATTTCCCAATTCAAAAGTCCAACATGCATAGCCTCTTCACACTTGCGGCTCATAGATGAAATCTGCATGCAATCTTCATCTGACAATTTCTGCTGTCCAATTCAAATACGCTGCTTTGACTCGCACGTGATCGAGTTCACATATTCTCGTCAGTCCGATTTTATTCAATAGGCTCAAATTCGAGATATATTTTCAATAAAAACAATGACGAAACTGCACGTAAAGGTGGCTGTGATCGGTGCCGGCATGTCGGGTCTTGTTGCAGCCAGGGAGCTCCGCCGCGAGGGGCACCAAGTGGTGGTGTTCGAGAGTAGCAACGATGTCGGTGGCACTTGGCTGTACGACCCTCGGGTCGAATCCGACCTCCTAGGGTCTGATCCAGGGCGTGAGGTCATCCATACCAGCATGTATCAGTCGCTTCGGGTGAACCTCCCGAGGCAACTCATGGATTTCTCGGACTACCCATTTCTCGAGAAGGGATGTGGGGACCCAAGGACCTTCCCGGGTCATGAGGAGGTTTTCCGGTTTTTGCGCCGCTTCGCGGAGGATTTTGGGCTGATCAAGTTGATTCGGTTCAAGCACAAAGTGGTTCGGGTTGAGCATGCGGTCCAGGGGAGGCGGGACAAGTGGGCTGTGGAGTGGCGGACGCGCAATGGAGAGGAGGCTGCGGGCGAGGATGTTTTCGAGGCTGTGGTTGTTTGTAACGGCAAGCACACCCAACCAAAGATTGCTGAATTTCCAGGTACATCGTCCGATGTAATGTTATCATTCTCGAATTGCTTCGCTTTGTCGGTATCTGTTTTCTTCATTTTTCTCGCCTGAATTTGTCGTCCTCCGTTTTAGTAGTCGAGTAAGCACCAATTAGGGGAAAAGAAGATCCAAACTATACTTCTTAGCAACCCATTCAGGTATGGGTTTGCTATCAAGAGACACACTTCAGAAGGAGTTCATCAGCATCTGACAGTCAAAAAGCAGATCACGGTCTTCCCAAGGAGATGAGCTACACTCGGCAACACCCTTAACTAGGGTTAGACTAACTCCACACAATAAGGATTTTCTCTTTTAAATATAGCAGTAATCTCGGCATGGAGAGTAGTGTGAGATTTTATGAGATCGCTATTAATTGTTCTAAAAATTTAAATTGTTAGATAAATATGTGGTTTATTATTTAAATATTATAATACTCTTCCTTACATTTATTTTGGTCTTCTGTTCAATACTAGGCGTGTAAATTCAATTGGAGAGGCAAATATAGGCTTGGAAAGATTTGAATTTAGGATCTCATGTTCTGATACCGTATGAGATTTTTGTAGGATCATCGCCAGCTATTTTAAAAGCTTAAGCTGTTAGATGAAATGTGTAGTTTATTATTTAAATATTCTAACAAGTAAAATAACATCTAGGTCATAAGGCAAAACCATCAATAGGGCATCTTATCTAATTTTGCAAACCACGCCATAGCTCCTTCATGAATTTCTTCTCTAAAAGCTGCATCGATATTCACCTTAATTACCTTAATTGCGGTACCTACCGGAGAAATCTATCCATCTTCGTGCTGCCCTCGAGAAGAACTAGGGTTTTAACCATAAGCATCGGTGAAGTTGCAGAGTAGTCGGGCCTAAAACACCATCTCAGGTGTGGGTTTGGTAGTGGACAAGATGAAGCTGTTACCAGCTTTCCAGATGTGCCACAATACAGTAAAGATTAATTCAGTGGAGGGAGATATAATTCCTCTTGTCTTGTCCTAATTTTTTTTTTGCAAGAACCACTGTTCGATACGAGGAAGACCAGTCACATAAATGATAGATCTGCGGTTGAAGTGAGCTATGGTTCGATATTTGTGTAATGATAGCTTGAACCATGAAAGTTCATTCTATCATTAGCATTAAGATTCCATCTACAAATTTAGATGGTATAATTACGTAAAGTAAACTAGATTGTAATTAATTATGTATTACTATATATGTTATGTAGATATTTTCATAGATCACGTGTATTAATAATGTTGTTATATTGCTTATCATAAGTTGTAACATGGTTGCCTCTTTTCATAAAGAGAGCTTTTGAGGAATTTATATTACTGTGTATTATAGAGAATTAATAATTAGCAATCATATAAATTGTTATGTAATTAAAATATAGATTGTTTGAGAATGTTCATAGCATAATATACTTTCAAATTACATAATCAAGTGTTTTGTTGATTAAGAAAACTTATTTTGTAGTACCAAATGTAAATCTTTGCTAAAAACTTTTTTGTGCTATAAAAAAAGGCAAATTTTTGAATTTTCTCCTAATTGATTGAGATATTAAGAACTGAAAATTCTTTAAAAAAGCCACATAGATGCTTACTTGGCACAAAGTGTGCTCCCAATAGATAAATAAGATAGAAAGTGCCCTCTTTTGGAAAACAAATTTATAAAGAACAACGGTTTGGGAAAAAACTTTGAAAACTTTAATATTCTTTTCGGTATTCATCTTGGTTAGGAGAAAAGATATCTCATGTATATAAGATATCTAATATAAGTACAGTGACTTAATTCGATTAGTTCTTAATAAAATGAGTATGTTAAGAGACTAATGACAGGTGACAGAGTTATAAAATACTCTCTTTGTTCTAGTTACCATGATATTCAGACATAAACACGTCATCTAACCTAAACAAGTATAGTGAAAACTTGATTTTACCTACCTCTCTCTTTTCTGAAAAGAGAAAAACTCGTACTGCAATTTTTTTTTTTTTTTGTGAAACTAAATTCTTGGACAAAAAGAACTTTATGCTAATGTATACAAAGTGTCATAATTTGCAAGGAAGGGAGTTAGATAATGTGAATTGCGCGACTTCTATTCTATCAATTTCAAAGGATTTATAATTCCATACTTGTGCTTTGTCTTGGAGTCCTTTGAGGAGTATTTTTTGGATATGAGTCGAAATGTAAGAGTAGTGAGGATTATTCATGTGTTCAAACTCGTCGAACACAAAATTAGAATTACAACAGGTAAGTCATTTGCCTAATTAAAAATTGAGTTGGCAAACAGGTGGACTTATATCTTTATATAATCAACTTAAAATGTTGGATTGCGTTATGAAAAATAAATTACATAAACTCGACACATATGCTTTTTGGAATAGTTTTCTGTCTTTTTGTGTAATTATATGTATACCATACGATTGTGAGGTCTTCTCTTTATTGTTCACTCTTTTTTTTTTCTCACTAGAAAAATGCTTGTCACAGGGAGATCAACATGGCCAGGAGAACAACTACACAGTCATAATTATCGAGTTCCCGAACCATACAAAGATAAGTGTGACTGATATGACTTCTTTATTTTCTTCAGACATAATCTCGAATTAACTTATCAAATTTCTTAGATTACACGCAACAATCAAATGATTTATCAAATTTCTTAAATTTTTATCATTAAGGGGGGCGGGGGTATTTACTTGATGAAAATATCACAAGCACACTCTCATGACTAGAGAGATGTTGCGAAATCCTTTATGTAAAACACTAACATCCTCATTAGTATTAGCTTCAATTGTCCAATTAGACATTCATCATATAATATGTGATTTGGTTCACGTCTACTTTCTTCACTATTCTAGTTAGAAAACTGCAAGGAGTGTACTTTGTCTACATTTTCTAGCCCTCGAGGATTACTCCCTGCTTTCATCGGGGCGGCTTGGGACTTAATTCGTCCTTGAAACACACATCTAATTCCTACCTCGGCCTGATATACATGGGGTCAAGTCGTCAAAAAGCGTACATCAGTGATGATCCTTTGAGTTGGAGTCCTCTCACTCATGAATCACATTGCCAGTCCTTTCTCATCACTTACAATAACGTCGTATGTGCCTTCAACTTACAGCTCACTCCCATTAAGTTTATGTATGAATTGTTTCTCTGTATATTGCACGACAGATTGTGGTGATAATAGGAAAAGGGATTAGCGCAATCGAAATAGCCAAAGACATCTTACCTTTTGCCAGAGAAGTTCATCAAGCCTCAAGAGAAACAAATGCCCAAGTTGTGAAATTGAGAAAACTCGATGCGGTGTTCCCACATACCATGGTACCTTACATTTAATCGTTTATTATTATTATTATTATTATTATTATTATTATTATTATTATTATTTTATTATTATTATTATTTTATTATTGCAACTAAGTTTAGATGAAAATCCAAGCGCAGCCTTAGATGAAAATCCAAGTGAAGCCTTGAAAGTCCTAATTTCCATCCTCAGATATTAAGTGCGTGATCATTTTAATCTGATCTCAATCTCATTTATCTGGTTTTGTCTTTTGGCAGATTGCATGTGCCGAAGAGGATGGTAAATTAGTGTTCAAAGACGGATCGTCTGTATATGCAGACGTTATTATCCATTGCACTGGGTATAAAAACGATATATAGTTTTCTGCTGTTACTTATTCGTTTATTCATGACAAATTCCACAAGTAATTTCACATATGCCTGATAATAAATGTGTAAATATGGTGTCGTATGTTGCCTGATATATATGATTCTCATGTTGCAGATATAGTTATCATTTCCCATTTCTGAAGACGAAGGGAGTTGTAAGTGTGGACAACAACTGCGTGGGGCCTTTATATAAACATGTTTTCCCACCAACCCTAGCTCCTTGGCTCTCTTTCATTGACATACCCTTTCTGGTATAGATTTTTCTATGAATTATTTTCTCTTCCATTGCGTAGAATAACTGGAGATTAAGGTTGTGCCAGAAGAAAGTCAACTGATATGTGATGGTAAAAGGTCACACTTAGTACTTGTTTTAAGCCAAACAAACGACTTGTTCTCCAGCAATTAGAAAATAGGTGACTGATTACTTAATGTTTAAGTTCAAAGATGTAGGAATTGATCTTTCACTAGTTGAAAATGCAAAGAAAGAAAATGGGAGAGGAAACACTTCTAGTTTGGCTGTTTTATGCCATATTTAAGGTTTAGACATATGATCAATATGCGAGTTCAGAATTGTGGAAGCAATCTAATGTATGTTCCATATCACTAATTCTTTGGTTTAATTCCTTATTCGAACATTCTTGCCATCGGTCTCGACTGGGATTAGACTGTTCATGCATACCTGAGCGAGTTACAGTCCAAATGGGTAGCCAAGGTTCTATCTAGAGAGTTGGTGTTGCCAAGTGAAGAAGAGATGATGTCTTCTGTTCAAGAACATTACCAGCACATCGAAGAACTTGGATGGCCTAAGCATCACGCTCACAAGCTTGAAATGGAAAAGGTTGAAACTAACTTGTCATTCCTCAGTTCATTGTGCTAGACTGTTTTAATAAATTGGACAACTCATAAAGTTAAAAGGACAAAGTACTTTTTCAATTATTATTCCTCTGCTAGTGTAAAAAAAGATTTACACATTTACCATTGGATGAATGATGCGTTTTTAGAGTTTATCATATTACCAAATTCTTCCATATGCCAATCATCCAATGGTAATTGTTCGAAGCATTTCTTAAGCAGGCATTGGACCTATTTTTCTTCCACTTGACATGAACCTAGTATGTATACTAAACTCAATTTGGAACATCAGATATGGTAGGACACTCATGGGACCAACCATTTTCAATGATCCAGATTCAATTTAGTATATATGTTGCACTCATTAACTATTTCTCCTAATAGTGGGCAGTATCCACAATAAAGCACAAGAATAGTATGATCCCCGCAAATTCTTTTGAACGATGTTGGCCGAGGACCATCTTATTACCTATGAAATGAGGCTACTTTATTTTTTTATTTTTATTTTTTGGTTCTTATGCGAAGACGTTGATCTTCTTTCATGTGCTTGATAGTTCCAGTATGAGAAGTGGCTTTTGGGTCAATTGGGACTACCACCATTCGAGCAATGGAGAGAGAAGATGGGTTTTGCTGTTTTCAAAGTCCTGCAATCTCCTGATCAGAATTGGAGAGACACTTGGGACATTGAAAAGTGGATGCAAGAAGAAGGATTTGGCAAGCAAGCTCATTGATTTTGAACATCTTTCGGAATAGGTGCAACCCCTGCAAATAGAATTTCAAGAGAGTGAAAAAGACAGCAACAAAGAGTTTGATTTGGGTGTGGAGCATTTCAACATTTGTAACCCGTTAATGCTCATGTAACTGTGTATGTTTTTTAATTGCATTGGTTGCGCTTCAAATGAAAAAAGACATTTAGAATAGCATAACGAGTATTGTTAGATACAACTATCTTTCAATATTGTGAATAATGTCTTGCATTTTAAGGGCACATAAAGTTACTCCGGATCTGCTTCACTAACAATTCAAACGTGACACTAATTGAAGAAAATTAATGTGCCAATAGTGTAGAAATATATTACTTGTGAAGATTATTTGCCTTAATGGCCAAGTAATTTCTTTATAAATGCTAATAAAATGACAATCATCTTGTTTTGTTCAAAGCAATTAGGATTTCTAGGTTAGCTTTTGCGCATTTTAATCAGTTCACCTCCCCAGGCGATCTTAAGTTGAGTTCCCGCATGTCTCTCTAGATCACTTGGGATTCCTAATTTAAATACTCTTAAAAACAACTCAAAACTATAAGAAAATGAACGAACTCTTTTATTATCTAAGCCAACACCTTATTGGTGGGTAGTTAACCAGTTTTACCGGCTTAGGATTATGTAGTTTAAATATATTCCGTCAATCAATCAGCTAGACGAAATTCCGTCAACTTTTCTTTTGGTCTAAAAATTCCATCAACTTTGAATTATCAATTTTTTCATAAATTGCAAGTGATAGTTATTAGGAAGTTGCCTACATCATCGCGGTCCTTCTTTTGAATCGAATTCATTAGGCTTTTACGTGCGAATTTCCAATGATTGTTTCGTCGAACTATCACCCTGAAGTATTGTGATTCAACTTTGTGTTTTAGCTTGTTAACTTAAAAGAATGTTTGACATGTTTGAATTGATTTTCCCAGAAACGGAGAATTAGAAGTTTAGCTTCCTTAAGGAGGGTAGCAAATTATTATGTTAGAACCGGGTCAAACTTATTGCATTGATACCATTTTGGTCATAATACTTTCAACTTGACCAATTTAATTCTAAACCTTTTGTATATATGCTTGTTAAGTTCATCTAACCAATTTTGTATAGAAATCACTAATATATATGCCAACTGTTCTACATAGCATCATTGACGATGGTGTGGACATATTTACAATTTTAATTTCTTCTTATGAATTTATTGTTCTTTTCTTTTCTTTATCTTTTCGTTTTTTTTCATTGTGGCCGATGAGGGCGGTGGGGGGTGCAACCCTCGCCAGATTCGACAAGGGTGGCCCTCACCGGAAATGGTGAGGGCTCAACCCTCGTGGCCTAGGTGAGGTTGCCCTCATTGCCTGTAATGAAAAAAAGGAAAATAAAAATAATAAAAAGAAAAATTATAAAATATTCAAAAATTTTATAAAATTTATAAAATTTATCAATGTCAATGCCGATCTTTGCCATGTAGAATAGCCAGCATCTATGTTAGCACTTTTTTCCAAAAATTATCCGGATAGAGTCAATTGGCATAAATGTAAAAAAGTTTATGACTAAATTGGTCTAATTGAAATATTTAAAATTGAATTTGTGTTAATATAATAGGCTTAGGACTTTTTTAATACTTTTTCCATTAGAACCTGATTCGTTTAGCATGATATAAATCACTCATTGACTGTCTCCGGCTTTCAAACACCAGCAAGTCCAAATCAAGAGTTTCTTGGCTTCTTCCATCACTCTCTTAGGCATTTTTCTCGAGTTCAATCCAATCGATTACTCTTGAATCTAACGACAACAGCCAAATAGGCATCATAATGAGCAGCTTCTCATTCCCTTTTGGGGACTTACCAACATATAAATTCTGAGGCCCATATAGTCATTCATTGCATAGAAAAATTAAGGATTGATCTCAACCTTTAAGAAGAAATATATTAATCTATATTTGCATATTAAGAGCATTTTCTTAATCATAAGCCCACATAAATTGTATTCTTATTGGATTGGGGCTAATGGGTTCAAGCAAGAAGGCTTCGAACTTAATTAAATTATCTTGACTATGTTTGTGACACTGATAAATTTGGCCAAGCCCATTGCATCTCAATTCTAACCTGCTACGCACATGGGGGTGCTCTAAATTAGGGATGTTTATAGGTTGGTCAATTTGGGAAATAATAGGCAGGAATGGAAAGAATTGTCAACAAATATTCGAGGTAGGAAAGATGGAATTCTCGGTCAAAGAGCAATTGGAAAGTAGAGCGTTATTGGCTTATTTGGAGAGCAAGAATTGAAGGAAAAATACCCACCCACGCATGTCTACGCTGGTTGAGGCCTGGCCTCCTAACCGCCAGGTCAGGCGCATTCGACTCCCAGAGTCTGCCACAACTCGTTCCATGACTTAAGCGGGGGGCCCCGGCTGGTGGGTTGCTGGGCTAGTCTCCCCCGAGATATAGTCGGTGCTATGCTCCCATAAGATGAGCTAGGCCGGATCCTTGACATAAAAAAAAAAAAGAATTGAAGGAAAAATAATAAATAAAAAATCATTAATTAATGGAGCAGGAAAAAAGAAGAAGAAGAAAACATCTAGCTTGATATAATTTGCTCCGCCAAAACACCACTTTTCATTTTCCACTCCGTCATGATATCTCCACGATATAAAAAGAAAGCAAAAAAAGCACAGAAGAAGACTCTTCGCCCCCTACTTTGCTCTCTGATCTACTTCTCTAATTCATTGCAATACTTCGCGGAGGATAACTTCAATCTCTTTCATTCCTATTTACTTTATAGCAAAAAATACATGATTTATGAAGAAATCGATATAGATTAAGACACGATTCATTCATTCCCTCTATCGTCCAACTGTACCGTGTTACAATATTTGGCAAGAGCCCGCAAAGGATAGATGTTCCTGTAATTTGGATAGTGCAACATGCACTTCTTTTTGACAATAACATCCTGAAAATATCAAAACAATAAATATATTCACTTATCAAATTATATATTATGCTATAACATATAATTGAAATATTTTAACGGAATTATACATATTTATTTATAATAATTTATATTTATCAAAATTTTAATTAATGGACAATAAGACTTGTATTATAAATAAAGCTTTATTGATACCTTCTTCTTGGTTCCTTCTTCCATTATTAAATACTTAAATTTATTAGATAATATTTAATAATTTTCATATAATATACTATTCAATTATAACTTATAAATTAATCATTTCAAATTAATGAAATGTAATTAAATAAAATATTTATTAGATTAAATAACTCATACTTATAAATTATATTTAACAAATATCAATTATTGTACTATCGATGCAAGTACAATGTAAATTAAATTCACTATAGAATTCTCTTCTATTCCATTCCTGAAACATCATTTCTCACTAGTGAGAGCCAAAAACCCCCCATTCAATTCCATTCTCATAGTCAATGGTTGAGAAACGTGGTTGAGGCTAATGTAATATTCGTCTCTGGTTAAAGCATAGTTGATTTCAAAGTGCTAGATTTATGATAGTGAACTTCCAATGGCAACCCAAGTGATTGGTGGGGCACCAATGAAGCTCCTCGTGTTGCTTCCACAAAGAACTATAATTGCAATATGCTAATCCTGCAAAAATAATGATGTAGGTGCATGACAAACATGATAACATGCAGAAGCATGATTGCACGGGATTCAAATAGACGATCTTAGCTTGGAAAATGCTGAGAGATATGCAGACGTGATGACCATGTTCAACAAGTTACTCTCTAAAGCTTATCAATGTTTCAAATGCCACCTATTTGATGAAATTTCTGAGTGAAGTTAGAATGCATATTCTCCGAAGGAAATAAGTTCAATAGACATTTAGTTCAATGTTTTGCTTCTCAAAATATGATTGTTATATTGTTGTGTCTTTTTTAGCTTTCATAGTTTGTCATGCCCGCGTGAAGACAACGAAAAGACAGAAATTTAAGGGTTTGGGGACCACGACCACGAAAACATACCTTTATGTCCGCTGGAGCCAACAACACAAGCAAATTGGGACCACACACTTTGTCGTGTTTGCTGAGGTCGAATCGGGTTGCAACTTAAATCGGGTGAGTTGGATCTTTGCAATTTCGAAGGCTGAATTGTAGGGTTTGGGCAAATGAAGGGGTTGGGCTAAATAGGGGAGTCGATTTGATGCAAGAACAACTTGGCTTGACCAAAATCCTTCGAATCGATGAAAGAACAAATTGAATCAATTTGGGTTGATAATATTTAGGGTTCTTCCTTCATTGGTTCACGTTGGAGATGTTTGCGATTGGGGGAAGGAAAAACGCAAGAGAATGAGCGACGCCATTTTGTTTTGAGGGTAATAGTTTTTTTTTTCTTTTAATTTTAAAAAATGACATTGTTTTTGTTTTCCAGTGTCCACGTTACCGTCGGTCTGGCCATGTAGGATGGCCAACGTTAACTGTGTATACACATAGGCATTTTCCGAGCTAAATTTGCTGGAAGAATTAGCACCAAATCAAAAGGTTTAGGACCAAATTGACACCAATAAAAGGTTTACGTGACATTCTTGATTTGAACCCCTATCTCGGCCGCAAAGAATGGACTAAGGATCGGTACGCTAGTAACAAGGATAGGCTGTGACTCAATCCTAAGGATTTTTCACAAGCCAACTAGCTGATTAGGGGCAAGGCGACTCAGGATCAGGGTTGCGATGGACCAAAGCGATAGACCATGAAAAGACCGTTCAACTATGAGGATCGCTATAAATGATCACGTGCCGTCATGAGTCAATCATTGGATGGGTATAGATTAATATAACTCGAGTATACACTGGTCGTGAGTGACGCCACATGGTCAATGTACCGTTTGTGAATGACCCTAATCCGATTTCGTACAACCCTAAGTCTAGGGTAAGTCAATCAAAGTCTTCTTGCACAACGCTACATGGAAGAACATATTGCTCATCATAGCTCGGATAGCTCAGACTATGATTACAACTCTGGAGATGGAAGATAGGCTCGTAGCACAATTACTGTAACATAGGTCACCATAGCAATACTATGACAATATGCTAGAGAAATCACTGTTCATATCATTTAGGATAATTCTCAACTGGGATTCTGAGAGCCTGTATGTGTTTTAAGACCCATGAGTATGGTCTTTGTCTTTTGTGACCTCTTAGTACCTATAACAAGGAGGTGTAATGTTTTGGGGAGAGTCCTTGAAATAAAGTGTGTGCTTATGAAAATTCTCTTATGTCTCTCTAAACGCTTCTTCTTCTCTTGCCTAGTAGGATCCTGTGAGAAATGCAACTCAACTAGTTATAAATGTTTCCATCTTGGCATTTTTTAGTGTCTGTAAGCTCTGAACCAAATCTTTAGATAGTTTATAGCTAAAAGGTAGTCCTAGAAGGGCTTGAACAAAGGTTCGGCTATTGTGGGATACATATCTACTGCAATTGACCTGGTTTTCCCTGGTTTTAAGCATAGATCATCTCATTGCTAACATGACAATCAAGAGTTATTCATGGATTGACCAGGCTCAAATAAAAGTCACGCGTAGAACCTTGAATAGATGTCAAACTTAGTTCGGTCTAGCTGCACAAGCTTGCTGATGCCGGCCAAATTCACGTAGGACACATTAAGTGTGACATCCTGAATTTCAGGTTTGATTTCAAATGAATAAGTTGGGCTTTCCATCGACACACCTATAGTCCTTTTCCCTGAGCTGATCATTCATGGGATAATTAGTTTTCAGGTGAAGCCGTTAAGGAATATAAACACAATAGACTTGAGAATTCAATCAGGAATCGATTGTTCGACCGTACTAGTCTGCTAGGATCATTACGGCACGGACCGATTAGAGACCAGAGATAGGTTGACTCGAAAGAGCCATGTGATTAAGTGTGGGTGATTCCATCTAATTGCACAGTTCTTGTCGATCGGCACTAAACCGATTTCTCTGTCGTTTTGGTACCCTGTGTCCGTATTTGAAATCTCGAGATTTCTACGACAACCGAGAGTCGCCAATGTGTCGAAGATGTACGTGTGGCTTGAAAATAATCAACCAAGGGTCAATTGCACGAAAAATTCCTAAAAACTACCCGGTAGATTAGGACGCACTAAAGTCGCGCCAGATTGAAATTAACTGCGAAATTGAACCCGAAATCATAAATTGAGAGTTATGTTATTTCACAAGTCATTTTAGGAGCGTTGACTCATCCTTGAAGATTTTTCTACAAACTGAGGTTTTCGGCGAAAAATCAAGATTTGGCGGAATTGGATCGGGAAAATCCTTAGGCCCATTTTTGGTCACGCTTTCGACATCCAAGATGGTTCAATGGACAAGGAAAAATGTGGAATCAAGTGAAGACACCTTGGTTGGATTTGTGGGCTTCAATTTGGATTGATTGGATGAGAAATTGAATGAAATTGAAGTATAAGCGCACAAAATTCGTATGCCATGGGGGACATCACATTTTAGACCTATTGACAAGCTTGTTGAGGAAGATTGGGGTGAGAGAGAGCTGCTGTAGGGGCTGATGGCTGGTGGGGGCAAGAGAGAGGAGAGAAAGACATGTGTTAAGCCCTTAGAAGCCACCAAGGGGACCCCTCTCTTCAGCCACTTCATCTTCTTCCTTTGGCTTTGCTTTCTCCATGTTTGGTCTATTCTTGAGCTCCAAAAACCAGCAGAAACCGGCCAGCTTCTCCCCTCCTCAGTCGCACGCCCACCGAAGCCTAAACAGCCACCATTTGCGCCGCCCGAGCCCGCTCGTCCGCCGTCCGCTGTCCTCGCGCCCATCTGCTGTTTTCGCCCCCTCTCACGTCCAGCTGTTGTCCCAAAGACCTCAGGCCATCATCGGAGCTCCCTCCGCCACCGTGAAGCCCCGCCAAGCTCCGCCGAGACCGCTGCAGCCTCTCCCTCGCCGTTTCCAGCTCAACCGGCCACTGGTTCCACCTGTTTCGACCCCGAACAAACCGAACAGCAGTGGGTCTCACAGCTGCTGTTTGGCCCGTTGCTGGTGCCTTCCGGACCTCGGTTGGTAGGCCCACTTTGGAGTTTGTCGCTCCCCATCGCGTCCCCGTCGATTTGAACCGACCCGATCGCCAATCAAGTGAGTTTGCTCACTAAACTTTACTTAGTATGTTGATTATGCTTAATGGTTATTTATATTAGATTAAGTATGGATTAATGATAAGCTAGAATGGTTAGATTATCTTTAGAATGGATTAGTGTAAGCTAATTAGTGAGATTTGCACCGTTGATGATGGATTAGTCGAATCCAGTAGATTTCCTGCAGTTCTGGTTTCTGGACCCTCACCATTTGCCATTTTTGTAGATCGAAATGGGTTACGAATTTGAGGTTGATGTCTTCTTGAGAAATGTTTTGAACATTCTCAGCTACAACATATATTTTTCTCAAGATTTTTAGGGACTTAAAAGAAGGATATATCAGCTTCGTCATTTTCAAACAGAACCTCAGTTTTTGCTGGAATTGGTGACCTGTTAGGATTCTAGGGGTTTTTATCAAATCTTAGGGTTATAATTTCAAAATTTTTTCTTCACAAAAGTTGTTTTTCACATTTTCTAGTTTAACATACTCAAATTTCAAATCAAACGGACATGTTTTGGATCTCAAACCAAACTGATTTCAGAAAACAGACTTTCTGGAAAACGGACACAGTTTTTGTATTAGATTGAACGATTTACTGGGCCGAATCCAGTAGGATTTGGGTTAAGGGTCTTCATGAAAAATGTTCATTTATGTGTTCTCTACAATATATTAAAATTTGAGAATTTTCTGAACTCGTTCGGGTAGGTTTCTGGAATTAAACTTGGAGACGCGCGAGTGGCCCGGTTTCTGCCAATTATGACCGGTTATGGTTTGTGGTTGATCTTGACGTTGTGCTTGCTAAATAAGGTGTATTTAGTGATGTGGTGGATTTGTGGCATGCTGAGAACTTATGTGTGAGGTCATGAGATGGGTTGTTCTATGTTGCTGGGTTTGTGACATGCCTAGAGATTATGCTTGATGATCGTGTGAAGGTTAAGAGACCCGTCCCCGGCGTGTGTCGGTGGACATTAAAAGTTATGAGACCCGTCCTCGGTTTGTGTCGGTGGACGTTAAAAGCTAAGAGGACCCTTCCCCAGCGTGTGTCGGTGGATATTTGTCGCGACCTCCCCGAAGAGGGTTAGACCACCTAAGGGTTCGGCTAATGGATTGCAAAGCCTAGACTTAGCTCGAGCTCTCCCAAGCCCATACCAATTCGCGATTTATGGTTTAAGTTCTTAATATGCAGATGATTTTTATCATGGAGTCGCCACTAATCTATTTTTGGTGGGTCGATTAGAAACCCAAGTAAAGTAATGGGAGAATTACTTCACTCCTACGAACCAGAGATTAAATGAGTTTAGGGACTTGGTTACACTAGACTTGTCTAATGCCCTTTCGGTACCTTTTTTTTTTATTTTGAAAAAAATGTTTTGCAGGCAGCTTGAATTGATTTTAATTTACTTCCCTAACATGTGAGGTGATCATACGGGTGCACAAACCACCAATTTAACACCCAGATAAAGCAGTGAATAAATTGCAGGACTTACCTCATAGCAACGAAAGCATCTGCGTTGTTAGATCAGAGTTCACATCAACAACCGTAGATATGATTTCTAATTAATACGCAATTTCTTTATTTTTGTTTTCACTTATTTAATGAAAATCACGTTTTATACAATGCATACTATTAATCTAACATGAAATGACATGACATGACAATATGACCTAAACTACATGACATGAGCAAAGTAAATTTTTTTGTATTTTCTTAACGTGCATGCAATCTATCCTGGAGAATAAAATTAATTCTAAGACAATTCTTTTTGGTATTTTTCATGAAATTCGAAATGAAATAAATGCAACAATTAAATATGCAATCTAAATTAACCAAATGACATAAGTCTAATGACGAGCAATTTCATGAACCTAATTCTACATGAGATGCGCATGATTGATTTTTTATATTTTTTTATGAAAATTCGTAATTAAAATTGCTAATAAAAATCTAATTAAAGTGAGATATTATCTATTTTAAGTTAGGAATAGACTAATATGAATCCTATCTTAACTTAGAAAATTATCTCGTCATGCAATTTAATTTAAAAAATACTATCTAACCTAGATACAATCTAAGCATGCATTTTGATAAAAAAATCTAACTATTTTATCATGCAGTTTTATCTAGGAAAATCAATTATAATCTACATGAAATGCAAATGCAATTATTTATTTATTTTTTGAGATAAACATTGCGTCGGGGTCGGCTTAGTGGCAGCGGGCTCGCGACCAAAGATCCTGCAATAAAGCTTGTGGGACCGACTCGGTTCAGACACGAGTGAGAATGGGGGCGGTAGGAACGCAACAGCAGCTCTGGTCAATCTCGTCGTGGGCTTTGTGGAGGCAACTCAGGCGCAACAACTCATGAGGGAGAGCTGGCGGACTTGGCGGAGCAGCGAGCAGGCCGGTGTCGAGTCAGCGAGCTCAGGACAGCGGGGGCGTCGCGGCTGGTGGTGCTTGGCGGATCGAGAGGCAGCGACATCGGCAGCAGCAGTGACGGCGTTCAGGCGGGCTGCTGCAACGGTTGCTGCGGTGGTGGCGACGAGCAGAGGTGGCTGCTGGTTGCAGGTGTCCGGGACTGTGCTGCTGGCGTGGTGGGCAGCGGTGGCGTCGGGTCGCAGCAGGGACAGCGGCGCGGCGGCGAGGGAGGAGCAGTAGCTCGGCGTTCGGGGATTCTGGCGCTGCAGATCGGCGATGGCAGAGGCGGAGTAGGGGCGTCGGCGTTGGGAACAGGCGGAGAGGAGTGTCGTCAGGTCGTGGCTCGAGCAGTGGCGGTGGGTGACGGCGGCAGAGGCATCGAGGTTACCAGCGTCAGGCAATAGGGGTCGGATTGCTGCACGACTGAGCAGACACAGGGAGCAAACCCACAGAGGGCGACGGAGATGGGCTGCAGGTCACAGTGGGCTTAGCAGCAGCGGTGGTGGGCGAACTGCTGATGCTCGTGGCTGCGGAGGTGCTGCTTGCAGAAGCAATGGTGGCGGGCGGAGACGATGGCGCGCTCGGGGATGACGAACGGGGGCTCGACTGCTGCAGGTCACGGGCAGAGCAGAAGTAGCGGTAGAGTCGCTTGGGCATGCAGTGGCTCGGCCTCCGGTCCTGGAGTTGCGAGTCGGCAGCAGTGATGGCGGAGAGGCGGTGGAGAGGCGAGGCAGCAGCAGTGGGCGGAGAAGGAGCAGCGTCGGGTCATCGTGGGTTGGTGCGCACAGCAGGCGAGGCGGCGCGCGGCGGAGGTGGAGGCGCGGCGGTGCGAGCGCGGGCAGCAGGGGTCGACGGCGGAAGCCTCGCAAAGAAGAAGAACAGTAACTCTTCTTTCTTCTCTTTTTTTTGCTTTTCTTTTCTCTCGCCTCTCACGTCCACTCTCTCTCTCTCTCCGTCCTTTCAGTGTACCTTTTTCTTTTTCGGTTCAGCTCCTCTCTCTGACTTCATTTTTTCTGACAAACCTCTCTATCTCTCTTAATCTCTCCACTCGTCTGTCTCTCTACGGGCTCTTTTTTAATAGCTCCTTCTCTCACAAACCTCCCCAGTGAATTTTTCGTTCAGCCCCCCTTTTGCTCTGACTTCGCCTTCGGTTTCTCTCTAACGAGACTCTCTATCTCTCTTAATCTCTTCTTTTTTTCACTCGTTTGTATGTCTCTCTGCGAGCCTTTTTCATATATTTTTTCTCTTAACTCCCCTGGCCTCCTCCTTACGTTTGCACTCCCAAGCCTTATTTATAGGCTCGGACTTCACTGCCTCACATTGCCGCCGACTTCAGTGTGAATTGAGAATAGCCGCAACTTTTCTTCACGTCCACGTACAAGTTAGCAAGTTGAACCTTGCTTCCCTGTTTCTTGAAGACTCCACTAGCTGCTATAATATATTATAATGTGTGCCCCTTCTTTTGACTTTCTTTTCCAGCCGATTTGCTCTCCAGGAAGGAGAGAATTCCTTGCAACAACATATTATAAAATTGTGACCCCTTTCTCTTGCGTATCTTCTCACGTCTTCCCCATTTCATGCGTGCATGTGCATGCATTAATGAGGGGGAAAAAATGGACGTTGGATTCTTCTTTCTTCTTCATGCTTGGGGCTTCTTGTGCGGCTACTTGTCCCTCCCTTATGTAGGATTGCCGCAACTTTTGACTTTTCTTGGTTGTTACTTGCTTCTTTCTTCAGCAAATTTCTTATTGCTTCACTAGAGTTAATTTCCACACTTGAGAGAGCATATTATATAATATATCATGGGCTCATTTTGCTTCTATGGGGGTTCCTCTAGAATCCGCACGTCCGCCGAATTTGTGCGTGCATGCGCATGCATTAATGAGGGAGAGACAACGGACGTGCAAGAACTTCCTTCCTCCTTTTTTTGACTTTCGCTCTTTTGCGTGTTCAGACCAGTGGAGAGAGACCATCCTTTTGTGCATGTTATCGACCGGGAGCCCCTGCTTCTTGTTGTCCTTTGGTACCGATGCAAATGCGACTACGTGAAATGCAATTTTACTATTCTTTTTTTTTTTTAGAGCTAAAGATTAATCCCTAGTTTTCTATGCAATTAATTACTAAATGATTAGTCAAAATTTAGGTGTCAACAATATTATTTCTTCCCCAGCATGTGTCGGTGGATTTTACCCTTTTCCAGCGTATGTCGGTAGTTATTAATCTTCCCCGGTGTGTGTCGGTAGTTATTATTCTTCCCCAGCGTGTGTCGAATAAAACTGCTCGTGTGGGTAGTATTAATTTAATTAATTGGAACGCATGTTGAGTTGAGTTGATGGATCGGCATGTGTCGATAATTCTTGCTTTGATGTGTATTGGTAGTTCTTGCTCATGGGAGCAGTGATTAAATTGCAATTCTTGCTTGTGTGAGTAATGATTGGTTGGACGTTCCAATTTGGTGTGTGAATTTGCTATATACACATGGTTGTGATAAGAGCTGTGCTGACCTGCAGGAAGGAATTGAGGTCAAGGTAAGCCTCTGTGATTGTATGATTGTGTGATTAAGACGTCTTAGGCATATTACCCTCCTAATCGGGGTTTAGAGCGTGAACTCGTTGAGATTTATATCTCACCCCGTCATGGGCTTCATTTTTCAGGACCGTAAGGTGGGAGACTTGGAGCCTAGTTGAGGGGATCTGAAGTGTAGGTCAGATAGGACAGTTTCTTTTTAAGAGTCAATCATTTGAAGTCTTGTGGCTATAGACTTTTGTATTTGACTCGGTGTGTATTTAAAAGCATGTTTGTTTGATAATCTGTTGTCCTGCTTTTCTATCCCGAGATGATTACTGTCAGGAGATTTGTTATTCGCTTCTGCATGTGTAATAGAATGAAAGGGTCGGCGACTCGTCCTGGAAAGTAGCAAAATTTTATCAACCACTGAGGGATGGACACGCGCTTGAGAATCAGGGCGTGACATTAAGGTTGTTTCCAATCAAAACTTATCCACAAACCCCTGTTTGATTACGGGTATCGATTGTAGATGTTCTCAAAATATTCATATCCAATTGAGATGATATTAATTAGCCCATAAGCACATTAAGTGGAAACTTGTGCTAATTTAAGGACATAAACTTTAGTAGCCCTAGAGGTGAGACCAATTTAGTTTCTTGAGATTAGATCAAGTGAGACAAAAATCAAGTGGCCATTCTAAGGAAGGTTGGGCTCCACTTAAGGAAGAGACAAGGAGGAGGAACAAGTTTGGTTGACGCAATTAGACTAATGGTTCTTGAACTAGCATTAATTGGCCTTAGAAACTTGAAGAACAAGGTTGGACACTTGTGAGAAGGAGATGACTCTTGCTTTTCAAGCCAAGAAGCCATCATTGGCATAGGACAATAAATGAAGATGCAATTGATGCTAGATAGCGCCCTTTCTCTGTCCTCAATTATTTTCTCCTAGTTCTTCTTCTTTCCTCTAGATTTTCTCTCATTCTCTCTCTCCCTCTCTCTTCCCTCACTTGGCCGAACCCCCTCACCCCTCTCCTCTCTCTGACACGCCTCTCTCTCCCCCTCTTTCTCTCCCTCTCTCGGCTGCTCGTCACCATCGCCGCCCGCCGTTCCCACTGTACGCTATCGTCCCTCACGCCGCCGTTTGCCAGGATAACATAACTTAGTTAGTTTAAGTGTTTACCTTTTTTGGAAAAGTGCATCTAGATTTTGCTAATTTAATTGTATTTAGGAACTCATAAGAAGATAGGGAGTCACAGATGAGCATGGAGTCAAATACCCATGGACTGTCCTCGACTTATGATCATTTGACATTCCTTTCACATTGGAAGTTGCAATATGAAATACTGAAAACCAAAGCGCGACCAATTGATGGAAGTGATCCGTATTTACGGGAGTTTAGACTTTCATGACATCAGACTTCCATCTTGATTTTTGTTCTACATCATTTATGTCGAGATTAGTACAATACATTAATTTCACTTCCTAGATATATATCTTGCAAGAACGATTGGCCAAAAGTAAGCATCTTGCAAGAAGGAACTCTACAATTCATGAGATCCTGTCAAACAACACCTTTGATAATGTAATGAAGCTTGAGCTTCAGCTGCATCTTTAAGCCAAGAGTGGGGCCAGTAGGTGCACTTTCGAGTAGTCCTTGATCCTAAGCTTCTTCCATATGTTTTATCATTTTCCCTTTATAGTTGAGGGTTATCAATAACAATGCTTGGTTTTCACCAGTACTCCTTGCAGGAACACACTCCACCCCTGAAATGGTGAAATCTAACTCGATCCCTCACAATAATCTCTCGACTAAATGCTTGTGAGACAAACGTCGCAAATGAGTGGCAGTCTTTGCATATACTCAAATTCTTCACTATCCTGGAGGTTAGTTCTGTCAGGTGTTCTTGCCAATCCAAAAGTAATTACCAGTTTCTCGCTGTGATACTTACTGGAGGACTCCAGATGCCCTTCACATGAGACTCCAGATGCCCTTCACATCTCAAGTCAGGCATGGTCACTTGAAACTTACTATTCACATAACCAGCCAAACTGGCCCTGTAAGTTACTACAACCTTAAGTACAAAAGAAAGGCTGCTTTCGGTTGGTTTCATAAGGGGGCTGCTCACTACAAGCTATAGCTCTCAGCGCTTTCTTAGATTGAACGGCAATAAGAGTTGTCGACGTTCAATCTCTAAGGCGGGTTTCCGCTGAGAACTGAATAGTGTTCGTGTCCAAAGGTGAACAACGCCCTAGCTTCTAGAGTTCGCTGCTTTTCCCAGGCCGGAGAAGGGCTCGCCTTTGTTTGATATGTTCATTCAATTGAAAATAAGACAGTCTTTTCAAGAAAGCCTTCGTGAACTCAATCAAAAGAGCAATTCAAGAGACAAGCTTCATGTTCTCCTGCTCGGAGAATGGGTGCAGAAATGGTTGAGGAAAGGGCTTGCCCTACTGAAACTGAAGGAGAAGAGCCAACCTCTTATGTACCGTACAATTTTTTTACCTCGAAAGGGAGGTCCTCCTTATGATGCTACGGACGGCTGTCCGAAATGCAAGGGCTAAACTCGGATAGGATAGGATTGTGCGTGCCGGGCCCTTCGGGTGTCCTATTTTGGCCGAGTTTACCGTACCTCCGGCCCAACTCTTACGCATTCTCTTTCTCTGAATGCTTCAAGAAAGAGAAAGAAGTAAACGAGCAATAACACTTTTTCGCGCTCAATCCCTCGCTTGTTCTTTCACTTCTTACTAGCAGCTCTTCCTTTACACCAGAGAACAACCTATTATTTTTCACAGCAAACCATAAAGAGTCGAAAGAGTTCACATGCGCCACAGCGCTACTTATCCTCCTTTTATGCAATTATGACTTACGATAGATTTCGTCTCGATCAGGATGTGACTGGTCATCCACAAAAAATCTATGAACCTGGTTGCCAATTTCAATCCATCTCCAACCAGGAATCGTCCTAATTCCTTGGCTTTTGATTAACGTTCTCATTTTTGCAACACCTTGCTTGTCATTGCATTCGGCATATATTGTAACAAGAAGTATACAGTCCCCTGCATTACATGCACCAAGCTGGACCAGATTCTTAGTGGCAACCTCCCCTACGCGCGCATTTTGGTGGATCTTGCAAGAACCTAAAAGAGTTTGCCAAATGACAGGATCGGCCAGAAAAGGAGAGGTTCCTATGATTTTCAGCGCCTTTTCAAGCTTCCCAGCATGTCCATACAAATCAACCATGCATCCATAATGCTTAATTTCTGGCTTTAAGTTGAACGTATAGCTCATCATTTGGAAAAACCCAACACCCTTGTCCACTAGGCCTCGGTGGCTACAGCCTACAGCTCAACAACAATCCCAGGAAGGTGATGGAGCTCGGCTGCGCACCTTCTCTCAACATCTGCCTGAAGAAAAAGATGGCTTCATCCGCACACACATTCACTCCATACGCATTTATCATGTAGTTCCACGTGAAAACATCCCGTTTCGACATCCTATTAAAGACGGAAAGAGCCCTGGCCAAGTCACCACATTTCCCATACAGGTCGATAAGAGCATTTGCAACATAAATGTTCCCAAAAGTCCCTCTCGACTAGCCCTCCTATGCAATTCAACTCCCGTATTCAACGCCCCCACGGGAACGCAGCACGAGAGCAATCCCATCAACGTGAAGCCGTCGACATCCACATTCTCTTTCCTCGTCCGACGGTAGAACCCTAAGGCCTCATGGTGCAGACCAGCCTGAGAGTAACAGGAGATCATGGAATTCCAAGAAACCAAGTCCCTCTCAGACCTACCTTCGAACACCTTCTGCGCGACCTCAACCACCCATTCCCCGCATAGCACCTCATCAAATTCGTGTAAACCATGACATCTACCTCATACCCAGATCGAATCGTGGTCCCACGAATCTCTCCACACTTCCGTTCGTCCCCAACTCTCTCACACGCCTTGAGAGTGAACGAGAAAGAGTAGCCATCGGGGCAAGAAAAGGGAGACCCAAGCATGCCGTTGTAGTAAAGAAGGGCCTCCCGAGGGGACGCGCCAACGGCGAAGCCTCTGAAGATGGAGCTCCAATCGTGGCAGGCATTCGATGCGGTCGAACAGAGTCCGAGCGTGGATAGCCTTGAGCCTCCTGAGGCTGTTGCATCCTTGCAGGAGGGCGAGGATGGTTTGCGCCGTTGACATGCGAACATGGTCCGACACAATGCTGAGCTGAGTGCGTTCCAAAAACTCAAGAGACGAATCGTAATTGGTCATTTGATCTTGTGTGCTGTCCAATAACATGGGTAACTTCTTTTGCTTAGCTAGAAAATCAATCGAATCCACATGATTATTGGATACAAAGAGCTCATCCGAAAGATATGCATAATCATCGTGCTAAGCCACAAGCTAGATAGCCCGACATACTAATTGTAAAAGGGTGCACAATGATGACCACTCGACTTTCTTGATTAGATAAGTACGTCTCGATCATCCAATTTTCGAGACCCATAAAATGGACGTCTGTAACGGGTCCGAGTCTAAATAAGAATTATCCAATTACACATATACATGATGGGTTATGCACCGAGGGGATGGAGTGATGACAGCAAGGACATGACATCGGATTTTTTGTTATCATTAAGTCGATGCTCATTCATAAAGTTGATCACTCATATGCTCTTTTCACGAGCTTGGCACAATGCACATGTGTATTGGGCAAGACCCTCGTGATGTTCAACTTATGTATAATCTTATTGCGTTTTGTTTAATGTAAAAGCACAGTTGATGTTCAATCCTAGATGAGGCAACTCGCCATTTGCATAAGAAGAAGTGAGTGGAATTTAATTTGCCAACTTATCCTGATCAAGTTGAATACAATAATTAGTCAATGCCAAAGCCATGATCACTAAAGTGCTTGTTCTTGTTTTAATTGGAATCACAAGGTGGGTTGTTGCTTTCATAGTGAACGTTAATTGAGGATGTTCGGTGATTGGTTTAATTTATTAGTTTCTTAAAATTAATGCTGATAACAAATTTAGAGCAAGCAAGATTGAGACGCTAGAACGAGTTGCCTTCACATTCCATTTTTGATTTCATGATGTAATGTGGATTCTTTCTCAACAAGCATAGAGTAATATAAAGAGGCCCGTGAAAACATAAGATGATGCTATAACAAGTCGCCTTCACGTTCCATTTTTAGGGAAAATAGTTAGTTTTATTTTATATGGTAATATGTTGAAAAGCACATAAAACTCTATCTTAAGATAGAAGGTGAAGAAGTTACCAAGCCTTTCTGGTGAAAGACTCGTTACGCTTGAGAAAATGATTTTTTTTTCCTATTCAAAACAGGACATTTATTTTTCTAATTTTATGTGCATCTATTTTATTTTTATCATAAATGTTTTTCCATTGACTAAAATGTGAAAGTTTGGCTAATTAATTTATGAAAAGCTCTTCTGATGAAACAAAGCCACACATAGTAAATCCCTAATCGAGACTTGCACATTAAAAAAATATAAATTTCATAGTTATCTCTCTAATCTAATCGTTCTTCTGAGATATGATTATGAAAAACAATTGGGATTGGAGAAAACCCATTGATCATAAGGTCGATTCCTCTATGACTTTGAAACTGGAAAGATAGATTTAATGTGGAAATTAGAAGATAAACTTACATTCCCATTAATAGATTCATATTGCATTTAATAAAAACAAAAAATCTTGATGGTATTAAATTATTAATAGTGAGTTAAAAGGGAAATGTGAAATGCTTTGATGGATATTGGAATTTGTCCCACTTAGCACTTGCCAACGATTATTGTGGACCAATCCTTACAATCTCACCAGTGCTGCCTTCGAAAATAATTAATAGGAATAAGGAACACCAATGCACCTATAATCACCATTGACCAACAACACGTACATTGACAAAGTCTGCATCAATTGATGTAAATATTTTTTTTCGTTATGTTATGTATGATATTATCTCTCCCTTGCGAAAACTCACGTCAGTACCGGCATTCAGAAGAATACATCGAACATGGCCTTAAACTCGGATATCGCGCGAGCAGTAAATGGATTGGCCCACGATATCTGGATCCAATCAAATGATGTCTAGAGCTGTCAATTCAATGGCGAAGTCCTCGCTTCTTCTCTCTAGCATTCACATGCATCTATGGCATTTAGCTTACAAAAGCTACCACGGTCCTGCTTGAGTTTCTGCTAGCTATAGCTTATCTGAAAATGAGAGGGGGAGGATGCCTGTGTTTGGCAACTATGCAGCTCCTTAAGCTACTTTGGTTAATGATTTAATCTAACTAAATTTCCTAAAAAACCCACATACTCATGGGTTTTGCAATTCTTGCGTAAATCTAGGGGTACATAACATGGCAAACTACTCGGAGGTTTGTTCAGATTCTACATTGAGATTAAACAGATTCCGATAGAATTAGATCATTTTATCTCAAATTCTGAGTCCCTTGATCATGATTTGCCATTATTATTATCTGTTTATGCCTCATCAAAGTTGCATCTTTCCATATACACAGCTGATTTAAGTTTGCTGATTCACCGGATCTTGTTCGAGGACAAGATGGAGAGGAAAAAGCCAAGTTTTATTTTGTTTGATCAGTCAAACATGTTGGAGTAGGTAATTTATTAACGTATTAGACAGATCATACAAAAATTTTCTAAGGAAGCCCTAAAATTGATTTCACTAGCGCAAAGTGGTAATACCTTCCAACCTTTTTTTCAGGGGCTCAAAACCTCTTTTATTCAATAAAAAGGGTACAGAAAGATTACAGACATGGGGTTTATGCGACCAATGAAGATAATAATTCTAAGAGGAGTAGAATGGAAATTGCAATGTCAAACTTGATTCTATTTGTGGGCTAAATCAAACTTGAATTGAAGCGTCTGTGATTTTACAAGAAGACTAGCTCTTGGGGGCAAGCTTAGCCTTGATCATCTCGACCTCCTTAGCATCAATCTGGAATGCTTTGGCCAACACGTCGTCAGGCACCGTGGGCTTGGCCCCAAACAGTGCAGTCGCAATGGCTTGAGTCCCTGGCAATTGGCTGTTGAATGCCACGATGACGGCTGCGGGGGCATTTTGGACATTATTTTGGAAGTGGACCAATCCTCTAGGGAACACAAAGATCTCGCCCGCCTTGATGGTCTTAGCAACGAGGACGTTAGTGGTGGTTATGAATCCGGCGTGTAGCTCCCCATAGAGCACGAACACTATCTCGGTGGCTCGTGGGTGGGTGTGGGGTTGGGTGAGGCCGAAAGGAGCATAGTCGATGCGGAGTAGGGACACGCCAAGGGTGTTGAGGCCCGGGATCTGTTGGACGTTGGCCGTGGTCACTAGGGAGCCTAAGGTGTTGTTGATGAGTCCAGGTTTGGCTAGCCCATCGAAGAAGAAATCCGTTTCGTTGAAAGTCGCTTTGCACGGGTATCCATTGACCATCACTTCTGTTCAACACAATAATAGTATGAATCATACAATGCCTTAAACGTGCATAATATTTGATCTGTGAGAGAAACTTATGAGCCCTATACTACAAAAACAGTTTAGCTAATGAAACAAGAAAGAGTAGCGCTTCAGAGTTCCTGTCATGGAGAAGTATAAGAGAAAACAAGCCATGTACATGTTAGAATTAACGTCTAGGGTTTATCAATACTTGTCTAGGGTTGTCGGTAGTTTAAGAAGAAAACTATAAGAAACACACATAGATAAGCACATATGCTCTTACTGGAAGCAAGATCGGCAACACAGACATCTTGGAGCATGTCGGGATCAGCAGAAACGACGCCCAAGAAGATGGTGAAGCTCATGACTGTAACAACAGTGGCCACCATTCTTGGACCGATCTCCATTGTTAATGGTGTGCAAAATTAAAGTGAAGAAGAAGGCTTAAATGGGCAAATGATATATTATTTTCAGCTAGGAGGGGAACTATTTATAAGGGAGAAATAGGACGTATCAGGGATTGACTTTTGAATGCAGCTACAAGTTCAAACTTGAAAGCATGAAACGTGTCTATTGGCCCCAAAGAAAAATGCTTCTCAAACTCGAATAATTAATTACCAATTTATTGGAAAAGGAGAAAAATAACTTAAATTTTCTTTAATGATTAAACTCAGCAAAACTATGAGAATGAACTTCTGCAATCATTTTTATGCTTTTCTATTGATAGAAAAGCAGAAGGAGCTCAAAACTTTGAAGGTGGAATGACATGCCAAACTTATTTTATAAGGTTCCTTTTAACAAGTCAGAAATTTTCTTGATAAGGCCAACAGAGTGCCCTCGAGGGCTGGTTCTTTTATGAATCCACTATCGCTATCAAAACCTTATTTCGTGCTATTCTTTGAATCCATCTTTTTCGCTATGAAACAAATGCTCGACACACTAAACTTATACAAAGTTAGTTTACGATTATGGGGTGATTTTGTAATTTCTCATAGTGCTTAAATATAATTATACTCATCTCAAATGCCCACTTACGCGTTAGTATATCATTTAGGAAATTAATTCCACAAACCATTTGCTATCACTATCACCACTCTCTGTCTATATATATATATACATATATCAGGATTCAATTTTGACTCCAGATATGCTTGTGAGTTGCATCAAAATCATGGTTACTTCTATGTGCATCTCTAAATTCATTACCTACAGAAAAAATACACATCTTTGTTTAGCACGTAATGACCTAAAAAGAAAGCTTTTGCACATGGAACCTACTAGGGCACATGAAACCTACTAGGGCATAGGCATATGCTTTGTACGCGTTTGATGGATTACAAACTATTTGGACTTCTTAAAAGTCGTTTGGTTACGTTTATATAATCAATTTTTTATATTCTTAAACGCAATAAATGAAAGTATCCTCCGTCTTTTAAGAGCTATTAGAATCTTTGAAGTTTTTAACCACCGTCTTGGTGGTTGCGATGGTTTGGGCTCTCTCCCCCTCACAAAGGGGAGGAGTTCAAATCCCCTCATGATTGCTTGGGGTCTTAAGTGGGACGCCGGGGGTGGTGGGTCCTCTCGCTTACGTGTCCTCTCAGGTTTACTCGCCGGCTGCCGGCTGTACAGGGTTCCTGGGTCACAAAAAAAAAAACTTTCTTGTGTCTGATGATAAATGATGAGAATATCCTTCAAATATCTAGACTAGTTCTTTGAATGTTATATAGAAATAAATGTGCTACTTTTGTTAGTTCTAACTAATTGATATTTATTTTCATTATGATGAAAGATATCATGGAGTAACTCAAATAAAAGGTATAATAACATCTGCTCATGACGTACATTGTTTTTTATTTTTATTTTGGTCTGAGCATGACGTACATTGTTTAGCGAGCTGAAAATATATAAACATTTACTATTCTGCGTAACCAAATATTGTTTTTGATTGAAAGAATGTTTAAATAAAAATAAACAAGTTAAAATGATTTATAAATATCAGCTCTGGAATTTTCAAAGGCCTTTACTGAATTTGGGAAAGGCTCTGAGGACGGCTCTGGAATCTTATTTGGAGACAATTAAATATGGCATTTCTAAATGAAACTAGCACATTAAGCACAGGTTTAGGGTTTTGGCAGGTCATTTATTTACAAACTGGTATATTCGTGACAAATTTACCCCAAATTATTTTTTTGACTATGAAAAACTCTAAACTGGTACACCTATGACAAATTTTATTAGACCGCCAAAAAATCTAAACTTGTATATTTGTGACAAATATACCCTCCGTTAAATTAAATTAATACCACGAAAAATCACAAAAATTGTATAATTATAACAAACAGAAAATAAAATCATAAACTGATACAATAGTTAACTGTATCGTGTTATTTAACTTAGTAATTTGACAGTAAAATTTAACGAAAATTAACAGAGGGTGAATGTATCACAACTATATCAGTTTAGGGTCAATTTATCAAAGGTGTACCAGTTTGGAGTTTTTGGTGGTCAAAAAATTAGTTTGCGGTAAATTTATCACAGGTGTACCAGTTTAGGGTTTTTCAGGGTATTAGCCCTTATTTATAATATCATCTTTCTACTCCACTTATTCCTGGCATTTTGACGCTCGGCGACTTTCGATCTCCTTATCCAATTGGCCGTTTTTCCACTCCATTTTTGGTGTTTGGTAGCATGGAAGTGAACGATGTCAGAATGCAACCTCCCCCCTTTGCATCTTTTAAAACTCTTACAAGTCCACCCAGCACATGAACTTTGGTCCCCCTTTGTTTAAAAGTTGGCCCTCAGATTGGAAAGCCAACAAGATTTATTATATTCACATACAAGTAGGATGTGACAATACCATCCAAAACTTGTACCATTGTGAAATTAGGTTGTTGTAATGAACTCATTTGATATGCCTTTGGCTAATTGTTTAAAAAATTTTAAATTTATTGTATGGCCGCCATTCCAATTCTAAATTTTCTCAATTTGACCAATTCGATCATAAACGTTTTGATGATTTTTCAATATAGTCATTCTAATCAATTTCACTCAAAATCACATTTAAAATGATAAAATTAAGGGAATTTGATGCCATGCCTCTAGGCGAATAAGACGGAAAAATATTAACCAGCATCAAAAGTTGGTCGCTAGGTCTCATCAAAAACACATCCAGATCTGATTACGTCGCAGAGGATATGTGGGCTTTCGATGAAAGACGTTGGGAGCAGAATAGGTGCATAGAAACATCAATTGACGGAATAAGCTCAAAAGGAGGTCAAAATTTGAAGCTTTACATCCTTGGTATTGAACTTAAGCATAGAAGATGTCCAATCATCCTCGTAATTTCCTCTCTCAAAATGACACTATAACACCGTGATATGGTCCAAAAGAACACCATCATATGGAAAAAAAAAGTTTCACACAATAATTCGATAGACTCCGAAACAACTACAAGATGTGGAAGGGGAAAGTCACTATATACGCCAAGCTCTTGCTCCTGAGACCCTAATTTGAACCACTCAAAAAAAATCCGACACTCCATAAACTAAATACATACGAGCTCAAGTGCAAAACCTCACGATCTCAGCATAACCATTGCAAGCCTAGATCCACTCATCTCTAGGCAATTACCCACGAGGTAAAGGGGAAAAGTGCCAAAAAAGTCATAAACCTTTTGTCTTTGTGCCAATTTAGTCCTAAACATTTTTTTGGTGCCAATTTAGTCCTAAACATTTTTACGTTGTACCAATTCAATCCTTTCTGGCCAATTTTGGCCAAATTTTGCTGATTGGACGCCGGTCGGTTGACGTGGACAACTTTTAATAATATTTTAATATTTTTGATTTTTTTTTCTTCTCCTCTTCTCCTCTTCTTCCTCCAGCCGATCGCCAAACCTTAGCGACCGGCCAAAGGCGACGGCCGACGAGGTTGAGGTTGACCTCGCCCGATTTGGCGGGGGTCAAGCCTCGCCCGGACCCTCGCCCATGGCCAGTGAGGGCAAGCCTTGCTTGCCCGGTGCGAGGCCGCCCTCGAGGCCTAGGCGGTGAGGGTCGAGTCTCACCCATGGCCGGCGAGGGCAAGCTCCGCCAGCTCGGCGCGAGGCCAGCTCGAGGTTGCCTCCTTGCGCCGAGCTGGTAGGGCTCGCCCTCGCCGGCCATGGGGGAGGCTCGACCCTCGCTAGATCCGACAAGGGCGAGCCTCACCACCCAGCGAGGGCGAGCCTCGCGGCCACTAGCGAGGTGGCCGGCGAGGTCAAGGTCGACCTTGCCAGCCGTTGCCTCTGGCCGATCGTCGAGGTCCGGCGACCGGTGGGAGGAAGAAAAGGAGAAGAAAAAAAGAAAAAAAAATCTAAAATATTAAAATATTATTAAAAATTGTCCACGTCAGTGCCGATCAGGTCACATCAGCCAACCGACATCCAGTCAACAAAATCCGGCCAAAATTGGCCGGAAAGAGCTGAATCGGCACAATGTAAAAATGTTTAGGACTAAATCGACACAAAGACAAAAGGTTTCCCGAGATAAAGAGACCTATCAATGCGCAAGCTCACCCTTAGAAGTAAAAAAAAATAGAACAAAACACATGTACGCGCGCACACAATCAAAGAGTGACACCATACTATCTAAGAAAGCAAATAAAAAAATGCAGAGACTTACCTCATAGCAACGAAAGCATCTGCGTTGTTAAATCAAAATTCACATCAACAACCCTAGATATGATTTCTAATTAACACCCAATTTCTTTTCTTTTTTTCATTTATTTAATGAGAGTCATGCAATGCATGCTACTAATTTAACATGAAATGATATGACATGGCAATATGATCTACCTATATGGCATAAAATGCAGTCTATACTAAAGAATGAAATTGATTTCTTCTAAGACAATTTTTATTTTTTTTATTTTTATATGAATTTCGAAATTAGAAAAATGTGATAATTATCTAGCTAAATTAAGATTCTATCTAACTTATATTAAGGATTAGGTCAAGCTAAACCCTAATTTAAACCAAGATATTATCTTAACTTAACAATCTCTAACCTAAGATGCAATTTATCTAAAAAGATTAATCTAAACTTAAAACGAAACATGTAATTTTATCCTAATATGCAATGACGTGCAAAGAATGCCCCAATTCTACATGAAATATGCATGATGATTTTTGTGTTTTTTTTTTTCAATAAAAATTTGAAATTGAGATTGGCAAATAATTAACATGCAATTTAAACCAGTGAAATGAAAATCTAACATCCTAAATTTATGTTTTTGGTATTTTTTATTTAAGAAATTCGAAATAAATAAATCTCCCATTCTAGACATGCAAAATAACCTAAAACAAGTAATATCCTAACATGCATCTAATCTAACTCAAATATTTTTTTTTTCTTTTACGGGAGCAAACAAATAAAGGCATCAAGAACAGCACGGCAACAAATCAAGCAAGATATCATCCATGTTCATTTAATTTTGGGAAATAAATTGACGAATCGTATCTCGCACATAAGATTGGATTGGCCAATTTTTAAATAAAATCACGAATCGTATTTCGAGCGTGAGATCGGATTGGTGATTTTTCCGTACAATTGTGGGTCATATTTTGAACGTGAAATCGGACCGTCAATCATATGTACGTTGCGAAATTAGGAAAATTTCCTAATTTATGAGGGATCAAGAAATCTCTTGGATATGACAATATCGATCAAATATTCAAACAACATCACAATTCTATGGATTGGGCAGCAATAACGAATTAATCAAAATTCTTACCTGATTCACAATATCACACGGATAATGCTTCCAAATTAGAACGCGTTGGATGGTGGCTGGATAGGACCACAAACCACGGGACAATGGCAACTTCGATAGGAACCCGTAACCTTCAGGGAGGCTCGCCGAGGATGCTGGATACTCGTTAGCTGATGCTTGGGATTGGAAGACCGTGCTGCATTCAGTGGTGGATCGTCACAATGGGCTCTAATTCAAATATCAGCTTTCAAATTTGGCAACTTGTGAACCACAATCAACGGGTGGTAGATCGGTAGTGGGTTAGCTTGCGATGAATAATGATGATGGACGTCCACCGTCGATGGATTCTGGCTCCAGGAACTTTGTACTTCTCAACAAAATTAAAGAAATCTGCAAATAATCCAAATTGGACCCAACGAATTCTGTTGACTTCGTTGGATCCAATGAAGAGGAAAGCAAAGCAAACTCGACCAGCAGTGGATTCAGAACTGGTCGAGTATTAACAAGCCTCGGCAGCGACACAAACGATAGCGAGTGGATCAGCGGACCAAGACGTGTCGCCGGGCAGTAGGTGAGTGATCGGCACCGTACGAAGAGCAGCTCGTTGTGATGGATCAGCAGCAACGTCGTTGGGAGGGTGACCCACGTCAAGTCTCGAGTAGTGTTCGGCAAGGTCCCCGCCAAGGGTCGGTTGAGACCTTCCCTCTCTATCTCTCTAATCCTCTCGTGTGTGTAGTATGCGTGGGAAGACTCTAGTTGCCGACCGGAAGAATCCTCCTTTTTTGTCTGCGAAAGGTCAGGGAGAGGGTTCGAACTCATCAAGAAAAAAAACATATTTCGTTTCCTCTTCTGGACACTTGAAATCTTCCTTGACAGCACGCAATTTCTTGTCTTAAAACAGGAATATATTCACTAAATATATGACCCACGTCTACCAATCCTCTCTTTGTATCATTTCTTCATGTAGAGATATCGAAAGAGATGATATTTGTAGACATTCCTTCCTCACGAACAATAACATTGTCAAAAGGATATATTACCAGAATAATGAGATCAAATATATGCCCCACACGAGACATTATCCTTTTATCAAAATCCCTTCCTGCCCCTTTTCCTTTAGCAGAGATATTCGGTCAAATCTTTGGATGACTTGACCGAATTTTCAATGGCTAAACATATATTCTCTGGGGACGAGCCATTCAAGTGTAGTGATGTTGCTCCTACTTATTTTCGTTAGACAAGATATTTCTTTCATTCTCTCATATTGATAAAATCGATATCAACGTGATTCCCATTTATCGGCTTGTCCGAACTCGGGGTCTCAATAAAACTCAAGGCCAATAAGTTAAGTCCATCTGTTATCGGTCCAATGAAAATGCAATAAAAATAAATAATATCAACTAAATAAATGTACCTAAAATTATATGCTATGCATTCTAATTTTTTTTAGGAATAAAATTAATCCCTAATTTTTAGTAAATAAATAACCAAGTCACCAAAATTTAGGTGTCAACACCAACTTTTCCGATGTAAACCCTCCTCCAACCTTGAGCCCATCATTAAGCAAAGTCGGTTTTACATTTTGGCCAACTCAATCGAGAATCAACGCAACATCTTTAAAAAAGAAAAAAAAAACCTCTCCATTCATCCATCTCAGCACCCGGCATACAAAGCTTCATGGCCCCGAGAAACCGCAAATGGGAGCGTGCCCGACAGAGGGGACATCATGCATCTTCCCGGACACAAATCCGCGTAATCAAGAAGAGGATGCGAGATTATGCAAGCTCACCTCGGCGACGACGGCTGCCGGGGCAAAGAAATTAACCCTTTGGATGCCAGAGGAGAGCCGGCCACACACCAGCTCGAGTCGACCCGGGGTGGGGCGATTCCCTGAGCCATACGAGAGAGATTCCACGGGAAGTTCAGCTCGATTCCGAAAGCACAGGAGAGAGAGAGAGAGAGTTTTAACGCCCAGGAGAGCAGCAAAGAGGATTAGGGCTTCGACTGTTGCTTAAATCGTTCATTTTTCAGCTATTGAGTTGACCATAAAATTAGTCAAAATCTAATACATATATATTATATAATATAACCTGATTACAATATCTAACCGCAAAAATCTGATAATTCTTTATTCTCTCAAAAATTCAATTCGAGACCTTTAATGACTTAAATTTCAAATCCAACGTCATGGAAAGAATGTGCAAATAAATTGCAGATAAATAGGTAAGCTTTTGCAACGTTGATCAAATATAGGAGCAAATTCAATTTGGGTACTCCGTAAAGGCAAGATTCGTATAAATTTATTTTTATTTAGCAATATTTACCTATACGACTTTCAATTTTAAAATTTGAAACTACAAATAAAATTTTGTAAACTCTAAAACATGACACATCTTTTTACATAATATCTGAAAATTTCAAACAATTTCAAGTTCATCATGCTAAATTTAAGTAAAAATAAAAAGTTAAAAGTTAAGAGCATAAGTGATTTTCAAATCACAAGAATATTCTGAATTGAAGGTGAGGAGGATTTCTCTTTGGCATTTCATCAAACACTTGATGAACATCTAGTTTAGAGTTAGCCAAGAGAGAAACAATGGAACAATAGAAAGAATGAGTAATTAGAGGTAAAGTAGAGAGAGGAACCGAGAAATAATTCGGTGATGATGAAAAAGTTGGAAAACCGACTTAGAAAGAGACGGAGCCACAAATGAGGTGGTGAACCTTAGCCTTTCAAGTGAAATGTGAATAGAAGTGAGTGGATCCAAGTTTTGTATAGATTTCACTTGAAACTTGGAACCTAGCCGTTGAAATAGGTTTCTCATTTTTTGGAATCCGAAACCCACCCTACATACATTGGAACCTAGAATCTACCTATTACACGTTATAGGATCCGTTCCAAGATCTACTCAAGTTTCACTTATATTTTTAATTAAACGATTACAATGAATTATCTCTTTTAATGACTATCACTTGTTGTTACAATCCATCGATCAAAACTTATATTTAGACACACAAAGAATATGAAATATTAATAAAGTAAAAGTCTTAGTCATAAATGGAAGCTCGAACCAGTGGTTCCAAATTATAAACTCATTGTCGAACGCTATGGAATACTGTTGGATTGTGCAAAGACAGAGACTAAGAAAAACACAAAAATTTGTTTTAGATTTCAAGCTCCATCTACCTAGGACTTGGAACCTACCCATCATAACAGGTTTCCAAATTTTTGGAATCTATAACCTACCGGTCCATTGAACCTTGAATCCTGGAACCGAATTGGTTTCCATCGGTTCGGTTTCCAAGTTTGAGGTTCCACCCTAGAATTATGCTTACACCTAGCTGTGAGCAAAGGCGTCAACGAGAATACTTGTGGACGTTGGAGTGAGAGACCATCTCGGTGGATGGCCGTAGGAGAGGTGATGGGGTGTTGTCGATGAGAAATGCCAAAGACAATGAGTCTAGCATGAGACAGGGTTTTCCTAGTGCGTAGGAACCGTTAAGTTAATTTTCTGTGCATCTATTTTATTTTGATCATAAATGTTTTTCCATTGACTAAAATGTGAAAGTTCGGCTATTTAATTTATGAAAAGCTCTTCCGATGAAACAAACCCACAAATAGTAAATCCCTAATCGAGACTTGCGCATTAAAAAAATATAAATTTCATAGTTATCTCTCTAATCTAATCATTCTTTTGAGATATGATTATTGAAAAATAATTGGGATTGGAGAAAACCCATTGATCATATGGTTGATTCCTCTATGACTTTGAGACTGGAAAGATAGATTTAATCTGGAAATCAGAAGATAAACTTCCATTCCCATTAATAGATTCATATTGCATTTAACAAAAACAAAAAATCTTAATATTATTAAATTATTAATAGTGAGTTAGAAAGGGAAATGTGAAATGCTTTGATGGACATTGGAATTTGTCCCACTTAGCACTTGCCAACGATTATTGTAGACCAATCCTTACAATCTCACCAGTGCGGCCTTCGAAAATAATTAATAGGAATAAGGAACACCAATGCACGGATAATCACCATTGACCAACAGCGCGTACATTGACAAAGTCTGCATCGATTGATGTAAATATTTGTTTTCGTTATGTTATGTATGATATTATCTCTCCCTTGTGAAAACTCACGTCAGTACCAGCATTCAGAAGGATACAACGAACATGGACTTAAACTCGGATACTGCGCGAGCAGTAAATGGATTGACCCACGAGATCTGGATCCAATCAAATGATGTCTAGAGCTGTCAATTCAATGGCGAAGTTCTCGCTTCTTCTCTCTAGTATTCACATGCATCTATGGCATTTAGCTTACTAAAGCTACCACGGTCCTGCTTGAGTTTCTGCTAGCTATAGCTTATCTGAAAATGAGAGGGGGAGGATACCTGTGTTTGGCAACTATGCAGCTCCTTAAGCTACTTGGTTAATGATTTAATCTAACTAAATTTCCTAAAAAACCCACATACTCATGGGTTTTGCAATTCTTGCGTAAATCTAGGGGTACATAACATGGCAAACTACTCAGAGGTCTGTTCAGATTCTACATTGAGATTAAACAGATTCCGGTAGAATTAGATCATTTTATCTCAAATTCTGAGTCCCTTGATCATTATTTGCCATTATTAATATCTGTTTATGGCTCATCAAAGTTGCATCTTTCCATGTACACAGCTGATTTAAGTTTGCTGATTCACCGGATCTTGTTCGAGGACAGGATAGAGAGGAAAAAGCCAAGTTTTCTTTTGTTTGAACAGTCAAACATGTTGGAGCTGATAATTTATTAACGTATTAGACGGATCATACACAAATTTTCTAAGGAAGCCCTAAAATTGACTTCAGTAGCGCAAAGTGGTAATTTCTTCCAACCATTTTTCAGCGGCTCAAAACCTCTTTTATGCGACCAATGAAGATAATAATTCTTAGAGGAGTAGAATGGAAATTGCGATGTCAAACTTGATTCTATTTATGGACCAAATCAAACTTGAATTGAAGCGTCTGTAATTTTACAAGGAGACTAGCTCTTGGGGGCAAGCTTAGCCTTGATCATCTCGACCACCTTAGCATCAATCTGGAACGCCTTGGCCAACACGTCGTCAGGCACCGTGGGCTTGGCCCCAAACAGCGCAGTCGGGATGATTTGAGTCCCTGCCAACTGGCTATTGAATGCCGCGATGACGGCTGCGGGGGCATTCTGGACGTTCTTTTGGAAGTGGATCAATCCTCTAGGGAACACAAAGATCTCGCCCGCCTTGATGGTCTTAGCAACGAAGACGTTAGCAGTGGTTATGAATCCGACGTGTAGCTCCCCATAGAGCACGAACACTATCTCGGTGGCTCGTGGGTGGGTGTGGGGTGGGGTGAGGCTGAAAGGAGCATAGTCAACGCGGTGTAGGGACACGCCAAGGGTGTTGAGGCCCGGGATCTTTTGGACATTGGCCATGGCCACTAGAGAGCCTAAGGTGTTGTTGGTGAGTCCAGGTTTGGCCAGCCCGTCAAAGAAGAAGTCCGTTTCGTTGAAAGCCGCTTTGCATGGGTATCCATTGACTATCACTTCTGTTCAACACAATAAAAGTATGAATCATACAGTGCCTTAAACGTGTATATTATTTGATCAGTGAGAGAAACTTATGAGCCCTATACTACAAAAACAGTTTGGCTAATGAAACAAGAAAGAGTAGCGCTACAGAGTTCCTGTCATAGAGAAGTATAAGAGAAAACAAGCAATGTACATGTTAGAATTAATGTCTAGGGTTTATCGATACTTGTCTAGAGTTGTTAGTAGTTTAAGAAGAAAACTATAAGAAACGAACATAGACAAGCGTATATGCTCTTACTCGAAGCAAGATCGGCGACACAGACATCTTGGAGCATGTCAGGATCAGTAGAAACGACGCCTAGGAAGATGGTGAAGCTCATGACTGTAACAACAGTGGCCACCATTCTTGGACCGATCTCCATTGTTAATGGCGTGCAAAAGGAAAGTGAAGAAGAAGGCTTGAACGGGCAAATGACATCTTCTTTTCAGCTAAGAGGGGAACTATTTATAAGGGAGAAATAGGACATATCGGGCATTGACTTTTGAATGCAGCTACAAGTTCAAACTTGAAAGCATGAAACATGTCTATTGGCCCCAAAATAAATGCATTCTCAAACTCATATAATTAATTACCAATTAATTGGAAAAGGAGAAAAACAGCTTAAATTTTCTGTAATGATTAAACTCAACAAAACTATGAGAATGAACTTCTGCAATAATTCCTAGCTCCTCTGTCATTTTTATGCTTTTCTATTGATAGAAAAGCATAAGGAGCTCGAAACTTGGAAGGTGGAATGACAAGCCAAACTTCTTTCATAAGGCTCCTTTTAACAAGTCAGAAATTTTCTCGACAAGGCCAACAGAGTGCCCTCAAGGGCTGGTTCTTTCATGAATCTGCTATTGCTATCAAAACCTTATTTCATGCTATTCTTCGAACCCCTCTTTTTCGCTATGAAACAAATGTTTGACACACTAAACTTATAAAAAGTTTACGATTATGGGGTGATTTTGGTTAATTTCTCATAGTGCTTAAATGTTATTTTACTCATCTCAAATGCCCACTTACGCGTTAGTATATTATTTAGGAAATTAATTCCACAAACCATTAGCTATCACTATCACCACCCTCTGTCTATATATATCAAGATTCGATTTTGACTCCAAATATGCTTGCGAGTTGCATCAAAATCACGGTTACTTCTATGTGCATCTCTGAATTCATCACCTATAGAAAAATACACATCTTAGTTTTTCACGTGGCGACCTAAAAAGAAGGCTTCTGCACATGGAATCTACTAGGGCACATGAAACCTCCTTGGGCATATGGCATATGCTTTGTACGCATTTGATGGAATACATACTATTTGGACTTCTTAAAAGTCGTTTGGTTATGTTTATATAATCAATTTTTTATATTCTTAAACGCAATAAATGAGGGTATCCTCCGTCTTTTAAGAGCTATCAGCATCTTTGAAGTTTTTATTCATTCTTCAATAATTAAAAACTTTCTTGTGTTTGATGATAAATGATGAAAATATCCTTCAAATATCTAGAGTAGTTCTTTGAATGTTATATAGAAATAAATGTGCTACTTTTGTTAGTTCTAACTAATTGACATTTATTTTCATTATGATGAAAGATATCATGGAGTAACACAAATAAAAGGTATAATAACATCTGCACATGACGAACATTGTTTAGCGAGATATATAAACGTTTACTATTTTGCGTAACCAAATATTGTTTTTGATCGAAAGAATGTTTAATAAAAATAAACAAGTTAAAATGATTTATAAATATCAGCTCTAGAATTTTCAAAGGCCTTTACTGAATTTGGGAAAGGCTCTAAGGACGTTTCTGGAATCTTATAGTTGGAGACAATTAAATATGGCATTATCTAAATGAAATAAGCATATTAAGCACACAGGTTTAGGATTTTGGCAAGTCATTTATTTATAGGATTAATACCTTGAAAAACCCCAAACCGATACACTTGTGACAAATTTACCAAAAACTAATTTTTTGATCATGAAAAACCCTAAACTGGTACATCCGTGACAAATTTACCCCGACTGATCATAAAAATCCTAAACCGGTATATTTGTGACAAATTTACTCAAAACTAATTAATTCGACCGCTAAAAACTCCAAACTGATACATTTATAACAAATATACCCTACGTTAAATTAAATTAATACCACGAAAAATCACAAAACTTGTATAACTATAACAAACAAAAAATAAAATCCTAAACTAATACACTAGTCAACTGTCGTGTGTTATTCAACTTAGTAATTTGATGGTAAAATTTAATGAAAACTAACAGAGGGTAAATTTATCACAACTATACCGGTTTTGGGTAAATTTGTCAAAGGTGTACCGGTTTTTGATTTTTTGTAGTAAAAAAATTAGTTTAGGGTAAATTTATCATAGGTATACCACTTTGTGGTTTTTCAGGGTATTAACCCTTATTTATAATATCATCTATCTACTCCACTTATTCCTAGCATTTTGGCCCTCGGCGACTTTCAATCTCCTTATCTAATTGGTCGCTTTTCCACTCCATTTTTGGTGTTTGGCAGCATGCAAATGATCGATGTCGGAATGCAACCTCCCCCCTTCGCATCTTTTAAAACTGTTACAAGTCCACCTAGCACATGAACTTTGATCCCCCTTTGTTTAAAAATTTGGCCCTCATATTGGAAAGCCAACAAGATTTATTATATTCACATAAAAGTAGGATGTGACAGTACCATCCAGACCTTGTTCCATTGCGAAAGTAGGTTGTTGTAATGAACTCATTTGATATGCCTTATGATAATTGTTTAAAAAGTTCTAAATTTATTGTATGGCCACAATTCCAATTCTTATTTATAATATCATCTATCTACTCCACTTATTCCTGGCATTTTGGCCCTCGGCGACTTTCGATCTCCTTATCCAATTGGTCATTTTTCCACTCCATTTTTGGTGTTTGGCAACATGCAAGTGACTGACGTCGGAATGCAACCTCCCCCCTTCGCATCTTTTAAAACTGTTACAAGTCCACCCAGCACATGAACTTTGGTCCCCCTTTGTTTAAAAATTGGCCTTCGGATTGTAAAACCAACAAGATTTATTATATTCACATAAAAGTTGGATGTGACAGTAACATCCAAAACTTGTACCGTCGCGAATTTATGTTGTTGTAATGAACTCATTTGATATGCCTTTTGATAATTGTTTAAAAAGTTCTAAATTTATTGTATGGCCACAATTCCAATTCTAAATTTTTCAATTTGGCCAATTTAGTTTTAAATTTTTTGATGATTTTTCAATATAGTCATTTTAGTCAATTTTACTCAAAATCACATTTAAAATGATAAAATTAAGGGAATTTGATGCCATGTCTCTAGGCGAATAAGATGGAAAAATATTAACCAGCATCAAAAGTTGGTCGCTAGGTCTCATCAAAAACACATCCAGATCTGATTACATCGCAGAGGATATGTGGGCTTTCGACGAAAGACGTTGGCAGCAGAATAGGTGCATAGAAACATTAATTGACGGAATAAGCTCTAAAGGAGGTCAAAGTTTGAAGCTTTACATCTTTGGTATTGAACTAAAGCATAGAATATGTCCAATCATCCTTGTAATTTTCCTCTCTCAAAATGACACTATAACACCGTGATATGGTCCAAAAGAACACCATCATATAGAAAAAAACAATAAGTTTCACACAATAATTCGATAGACTCCGAAACAACTACAAGATGCGGAAGGGGAAAGTCACTATATACGCCAAGCTCTTGCTCCTGAGACCCTAATTTGAACCACTCAAAAAAATCCAACACTCCATAAACTAAATACATACAAGCTCAAGTGCAAAACCTCATGATCTCAGCATAACCATTGCAAGCCTAGATCCACCCATCTCTGAGCAATTTACCCACGAGTAAAGAGACCTATCAATGCGCAAGGTCACCCTTAGAAGTCATAAAAGAACAATAGGACGAAACACAGGTACGCGCGCGCACGCACACGCAATCAAAGAGTGAGACCATACTATCTAAAGACAGTCGGGGGTGTCCGAGCCCGCAACGTGAAAATCAAACCAATACAAATCGCACGAAGGAGGCTCTCTACTTACTAAGAGATCTTCCCGTTCGAATTGAACACCAACTTTTCCGATGTAATACCTCCTCCTACCTTAAACCCATCATTAAGCAAAGTCGGTTTTACATTTTGACCAAGTTTTTGGTCAACTCAATCGAGAATCAACGCTGTAAGAAGACAAAGGAAAGGAAGACGGAAAAGAAGACTGGGGGAATTTTCTCTATATTTCTGTATATTTTCAACTCAATGTACAGGATCAATATTATAGTACAAAGCATGTACAGAAAAAGGCAACTAAATAATTTACAAATCAGATTCGATATTTTTTTTATCTTGATGGATTTGAATAATATCCAGAAGATTCTTGCGTATCTTCCAACAAACGCAACATATTTAAAAAAAAAAAATCTCAATTCACCCATCTCAGCACCCGGCATACAAAGTTTCATGGCCCCGAGAAACCGCGAATGGGAGCGTGTCCGACAGAGGGGACATCATGCATCTTCCCGGACACAAATCCGCGTAATCAGGAAGAGGATTCGAGATTATGCAAGCTCACCTCGGCGACGACAGCTGCCGGGGCAAAGAAATTAACCCTTTGGACGCCAGAGGAGAGACGGCCACACACCAGCTCGAGTCGACCCGGGGTGGGGCGATTCCCTGAGCCATACGAGAGAGATTCCACGGGAAGTTCAGCTCGATTCCGAAAGCACAGGGGAGAGAGAGAGAGAGAGAGAGAGTTTTAACGCCCAGGAGAGCAGCAAAGAGGATTGGGGCTTCGACTGTCGCGTTCATTTTTCAGCTATTGAGTTGACCATAAAATTAGTCAAAATCTATTAATATAACTTGATTACAATATCTAACCGCAAAAATCTGATAATTCTTTATTCTCTCAAAAATTCAGTTCGAGGCCTTTAATGACTTAAATTTCAAATCCAACGTCATGGAAAGAATGTGCAAATAAATTGCAGATAAATAGATAAGCTTTTGCAACGTTGATCAAATGTAGGAGCAAATTCAATTTGGGTACTCCGTAAAGGCAAGATTCGTATAAATTTATTTTTATTTAGCAGTATTTACCTATACGACTTTCTATCTTAAAATTTGAAACTACAAATAAAATTTTGTAGACTCTAAAACATGGCACATTTTTTTACACAATATCCGATAATTTCAAACAATTTCAAGTTTTTCATGCTAAATTTAAGTAAAAATAAAAAGTTAAAAGTTAAGAGCATAAGTGATTTTCAAATCACAAAAATATTCTGAATTGAAGGTGAGGAGGATTTCTCTTTGGCGTTTCATCAAACACTTGATGAACAGCTAGTTTAGAGTCAACCAAGAGAGGGAGTAGAGAGAGGAACTGAGAAATAATTCGGTGATGATGGAAAAGTTGGAGAACCAACTTAGAAAGAGAGGGAGTCACGGAGGAGGTGGTGAGCCTTAGCCTTTCAAGTGAGCTATGAATAGAAGTGAGTGGATTCAAGTTTTATACATATTTTACGGCAAAAGAATGCTTTAAGTGTCATAATTTGGCACAAAGGGACACTTAAATGCCATAACTTACGAAAGTGACACTTAAGTGCCACATTGTAAGAAAAGTAGGACACTTGAGTGCCACCTTCGGCCAAGCCGGCTGGAAATCATATATGGCAATTAAATATTAATATTTCTCGCCGAGGTGGCTCGCCGGAGAGCTAAGTCAGCTCTAATTCACCCAAAACGACGTCGTTTCGGGTGTTGGCCAAAATAGAGCCCTTAAATCAGCCAAAACACCGTCATCTCCCCAATCGCCATAAATCTAAAACCCTAAATTGGGCAAAATGCCATTGAAGCGCTGGAGCCCTAATCCCGAACCCTAATTTGATTTGCCCCAAATTCTACAATCGAATATTGGAAATGGAGAGCAGGACTTTCAACAGTGGCTCAAATTTCTCTCGTCGAAGCGAAGGAGAAGGCAAGCGTTTTTGTTTTTATGGGTTACCAAGTCCAAGAAGAACATCATGGACTTGAATGAATCCCGGGAGAAGATTCTATGGATGTGCCCGATATAGAGAAGGGTCGAAGTGCAAATATTTCAAATGGGTCGATGCGAAATTCTCTTACTGAGCAATAGAGGTGATGTTGGACCTACTTGATGGATGTCATCAACCTCCATCTACGTTTGTGGACGACTTGGACGATGTTGACTCAATGCAAGCTCAAACATCTTTTGATAACCATTTGAAAATGAAGTTTCAAGGATGAAAATTGAACGGAAGTGTTACTAAGCGTTTATTGTGTTGCTATTTTTTTTTGTCTATGTTACTTTATGATGAAATGTAAATACTAGAAGATGAGAAGAAGTTTCTCTGACTGCCATAGTTGTAAATGAGTGGAGAAATGTACTTGTTTTGAATGAAATGTAACTTATTTTGGCAGAAAATGAAAAGAAGTTTTGTGTTGTCTACAAGATCATTGTAGCATTTTTTTTTTTGGCTTTTATGTGTATTATGTGTTACTTCTTGACCTTGTGGAGAGGTCAAGGATGAATGAATGAATGAATGAGATACTGTTTGTACTATGCTTTTGCTTATTCTCAAGTATAAATCAGTGATGATGGATGTATATTGGGTCGATGTGTTGTGGTGACTTCTTTACTTGAATTGAATGTAAATTAGCAGCAAACATTAAATTGAATGGAGTTGCCATAAGTTGAACCGTATATATAAACCAGCAGCTTCTTTGGTTTGCTGCAAACCACCATATACATAGAATAGACACGAGTGATTACTCAAGTGCTATAAGTTGTATCTAGTGATCACTTAAGTGCCAGTCGTGATAAAAAAAAAAAAAGAGTCATTTAAGTGTCAAGTTATTATTAAAAGTGATCACTTAAGTGCCACTTGTGATTAAAAGTGAACACTTAAATGTTAGGTTTTTTAGAATGTGATCAATTAAGTGCAAATTTTTTTTGTACATTTCTTCTATAAATTGCACCAGCCATCAGCTACTACTAAACGCCACCATCGCCCACTACTGGTCACCATCGGCCTCCAGCCATCACCACCAGCCACACCAAACATCCCAAGCATCCACTTGAGCCACCACCAACCACCACTATGTTGGTGGTATGCTGCTGCAGAAGTTGCTAGTGCAAAGTACCTTACACTAGCTTGCACCAACACTACCTGGTGCAAGATGTGCATATTGCACACTTACATCTTGCACCAAGTGCAGCAAAAACCCCCAACCCAACCCCTATAATAGACCCACCATCAGTAGGCATCAGCAGTCACCACTGGCCACCACCATTAGCAACACCAGCATCCCAGCTACCACACCAGCACGTAGCCACCACCATAGACCCACCATTAGCAGCCACTATTGGTGGTGGGTCGTGGGTTTGTTGCAAAAGAGGCTCGTGCAAACTAGGCTATGCACATTGCACTTTTGTACCAATACTAGCTACAGCAAGAGGCCCCAACCCAACCCCCATAATGGACCCACCACCACCAGGCTTCACCAGCCGCCACCACCAGCCACACGAGCACCCTAGTCACCATCACAGATCCACCACCAGAAATAGTAAGTAGAAGTAAAAAATGAAAAAGGCAAAAATGACAAGAAACAAGATCGTTCTATTGATATTGAAATGAAGTCTCACAAACTCAATGACAAAGTATTATAAAAAAAAAAAATCCACAATAAAACAACTGACTCCTCAGTCTCACAAACCATATCACATCCCATTTCATCAATCAATATGCACAATGCTTCATGTTTGTGCTCTTTTTGATAGACCTTGTACTTGATTCATAATCCTTGCACTTTTTCTAACTGGACGTGAGATTTCTTCTTCAACTGTATGCGTTGATTCTGATGGAGCTGCAATTGTCCTAGGTTGAACTAATTCAGAAGGAGCTGCAACTGTTGTAGGCTAAACTGATTCAGATGGACCTGCAACTAGGTTCTTCTTACTCTTCTTTCTTGTTGGCGTAGCTAATGTCTTCTTTTTTGTTGGCGCAGCCGTTGATTCTTGAGTTGGGCTTTGAGAGATAAGAACCTCTGAACTTCTCCCAAGCTTCAAAAAGAAAACTCAATTATCAACAAAAGTTTGCACTATAAATTAAATTAAATGCAGCCTATAAAACTTACATTAAGAATAACTGTTCCAGAACGCTCATTTGTATAAAGGCCATAACCATATTGTTTTAACATTTTCCCAAGAGCTCCTCTTGTTCGAAGGAGAGTGTCACTTTCAGGTACTTGTAATTGGTTGGCTCTTCTTCTCGCATGTGATTTCTTGGGTTCTTGTTGTGGCTGTTCAGCTACAGTAGGGGCTTCTTCGGCCAATTCTTCAGCTAGGTGTCTTCTAGATGGCCTTCTTGTAGGTGGCTCTTGATTTGGCCTTCTTTTGGTTGTTTTTCTATTTAGCCTTTCAACTTCAGTGACACCTTCGGTTGGCTTTTGTGGTGGCCCTTGTGATGACCTTGGTGATGGATCTTGTGGTGGCCCTTCAGTTGGGCCTTCTATTGGCAGCTGAGCTCTAGCTTGCCTTCTTCGAATCTGAGAAAAAGGCAAAGGACATCATAAATATAACATTAGGCCATATAACAACGTAAAGGAAAACTAAACTCAAATTATTGAACTTACCGGGTATTTTTTTCTCTTGCTACTAAAGAACAGTCGACTTAACTGGCCCTCCAGTTGCTTCAACCAATCCTGCAGCTGGCTGTCTTCTACTTTGCCTTCTTTGAACAAACCCTTCAGTTTCAGGTATAGCAGGGCTTTGGCCAATCCTTCACGTGGCTGTCTTCTTTCTTACTTTCTTTGAACAGACCCTTTAGTTTGAAGTACAGCAGGGGCTTCAGCCAATTCTTCACGTGTCATTCTCGTGACCTGACAAAGACAAAAACATTACATACATGTCATTTATATCTATGTACATATTTGTAACCAACCATAAAGCAACATAAACACAATTGTCATGACTTACTGGGTTTATTGTCATCAACTGAAGAATAGTCGACTCACTTCGCCTTTCTGTTTGTCCTTCTCCAACTGTTCCTTCACTAGGGCCTTCGGCTGGCCTCAACTGTTCCTGCTGCTTTCTTAATTGACAACCTTTAGTATTGTGCCTTGCTATGTGGCAAAAATAGCACTTTATCGGTACACCTGTCCTATTTATCCTACGCTGATATGAGACCTCTCCCTCCATCATTCTTCATTTTCGCTTTGGTCTTCCCATTTTCTTCTTTAATGGCAAAGGTTGAGGTGTTTTGCGATCTGTTAGCTCCCAGAACTTGCTACTTTTGATTGGCTGCAACATGAATTGATACAAAGCAAGATATTTCGGTTTCTTGTACCAATCATCAATGTAGTCTTCTGTGTTGTGGCTCTTCAATTCAATGGCACATATGGCATGTGCACAAGGAATTCCACTTAGTTGCCATGCTCTACATGAACACTTCCTTGTACCTAAATGGACAACATATTTATTGAAACCCTTCATTATCTCATATCCTTCATCCCCATTTCAAATGGGATGACAATACCTATTTGCAGCCAAGTTCTCATCCAATTTCTTAGCAATTCTAGGACCACATTGCCTAGTCCACTTTGCAGCCTCATCTCTTTGTTTGTGCAGCCGAGTCATGACCATAACCCGTATGTCTTCAAGCATCGAGATAATTGGTTTACATCTGGCATCTATTATCCTCCCATTGAATGATTCACAGATGTTGTTATCGATGTTATCGCACTTGAATTCCTTGCTGAAGAACGCCCTAAACCAATAGTTCGGTTTTGTTTGGAATAGTGCATCATAACCTTCCTTTGTCAATTGAAACAGTTCTTCTTTGGCCATCCTAAAGTCAGCCATATTCGTGCTCTTTGCTAGCTGCCAAAAGTGCGATTGCAGCTTGTCCCCTTCATAGTTCTTTGCCCAATTTGCGTATATGTGCCACACACACATTCGATGTTCAGTATAAGGCAACAACTCAGCTATTGTTGGAATCAGTCCTTGCAATAATTCAAAATAATAAATGTAAGCAAATGACATGTTGATATCAAAAAGCAAACAATTGACCAAATTTTTCAAAAAACAAACATTACCTTTTGTTGGTCACTCATGAATGCCCACCTTGCCCATTTGTTATCTCCAAATCAATCATCAAATTTTTTAAGAACCATGACCAATTGTCCTTATTCTCTATCTTCATAACAGCTCAAGCTAGTGGAAACATTTGGTTATTTATATCTCTTCCAATTGCTACCGGCAATTCTCCCTTGCACAAGCCCTTGAAAAAACACCCGTCCAATCCTATAATCCGTTTACAACCAAATAAAAATCCTCGTTTGCATGTATCGAAGCAAACATATAACTTATCGAACTTGGTCCTAATATCAGGAAGTGGTCTCTCCACAACCTCTACATACATTCTACTTTAAGGATTTTGCAGCCTACACTCCTAAGCATAATCCCACAACTGTCTATATTCGCTGCTGTACAGACCAATGAGCATTTTCATCACCTTTTGCTTCGATCTTTTGCATTGATTCCTGGATATATTAATGCCTACCTGCTCCTTCACCAGCATCCTGAACTAAGTACTATTAATCTGAGGCATCGGCTTAATCAATTCAAAGAAGTACTTCAACAACCATGCACTTGTTACCCTTTTATTTTAAAATTAATGGAACAAGTATGTTCATCTTGATAGGCTCTAATCTGGAAAGATCCACTTCTCCTAACAAATGCACCATAGATCTTCCATGGACAATTTTGCTGCGAACACCTTGTCGCGATTTGATTTTTTTTTATTTTTCGGAAAATAAAATATTTTTTAATATTTTTTAAATTTTTTAGAAAATAAATTATTTTTGATTATTTTTGATTTTTTTAGAAAATAAAACATTTTTCAACATTTTTTAATTACTTTTTAAAATAAAACATTTTTTGATTTTTTTGAAATAAAATATTTATTTTTTATTTATTTATTTAAAATACTATTTTATATTAAAATAATATAAAAACTGACCCGGGTCGATCCGCGGGTTGGGTCCGACTTGGGCCCGACCGGATTTTTCGCTTTTTTTTTCTTCTTTTTTTTTTTTTTATTATCGTTTGGGGACGCCCGCCCGCCCGACGACCCGGTTTCCTAGCGAAACCCTACCCGGTCCGACTAAGTACTATTAACGGCCGCGACGATGAGCTAGATGGCGACGACGCGACCGACGGCGGCGACAAAACGGCGGCGAGGATGAGTGAATCAATTCAAAGAAGTGACTATTTCAACAACCATGCACCTTGTTACCCTTTTATTTTAAAATTAATGGAACCCCCGAAGTCTCTCGGTGGGGTGTCCAAAGATCCATCGTTCGATTCCTCTTGGGAAGATCTCGGAGCTCGCTCCCCCGGCGACGACGGAAGTGCTATTTATAGGCGAGGAGGTCCGGTTGGAAAGATCCACTTCATCGGCATTGACAAATGCGACGTCGGCCATAGATCTTCCGTGAACTAAAGAGGCGGAGGAAGAAGGGAGGGGGGGCGCCGTTTTTGTTTTTTTTTTTTTTTGCTTTTATTTGTTGTTTTTTTTTTTTTTTTTTTTTTTTGTTTTTTGTTTTTTTTTTTTTTCTCTTTTTTATTATCTATTTATCCGAAAAGACAAAATAAAATAAATTAAAAACTTAATTAATAAAATAAGCCTAAATAAAATTAAGGCGTCAACACACCTAGCTCTTACAAAGGTCTTAGTGTTTCTAATGAAGTCAATATTCCTCTGTGCAGTAATGGAGTTCTTCAATATAGCTTCTCTAAATTGTTTCGCATCTTGAAATTTCATACCTACCGACAAAGTAGGAGAGGCAACGGATGGATCATAAGAAGGAAACTTACTTTTCCTTCTATGCACAGCTCCTTCATCTTCTTCAAGCTCATCCTGGGAAGTAGCATTCTCAACACTTTCTTCATAATCAGTCTTCTCACTAGTAGCACTAGCATCTGCAGGGCCTTCGGCCCTATTTGGAACTTCATCAGCTATCTACAAAGCTGCAAACTTATCTGTCAAAAAATCCCTTCGCTTTTTTCTTGACTCTACAAGCTCCTCGTTGTCGTTATCACTTATGAAATTTTCAGCAGACAACCCTTCATCATCATCATCATCATCACTTGATTCAGCTACTTTCCAATCTAATCTAGTGACTATGACATTACCTATGTCATCATCACTTTGGTGAACTGCATCTGCGCTCCTCTCTTGTCCATCATATCTATCCTGCCCTCCTTCGACCCTAACATCAGTACTACCTTGAATACCATCTCATTCTTGTCCTACTTGGGCGCTCTCTCCATCATCATCTTCGTTCTCACTTTCACTATTGTACTCAACATATATTTTTACCTCTTCACCATGAAGATCATGGTATAGAACATCCCTTGAAACTATTATCATCTTCTAAGCATCTCAAACCATCTCTTAAGCCTTTCCCATGAATACAATATAGCAACTTCTAAACTTTACAAGGCAAATAAGTCATTATATCTCTAACAAATCCTATATAAGATGCCTTCTTTATCTTGACAAAGATGGTGCCCTCATTTCCACCCTCATACTCCCACTCATCCTCCCCAATCACAAAATCCCCACCATAGCAAACTATGACAGCGACATAATCCTTATCATAAGCCATTTCTGCACCAAGAACAAGAAAAAGAATAATTAGTTTTTAGGACCACATCCACAAAAGACAATAGACAATTGCACATGGGAGTCCTCCTACTCTCATGGACTTTATTAAACAAAGGTCCCCACACTGACAATATGCCCTTACATGACAGCAAAAAAGAGGTCGCCACTTTAATTATTTGCCTTCCATTCCCTTAAAATATTAACCAAAAACAGAGGCCCCCACAACAAGCACAACCCAAGCAATTTTGTCTACTATCTTTTACTGAACTAAACTTGCGATGTGAGAGAATGTACATCAACTTAATCAAATCTATTTTTCCCGTGAAAACACATACAAAAAATTAAGGAAAGCTCAATGTAAAAATATAGGATGAAAGTTTTGTTTCTCATCCAACCAGGATAAATCATACCCTACTCTATGATGTTTGGCCATTAATATATTGTGTCAAGAGGTCATTACACAAATTAAGAGATATTCAGAGGAAAATCTAAGCCCTGAATTTATCCATTGCACAGTAGACCGATACTTCATGTCAAAAGAGCTAATAGTTTATAAACTTTAAAAGAAGGTACTTACATGTGGTTCCAAATATGTCCCTTGCAGGTAAACAAACTTGTATAAAGTATCAAAACAAATTTTGCACTCCTCAATGTTCCCTGCATATATGTTGACTATTTGATTAGAAACAACAATCAGGAAAGAAGAGTAAAAGAACCAAAAGATCATAATCAAGGGAACAAAAGCAGATTGATAGCAAAGTTGCGTGCTCTTTGCAGAGCACTTGAGGGCCATTATTTCACACCTTCCACCTTCATCTATCTATCATATCCCACCTGATTCAATATTTTGTTTCACTCAAACACACTAGTTCCTAGTTCCACCTTATTCAATATTTCGTTTCACTCGAGTATCGACTGTAGAAATCATTGACCAAGGCGAGCATCTCCACACAAGGGAGTAGCTAAACAGAGCGTGCGCATTTCAACAGAATTTCCATCGGAGCCCTAATAAAATAATTGAGCAAGCCCTAATAAAATAATTGGGCCCTAATTTCATCACAGGGAGGGGGAGAAAGGGCCGAACCTGGAGGAGCGACGATGGTGAGCGGTGACGACGACCAACGATGATGAGCGGCGACAACGACCAACAATGGCAACTGATGACAACGACCGATGACCACCTCTGGGCATGAACGGTGACAGAGAGAAGGGTCTGAGATCTAGTGTGAACACGGACAGGGAGGAACGGCGACGGCTAGGTGTGCTTAAGCCAAAATGACCTAAACGATGCCGTTTAACACCAAGGAAAAACGACGTCGTTTAGGTCGGCTCACTCAGTGTGGATGGATGACGTCGTTTTGTCGTCCACGTGGGCTTTTTTTTTTTTTCAAAACATTTGCCACCTCAGTAAAAGAAGTCGCCGGAAAATGCCACGTATGCAATTTGGCTGGATTTTGGCTGGATTGGCACTCAAGTGATCTATTTTGCTCCGATTTTGCTCCGATTTTGTCACTCAAGTGTCACTTTCGTAAGTTATGGCATTTAAGTGTCCCTTTGTGCCAAGTTATGGTATTCCAGGGGTCCGCATCTCCATATTTTACTTGAAACTTGGAACCTCGCCGTTGAAATAGGTTTTTTTATTTTTTTGAACCTGGAACTCACCCTACATATATTGGAACTTAGAATCTATTTGTTACACGTTCTAGGATCGGTTCCAAGATCTATCCAAGTTCCACTTTTATTATTAATTGATCGATTATAGTGAATCATCTCTTTTAATGATTATCATTTACTGTTACAATCTACTGACCATAACTTATATTTAAACATACAAAAAAATATGAAATATCAACAAAGTAAAAGTCTCAATCATAAATGGAAGCTCGGACTAGTAGTTCCAGATTATAAACTCATCGTCAAATGCTATGGAATACCGTTGGATTGTGCAAAGACAAAGACCAAGAAAAATGCAAAAACTTATTTTAAATTTCAAGTTACATCTACCTAGGACTTGGAATCTACCCATCATAATAGGTTTCCCAATTTTTGGAACCTATAACCTACAGGTCCATCATATCTTGAAACCTAGAATCAATAGGTTCCCATCAATCCGGTTTCAAAGTTTGAGGTTCCACCCTAGAATTATGCTTACCCCTAGCTGTGAGCAAAGGCGTCAACAAGAATACTCGTTGATGTCGAAGTGAGAGACCATCTCGGTTGATGGTCGTAGGAGAGGTGATGGGGTGCTGTCGATGAGAAACGCCAAAGACAATGAGTCTAGCATGAGGTAGGGTTTTCCTAGTGCATAGGAATTGTTAAATTAATTTTTAAAATTTTATAACAATCTGGGGTTATCCCACCCATTTGCCATATTTCTTATCCAGCATTTTATCTGAATGTATTCGGATTTATCCGGTTCGGAGAACATCACCAAAGACTAGATAAGATAATTTATTATCCTATTCAGATAATCAAATGCAACTTAAGAATGCAAACAAAATAGAGAATACCACAAAATCGAAAGACCAACCTTGACATCTTTTGGAAACTAATCAAGCCTATTTGGACTCTTTATTGCTAGGGCATTATTTTGCATTTGCGAGTACCAAAAAGGGAAAATGACATAAATAATCCCTGAACTTTGGCCTAATGTGTTATTTGGTCCTTGAACTTTTAGTTTGTTCAATGCAGTCCTTAAACTTATAGTATATGTTCAATGTACTCTCTAAAATTTAGACCAATGTGTAATGTAATCCCTGAATTGTTAATTTGTTTAATGTAGTCCTTGAACTTTAGGTATATGTTCAATATAGTCCCTATTGAAAACGTTCAATATAGTCCCTGGTCTTGAATTAATGGAAAGATTACATTGAACATTTTCATAAAGTTTGGGAACAATTTTGACCATATACCTAAAGTTCAGGGATTACATTGAACAAATTAAAAGTTTAAGGACCACATTATACATTGGGTTAAAGTTCAAGGATCATATTGAACAAATAAAAAGTTTGGAGACCGAAATGCATATTGAAGCAAAGTTCAGGGACTTTTTGAGTCATTGTCCCTACCAAAAACAAATAACTAAGATAGATTGTTAATAAAACACCCCCACCCATCATCTTACGTCTTTCAGAATGCATGTCACTGCATTATTAACTTGTAAACGAAGGACTTGAGAGAACTATCGCTGAGGCAACAGAAAATTTTACTATAACATGCCCAATCCATCAATGTACAAGTAAAATAATAAAAAAAAAATAGTAACAGACAGAAGGTAGGATTATCCAAGGGAAACCCAATGATTTACCCACCAAACGAACACACGCAGACTACACACCATCCCGAACCCCACCTTAGCAAACAACAATCACCATAAGACCAAATCACGTTGAAAAAAGAAACTTGACAATTATAAGAATTGTACTACTCACAAGGTGTTGCGAATCGATCCTGTGGGCTTAACATCTCCAAAGCAAATTCCTGCGACCAAGAAACTACTGCATCGGGAATCGATCTCGTGGGTCAGAGTCCGTGCTGAGATTGTACTTGGTTTCAATCTCGCAGCGGAAACTAGAGAATCAGATGAGTATCGAAAGACAACGAAGATGTATCGAGGGGTCGCGGCATACAGGTTGACGGAATTTCGTCGATGGTAATTGGAGGGATGATTCGAAGCTTCTTAGTCTTGGTGAAGTAGAAGGAAACAGAGATGAAGTGAAGCAAAAGGAGGCAAAAGGGTGTTTAGTGGGTCTTGGACTCGTGGGTAAAATATGAGTTTAAATATAGGTCAATTAGGGCATGTTTGATAATCATTCTATTTCTCTATTTTTCTATTCTTTTGTTTCACGGAATAGAAGAAGAAAATTAATTTCAGCTAATCTTTTATTCTCCAAAATAGATTAGTGGCCAAGAAGTAGATTTGGACCAAATACAAGATTGTTCCTAAGAACAAAAAGAGAAATAAGGTCGTTTTAGAAAAACAAACTCAAATTTAACCTAATATTCATTTTTACACAATCGACATAAGGTCCAATCTCCTAACCCGATATGAGTCCCCATTTTTTGGAATAAAAAATAAAAAATAAATTCAGAAATTTAGGAAAAAAATTTGAAATTACATTTTGAGTAGTTTTTTTAGTGTTAATTTTAGTATAGAATCAATTTAACACAAAAAAAAAAAAAAAAAAAAAAAAAAAGTGAAAATATTTTGCTGAAAATTGGATTCAAAATTGAATAAGCTTTTAAGCTTTACTATATGGATTTTTGAAAGCTATTTTCTTTTAGAGACAATGCTATATTGCGAAAACTTGGTGACTCTGGTCTTCTTCCCTTAAGATTCTATTAGAGACATCCTTAAGATCATTTGCAATTTTGTTTTAATAGAAAATTAGATGGTTCTGAACAAGTCTTTTGTATTTTTTTTTCTTGTGTTTATAGTAGTCAGATAAGCTTGTGCTCCATAGATTTCTGATGTCATTTGCTTAAAGGTTTGATGATTTTGTGCAAATAACCGAACCAAGGATCGCCTCCATCCTCAATTGTTCCGTTATTGCCCATTCAACTAAGCAACGCTTGCTCTTCTTCTTGCAGCTAAAAAAGCTCCAAAGATCTATGCACTTGTTTATTATAGTGCCCAAATATTTACAATCAACCTCCTCACATTATGAGTTATAAATCAATGAGACTCTCTACTGCCATTTCCAGCCTTCTATATTTGATTAACTATTAAGTTGGATTTTTTGAGGCCATCTTAGAATATCTTGATCAAGTAAATACTTACAAAAGTCCAGTTTTATTCAAATATGAATTGTTAAGTCTCAACTAATATTTTTATAATTAAATGAAAAAATTGAGAAGAGAAATTTTTAGGGTTTGCTCTTTTTCTATTCCGAAAATAAAAAATTTGTGCAATTATCAAACGCGTTCTTATACTTAGAAACTCGTTCAAAGAATAGAAACATAAAAACTATTTTGGAACAGAATTTGTTCTTGGGAACAAAAATGTTACCAAATACACTCTTATGGTGCATTTGGTAACCATCCTATTTCTTGGAACAATTTATACTCAAATATATATATACTATATGAGAGAACAAACAAGTATATGAGATCTAACAGATCTATATGAGATGTATAAGAGCAAGAAGAAAGTAAATGACTTAAATAAAATCGCGAGAATTAAAAATAATGTAAAGAGCAAAGGCAATATATAAAATATAAAGTAAGAGTATGCATAAACAAAAACTAACCATGAAGGTGGTCTGAACTTATATTACATAAACTGAAATTACATGTATTGAAAGATGCATAATCTAAATCATCAAGTCATCCACTAAGGCGGTAATCCGCACTCCAGGGAGTATTGATGTTTGTATTACAAAATGGTTAACCAACTAACATGTAAGTTGGTAACCTTGTATAAAACTATGTATATGAAAAACTAACTTACTTTGAAACCAAGGGATACAAGGTAAGAGAGCTTGGAAGAGATGAGGGAGGAGATGGAAGGGATGATGGTTTACAAGTGAGAGAGAGAGAGAGAAAGAAGAGAGAAATCTGGAAAATTTTGGTCCATTTCTCTTGTGTCGAGAGGGTGTATTTATAGCGGGTGCTACAGTGAAAATGCTACAGTGCTGAACAGTGTAAAGTGAACAGTACTGAGTGAACAGTGTAAAGTGAATAGTGTAAAGTGAATAGTGAACAATGAACAGTGTACGTCTATTATACTATAATGTATAGCCTTTGCGCCGTTTGTAACAGTGTTTGGCATGTGATGTCTTGATTTTATTCTTTGTTTAGGCTGATCCCGTAGCAGTCGTCTTCATTGGTGTTTCCACTGTGATGTGACTGTGAGGATCCATCTGTATTGTCTTGAGATTTGGAAGATCCACATTGTGATCCTTCCGCTTCGAGAGCATTGTTCGAGGATGTTGCGTATTCCTCCTTGCTCTGGACTGCAGCTAATGCTGCACTTGCAATGGATTTTTCTTGTAGGAAAGATGTATGTTGTTGGATTGTGGTTATTTGATTTTTGTGGCTATTTAGCCATGTTGTAACCGCAGTCTCAGATCCTTGTTCATGTCTATTAAATCCATCCCACCATTTGGTCTTGTATTTTCGGACGAGTATTGGTACAGAATTGGTAGATGTAATATATTCAAACTCCCATCCTGTTACCCATGAGATTCTGAATATTATAAAGAAATGCATAAGGCATTGGAACCTTGATTCATGTTGGTTTGGTATAAAGTGTTTCTGAAATGTTTGGTATCCTTGATTGACTGTGGGGTGTAGTATAATGTCCAAAGGACCAAAGAAATCCCACCAAGAATTGAACCAATTTGGTAGGCTTTGTCTTGGGAAATTGTCTTTGAAGAAGACAAGCCAAGTATGTTGAAAATTTGTGTTTTGTCTGTAGAAAACATTCCACCAGGCTTGTTGGTAGTCCCAAGTAGGTATATGAGGAGGAATAAGGTAAGATTTGGGTTAATCTTTTTGGAATTTTCTGGGTGTATGAGGTGAATCTCCCCAGTGAAAAGGGTGTATGACTTTGCTGATGGATATAGTGGAGTATAGGATGTTTTCGTATTGGTTTTGTCGGAAAAATGAGTGAATCTTGCTGATTCTGTCTCCACTAGGATTTGCTCATAATAAGCAAGGGTTTTGTTTGTATTGTGTGGTTTGAAAAACCAGTTTTTGGGAATATGTTTTTGCAAATTTGTTTGGATTGTTTTCATAAAATCCATCTTCTACAGTTAGTACTTTTTGAAAGGATGTTTTGGGGAAAAATTTTGATTTTTGAGAATGAGGGGTTGCCTGTGGCCTAATAACCACCTCATTCGAAATTCTTTTATATTTAGCTTGTTTTTGTGAAGTAAGCGGGGAAGGATTGTTACTTACCTCGACTGTGCTGGATGGTTCTTTCTTTACGTCTTTCTGTAAAGACTGGGCAAGTAACAATATTGTTTCTTTTGGTATCATGTCTGCCAGTTGTTTGAAGGCTAACATGGGTCCGGATGATATGGGTTCTATTTTCAGAGGTGTTTTGTGTTGTTGTGGTTCTATTTTCAAAGGTGTTTGGTGTTGTTGTAGAAATGTCTGGTTGTTTTCTGCCATTTGGAGCCATGTTTTGATGTCTGTCAAGCCTGTTGGCTTTGGTGGTGTATTGAAGGAGGTTTCGGCAATGACTTTGCCTTTGCCTTTGTCTTTTTTGGATCTTGGCATGATTGTATCCCCTGTAAAAATTCTCTTGTGAGAAAATCAGGTAATGAATTTGAAGAACCATTTATAAATTCAATGTCAAAATCGAATACCGAAAGTATGGCTTGCCATCTGGCAAAAATCTGTTTTGATGCAATATTTAAAACGTCTTTTTGTAAAATGTCTTTGGCTGATTTGCAATCAATTCGTAAGAGAAATTTTTGATTTAATAAATCTCCTTGGAATTTTGATATAGACAAAACTATAGCAAGTATTTCTTTTTTGATTGTCGAATAATTTTGTTGAGTGGAATTCCAATGTTTTGATATAAACTGAACAACTTGTTCTTTGTTGTTTTTGACCGTTTGAGAATGCCACCATATCCTAATTCCGAAGCATCTGTTTCAACTATTTTGAAAGTGGAAGGGTCAGCTAGGTGTAAGCATGGTATATCTTTCACATGTATTTTTATTTGTTTGACAATGTCAGTATGGACAAAAGTTCATGGTAGAGGATCTTTTCGTAACCTCTGATGTAAAGGTTTACAAAGGATATTTATATTAGGAAAGAAGTCTAAAATATAATTGAGACTACCCAAAAACCTTTGTAATTGAGTTTTGTCTTTAATTTCATCCGGGAATTTATCAGTAAAAGAGATTGATCTTTCAATGGGGGTTATAGTACTTAAATGGATGTAATGACCTAGAAATCTAATTCTGGTCTGGAAGAGTGCAATCTTAGTAGGAGAAACTACTAAACCATTTTGTATAATTATCTTTATGAAAATAGAGAGATGTTTGAAATGTTGTTCTATATTAGGGGAAAATATAAGAACATCATCTATATAAACTATGATGTAATCTAAATAGGGATTGAAGATGTCATTCATGATTCTCTGGAATTCTGAAGGAGCATTTTTAAGGCCGAATGGCATAACATTCCATTCATATTGGCCAAAAGGGACTGTAAATGTTGTTTTATATTTATCTTTTTCACTGACCTGTATTTGCCAAAATCCTGACTTCATGTCGAATTTTGAAAATATTTTTGATCTACAAAGTCTATTTAGCAAATCTTTTTATTGGGTATAGGATATCTTATCCACCTAAGGGTTGTATTAAGAGGTTTATAATTAATCACTAACCTGGGAACTCCTCTTTCAAGTTCAGCATTTTTATTGACATAAAAAGCAGAACAACTCCATGGTGATTGGCTTTTTCTTATGAGTTTTTTGTTCAAAAGGTCTTTTATTTCTTCTTGGCAGAATTTCAAAACTTATTGATTCATTTGTGTTGGACGGGCTTTGGTAGGTATTTTGTTTTCAGAGAAATCTTGTTCATAGGGTAAATCAACTATATGTTTTTTTCTTTCCCAAAAAGCATTGGGTAGAGTAGAGCATATGGTTTTCTCTATGTGTTTTTGAAGAGAAGTTATCTTTTCTATGATGTTTGGTTTTTTAAGATTTTCTTCTATTCTTTTGAATTCTAAATCTTCTTTTAAGAATCCAAGCTGGTTTTCTTTGTCTTTTATGAGGCAATTTATTTCTTCTTGTAAAATATTAAGGCTTCTCTTCTGTGGTTTTGTTATGAAATTGAAAGTAATTTTTCTGTTTAAAGCATGGGTTTCAATTCCTTCGTTAGTAACTGTAAAAGATTGGATTAATTGTATGAAGGGTGTTCCAAGAATTACCTGTTGCCTCATATTTTTTACTAAAAGAAAAGATGTTTTGTAAGACATTTGGTCTTTTATTATTAAGGCTTCGGTAACTTGTATTGATATTAAGTTTATCACCCGAAGCTGATTTTAGAGATTCAGAAGTTTTATCAAAGTATATTGTTGGAACAAGGCCTTCTTTGATACAATTAAGATTAGCTCCTGTATCAAAGAGTGCTGTTGTTTCAATAATAAACTCATTGTTTATTTTTATCTTAATATTTATTATCCATTTTCTAGATGTTATTTCTGTTAATAGCATAAGAAAGGCTGGATCTCGAGGTGTCTACGGGGTACTAGTGATTTCATTCTCGGTCATCAAGTTTTGTCTTTCCTTTTATGACAAGAGACTTTATATCAGAAATTTCTTGTTTCATATCTAATTGAGTTTCTTTCAAGGCTTGTATTTATAATTTCTGTTGTTTTATTTCGTTTTGGAGGTCATTAATATTAATAGGTCTAGACTGAGGTTTTTTGTTTCTATTCAAAATGTCTTTAAGATTGTAGGAAGTATTATGCTTGGAAGTAATATTCATAGAAGAGTGTAGTCTATCTAAGTATTCTTTTTTGGCTTCGGGGTCAAGTATTTTATCAGTCTTTGAGGAGGAATTCTTCTTCTTTTGTTAAGACGTTTACTTCGGGAATGGGTTTTCGGGGAAGCGTCTTCATAATCGAGTCGAAGAAGATTCTATCTCATTAATCTGAAGACCTTCCTCTTCAAGAAGTTCATCGAAGAAGTATCACCATTTTCTATGAAGATGTTGTTTAACTGGTTAATGGTATTGTCATCTAAAGAAAGTTCATTCAATTTTTTATTAATCCTACAGTATTTTGAAATATGACCTTTTCTACCACAAGAATAACATTTAATATCTTTAAAAAAATTTCTATCAGTATGAGGTCTATTTTGGTTATTCTGGTGTCTTTGTTTATTTCTACGCGGTGGATGTTAGTTGTGATGCTTCTTTATTCCTTTTTCAGAAGGACACGTTCCCTTACAATTTGGTTTTGTTTTCTCATTATAAGAAGGGTTGTATTGAGCACAGAAATCTCCTAAACTTCTATTGGTGAGAGATTGTTCTTCCTTAAGTTGTCTTTGTAATTTGATAGTATTACACATTTGGGTTCCTTGTCCGTAAACATAAGAGACTATTTCTCCATAAGAAAGAAGATCATAAGGTATTTGGCCATTGTATTCTTCTCTAATTCTATTTCTAACTTGGTCACCTATAATTTGGGGTAAACCTGCTAAGAATTTTTCTTTTCAAAAGGGTTGATTGCAATCAGGTCTAATTAGGACCCTTTGAAGAAAGAGTTCTTTGTATTCTCTAAATTTCCCTAAGGATTTGCAGCGCATATTGGATAAAAGGTCTTGGTTCCTATCTCTAATATGTGAAGGATCTCCTATGAAGTGTTGTGAAATGGAGTAGATAAGAGTATTCACCGCATCTTGGATCATCCATGCGTTGGCCAAAGTCATCGATTTTATAGGCTGTTAAAATCTGTATTCTTTGTTCATCAGTCAAATAATTATCCCACCAACCTTTTAGCTGTCCAGTGAATCCGGCTACTAAAAGATTAGCAACAGCATGATCAGAAACATCTTGCTGAGTTTTATAGGCATTGGCAAGCATTACCATGTTATTTAAAATATTCATGATATTGCTTTCGGCAACACCATCTATATTCCATTCATAAATGGCATCAGGAGAGTATTTATTCTGTATTTTCTGTGATGATTCTTCTTGGGCAATGTCTGGTGGAGTAGCTCTACTATAATAAAGTTTCTGTGGTTGTCTCCAATTGAGTCTATTAATCTCGGCGACTGGTTCATTATCAGAGTCATCAGAGTGTTTGGTCAAGGTACTAATAGTGGGTTGGTCTAGGGTGTCTTTAATAATTAGTCCTTGGAATTTAGGAGTATCAAGTATAAGAGCAGGTTCAAGCTTTGATTTTCCTAAGAGTTTTTTCTTTTGTTCTATGGCTTTGGCAAACTCTGGACTAAGATTTTTCGGGAATTCAAAGGTTTTGAAAATAGGTTTTTTGAAAGTGTCAACTTGTGATGTGATGAGTTGGGTAGGATTCTGGATGGTGGATTCTATTCTATTTAACTGTTTTCCTATGGTAACCAAATGTTGATTTGTATAATTGTTTTGTTCAATAACCTTATGAGTGTAAAGAGAGTCTCCTTTGTCTGGAAGTCTAAAAGGAGTAGCTGTGACTTCGCTATCTCCATGTTCTATTTTTATTCTCCTGAGAGGCGGATGGTTGGATTCTATGGTTTCACCATTATCAAGTCTCCACTTATAATGATGATCTAAAACAACTATTTCTTTTGGTTCTAGGAATTGTTCTTCTAACCAGTCAAAGAAAAATATATGGACTTCATATTCATATATGTAGTCGTAATATTTTTGCTTGATATCTTTTGCTTTATTAGCAAAGGTTTTGAAGAACCATTCTCTAATTTGTTTGTTGTCTTCAGAATTAAATTCTTTATTAAGAAAAGACTTGTTTGGTTCAAAATGTTTTTCTAAAACATTAAGCTTAGAATCTATCATTTGTGAATAGGTAGGAGAATGATGAGGAGAATCTGTATTTACTAGGACTGGTTCAGTCTGATTTTGTTGATAAACAGGCCTAGAGATTCCTGACCTATTATCTAAACCACTAATTTCCGGTTCAGGTGGTGTCTCTCTAGAAGAAGAAGGTGGAGGTGTAGTATCACGTGTGGGAGTGTTTCTATGTGTACTTGGAGGAATGGTGATAATAGGAGGAAGATTGGGATTAAGATCTATAGATCTTGTATAAGAAGTGTGAAAAGAAGGACTAGATCTTGAATCGAAAGATCTTCTAGGAAATCTAATGGTCACTCTTCCTTCTGGATGTTGAATGACATTAGTAGGATCTATATTTTGAACAACTTGTTGGGGAATTTGGTTTTCTAATTCCCATTGTTCAGGTAAAGTAACTTGATTCCAATTAATAGATCTAGGAATTGTTGTATTTGCTCTAGAAATATCAGTCCTGGAGGAGAAGTGTTTCTCCTTTTGGACTGTGTTTAAAAGCATTTTCTCCAAAGGCAGAGGCCATGGCTTTATAATGGATTCTATAGACAAGGGCTAAAGGAATAGATCCATCAGCCACTTTGTAATTATGAGTTTTGATTTGGAGTACTAGTGCTCTAAGAATGTTTTTATCCTTGAGGGATACAGAGAAATTGGGATAACAGTCAAAATGTATTGGTCCTTTGCAGAGACTTGTCTCTACGTACCGAGGATGGACTCATCATAGTTTAAGAGACGTGAATCTCGTAAAACTAAGAGAATGGAAGTGTTAAGACCTTCTTTTGTAAGAGGTTTGACTCCTACTTGGACTAATCCTATATGAATATAATTGTATTTTTGCTTATGTTTTTTGATCGACTCTTGATTCAAAAGATGTATTTTTTTCATAAGAATTAGAAAGAGGAATATCTCTTTCTTCGGTAGCTATGACATAGTCTGATTTTTTGAAAAATTTCAATTTTGATTGTTTGTATATTTCCTTAAGCTGTATTTTAGGAATTTCCCAATTTTCTATAGATTTGTTGAAATCTTCTATCCTTACTTCTTCTCTATGTATAGGACTTGGATCTCGAGTCCATTTGTGATAGAGAACTAGAGGAAGATGTAGATCTTCTAAGTAAGCTCATACCTAGGATCGGAACTATTCCTTCTTTTAGAACCGTTACAGAGCTAAACCAACGGTCTAACAGCCACTCAGGGACTTACGGCCTAGACCACTCTGTAGAAACAAGAAGGATGCCAACGAATGGCTCTCGATCTAGGTGTATGTTCTTACCAAGACTATCTATACCTTCCCACTGGCTCGATATATATATATATATATATATATATATATATATATATATATATAGATATAGTTTTATTCTTGGAAATCAATTTTGAGTATTTGAAGGCGCTTCATAACTGGTCAAAAATTTTATTTTTGGAATAAAATGCATTTGGTAGGACTTTTCAATTTTTTTGTTTCTTTTAATTTTTTAATATTTTTAATATTTTTCTCTTTTTTCTTTTTTCTTTTTCCTTTTCTCTTCTTCTTCCTCCTTAATAAAGAATGGTAGGCCACAAAGAAGGAGGAAGAAGAAGAGAAAAGGAAAAAGAAAAAAAGAGAAAAATCTTAAGTTTATTTTAAACCAAAATATTGTCTTTACATCATAATTATTCCCCGCTGCACGTTTTGTGTCCGCTGAGCAGGTCGGGGCCGTCCCAAGCAGATGAGTTCAGTGTTTTTTGGGTCAAGAAGCAGGCGAGTTCGGGCGTGTCCTCTTGAGGTGGCGATTGAAGTGCTTTTGTCGATAACTATGATTAGTAAATCCAAGGGGAGATTAGTTTGTTCCGGCAGACATTATATTTGAAAGCTGTTATGTAAGTGAAACAAGGGACGAAGATTATTTCATTCATACTTTCAAATTGGCCCCCCTTTTCGGCACGCAAAATGCTTGAGAGCATCAACTATCAATCACCATTAGTAAATCATAGCACTACTATGTCACGTTATTTATTAGTAAGATAATTAGTTCATGTAAAGAAAACATATAGACATAAGTTTAGAGTTTAGATTGTATAGACTAAACCAAACAAGAAAAAATGAAGCATGAAAAACTTTTTGACCGCTAGCATCTTGATAGACTATAGTAACAGATTCCTCAACCTCCAACTTTCAGGATGACGGGTGGTGTTTAGTAGTTATAGCATTGAACTTCTCATACATCACCGATGTGAAGCTCTTATGATGTCCAAGTGGTTGTTAATGTTGGTGGCCCGTATGATAAGTTATTTGGAACTATAATATGCAATTGATGTAATTTGGTAGTACTAGCATAATGAATATATAAAAATACTAGACTTCATGTTAGGGATAATGCATCAAAAAATTCTAAACTGGTACATCTGTGATAAATTTATTACAAATTAATTTTTTGACCACTAGAAACCTCAAATTAGTATACCTATGACAAATTTACCCTCCGTTACTTTATTAAATTGTACCGTCAAATTACTGAGTTGAATGACAAGTGGCTATTGAAGGGTGTACTAGTTTAGGTTTTACTATGTGTTTGTTATAGGCGTATGAGTTTGTAGTTTTTCGTGATATTAATCTAATTTAACAGAAACTAATGGAGGGAAAATTTATCACAAATGTATCAACTTTGGGTTTTTTGCTGTTAAAAAATTAATTTAGAGTAAATTTGTCACATGTGCATCAGTTTGAGATTTTTGGTGGTAAAAAAATTAGTTTAGAGTAAATTTATTATAGGTGTACCAATTAGGAGTTTTTTGTGATATTAACCCTTTCATGTTATTATGCCTCAAAGAAATTATATGTGCATAGGGTGTGGGGTATTTCCTCATTCTGATCTCACATGTGTGCAGTATGAAGAGATATTTCAGTCTGATTGTTAGAATATATAAATATAATATCATGTATACAATTGACAATGATCTTGAAATCAAATAATTTTGAGCCCCAATGTGCCTCCTCTATTAATTATTTGCATGATTTAGTCTTAGACCAAAATTCAATTAACGTGTGAGAAGGAGTATCAGAATATATATGAAATCACGCATGGTGTGAATAGATTCGCAATCCCAATTTCCTCATTAGCTGGTTGATGCCTAGCGAAGGAAATTTTGTTACGGAATTCTCGTTGACTTGGGAAGATAGTAACCTAATATTTTTTTTATTAGGCACTCAAAGCATATAAATTCTCATTCTAAATTTTATTTCTATTTCCACATCTCATTTATTTTGATTAATCGGGAGGGAAGCAACAAAGGAAAAGGAGATGTCGATTTTCGGTTCCCTTTGCGTTCTTTGGGAAGGCCTTGAAACCCTATTCCTCGAGTTAATGTTTGTCCTCGGAGATGGCGCCCTTGAGGATGGGTCATGGTCCCACCCAGAGCACAGGCTCAAGCTGGCCGACCGCCGCGACCCGTTCTACTGCACGGCGGTGCAAGGAGATTGGGTTCGGGCGCTCGTACACGTGCGGACCGTGCGTGGTCCACGTTCACAAGGTGTGCATGTCTCCACCTCCCGTCGCTCCCAGTCCTGTACTAGAGTATCCTGGTGATCTCTCTTTTGTTCGAAGTGTCAAAACTCATGATACCGACACAGACATCGACACTGATGGCGGCGGTGACGGCGGCGGTGGCGACGGCAAATTCTGCGGGGCATGCTCCAAGCCGCTGCACGGTTGTGGGTACATGTCGGCCGATGGAAAGAGCAGCTTCCACCCGTGTTGTCTTCACCTTGATACATTAATAAAAGTTAACGGGTGAGTAATTTATCTGTTTTATTTATTTATTTAAGGCAAGAAGTTGAGTTACTTACATGGCTGGAAAGGCAGCGATCATGGTTCAACGCTTGATTTAAAGGAGTCGATTATTATCTTTGTTGCTAGATGATGCCAAGTAAAATAACGTAATTGGTTTCTTTGGTTATGACTGAAATGAAAATGCTTAACAATGAAGTCTTTTTCAGTTAATTCTATGAAATTTTGTCTTTACTTATTATTTTAGTATTTCACTTGATAAAGATTTAATTTTATGAAAGGCTCTGAGTTTTTTACTTGTGCAACAGTGAGGGCCTAGGTGAGGACCGTGAGCCCTCGCCAAATCTGGCCAAGTGCGACACTGTCGCTTTTGGCTGGACGAGGGAAATAAGAAAAAAAAAAAAAAGGAACAAGGAAAGGAAAGAAAAGAAAAGGAAAAAAAAAAGGATAAATAAATAAATTCAGAGATTTTTTTCTTAAATGCAAAAATTACCCACGTCAGTGTTTGCCGTGTTTTATCACCATCCATGTAAGTGATTTCTAGTCAAAACTGACCTGAAGGACCATGTTGATAATCGTTAAAAGATTTAAGATTTAATTTACCAATTAAAAAGTTTAGAATTTAATTAATATCCGTATAATAGATTTATGGTTTTCTTTTATAATAATCCCCTAACTCAGCATGGCTGCACCATCAAATCTTGGTGGCAATCGTTTCATTGTTGAGGAAAGAGAGGGAGGGCGGGCATTCTGTTTTCTATCTATGGCGGCGGCGGCGGCGGCGGCGGCGAGGTCTCCATTAATGGTGGCGGGCAGTTATTGGGTGGAGACAGCTGATGATATCGATTGCGGTGGTCGATGAAGGAGAATTGGGTGGTGGGAGACCTATTTGCTATTAGAGTAGAGAGGGAAAAAGAAAAAGAAAAAGAGAGGAGGGTTTCATGTTCACTTTTGTATTCACGGCTGGGATAAATTGAATATTGCACAATTTCAATTATGAGCCTACGCAGGCGGTCATTTAAATAAGTGCTTCCCCCCTTTTTTTCGGTCACAATAAGTTCTTCCCGTTTAGATTTCTTTTCATCGCGGCAAGTTTATTTGCTAAATAAGATGAATGGTACCTACATACATCATCGCTGATAAATTAGTGCCTCAAGTTCTTACCGAATTAAGGTTCATTTCCAAGGTTATAAAACAAATAAACCCAATGTCTCTTGTTGCTTAAATAAAAATGTTTAATTGCAAGAAGTCAAAATGAATAAACCTTCTGTTGTCCTTTTATTTCTTACGCTTGAGCAATCAAGAGAAGCATTAAGATTTTTTATTTATAACTTTGGGAATTTCTAAGTGAATTCTGTGAGAGAATGTGGGATAAGAGTTTGTGGGATTGCTTAGGTGCAATCTGAGGCTAGGAAATACTTGAACAATTGTATGACTCTTGTAATGTTCTAATTAATAGTGGATTCATTGCGGTAGCTCTCCCAGCGGAGCATCTACTAACACTCAAATTAAACCACTAACACTCGAAGTAAACCACAAGTATCCTTATTGATTCTTTATCTATTTTTATTGGTAATGTCATTCTCTTGTGTTTGCTATTGAACTGCACGGATATTTAAGTTCCATCTGCACAAAAAATAATATCAAAGCCCGATCTCAAGGTTTTTAGAAATGATTTAGGGCTTTTGATAGTTTGATTATTGTGTGGAAAGACTCTGTTTGTAATCATGTCAGAAGCAAAGGTTGAGATTAAGAAATTCAATGAAAGGAACAACTTTAGGTTCCACTTATTGCACAAAAATTGGTGGGGCTTTTGCTGATTTAATCATTGTGTGGAAATACTATGTTTGCAATCATGTCAGGAGCAAAGGTTGAGATAGAGAAATTTCACAAAAGAAATTACTTTGGGTTGTGAAACATTAAGATGCATGCCCTATAAACAATTTAGTGTTTGGCAAAGGCTTTCAATGACAAGGATAAATTGTCGAAAACAATGAAAGAGGCTAGTAAGATTGAGTTGATGAAGAAGGCAAAGAGTATAATCCTATTGAATCCATGGGATGATGTGTTGACTAAATTAATCAGAGAAAAGAATGGTGCAACTTTAGGCAACACTTGAAACACTTTTTCTGACAAAGGGTCTGAATAACCGCCTGTTCATGTTAAGAAGGATTTTTCAATTCTGGATGAATGAAGGGAGTTCAATTAGAGCCCACTTAAATGAGTTTAACAAATTCATGATAGATTTGAAGAACGTCGAGGAGGCCCTACTTAATGAGAAACAAGGTATGATGTTGTTGCCGTCTCTATTGGATTCCTTGGAGAACTTATCTAAAGAAATAGTAGGGGTGTACCATGATTAATTTGCAACATGAAGTCTAGCACAAAAAGTGCAGCGTTGGGTGTTGATTTAGGGTAGAGATAAGCATTGGCATCCTACAACAAAGGGAGAAGCAAGTCAAAGTTGCGCCATAGAAAGTCTAAGGTTCATAAGAAATGCTTTGTATGTCACAATGAGGGGCACGTTAAGAGAGATTGTTAGGAGTTGAGAAACACAAGCAGAAGGCAGTGTGACATCCCAAATTTTCAGTTATGTTTTCTATTGAATAAATCGGGCATTTCATTGACGCGTATAGGGTTGTTCTCAGAGTTGATCACTCTCGAGATAATTAGACTATCTAGGGAAGCCATTAAGGATTTTAAAGCAAATAAACTTGAGAATTCGACTAGGAATCGACTTCTCAACCGTGCTCATCTTTAGATGCCATTACGGCACAGTATAAAATCGATTTGAATCAGGGATAGGTTGGTTCGACTGCGATGTGTGGCTAATCGTGAGTGACATCACTAAATTGAAAAATTCTCGTCGGCCGACACTAGACTGATTTTCTTATTGCTTTGGTACCCTATGTTCATATTTGAATCATTGAGATTTTCACGACAACCGAGAGTCGCCAATGTGTCGAGTGGGTTCATTGTGGAAGCCGCTACTCAAGCTGCTGCTGCTACTACTGTTGCCGCCGCTGCCGAAGCCGCCCCTGCAATTGCACCTGCCATTGCTCCCGCCGCAATGAATGTTGAAGGTCCACCGGGGATTGTGGTCGCTGCAAGACCAATCCATAAGCTGGTGGAGCAATTCTTGAAATTGAACCCACCATTGTTCACTGGGACAGGAGATCCCGAAGCTGTTTCTTCATGGGTTTAGAAGCTTGAGAAAGCGTTTGCATTGCTGATGTGCAATGAGACTGAGAAGGTAGCCTTAGCAACTTACCAGATGGAAGGAGTTGCGAATACTTGGTGGATGACTACCCGAGAAACAATCTTTCCAGAAGGCGCTATTCAGGAATGGAACGTTTTCCTTGAAGCCTTCAATGATAAGTATTTTTCCGAGACCGCCAGGGAGGTGAAGATGACAGAATTTCAACGTCTTCGCCAGGGTTCCCTAACTGTTGATGAGTATGAGGCGAAGTTCGCTGAACTTTTGCAATATGCCCCTGAATTGATAGAGAATCCTATAAACCGAGCGAGAAGGTTTAGGGATGGATTTAGACCGGACTTGAGGAGTACACTAGTCCTTTTGGATTTGAGGACTTACAACGATCTTTATAGGAGAGCCCAGAAGATCGAGAAAGATCAGCATGAAAGGGCCGCCGCATCTGAATCGAGGTTTAACTCTCACCGAGATGCAATCCGTCAAGGAAAGAGGCCCATGCCTGGAAATAGATTCCAGATCTCGCCCAACAGGAAGGGTGGAGTTAGCAAATCTGGACTAAGCCGGATCGAGATGTGTTGCCTTTGTGGAAGATGACATATTGTGGATCAGTGCCCCCGAAGGACGAGTGCTTGTTTTGAATGTGGCAAGCAAGGTCACAGAGCTAGAGATTGTCCCAGCAGACCAAGAGGACAACCTCAGTTGCTACCGCCGCCGCCAATGGGCCAGATTAAGGGATATGCGCCTCAAAACGCGTCGCAATGAGGTCATCTAAGACCACCAGTTCAGGGTGTAGTGTACGCCATCGCCGGAGGACTAGACAAAGGGAAAGCATCGCCTAGAATAATGTTTTTTAGGTGTTTTTATCAGAGTAGAGCAGCGGGATTTTGAGTGAAGGTTGTGAAATTTCCGTTGTTGTAATAAAGTGGTAGAAAGATGAATATCTGACTATAGTTGTACTTGACGGGCTTGCCTATGTATAACTTTGATACCATATATAAAAAGGTTTGGCTCGAGGAGCTTTTGTTGTAATAAATTGTTGTTGCAATGCGATACGGTTTAATCTGTCGACAAAGGAAAATTTTGAATTTATCAAAAGTCGAGGAGGACCCTCAATTTCCCTAATCTCATCACATGGGACAACCCGTTTGTTAGACGGGGTTGTCAAGGCTACCTGGCAACTGTTGTGGATACGACAATTAAGGAATTGAAAATTGAAGATATTTCAGTTGTGCAAGGATTTTAGATGTATTCCCGAAGGAATTTCAGTAGACCCGAGCAAGATTGGAGCAGTGATCAACTGGCCAAGACCGACTACAGTGACAGAGATCATAAGTTTTCTGGGTTTGGTAGATTATTATAGACGGTTTGTGGAAATGTTCTCATCATTAGCATCGCCTCTAACAAGACTCTTGAAGAAAGAAGAAAAATTTGTGTGGACAGACAAGTGCGAGAGTAGTTTCCAAGAGCTGAAGGAAAAGCTAACTACCGCATCTGTGCTGATCATTCCATCTGGTCCTGGAGGGTTCGAGATCTATAGTGATGCATCACTCAGGGGATTGGGTTGTGTGCTGATGCAACATGGCAGAGTTGTTGCGTACTCGTCCCACCAGTTGAGACCTCATGAGTTGAATTACCAGCGCATGACTTGAAACTTGCAGCATTAAATTTCACTCTAAGGATTTACAGACATCATTGGTATGAAGAAAGATTTCAGATCTTCATCGGCTATTAAAGTCTCAAGTATATATTCTCTCAAAGGAGTTGAATATGAGACAACGTTGTGAATTAGAAATTCTGAAGAACTAGGGTTGTGATATTTTGTATCAACCTGGGAAGGCGAATTAAGTGACAGATGTGCTGAGTTAGGAGTCTTCAGCTGCACATATGTTGGTTAAAGAATGGACCTCACTTGAGAAAGTTAGAGATTCGGTTCTCAAATTTGAGATGGGCTACCTTTCAAATCTTATAGCCGCTCTCAAAACTGAGCCGAATACTCAGCTTGGAATCAAGGCACAGCTTATTCTATTGCAAAGAATTCATGATATTAAAAGACACGAAAAGGGAGGAAGGCAAGATAGGCCGTAGTATTGACCTGGTCACTGAGATCGATCAAGTCAAGCGGTTGTTTATCTTATCTTGATGATAAAAGAAAATGAGAGGTGCAAGATGAACCGACTTGGGATTCTCTCTTCCATTCCTCACATCTCATTTGTTCGGATTTAATCGAGAGGGGAGCGAAGAAAGAGAACAAGGAAAAAGATGTCGATTCTTGATTTTCTTTGCTCTCTCTGGCATCACCCCGAAACCCTGGTCCTCAATTTCATGTCCATTTTCGGGGATGGCACCGCCGAGGGTGGGCCGTGGAGCCACCCGGAGCATAGGCTTCAGCCAACCTATCGCCATGACCCGTTCTACCGCACGGCGTACAAGGAGATCGGGTTCTGGCGCTCGTACTCGTGCGAGCCGTGCGCAGTCCATGTCCACAAGGAGTGCATGTCTCCACCTCCCGCCGTGCCCCATCCTTCATGGATTCTTCGTGGCATGCGTTCCCAATCCCATAAAATGGGTATTAACTTTAATCAAATCACGTAAATCTTTCTTGTCCTTATCATTTTGTATTTATTTTCTATTGTATTTTATCCTGCAATGGCCTTCTTCGTGGTGCATCAATCAGAGATGCATGTCTCCATCTCTATTGATGGTGGATTCTTTGTGGCACGCATTCCCAATCCCATAGAATGGTATTAATTTTAATCAATTCTCATAAATCTTTCTTATCTTGTTGTTTAGTATTTTTTTTCTATTGTATTTTCTCCTGGGATGGGCTTCTTCCAAGTTACTTGAACTAGCAAAGTAGATGATCGGGATGTCCACGCCGCAAGGTTAGCTTCCGTATGGTGCCCAGGCATATTAGATGGATTCCATTTGAGGCAAGGAAAAGGAAATGTTCCAAGTTTTACTAATCAACCGTTGTAAATAAAAACCCGCGGTGTCAGAAGCTGTGCTTTTTGGAGAAATGTGTGACACAAAGTGAGAAATAGGATGTGAAGAAGAACTTTGTATTATGTATCTTTCACTCTATGTATTCTCAATGTACAATGTCCAATATATAGTACAAAATGTAAGTAATAAAAGGAAAGGATATTTTGTAGGAGAATAAAAAAGAACTCAATTCTAATCCTAGATTGATTTGTCAATCAATTACAATCTCGGATTGATTCAAGTAATCAATTATCCACCGGACAAGCTTGTTATATTTGAAGCATATCTTCCAGCAATGTGTCATGAATTCTTGAATGTTTGATGAAATGTTTGTGTGTTCGTGCGTGGGCTCTTTTGTTCCTTTTTTCTGGCCCTTTGTTCTTGTTAAGTGGACATTTGTTTTTGGGGCCAAATTTTGAAGGCACGTGCAGGACATGAGTGCTTTTGGGGGGTGGAGGCATGCTTGAAAATAGTTCATTAACTTCTCAAAAGGATTCGTGAGATCCTAGAAAAGATGGTCGGCACTCAATTATTTCCAATTAAGAAGGCGTTTTTGTTTAGTGGAAGATGAAACGATTTGGAAAATATTTTCTTATGAATACTCATTGTATCTATTATAAAGATGAATGAACAAAAAATAGTTTCATCATCTGTAAAAATATTTAAATAATCATTTTGTGTGTATGTACGGGGCTCTTTTGTTCATTTAAGTCGTGCATAAGGGTGATAATGTGGTGGTACATGACCCTCAAATTAGGTCTAAGCATTCAGTCTGCTTTCTCTCGAGAATTGAACCGAATTGGCCTTGGTGGGCCAATTCTATAGTCGATTTTAGAGTTTACGGGGTAGGTTCTTAGTTCTAAAATCTGAGAATTGATCATCCTTAATTATTTGTCTCGGATATAAGTAGGTAAGTGGATATTTTACTTCTTGCTATTTGGTAAACCATATACACTATTGTTTGTAGTAGGCCTAACATTCGCAGGCTGAGTGTTTGTTAGCTCTTACATGGAATATTTAAGTAAGGCTCGTAGGAAGACTATGAAGCAGATCCTCAAATATTGAAAGGCGTAATAAACAATACATACCGAATGGATGACAAAGGTAGTGAAACGACTTGAATGAATGCAGATTCTAAGCGAGAACGTGTTTACGCAGTGAGTTGCAAAGTGACATATCTAGACAATATAGCATCGCCTTCTATAGAGGTGGAGTACATGGCACCTATCTTGTGAAGAAGGTGTTGCACTTAAACTTAGGTGAGTAGTTCGGCAAAGGATACATTTTAACCAAGGTGTGGAATACCTGGTTTAGAATCCGACGTATAGCTAGTGCAAAAAGTATATCAACATTAGGTACGATTTCATCTAAAATGTTGTGACGAAAAATAAAATTATTGTAAAAAAAAAAATCGCAATAGCGAAGAATCGGACAAACATGACCACGAAACCATTCCTTTGCCGAACTTCAGTCTTTGCCTTGGCTGCAGACATAGAGCCAATACAGAGAATTATTGAATTAATTTCTCGAGTTCTTCGCCAAATGAAAAAGTAATTTTCAAGAATACTTTACAAATAAACCGAAGGCCCATGTTGCTTAGATCGTAGGGTTTAACCTTTTGGCTTCCCCTCCATTGCACTTTTATTAACCAAGAGCAGTGTTAGCGTTTGTTTTTTGTTTCTCTCTATGAGCAAATTCTATAAGATATTATGAGATAACATTTTGTAAGATTACTCGAGTTTAATCTAAAACTGATGAATGCTTGAGCAATTAAGTAACTGTGTGGCTTATAATTTTCCGATTAACATTGAATTTTCGTGGCGCGCATTCCTTGTGAGGTATTGACTCTAATCGAATCATGTTTATCTCTAATATCGTTATTTTTTTTCCTATGGATTTTCCCTCCTAATTTTATCATCTCAGCAGTTAATATTGGATTCACTGGTGTATTACATTCCGCTTCTTGCATAACAATCGCTGTCTTCAGTCTTTATATCCTTGTACGTTTTGTTTTTGCTTCTTGATAGGGAGAAGCTCAAGCTTAAGACGAAGAACATATCATCGAAATGCAGCTGGTGCAAGGAGGAGTTGATCCGGGATCAGAGAACTGTCATCCCGAGCTGGCCATACGTCTCGGGAGTGGGGGCGCAAGGATCGCCGTTTTCACGTCGGGTGACAGCGGCATTGAGCCCCATGCCCCTCCCGCGTGGCGACATGGGGGCGAAAAAGGGAAAGGAAGAGGACAGCACCGCCGACTCACCAACAAGCCTAAGCCTTAACATCCAGCTCCCCATTGAGAGGCCGACCCTTCAGATTTGGCGACGCAGACGGTGTCGGATCTCATAATGAAGTACGTTTTCGACGGGAATGGTCCTTTGGCCGCAGCTGGAGATCAGGCAAACAGAATACTCGCAGCCCTGGGGGACGGCTTAGGAGCTCGGACGGGAGGGGTGGGGTCTGGCTCTAGCCAGGTATGGGAGCTCGCTAAGGTCCCGTGGCGACTGCTGCTTCTCAAGATACGCCAAGGGATAGCCCGGCTGGCCGACACTCCAGCGGCTGTGCTGGCTGCAAGGTCTGGACCGGGATCACGCAACCATTCAAGCTATGGGAGCTGATCCATCCCCTCCTGCGATGGGCTTGTTCTAAGTTATGTGATTTAGCAAGCCGGATGTTGGTCGGGACGTCCTCGCTACTGGGTCGACCCCCATTAGATGCCCAAGCCTACTTTGATGGATTCCTAGGAAAGAAAAAGGAAATATTCTAAGTTTTACTATTAAATATTAAAAAAAATGGTTACGTGACAATCTTTAATTTATTGTGAGAATAATAGTTTATTTTTAATCATAAAAAACCAAATAAGAAATAATTATAAATCGTTGTGGGACCCACTCATTCTAGAATTTGTGGCTTACGACAAATTATTATTCTTACAATACCTCAAAAACCGTTATACTAGTAAAGCCCAAAGTTATAGCTAGAACTTGTAGCATCTCGTTTTGCAATCTCTTTGCATTTCACCAAACTATTATGGGGTCAAAAGTAGTGCTTTTTGGAGTGTTGTGAACAGACTTTGTGAATGATGACTTTATGGCAATTAACCTTTATGCGTCGTGAAATATTTTAAAAGCAATTGAAAAAAATGTGGCGAGGATCCAGCCCTTACAGGCCACTGGCAAGGGCTGCCCCCACCAGAAGGCGCGAGGGTTCAGCCCTCACCAGATTCAACGAGGATGGCCCTCGCCCAGGCAGCAAGGGTCATGCCCCAAGGCCGGAGATGGATATGAGCTTCGGACCTAGGAGCGACAACCGGTGAGAGCTCTTGGAGGTATTGGAGCCGCCGATGGGGTTCCTGGAGGTGAGGTGCCAGAGCCGAAGGTGAGAATGTGTCTTCGGACGCAAAGAAAGAGAGCAAAGTTTGAGAAAGAGAAAGAGGTCCTCATCTTGAAATGAGTTTTTGTTTGAGAGAGAGAGAAGCACGCAACAAAATTCATTATTTATTCTTGAGTGTGTCACTCCTTTTTGCTGCAAGCTAGAGGAGAGAGAAAAGAGAACTTTCGAATTCAATTTTTTAACATCATATCACAAGACACGTGTCGCATTTTCAATGAAGTTGATTAGGCTAATGCTTGCCACGTAGACTGGTGATGTGGTGGTTTGAAATCATGAATATTTTCTCGGCAAATGCAGACATTTGACCATGATTTCTAAACGATGACGTGAATCAAGTGAGGGCCCGAAAAATTTGAATCTAAAAGTCTAGTTGATTTGATACCATACGTAGAATTTGTGCAGCCATCTCTTCCCATCTAAAAGTTCGTGCTTGGAGACGGAGGAGTGCATAATTACTCAAACTTCTCAATAGAAACGAGGATTCTTTCTAGAGGTGGAAGATGGACCAACATTGGGGTTCTTTCTAGAGGTGGAAGATGGACCGACGAGGGATTCTTTCTTCAGATTCCATCTCCATTTCTCACGTCTCATTTCTTTGGATTAATCAAGAGGGAAGTGGAAGAAAGAAGAAAGAACAAAGAAAAATATGTCGATTCTTGGTTTTCTTCGCGTTCTTTGGGATCACAGCGAAACCCAAGTCCTCATGTTGATGTCTACCGGAGTATTCTGGTGATCTCTCTTTCGTTCGAAGTGTCAAAATTTATGACACCAACACCAATGACGACTATGACGACGATGGCGGCGGCGGCGGCGGCGGCAGCAAATTTTGCGGGGCATGCTCCAAGCCTCTCCGTGGTTGCGGGTACATGTCTGCTGGTGGAAGGAGCTGCTTCCACCCATGTCGTCTTCACCTTGACAAAGTCATAGAAGTTAACGGGTGAGTTTTTCACTTGTTTGATCTACTTATTTATTTAGGGTAAGAAGGTGAGTATCCCCATGGCCGGAAGAAGTGGCAGCGGCAACTGTCCGGCCGGCGACTTCACCACTGCTCGTAGTCAGCGACAGAGCTAGAAATTTAAAGGAGTCGGAGAAATACTGCGGGGCTTGATTCAAACGATATCTTTATTATCACATGCAAGAAACAGCGTTGCCTAGTAAAATAGTGTAAATTACTTTTTTGTTTTAAGATTGAAATAAAAATTATTATTATTTAGTGAAGTCTTTTTTAGTTTATTTTGTGAAATTTTATCTTTTTAAGCGTGAACACACTAAAATGTACTTGTAAATGTTAGTATTTCACTTTAAAAAAATAATTTTATGAACGGTTATAAGTTCATACTTGTGTAAGTTATAAACAACTATAGTGGGAGATGAATATTTCCTATTTATAGTTAATTAAGAGGATAATCATCAAAAAAGTCATAAACCTATTGTATATCTATTTAGTCTTAAATTTTTCAATTTGGCTAATTTAATCCTAAATTTTTGACAATTTGTTAAGGTAGTAATTTCGACCATTTTGGCCAGAAAGTGCTAACATAGACTCTGATCGTCTCCCAACCATTCTATGTTGCACGATTGGCATTAATGTGGACAATTTTAACAATTTTATAATATTTTTTGAATTTTTTTCCTTTTGTTTCTTTCTTCTTCTTTTTTTACTATGGTTGGCAAGGGCCGGCAACCTTCGGCCATAGCGAGGCCATAGTGAGGATTCCAGCATCCCCAAGTGAGGGTTGTTGGGGCTGGCGAGGGCATCCTAATCCTCATATGGTTGGCGACCTGCCAGCCACCATCAAAGCCACAAACTAGGGAGGGAAATAAGAATAATGAAAGAAAAGAAAAGGGAAAAAATTACAAAAATTACAAAAATTATTTATGTCATGGTCTGACGGCTAGCGTCCACGTCAATTTTTTTTTTATGAAAATTGTCTAAAAGAACTATATTGACAAATTATAAAAAGTTTAGGATTAAATTGTCCAACTTCAGTTTTTTTTTTTTTTTTTTTTTTTGGGCACTAGATTGGCGTCTGCAAGGATGAGTGCCTGTCAGGGGTGTTGGGTAAACTATCATGAATGAATGATGAGCACCTTTTTTTTTTCCCATGAAATACTGTCTTTCGTTTACGTAGAAATACTCGTACGAAATACTCCTACTACGAGAGTTTGTGAAATCTAAACATAGTATGGACGAAAGGAAATCAGGGGGACTATATAGCCAATTCGAGTTGAGGATTCCGTGTTGGTGTGCCCCCCAATCTGTTGTCCAAGATTGCCAAAGGTTGCTAGCCCAAATCCCCCATCGATCAATGATGAGCACTTTAACTTGGTCGCGAACGTCGAGTCAAAGTAAAGAAGGAAGAATTAATGTCTCAAGTTCTTGCCAAATTCAAAGTTTATTTTGGTCTTTGTCATATCGCTTGGATTAAGTCTAGGACTGGGAAATATTTGAACAATTGATCGATTCCGTAAGTCTTGTAATTCTTCAGTTTATATTGGAATCTTTGTGACACATATTCGCATAAAGTAGGTATTAATTTTAACCAATTCACATAAATCTTTCTTGGCCTTTTCCTTCTCTATTTATTTTCTCTTGTAATTTCATCATCTGATATTTGATTGCAGGCGTTCATTAGTTTGCGCCTTATTGCATAACAATAGCCGTCTTCTGTCATAATATCCTCGTGCCTTTTGTTTTATTTCTTGATAGCGAGAAACTCATGCTTAACACGAAGAACATATCATTGAAATGCAACTGGTGCAAGACCATGTCGATCCGGGCTCGCAGAGCTGTTACCCCGAGCTGGTCATATGTCTTGGTGGGCAAGGATCGCCGTTTCCACGTCGGGTGCATCCAAGACATGATGCGCGAGAGCTGGAGAGATGGCGGCATTGATCAGCCCATGCGAGGAAAGCAAGAGGACGACACCACAAACTTAACAACATGCCTAAGCCTCGAGATCAAGCTCCCCATTGACCCTGAAGAAGAGAGAGATGCCGACCCTTTGGGATCAGTGGCGCAGAAGGTGGCGGATCTCATAACGAAGAACTTCCGCGGCAGTGGGAATAACCCTTTGGCCACGGCCATGGGAGATCAGGCAACGATGATGGAGGTCCTCGGGAACAGCTTGGGGGCTCTGACGAGAGGGGCGGGATCTGGGTCTAGCCAGTTATGGAAGGTCACTAGGGTCCTATGGCGACTGCTGCTTCTCAAGATACGCCAAAGTATAGCCTTGCTGGCCGACACTCTAGTCGGCCATGCTGGCCGCACTGTCTGGACCGCAGCCTCGCAACCATCCATGCTGTGGGAGCTGAGCCCTCCCCTCCTGCGATGAGTTTGCTCCAAGTTGTGTGAATTAGCAAGCCGGATGTTGATTGGGATGTCATCGCTGCTGGGTCGCCTCCCCCGTGATGCCCAAGCATATTTGATGGATTCCATTTAAGGAAAGGAGAAGGAAATGTTCGAGTTTCACTATCAAATGTTATAATTGAAACTCGTCGCATCTCGTCTTGCGATCTCTCTCTAGTTTCGCCAAACTTTTGTGGTGTCAAAAGGAGTGCTTTTTGGAGTAATGTGTTATGAATTCTTGAATGTCTGATGAATCTATTTGTTCTTTTTCTCTTTGCCCTTTGTTCTTGAAGGCAGGTGCAGGACATGAGTGCTATGCTTCTTTTTTTTTTTTTTTTTTTGGTGGGGAGGTAATAATTTTAAATTTTTTTACTAAAAATGATTGCTTGTATTGCAAAAATGAATAAATGAAAAATATTTTTATCATTCACAAAAATATCTACACATGAATTATTATCAATAATAAAAGCATTTTTCATTGTCCATGATAATATTAATTAAATAAAGTAAGAACCAAAAACATTAGATTTAGTTGCATGTCAGTTAGTTTTTCATTATAGCGTTAATTAAGTGACAGTTTGATGGTCCATGGATCATCATGCATAGCATAGCCATTCATATTTTAGACACCACATTTAAGCAATGCATTATGGCATTGCGTTTTATCTTTTGATTCGTAGTCCACAGGAGGCTTTGCTTAAGCTTCCTGAAGTATTTCGGATTCTTCAATTGTTCCTTGTATTTTATTTACCGCTTTGATTATTTAGTGTTATCTCTATTGTTCACGTACAATATGATCACTTTCATGGGTGAGAGGTTTAGGGATAACATGATTTGATGAAGATTGCATGCAAAATGTCTTCATTAAGAGAAAAAAGTATTGAAAGAGAGTTAGAGTAATCTAATGTAATCAAATCCTCATATTCAAAATTTCTAGTTTATAGAAATAAGATGATCTCCCGAATCTTGCTTTGGTAGCCAACTAGTAACTAGTTAATAGTAGCTCCAAAGTTAATCAAATTGCATAATTGAATCAAAAAAGCAAGTTGGCATTAATAGGGCTTGGGAGGGCCGTGCTACGTGAAGGTGCTCTTTCGCGAGAGGGATTGCCTGCCCACTTAGTAATCCATCTATTTTCCCTTAGTAGTTCATCGCGGGAGGGTCACAACAACCATTAAATATCCCTTGCACTTCATGCCGATGCCACGAAATTCCATGTTTTAGCCCAATGGGTATGGAAGAAATCAGACAGTGACATTCTGCCCCCAACCAATTTTGCAACGCCCTCATTACAAATTATTCTATCACTTTTTGCATTCTTCAACCATCATCTCCACTTTGCCGGGACTTATATGAATGGTAAACATTTTCCCAAGAGAACTTGCCGCTCCACTCCATCTTTTGCTTCCCTAGATCAAATTTGTCCGTAACTCTCCAGTCATTTGTACTCTCTTACAAGTATGGCACTCTCAATCAACATCAATCCCTTTTCTATCGCGTTCTAGGATTTTCTTGGTCTCAACAAACCATCAGAGGTATTCTCTTTTGGTTGGTAATGTTCCAGTGGATCTTTAATGTCCTCTGTCCATGGGAAACCTGTTTTTTTAATTCCAATCGTCACGGGCAAAGACTTGGGTTGAGACAAGCTCATGTGGCCACTTGGGCTAGCCTTTTCTCAATAGATCATTCCTAAGGACGCCCATTTTGGTTAGGGCTTTCTAGTCTCTGGAACAAGACAAATAGATTATTTCAACATGATAACTAGTTTTGGCTTGACGTGGCCGTTATTAGGAGAGCAACATTAGATTTAGACCAATTTGCGTATGGGAGTCTAAACCTGTCTTTAGAGATCTTCTAGGAGAATAATTATCTAATCCCCAAATATCTAGCACAAACACCTTGGTGGGTCGAGACTTCTTTGGCAGAGGACAAACCCATGCCACACCTAATGAGTCGAAATGTGAGACCAATCTTACCTCAAAGATTGTTCACAAAAATAATATGGCGAATCACATCATCATCACAAACCAAACTGCACCCATTTAGCTTGTGCATCCACCCTTTTGAGTGAGACATGTAAACCACTTCAATATAACAATTAATTTTACCTAACGTGGCCATGATCAGGAGATCAGCACCAATTACTAGCACATGGAAGGCCAGCCGGCCTTCAAAGATAATCTACAAATGATTATCATCTGATTCTCAAATTATGGTAAAATTACCAAAACAATCATAAACTTATAGCAATTTTTCCAATTTAATCATGAACCTTGCTTTTTAGCCAATTCAATTATAACATTTTGTAATTGTGTCAATTCAGCTCACTTGGCCAAATTTGGCTAGCCGACGCTGAAGTGGATGCTAGATGGCATTGGCCATCCGATTGACTCTAACATGGTAATTTTTTAATAATATTTTTTATTTTTTTTTTATTTTTGTATTTATTTTTATTTTTATTTTTATTTTTCTATGTTGTTCTTCTTCTTCTGGCCGATTGTCAGATGGGCCAAAGGTTATGACTAGCAAGGTCGACCTCACCATTGCGAGCGAGCAAGCCCTCACATAGATCTAGCAAGGGCAACCCTCCCCATCGTAGTGCTAGGCAAGGTCTCGCCTAGCCACAAGGAGGCTCACCCAGCCAAATCTAGCGAGGGCAAGCCTCGCCATCATGGCATTAGGCAAGCTTGCCTAGTGCCACGATGACAAGGCATTGCCAGTGGTCGGCAAGATTGATCTCATCAGCCATAACCTCTAGCCGGTCCAACAATCGGTCTAAAGAAGAACAAGAAAGAAAAATAAAAGAAAAATAAAATTAATTAAAATTAATATAAATTTCAAAAAAAATAAAATATTATTAAAAAATGTCACGTTAGCATCAATCGGACAGCCGATATCTACGTGAGTGTCAGCCGGCCAAATTTGGCTGGATGGACTGCATTTGCACAATTATAACAGATTTAGGGTTAAATTGGTTAAAAAAAATTAGAATTGAATTGAAAAAATTGTAATAGATTTAGGAATGTTTTGATAATTTTCTTCCCAAATTACTGGCAAAAATATTCTAACACCACTCGCGAGATTCAGACCCTTTCTCATTTCTCACACTTCCACCAGAAAGCCGCACTTTTCAACCGACATGGATATGTGAGAAATTGGACCATGACATGGACTCCATTCAATTTCAAAACAAAAGGGGAAATCCAATCGAAAGGGATTCAATTCCAAAATTTCAGGGGAAAATTTATAATTGCTCTTTAAAATATATATATATATAGTGTCGATCTACACGACGCGACCAAATTTATTGCATAGTCACCTAATTTCTAAAGTATAAAGAGAAGTATCTGTAGGGGTATAAAGGTTTATAATAAAGGACAAGCGAATGGCTAAGAGGGCGTAGCGAGTATAGTCATTGGAAAAACTACGCATTCCGCATCTCCATCCTAATCACAAAGAACTAGAGACTTCTTTCCATTTAATTGTCGTTAGGTAAGATTTGGTAAGAGGAAGGAATGGGGGAAAGATCTTCTCAGTTCTTAATTGGGCCAACCTTCTTCAGCTCACATTAAATTAGCACAAACACAGCTAGCCATTGATAGAGCTGAAAACCAAAGCAGCAATTACAAGCAAAAGCACACACGAGCTAACAAATTATAAACTTAATTTGGAAAGAAAGAAGCCATTTTATTTATTTAAAGAACTTTCCATCCGTAAATTAATCTTTCAAAATGTATAACAAGAGATCAGTTCCGTAAGCGACTTGGAGTTATCAATGAAAGTTAATCATATATTGAGGGGAAAAAAAAAAAGAGACGTGCACTGAACATTTTAAAATTTATCACGAAAGTGTAATTGAGTCCAAAAATTTACAAAAGTACAATTAAATCCTAAAACTTATCAAATTGGTGCAATCAAGTTCTCCCATAAGTCCATTCAATTTAGGTAATGAAAAATTCTTTTTAAAAAAAAAATTATTTTCTCTCTCTTACATAACACTAACGTGGCTATAACAAGAAGGATAAGGCTAAATTGATGCCATTTTGATCCAAATATGATTTGTTTAATCTAAATAATCTAAATATGATTTAAATTATATTAAAAATAACTAATAAAAAAAGTGAAAACGACAAGCATGATGTGCCCTTGTTGCCACTGCCCTACCATAGCCAAGATGGGCCAATTGGGAGGCGATGACTTGCCATGGGTCGGCGAGGGTCGCTAGGCTTTGGCCAGTGACCAGCGATCCTCACCCGATCTAGGGGAGCACGGCGACCCTCGCCCATTTTGGGCTACGTCCTAATGGGCTAGAAGGCCCTTATTAGCTAATGGCTGGCCATCCTCCAACATTGCCAACCCTTCCTCATGATGGTGGGGCGGTGGTGGTGATTTCCTTTTTTTTTTCTTTTATAAATTGACTTTTTTAATATAATTTATATAATTTTTTTGTAAAAAAATCAATTTTGGACCAAAAACATGTCATCTTAGCCACATCAACACCATGTGAAGAGAAAAAAAAAAATAAAAAAAAAGTCACGGAGCATTTTCCATTAGCCAATTGAGATTGATTATGTCAATTTGACAAGTTTTGAAATTTGATTGCAAGTTTTTTTTAAAACTTTTACCGTCTTAATAAGTTTTATAAATTCTAGTACACTTATTGGAAAAAACCGGTTAACATAAAACCAAAAATATAATATATGTGTTATGTTCTCACCTAGTTTGAGATAGGAGACCTTATAAAGTTTGTAGAAACAATTTTACTCATTTAAAGCACATATATGAGACTTAGGATCATCTTGTTTCGCAAAAAATAAATGATTTTGAAAATATTTTCTTAACAAAGACAGAATGGTGTATCGCATCATTATTACGGAAAATATTGTGCAGATTTAGCTTGCATCTAGTCTCTTGAGTGAGACTTACAAATCACTTTAGTATAATAACTACTTTCAACCAACTATGGCCATCATAAGAAGAGTGAAATTAGCTCCCAATCAATTTGTATATGAGAGGCTAACCCTGAATTTAGAATCCTTCCATATTGTAATCATTCACACTCTCGGATTCCTATCACAAATACCCTGGGAGGAGGAGGGGCAAGAGTTTTCTCATTGATGACAAGCCTGTTCAACACTCGATGAGTTGGAATATTAGGTCAACTTCCTCTCAATGGATAGTTCCTAAAAACAGTATGGCGAGTCGCATCATCATCACCAAACTATACCCCACCCCATTTAGCCTGTGCAATTAGTATCTTGAGTGAGATATACAAATCCTTACTTTACAATAATTGATTTAGGCCTACCATGGCCATCCTCACAAAGCCTCATCAACTCCTGATCAATTTGTTTATAGGAGGCTTGCCAGCCTTTAGAAATCCTCCAAGATGATAGATCCCACCCTGATGTTTCTAGCACAGATATTCTATTGCCACTCCACGATCCAGATATATCAACCCTTTCACACTTCTCACTCTTCACCTGATGTCACTTTTCAACTTACATGGGTATACTCCGACCCCCAAAAAAAAAATAAAAAAAACTTACATGGATATATGACAAATTGAACTTTGACAAGTACTCCATTCAATGCTTAAAACTAAAAGGGAAGTCCAATTGAAAGGTGAAATACCTAGGATTGTCCCTTTGGAATGCCTATTAATAAAAGAAAAATTGGAGCATATATCATGAGTGTAATAAAAACATTTACACAATCCACCTTGATTTGAGGGTTGTGTAAGAGTCCAGGTGGTTAAAACTGTCATATCAATAGTGGATAAGATTACTTGTGGATATCTATTCACTCTATGGTATGATTTCTTTATAAAATGACAACTTGCCCTCTTAACTAACAGCAAAACAAACTTCAATATTTTTCCATCGCCAATTAAGAATTTCGAGCAACAATTTATGATGATTTTGCTGATACTAATTTGGAACTAGATAGGTAAACATGAAGAAACGAGGAAAGCGAAACCAATCCCAAATTTTTAGGACACAAACTGCAGTTGATCTTTATAACATATTTCGTGTCGATCTCCACGACACGACATTTTTATTACCTATTCACCTAAAATTTTCGGAAGTATGAAGAGAAGCATCGCCCCATTAATGACGAAACTACGCATTACGTTTCCCCCCATCTATAATTACGACGGACTAGCGGCTTCTTTTCCGTACGCGTCACTGTCGAATTTTGTAGTGTTTAGGTTAGGTAAAGAGGAAGAAATGGTGCAGGATCTTCCTGTCATTCTTAATTGGGCCAAACACGCGTCATCTTATCTCAAATCGGCACCAAAGACAGCTAGCCATAGCTAGAGCTGAAAGCGACAGCAGAAAATACAAGGAAAAAACGTGCGAGCTGAACAAATTAGAAACTTAATTTGGACAAGGAAGCTGCTTCGTTTATCTAATGGATTTTCCCATCCTTAAATTGAATTATTTCGTAGCGTAGAGAAAAACCCTAAAACAATTTATTTCGTGTAAACCTCTCCTTAAAGAATAAAAGTAAAAAAGAAGAAGACTATAATAAGAAGTTAATGTGGAGCGACTTAAGTGTATTTGTTTCTCAGAAAATAAATAATTTGGATAATATTTTTTATATAAGTAATCATTTTTATCATTCATTTTTCATTAAACAAACGAAATTATAATATTCAAATAAGTCAATCATAAATTGGAGGGGGGGAGCAGATTTACATTGATCCTGAGAAAAAGAAGAAGGAGATAGACTCCGCTTGTTATGTTCTCACCTGATTAGAGATAAGAGACCTAATTAAGTTATGTACTATTGGTTTCCACGTTTAAAGCACATAGATGTGACGTAATTATTTAACTATGGAGAGACGTGCTCCTTGTGCGTGGGCAGACATTTGAGCATGATTTCTAGATAACGACAGATTGTAAATCCACGGAAATTGAGTGAGGGCCCCAAAAGATTTGAACCTAAAAGTCTAGTTGATTTGATCCCATATGTACAATTTGTGCGACCATTTCCACCCATCTAAAAGTTCTTGCTAGTAGACGGAGGAGTGCATAGTCATTTGAACATATCCATAGAAATAAGGATAATGGCATCGTGAATCCCTTAACTTCTTCACGATATGATGTTCTCTGAAGTGAAGCCCGAGTTGAATGTACTTTGCTAGTATGGGTGCCAAATCAATATTGATTGTGCAAACAAAATGATTGAATCGTCACGTCGTTTCATTTTATTTTATTTTTATAGCTTTGCATTTTCCTTTTCTTCTTATTTTTGTTTCTGTGGAATGCAACTTGTCATGCTGCTTCCTCTTTAATCACCACCACCGGGGCACACAGGTTATATCTCAATCTCGCGTGCACCATTCATTTTTTATGGAGGTCATTTGACCACATCTAAGGCTACATGGCCATAAATCAACATCAAGTGACCTAGATTGGAGGTCGTGCGACTTAGATTTGGAATGGCGAACTTGGATCCCAAGGTCTTAATGCAAGAATTGAGGCATGACAGACGTTTGAAGGAGGACAAATTCGCTCCTTGCGGTTTGTGGTTATTATTGTGCAGGTGGTGATCAGAATTAGGGGGTGAGCATTTATCCAAGATAGAATCTAGAACCGAACTAGTAGAAACTCGGGGGCCAATCACGAATCTATTTTCAATAATGAGCATACATCAAGATCTCCATCTCCAACTATTAATATGGTTTTGCCTTTTAACGGTACACACCAAGATTTGATCTCTCCAATATTTTCATATTCAGAGTAAAAATGTTAAAAGAGCACAAATTCGATACCTCCAAGAGCAAAATCTTCATGAAACTTCTCCAATCCCTCTAAAATTTGCACTTGTACTCTAGAGAAATTCAAGGCAATTGAAACCTCAAAATATATGTGCAAAAGATCTCAAATATGGATTAGATCGGGATAGAAACATCTTCAAAATTGATCTTGATTAGATCAAAAGTGAAAAGCTTCCCAAAAAACAAGAGGAAAGTAAAGACAGAGAATAAAGATCGGAACCACTTCAAGAAAAAGAAGGAAAAGGGAAAAGGGAGGGGAGGGAGCGAAGAAGAAGGCGGCTGCTTGAAGATGGGACGGAAAGGAGCGAATCCAGCGAATGCAAGGTTTTGTGATCCCATAAATCTTGAGCTGGCGTTGTTTCCTTGCTGTTTACACACTGGACTTTTAGCGTCAACATCCTATTCGTTTTGTGTCTCCACCTGAAAAAAGATTAACCTGGACATCACAGAGGATTGAAAGCGACAATTCCCAGCCAAAACAAAGACAGACAAGTTGTTTTCTGTCGTCTCGATCGGTGACGTTCTCAGGTCGCTGTCGAACCGCGATCCCCGCTTCCTTGGTGGACTCCATCTCACGTCGTTGTTTCTTTCGTGGCCTTCACCTACCTCGATGACCACGGCCACACACGGCGTGCGGAAATTCGCGCTGATTATATTATTCTTCTTGGGCTTATCGTGTGATCAGAATAATCTTGGCTTCCCTTGAAAAATAATTAGAAGTGAAGGTCACCCGAAAACACCATCTAAAGGCCGGGTAGTTTCCATCAATCGAGTAAACCGAGAAAATATATTATTGTACCCGAGGAACCATGACACATGAACATATGATATTGGAAGCTATTAAAGTCTCTCAAAAACCGAGGATGACAATGATAGAAAATTTGACCCCAAACTTATGTCGACATGTAGAATTTGACAAATGGGGCGAATGGACTCACCATAAATAAAGTGGGAAAAAAATCTGGCTTTCATGTCATATTAGAAAAACCAACCCAAAAATTTAACTATGCATATAAAGAGCATGTAAACTCCAAAATTAGGCAATGTATATTTTTAAAGATAATAATTGTAAAACAAGGCAATTTTTGCATGTGTATATGATGGGCATATAAACTTTGTAATCAAGCAATATATGATATTTCAACGGACAATAATTGCAAAACAAGGCAATCTATATGGATTTCAAGAACACCTAGTACCTTTATCTACTTTAACTTGATCTAGTTTTATTGAATACACAGCTGAAATGATTTGAGATGCCATACGCGTGCAATTCATTGTAATCACGGTGCTTGGTTGGGGCCTTATTCTAGATAACCCATAATACTTTTTAAAAAGATGATTAAGTTGTCATGTCGATCATAACCGTATATCAGTATAGAAACATGAATTTTATGCCTGTCCATAAAATTTCCCCAAATTTCTAGTGACTCCACTATAACTAGTATACTTGTCCCATCCTTCGCTTTGATTTATGTATTTTAAGAATTTTATTACTGAAATTGTTTTTCTACTCTTACACATTCGATTATATGAAAGAAATATCACTTGCAGACAATACATATCATTTGGTAGATAACTAAATTGTATGGGTTCGTTTGCCTTACATATAAATTCATTTTACAGTTATCAAACATCTTCTCAAATCGTTTTCTTATAAAAAGTAAGTTTGACATCTCAATTGTTTGATCATTTCTTTCAAACGATCATCAATTTTTTTAAGTGACATTAACTCTATTATTGTATTTTACTTTATGTTGTATTGGATGGAATCGAAAAATAGGATTACTTTTTATGATATAATATATGGAAAGAGACAAAATCAGTTTTTATCTCCATATTATTCGATGTGATATCTATGAGAATGTTTGTATTCTAAAAGAGTATAGTAATTTTCCCAGTTTTACAGAGTTGATTATAATACCTATTATGAGGAGTTTTTCTATAAGCTCTTAAATATTGCTTATATAATATAATAAGTAATATTTATCTAATTTAATTAATATTTTTGTATAAATTAATATTTTATATAGTTTAAGGAAATCTAAATAATCAGACTTATATTTTATTTATAAATTAATATGAAATGATTATCCTACCCAAAAATATGAACTGATTCTTTATAGAAACAATTTGTTATTTTTATAATAAATTATTAATATGTAATAAATGTACAATACAATTTTGGCAGTATCCTATTTCATTTTTTTTTTTTTTTTTTTTTTGAGTTATAGATGGTCCACCCTACTTTAAGGAAATGATAAGAAGCAAAATGAAAGATACAACAAATTCTCGAAAAAACTCTTAAGCTGAGTTTGGTCGTCTAGGCTTTTTTATCGAATAGGATAGAATCGAATAAGATATAAATCGTATAAATAAAGATAGGATTTATAGTATCATATATAATGTTTGGTAAGAAGGAAAATTAGAATATATAGCTATTATAAAGAAATTTTATACAAACAACATTATTCACCCATGATTTGCGGGTTACCGAGAGAGTGGGTAGTTAAAATCTCAAATCAATGGCAAGATTGCTCGTGTAAGATATTTGTTACTATATAGTCTAATTTCTTAAAGAATCACAATTTTCCCTCTTAATTAATATGTGATGCGAGGTCATACAACAAAGATATCACAACTACTTCTCCGTTGGCAACAAAGGTTTCAAGCAATGACACGTCATGACTTTGCTTATATTATTTAGAGACTCAGATGGAGAAAAATGAAGGAAAGCGGGACCAATTCCAAGTATCCCCGCCAGGGGGGAGGACCTGATTTCTAAAGCATTAAGAGAGAATTATCTGCAGGGGTCCAAAGGTTTTAAATAATATTAGTAAGAGGAAGAAATGGTGTAGGATCCTCTTAAAATTCTTAATTGGGCCAAACCCTCGTCATCTTTTTATTATATTGGTACGAACTCAAGCTATAGCTAGAGCTGAAAACGAAATTAGAAAATAAAAGAAAAGCGTACGAGCTAATAAATTAGAAACTTGATTTGGACAAGGAAGCAATTTTTTTATATGTATTTAATGAATGCTCCCATGTATAAATTAGTTTATCTAAACCGTAAAGACAAAACCTACCATAATTTATCACATGAAAATCTCTGCTTATTAAAATAAAATAAAAAAAAAAAAAAAAGAAAAAGAGTATAATCAATAAGTTAATGACGTTCCATGAGCGACTTGTAGAGATCAAGCCAATCATAAATTGAAGAAAAACAATATACATTATGTAGATTCAATTTCCACATTTAAAGCTTATAGATTGAGACCTAATTATTTAATTTATCAAACGACTTGCACCTCATGCATAGGCCGGCATCTTGACTATAATTTTCTAAAGACTTTCTACTTGTTTGACATGGTCTTTGAATATTTTCATTTATTTTAATATCAAATTTACGAATACCGGCTCGATATGTCTTCCATTAAGTGGAGCACCATGTCACATGCATCTCGCCAAGTTGGGCTACTAAATCAGCATCGATTGTGCAAACGTAATGATATGATTTCCGGCGTCATTTCATCTTTTCTCCCCCCATTTTAGCATTTTCCCTTCCTTCTTATTTTCTTCTGCCGGTCAATTCATACGGTGATGGAGATCGCTCAACCAACATCTGAGGCTACATGGCCTAATATTCAAGTTCACTCGACCTTTGATTGGAGGTAGTGTGCGGCTTGGACTTGGGATAGCGATTAGGATTATTGTTGTTTTGGCGGTAACGGGGATTTAGAGGGGTCTTGATCTTGTTTCTTGGGGGTGTTGCACACTGATTGCGACAACAGCATAAATTCCAAAGTTTACTTTTAAACAATTATTCTATAGCTATCAATCTTAAGTATCTCAACTCGATTGAATCGATGGATACGTTGGAGGTTTGTTTGTAAAAACAAACTAAGTGCTTTTTATTTGTCCTACATAGGAAAAGGGAAGATGTGGGCCAATTAATAAGTAAGGGATTTCTTTTGTGTACTTAAAGGAATGATTAGGTGGGGCTATACCCCCACCATACCGGCATGCGGATGCGTGAATAATTGCACGGTTATTTGGCACACCTAGCACTTTGCACACCGCAGTTTAATTAGCACTAATCCCTTTGTTATTTATTTTTTATTTTTGTCAAAGGTTGTTTTTGTTTTGAGAATTTTCGGAAATAAAATATAAAAATGAAAATTCAGAATTTTATTTTAAAAATAAAAAATATATTATTCCGAATTTCAACTTTTCCCGAATGATTGCAATTGTTCGTTTTCAACTTCTTCTGAATGGACGCATTTGTTCAATTGGGTAATTTCCGAAAAGACACGTTTGTTCATTTTTACAATTTTCTTTAAGAGTTGCTTGTGTTTTAAGAGTGTCATATAAATATATGTCAGTTTTCGGAAGAACTAGAGTGATCATTTTTCGAGTCTTCTTTCTAAAAAACTGCAGCCAATTTTTCAATTGTTTTATAAAAAGATTTTGAAAAAAATACTAAAATTGCTATCTAGTATTTTCAATAAATGCTATTGATTCATGTGATGGTCCAATCGAATCGAATTAAATCTAATCATAAGAAAGAAGTCGATAATGAACCGATTCTCGTGACTATGCCTAAGGTGACGCAGGTGAAATTTGACTGCCTTCCTTGGTTTCCTCACCTCTTTTCCACTCGATCAAGTGCAACATCTTGTCGTGTGTCTCCCTATGGAAAAAGGTTTTGGACGTCGAATGGAAGGGATAGTTTCCAGGCAAAAAAGAGGAGAACGAAATGCTAAGGACCAATGGACCTGAGTAGGTCCTTAAACTGCTCATGAGGGAAACGGAGGGAGAACTTCCCTAGAGAGAGTGACCCCTTACGCTCCTCCTAGGCCGGAATCCGGGCCTGGAAAAAGATTCCGGCCCCATTGGCTAACCCGGCCACTCCTTTATGGGAGAGGGCAGCCACGTCTGATCCCCGCGACGCCTTCCCCCAAGGAAACTTGGGCGTGGTACAGGGAAGTGATGGCGCCGGTTGGAAGATTGGTTTTTTTGTTTTCTTAGGTGGCCATCTAATCCGTCCGTTCCTTTCGCCTTTCGTCCTTGTTTCTTGGGTGGACTTTTGATCATTTCGTCCTTGTTTTCTAGTGTGGACTTTTCCTCCCTTGGCGGCGGCGACCACACAAGGCATGCGTAAAACACAAGGCGATCATTTGTCCAAAAAATCTTAAATTTATTATATAAAGAACAATTTGATCATATTCTTTTAGATTGGTTAATTTAGTTTTAGATATTTTGTCAATTTGCCAATATAGTTATTCTTATTAATTTTGATTAAAAACCAATGATATTGACGTAGATTGTTTTACGTGGTATAACCGACGCTAACTTAGATAATTTTTTATTATAATTTTCTCAATTTTATTATTTTTTTTATAAAAAGCCACAAAAAACTTATAATCATGAACTTAAATCACATGGGTGTCATGTCAATACTATTTACTTTTTATGTAGATTTTTAATGGTATTCATAGATAGTGTTTTGAAGAAGAGTAAATATGTCAATAAATACAAATTTATAAAAGTCTTTTAGGGTACTTGGTGCTTTTGCCTTTTTTTTTTTTTTTTTTTTTTTTTTTTAACTTTTTCTTTAATCACCGTCCATCGTCTCTAAAGTGCTAGGGCCTATGTCCTCGACAGCCACTAGGCGAGGATTCCTGGCCCCTCATTTTCCTTTAAGAGAAATAATAATGAAAAAATTGAGTGCTTTTCTCCACGCATTAGTATTTATAGCAACAAATGTTCCAACACAAATATATGCATATATATATATATATATATATATTTATTTCCTCAATCAAATTAGGAAAAAGAGAATAATTATAAAGAAATGATTAATTGATAATCTTTAATCTACTATTTGAATAAATTTATGATGAATCATAAAAAATAAAAAAAACGAATAATTATAAATTATTATGAATTAGCGTATCAATAAGGTATATACCGAAACAGTTTTTGATAAGTGCTCTTATTTGAAAGCGACCTGTATTGATCCAATCTATCACAAATTAAAGAAAAGAAAATACAGTGTGTAGAATCAGTTTCCACATTTAAAGTTTATAGATCGAGACCTATTCATTTAATTTATCAAACAACTTGCACCTCATGCATGGGCTGACATCTTGACTATAATTTTCTAAAGGTTTCCTGACGTGGCCTTTGAATATTTTCATTTATTTTAATATCAAATTTTCAAATACCGGCTCGACATGTGTTTTCCGTCAAGTGGAGCATCATATCACACGCATCTTGCCATGTTGGGCTGCTAAATTAGTATTGATTGTGCAAACGTGATGATATGAAATCCGACGACGTTTCATCTTTTCTCCGTCCACTTTAGCATTTTCTTTTTCTTTTTATTTTTCTTCCGCTAGTCATCTCTCTCTCTCTCTCTCTCTCTCTCACGTGCACGAGCATGAGATTCACCGGTGATGGAGGTCGCTCAACCTACAACTGAGGCTATTGTTGTGTTGGTGGTAACTCAAATTTGACATGTAAATTCACTTATGAATTCCTCTCATAAATTTTCGTAATTTGAATAGTCTTTTGAATTTCGATGAGAAAGAAATACTGTTTTTGGCTTTTAATTAAATGTAAAAATTATAACTATTGGAGACTCGTCCCTTTATTGGGGCCATATTACCTCCTTTGTGATATCTTTAGATGCTTTTGATTGATTCAAGAGTCTCAAGACAATTTACTTCCGGAAGATCTGTAATATGCTCAAAGCCAATGATTATTGTTGCATTGGTGGTGATGGAAATTTAAAGGGGCATTGATCGTGTTACACAAACATGTTACGCACCTATCATGATGGCAGCATAAATTTCAAATTTTACACTTCAATTATTCTATAGCTATCAATCTTATGCATCACAAGTCGGTTGAATCAATGGATACATGTTGCATCATAAATGAACGAGTGAATTAATAAATACCCTCGCGATTCTAGATGTTACTATTCATTTGATAGGTCTCAAATTAAATTGTACTGAACCTAGTCATAACATAGAAGTTGATAATCGACCGATCCTCGTGACTCTGCCTAAGGCGATAGAAATGAAATTTGAACACACTCTTTGGTTTCCTCAATGCTTTTCCAAATGACCAAGTTCAACATCTTGTCTTGACCTCGGATGGAAGGAGCAGTTCCCAGCAAAAAGAGAGAACAAAATGCTAAGGAACAAAACCTGTTTTTGTTTCTTAGTTTTGTTTTCTTAGGTGGCCATCAAATCCATCCGTTTCTTTCGCCTTTCGTCCTTGTTTCTTGGGTGGACTTTTGATCATTTTGTCCTTGTTTCTTGCGTGGACTTTTCCTCCCTCGATGGCGGCAACCACACGACTCAATTCAAGCATATCATTTCTATCGTGTCATTAAGCTTATCATTTGTATTTGTGTCATTATGTTTTCCCGATGAATTATTATCTAAAAAATTCTAAACTTATTATACAACAGCTAATCATTTGTCTTGTGTCATTATGCATAGGCTGACATCTAAACTGTAATTTTTTAAAGACTTCTTACTTATTTGACATGGCCTTTGAAATTTTCATTTATTTTAATATCAAATTTATGAATACCGGCTCGATATGTGTCTTCCCTTAAGTAGAGCACCATGTCACATGCATCTCTCCAAGTTGGGTTGCTAAATTAGTATTGATTGTGCAAACGTGATGATATGAATCACGATGTCATTTCATCTTTTTCCCCCCATTTTAGCATTTTCCTTTCCTTTCTTATTTTTCTTCCGCCGGTCATTTCTCTCTCTCTCTCTCTCTCCAACGCGCGCAAGCGTGAGATTCACCAATGATAGAGGTTGCTTGACCAACAATTGAGACTACATGGCCAACAATTCAAGATTACCCAACCTAGATTTGAGGTGGTGTGCGGCTTGGATTTGGGACAGCAATTAGGGTTGTTGTTGCATCGGTGGTGATTGCCGATTATGGTTATTGGTTTTGTTGGTGGCGACAAAGATTTAGTGGGGGTGTTGATGGTGTTTGATGGTGGTGCGATTGTGATGGTAGCATAAATTCCAAATTTTTACTTTTCTATTATTCTACACCATCAATCTTATGCTTCACAAGTCAATTGAATCAATAGATGTGATCAAATCATAAATAAACCACTGAATTGAATAGATGCCCTTGCGATTCTAGATGTTACCGACTCATCTAGTGGACCTCAAATTAAGTTGTATCGAATCTAGTCACTATGCCTGAGGCGACAGAAGTGAAATTCGAGCACCCCATGGAAAAAGGTTTTGACGTTGGATGGAAGGGACAGTTTCCAGCGAAAAGAGAACGAAATTGCGAGGAGCAAAACCTGGTCTTTTGTTTTATTAGGTGGCCATCTAATCCGTCCTTATCTTTGACCTTTCGTCCTTGTTTCTTGGGTGTACTTTTGGTCATTTTGTCCTTGTTTTCTCGCGCGGACTTTCTCACGCAAAGGCATTTCTAATACGCAAGCCAATCATTGTCTTGTAATTATTCAAAAATTCTAAATTTATTATATGAAAAATAATGCGATCATATTCTTTTCAGATTTGGTTAATTTAGTTTTAAAAAATTTAAATGATTTATCGATATAATTATTTCCCTCAATTTTGATTAAAAATCGATAATATTGACACCGATCATCCTACATGGTATAATTGACGCTAACTTATATAAATTTCACAATCATTTTAGAATTTTAGAAAACCTACAACCATGCTTATCGTGACATATTTATCTCGAATTTTATTTTGTGACATTAAAAATCTGAAATTATGTCGATCGTAACATGTTTGCTTGAAACTATTTTGTGACATTAAAAACCTTAACTTATATATAAACGACACATTCATCTTCATCAGATGATTTTCAAAAAAGAAAAATATGGTCTCTTTTTATTCAATCAAGTTACATAAATGCCATATCAATGCTGTTTGCTCCTTAGTATTCATGTAAATAGATTTTTTACGGTTTTTATTGACAGTACTTTGAAAGAGAGCAAATATGTTTTGTATTACAAAAAAAAAAAAAAAGTCGTTTAGATTTATTGGCGGCCTTGGCCCATTTTCTTATTATTTTTTTCTTTTCTTCTTTTTACCCTTTTTTTTTTTTAAATCACTGTTCATCTTTTTAAAAGTGCTAGGACCTTAGCCGTTGACAGCTACTGGGCGGGGGTCCCTGGCCCCTCATTTTCCTTTAAGAAATATAATAATAAAAAAGTTGAGTGCTTTTTTCCACATATAAATTCACTTGTAAATTCCTCTCATAAATTTTCATAATTTGAATAGTCTTTTGAATTTCGATGGGAAAGAAATACTGTTTTTGGCTTTTAATTAAATGTAAAAATTATGACTATTGGAAACTCATCCCTTTATTGGGGCCATATTACCTCCTTTGAGATATCTTTAGATGCTTTGGATTGATTCAAGAGTCTCGAGATAATTTACTTCCGGAAGATCTTTAATATGCTCAAAGCCAATGATTATTGTTGCATTGGTGGTGATGGAAATTTAGAGGGGCATTGATCGTGTTACACAAACATGTTATGCACCTATCGTGATGGCATCATAAAATTCAAATTTTACACTTCAATTATTCTATAGCTATCAATCTTATGCATCACAAGTCGATTGAATCAATGGATATGTGTTGCATCGTAAATGAACAAATGAATTAATAAATGCCCTTGCGATTCTAGATGTTACTATTCATTTGATAGGGTCTCAAATTAAATCATACTGAACCTAGTCATAAGATAGAAGTCGATAATCGACCGATCCTCGTGACCATGCCTAAGGTGATAGAAATGAAATTTGAAAACACTCTTTGGTTTCCAATTGACCAAGTTCAACATTTTGTCTTGACCTCGGATGGAAGGAACATTTCGATTAAAATAATTTCGATTAAAAATTATTTCGGGAATGTAATCATTACCAAACGTGCCTTTACTAGATAAGGCCTAAGTCTATTATCAATCGGCCTATTGATATAGGGAAATGAGTTTTGATAAGCGCTCGCGACTCTCAGGCCCCGCCACGTCATTTTCTTCCCCTTTCCCGCACGGTGGCCGTTGAATGAAAGCCATATGACGTGGCAAATAATTTAAAATAAGACAGAAAAGTCGTGATCCAATTGACAAATACGCACTCCCCCGTATATATAAAACGACGACGACGACGACGTCGCCATTGTCCAGCTCATCATCATATTTGCCGTTGTCCCCCCTCCCCTTCTCTCTCTCTCTCTGCCTCCGCGCGCGGCGTCGCATGACGGAGCTCCGGCGAGCTTGTTCACCTCCGGTAAGGCCACCTCCGGCGCCGGAACGCCGGCGGCCACGCGCCCCGCCCTCCGCGATTCGGTTTTTCTTTCTTCGATTTTGCTCTCCCTCTTCTCTTCGCTTTTTGCCCCCGGTCGGTTAGCGGGAGCAGGACGGAATCGAGTTCCCGGAGGAGGGAGCCGCTTTCGAAATCGTCGCTCCGGTCAAGCGACCGGTTCTTTGCTTCGCTTTCCTTCGCGTTCTCAGTTGCTTCAGCGCAGAAGCGATCGCGTGCGATTCGCCGGAAACGAGCGATCGCGTGTCGGTTCTTGTTTTTCGTCAATGCGATTTCTGTTTTTTTTGTTTTTTTTCGGTGTCGTGATGTCGTCTGGTTCGTCGCCGATTCGGTGCTCCATGGATCGGCAGTCGTCGCCGCTTAGGATATGTTTCAACTTTATTTGAGTTTTTGTTCTCTACGTCGAGTTCGGGGGGGCTCTGCTGCGTTGGATGTTTTTCCGTAACTGATGGATTTGTCGATAGCGCGATTTTCGAGTTCTCGATTTTGGTTGACGCGATTTGTGGCATCTTCTTTCCGCTAAATGAGTGAGTTGTGATCGCCGGTACTGCTGGTACAGGAGAACGAGCTGAATACCCCTCGAAAATGGTGACGACGAGGAGGGTCGGGAAGTACCAGGTCGGGCGGACGATTGGCGAGGGGACTTTCGCCAAGGTCAAGTTCGCGCAGAACCTAGAAACTGGGGACAACGTGGCCATAAAGATTATGGCCAAAAGCACCATTCTTAAGCACAGAATGGTTGATCAGGTGCCTATCTTTCGGCTTTCTTCCTAAGAACGACTTTTCATTCAATCAAATTGCATTCACATACGTATCCGGAATCTCTTCGACTGTTGATAGTCAATTTGGCAGTTTCTAGGCTGATAGTAGTCCTAACTTCAATCTTTGGTGTTGGCGACGGCTCACGTTCACTGTTTTTAGATATAAAATGTTTTTGCCTCCCCGTGCCACTTCTTAGTTTCATGACTGATCTCACTTTAAAGACCGAGTGAACAATAACTTAATTAAGTAGCTAGAAAGTCATCAGAGGTAATGGACAGCTGTTCCTCTTCCTTTGGCTGTGGTCCATTTTAAAGGGGCAGAATATCATTGTAACGATAGAAGAAAAAGAGATGAAATTGCTGCTTGGATAAATTTAACTTGCCCAGTGGCTATCTGAAACTTGTGTAGCACTTAATTGAAGTCTGACCCAGACTTTGGTGCTTTTTCAAGAAATGCAGTCAGAGTGACGACATGGTTAAATTACTAAACTGTAAAGGGCGAATTTGAGGGCTTTGGTCCAACTCGTGTGGGAAGGAAGACTAGCATTTGATCGATGTCCAATTTTCACAGTTTTGGAAATTTTTAGGAACTGTTTTACTTTAGAGCTACATCTCTAATATGTACATATAATTTGGACTGTAGTACTAATGTTTACTTTTCTCTGAGTATTTGAAATTGTATGTTGTTGTAATCACTACCAGTCCATGCAGTATATAATGTAATGCAGGGCATTATTCTTGCCCATGTTACTTGTAATCAGTTGTTATTCCAAGACAACCGGGTCAACTGATAGCCAGCAAGATTAAGTAATTGTTATGTTTATTCAGGAGGTTGTTAACTCTTCTTAGCTTGTCAATAGTATTGTCTCTCTCTAACAATCTTCCTTCTTCATTGCAGATCAGAAGGGAGATATCCATAATGAAGATAGTCAGGCATCCTAACATAGTTAGGCTGCATGAGGTATGGAATAATCTCCTCTTTTTGATGATCCTCATGGCTTTGTTCATGATCTCTGTGAATTCGAGTGAATTGTGCTACTTCTCGTGACTCTTCCTTGAATAATGTAAGCTTCACCTTGTTACTTGAATGCTGCAGGTTTTAGCAAGCCGGACAAAGATATATATCATTCTTGAGTTTGTGAGTGGCGGCGAATTATTTGATAAAATTGTAAGAACTACAATTGCCTTTGTATGCATTTTATCCTGCTTGGAGAATGATTGAGCTAGTTTTGTTGGTTTCATTTTGCACAAGATGCGTGTTTTATTTACTGGTGCAGTAACATGATCTTGGACCATTGGAAATTAAGCTAAAAGGGGCCAGTTTAATTTTTTCTTCGGCCAGTTTAATTTTTTCTTCTCTCTTTATTTGCACGTGGGATGTTTATCTTGGCAACCCTAGAAACAAGGTTATAAAATGCGGACTCTACTTAAGATTGATGGAGATGTTTCAGATATCGGATGGAGAATCTTAAGATTCTAGAAGTTGCCGAAAATAATTATACAGACATTTATCTTGTGTGAAAATAAGTAATTGTGTCCTTAGTGAGACCAAAATTTATAAAAGCAGTATTGAGAAGCAATTGAATGCTAGCAAAATCTTTAATAATGTCAAAACCTCGAAAAGGGTGAATGTTAAGTTTTAGTTTGGCAAATTTATAGGAGAATAATTCGTTCAGATCAAAATATAGCATTGATTTTATGATTATATCAATCAATATTGGAAATTTCTGACTATTTTAACAGGCCAAAATTCTACTCAAGATCGGGATTGTTTCTTAAGTTTTGGGTCGTTTAAGAGTACAACTTTAAAATCTGGATCGTGATTATAACAATCATGAAATTCTGATTCCTGATTGTTTATGCTTATTTGGATTCACAGGTTCACCAAGGAAGACTTCCTGAAAACTTATGTCGGAAATATTTCCAGCAGCTTATAGATGCAGTTGCTCATTGTCATAGCAAGGGTGTCTATCATAGGGATCTGAAGGTGCGGAGCTATGCCTTGCATGTATCGTCTTTCATGTTATGCGTTCATTTGCCACAATGTATGACTGATTAGTTTTTACTTGCTGTTTGTTTAAAGCCTGAGAATCTTCTTCTCGATTTTCATGGAAACTTGAAAGTTTCTGACTTTGGATTGAGTGCTCTGCCCCAGCAGGTAAGCATGATCATATTTACTTCACGGTTATCAAAATTTTATGTGATTTATAGTTCCTCATTCCTCCATTCCCATCTGTTTTCTGTTCTGAATATGCTTCTACTTGTTTACAGGGGGTCGGACTCCTTCACACAACCTGTGGAACACCAAACTATGTTGCTCCTGAGGTACTAATCTAATCACCTTCTGTATAGTAAAATTAACATTTTGATGTGCCGCTTCATCCTCATTTTGGTTGTATGTCACACCTTAGGTGTATTATTGGTTGCCAGTTATATATTTTGGGCCAAATGATTGGACGGCCACTCCAACATGCATACTTCTTATGTATTCTATTTCTCGAGAATGTATCTTTCAGTTGGTAAACTACATTGTCATTACTGTTAAAATTTATGATCTTGTTTTAGATTTGGTTAGCACCTAGTAACCTTTTCCTTTAGTGGGCTTCGCTTACCAGAACATATGATCATTAAATATCACAGGATCTAACCAGACAGTGGCTTTGTTTCACTAGGTATTGCTTTTCCTTTTCTATTAGTGAAGAAGCTTGAGTCACCTTTTTTCATTAACATAGTTGATTGTAATGGGAATTAAATTCCAGATGAGGTTGGTAATCCTATAGAAGTAACCTTCTAATGCATACTCTGGTCTCTGGGGAACGTGAGCTGACATGAACATTAGTCACCTTCCTTGCTCTAAGTGAAGATGTTGGATGGAAACCATTGGAGACGCTTCAAAACTCTTGAAAGATTCATTTTTGATATTATGCCCTGTGGAAAGTTATTGAATGCTGGCGGTTGCTATTAAGTAGGTAATGAAAGGATAAAAGAAAAAGACTATCAGAGAGTTGGATACTCTTAAAGCAATTATTCCCTTCATGGCTTTCTTGCCTGATGGTTGCTGGCATGCTATATCAAATGGTGGATGCCTCTCATATTGCTTATTTGTATAGTAAATGGCCAACTTTGAACTCACTTTGTTGGTTGTGGCAATACTAGCTCACTTGAATTCCTTTTGGAATTATTTGTTTCTACATTCTACCTCTCAATTAGTCATATTTTTAATGCTAAAAAATGCCTCAGGTGCTTGGGCAGCAGGGATATGATGGTGCAGCAGCAGATATATGGTCATGTGGAGTCATTCTCTACGTCATTATGGCTGGATTTCTCCCATTTGATGAAGTAGACCTTCCTAGTCTTTATAAAAAGGTCATGTTCTGGCCTTGATTTTTTCCAATTTAAAAAAATATGGTTAGACCTAGACTCCTAGTTGATATGTGGTAATTATTTTTACCTCTTCTGTTCTCTTTTAAGTAGATTCAAGAGTGTATTAGAAAAAGTATTGGCAAATGCGGCGAGCATAAATATCTGACATTGTTTATTTATGGGTATGTCATTGAAAAGGAGCTATCAGCTTAGAGTTTCTAGTCATTTGGACTTGGAAGACGTGTCAGTGCTTGTGTAGATGGTGTGTGGACAGCAACTGTAGGATGTATTCAACAGTGTTTCCTCTGATTAGTATTGAGTGCATACTGAAACATTGATTTTTCCTGTAACAATGTAATGTTGAATGCTAATAGAGTTAAACTAAATGTAATAATATTCCTTATCTTTTTCACTTGCTCCTTTTGATTGGGGATTGGTGTGTAGAAAAAGTAGTTGGACATATGATAGTTTGCTCAATTCTAATATGCCAGAAGTTGGTCCATTTTACTGGGTAACTGACTGAACGGGATGTTGGAATGAGTGGCTACTTGTTCTTCTCTCTTTTCTTATCCCCTCTGTTTTGATCCTTTCTTCATGGTGCTTTTCCTGGATTGTGTCAAACTTTAGATCGTCAACCTTCATCATTTTAATTCATTGCATTTGTCCTCTGTTATACAAGTAAATGGTTATCTGCTTTTATGATTCGAAAGTTCTCACTTCTCTAGTTTATGTACAGATAAGTGCTGCCGCATTTTCTTGCCCCATCTGGTTTTCTCCAGGTGCGAAGTCCTTGATCCAAAAGATTCTTGATCCCAATCCCAAGACAGTAAGTTGTCCAATTCGACACTATACTTTTACGCTGGCAATAAATTACCTCATTCTTTTGATCCATCTGGTGGGTTGACTTGAATTTTGCTTAGGCTGGTTGATGTTGAGGCATGATTGAATTTATCTCTTCCATGTGTGCAGTGATCATCTTACTTGAACTTTATGCATTATGTTGTCCAAGTATTTAATGGGATGTTAATTCAGAATATCAGATTTCATTATTACTCAATTAATATTCTTAAGTGATTTTGTGAGATTTATCTTCTTGCAAGTTTGTCATATCACTAAACAATAGTATATAACTTTCTGAATACTTCTTGAGCTTGCATTAGCATTTTTTTTTTTTTTTTTTTAATGCTGATGCAAAACTTTGTGGATATTTCTTAAAACAGCGCATCGATATCAATAATATCAGGAAGCATCCGTGGTTTTGTAAGAACTATGTGCCTATCAAACATAGAGAACATGAAGATGTGGATCTGAATGATGTGCATGCGGTTTTCGATGATATCGAGGTTTGCTTCAGTCTACTATTCTCTGATTTAATTCCAGAAAGCTGTCTTATTTCTGGTATTACTTCATAAAATTGTTCAATAGAAGCTGTCTCGTGGCTTTTTTTTTTTTTTTTTTTTAAGCCCTAAAAGTTCAATGCTTTTTGTTGTATTTGCTTAAATTATTAAAGAAGTCATGTTAATTTGCAGGAAAAGTATGTGGCTGAGAACTCAGAGACTTTAGAAGGGAGCCCTCTAATGATGAATGCATTTGAGATGATAACTCTATCTCAAGGGCTGAATCTATCCGCTCTTTTTGACAGGGGTCTGGTAATGCATTTGAATTCATCATTCTCTCCAATTAGTATGTCCCAAAATGTAATTCTGGCCATTTAATACTGCTGTTTTTCAAAGTTAACCTGTCGCAGCCTTACTACTTTCAACAGATTAGGGATTGTCAAACTCTGAATTAATTGGGTCCGTCCATATGATTTAGCTCACCTTGCCCATATTAGGTGAGTCTGTGGGAATGGAAATGAAACGTAAAACAAAATCTGTCATATTATTCACTTGCCAGTTTACTTGGACCAACTTATACATTCACACATCTAGAGTTAAAATAAAAAAGTAGCCCATTTGGAGACCTCTCTCTCTCCCTCTCTCATCATTGTCTATCTGTGGCAGGATCATGTAAAGCGGCAAACTCGTTTTGTTTCTCGAAAACCAGCGCAAGTTGTGATTTCATCAATTGAAGCTGTTGGAAATTCAATGGGTCTCAAAGTCCATACACGTAATTTCAAGGTATCTGTCTATCGCATGACACAACTCAAAGTCAAACAGCTTTCATTTCTTGAACATTTTGAAGTACTGTAAAATCAAATGTGCGTACACCTATATCTGACTCGGGACTCTTACACACACACACACACACACACACACACATACAGGCATGGCAAACACATAAGCATGTATTCTCTTAGAATGCAAACGTGTGCTAGAATTGTTTTGGTTTTATAGGACATACAGTGATTATGCTTCATATTTTTGCCATCTATACTATGAGCGCTTAGTACAATGGTAAATTTGCAATAGGACATGGTTAAGGTATGTTTTTCTGTTGAAACTCAAGAGCTGCAGTGTTCCTAAGTCCACATCCATGCTAAAATCATATTTCATAGACATGAGTAAATAATATCAATAGAAGAATGCTGTGCGCCATTCATTCTGTCAAGCTAGACTGTCGGTTCATGACTTTCATTTTCCCTCAGCAGTTTCTGCCAAGGATTAATATTTGATAAGAGGATCAGTTATATTGCATGTTGTGTTTTCCATCACTTAGGAACATCTTACCAAGAATATGCCCAATTTCAACTAGAAACATATCATAGTGTGTGGAAAAGCTAGATTATTCACTGATTCACGAGTGTTTGAGCAGTGGACGGGATGTCCACTCTACCAACCTTACTCTTAGAGGATCCTATTGTAGTAGAAAGAAAGAGTGGTCATATTCATCCTTGGCCATCAATCTTTATTGATGTAACTCATCGTATAATCCCCAGTAGTTTTCTCGTTTCTCATAGGGATCTTTGTTTGTTTAATGGTTTGAATATTTTAACATGCCTGAGATGGCATAATTAGATATTCTCATGCAAACATTCTGTTGTTGAGCATGCATTTTCAGGTTGAAGGTTTATATTTACTCAGTTTTAATGATCTTTTTCTATTCATTCTCATGCTTTCGGTGTACTATCAATGCGTTAAAGAAGTTCAGTTCCAGTAAATAACATTTGGTTGTCTTTTGACATTTGTTAACCTCATAACTTTGTCCTTGAAGACAAGAATTGAAGGAATATCTTCCAATAAGGCTGGTCAACTTGCAATCGTCTTGGAGGTAACTAACTCTTATAAGTTTTGCATTAACTTCAGATTATCTTCGGTGATACATACTTGGTTTCTGGATCCTTGTCATTCATAACATGATTTGAGTAATTCTTTCTTAGGTGTTTGAAGTGGCACCATCTCTGTTCATGGTTGATGTTAGAAAGGCTGCTGGGGATACACTCGAGTATCATAAGGTGAGCTCTTAATATGTCATTCGATTCAGAGCTACCATCTGGTAATCCCTGTTTGGATCCATTGACTACACACCTCCACTAATGACTTAGGGTGCACTCTAGTCCACTGGAGTCGAGCCGACAGAATGCCTGGCGGCTCAAGCTTGACTCAGCTCATAAATTTGGAGCTCAAAAACTTGATTTGAGCTCGACTTATGAATTTGAAACTTTTCTTCCTTCTTGAACTCAATCCCCCTCAAAAAAACAAAACTTGACATACTTGACTTTTCCACCTCAATCGAACTCGGCTCGGCTCGAAATACTTGCACTCTACTTTTCTGTTTGTGTTTAAAATTATATTAAAAAGTGAAAGTGTAACTACATTCTAAAGAAGTAATATCATAAGTCATTATCTGTTACAGAATCAACAAAATCTATATAACAAATGAGATAACTCGATTAGGCTCACGAGCTGATCAAGTCAAGTATCTTTAGGCTTGGACCTGACTTGAGCTTGAAAAAATTCAAGCCAATCTCAAGAAGGTGACAAGTCGGAGCACAACTGCACAAGTAGCTCACGTAGCTAGACTGGCTTGCACCCCCTTTAATGGCCGAGAAATTGCAACCAAATCCTTACAGGCCGTTTGACAGTAAGATTTGCACTTGTGAACTTTCCTTTACAGTAATACCCCAGTGTCTTTGCAATGTGTTTCAGCAAGTTCATTCAATGATCTCACTTCATCTATGCAATTTTACCTATTTATCTCGGTACGTGTAAGTTTGTAAATAATGTATAGATTACATCAGATTTACATCGCTGAAGCCGAGTATCTAACCATCATCTTATTAAAGCCTTGGAAAGGAATTACTAATTGAGGTCGATCGATATTTTAGTTACATTCCATTGAATTTTCCTAGCACCAACGAGGTCTAGTTGAACCACTCACATCCTTTCAGTCAAGTCGATCTAGTGGTTTGGGGTACTTGATCGTGTCTATTCGAGCGCAACTACTCCACCTCCTGGGATGCAAATTGAAGTCTACCAGTATCTCATTTTTTTCCCTTTCAGACTATAATGCATCGTGGATCTAACCCCGTTTAGCTAACTCCTTTGTTATCTGTCTATGGCAGTTCTACAAGGACCTCTGTTCAAAGCTGGAACACATCATCTTGAAACCGGCAGAGCATTTGGGAAGCGCCAGTCTGCTCAGAACACTGACTTGCTGATCCATTGTAGCGGGCGTGAGGCAAATCACTGCACAGACTGCACTCCGAGACAGCTGTTCCTTCGCCGAGATGATCAACCCCTTGAAAATACAGCAGCTTCGGGGTGATATACCCAAAAAAACTAATTAAAAAAAAAAAGAAAAAAAGCTGTATATGTTTGGCGCTGTAGATTATGGTAGTCATGATGATCACGAAATCGTTACGAAGGATCTTAGCTTTCATCCAGAGACATCACCATTTGTATTCTTTGATTTAGGGATTTCTCAGCAATGTAGAACCACACTTGTTTCTTTATAAAAATAGACTTGCTTAAAGTAATTAAGCAGAGTGAAAATCTAAATATTTCCATTTGAAACATGTCACTCCTGTAAAATCTCTTTTTTTGGATTCTCACATTTTGTTAATGTGTCATTATTGATTTTAGGTCTTAATCGATGCCCTTAGCCCCAGTAAATCGTTGCATTCTTGATATTCTCTTCCTGCCATGTCCGACTGTCGTATTGCATCCTTTTGCATATAAACATGCCTGGCATTTTGGGTTGCTATGCTCTTCCCATGAAACTAGTTAATCCCAAATAACCAAAATTCGCAAGTGGGCATTTGCAATTACCGCCAAGGCCTGAGGAAATGTAGATACGGTTGCGTCGCGTGGCCCGGGGACATGATGCATCTCGCTATATCGTCAATTTGATGTGTCAAAAAACTCATGATTTAATACATTTTGAGAATGAGATTGGACAAAGAAAGTTACTTAATGGACCAAACCGGTAATTGTAACATTGGAGAACTGTTAAGAAGAAAGATTTGCTTCTGAAGACACCACACCACTGTCCACAATGCAATGTCATCCTTTTCAAGTATAGCGGCACCAACATGCCGTCATATTGAACACTGTTAACTCCTCCAAAATAAACCGAATTGCTCTGCTGAATTTTCAAAGCGAGTTTCCGAGACAGCTTTTCTTATCCCTGAAAACTTCAGGATCATCAGTAGCGTCATCATCACCTTTTGCGGCATTTCCATATGTCGGACACCTATGGCCCACTGCAACTTAACCAAGATTCACAAACATAGCTTCGCTAGCCACTAAAAAATCGGAACGGCGACAACATCATCTGCTTTCCAATCTTGATAGTTGATACTGCACCCACCAAGCGTTACATCATATTACACCGCCCGCCAGGTTCAGCAACTAACAGCATCTTATGCTAATATACAACAACCAACAAGCTTAATCTGTACATTCCAAATCAGATATACAACAGAACATGGTCAGCCTCTGGCATGGAGAACATAAAAGTTCAAGCAGACCTGGGCAGAATCACAGCGGATGTTAAAACTGAGATAGAGAGCTTTCTTCACATCATCAGCTGTTTCTTGTGTTACATTAAAGAGGCTGAGTAAGATCACGAATCAATGCAGGCTACACACATGGAACTTCTCAGCGACATACTTTCTTAGTCATACATGCCCTCCTGCTCCCAGGCTTCAACCAGGAATTCTATCATTTCCTGCGAATTCAGCATAAGAAGAAATCACAGGGCTTAGTTAGCGAGCATGCAGCAGTTGTTGATACAAACTCTTTAAAGATCACTATGTCCGAGAAATATATAACTCTGGCATACTTACTGATAAAGGGACAGGCCTGGCAAAAGGAGTTCTCCTAGCGAGTACGCTTTCATAAGTGGTATTCCAACTGCATAGATTTATAAAGTATAATCACAAACAGAAGAATGAATATATGTGTCTGCAAGTGTATTAACTATATACATCTGCGGATGTGAAAGACCAAATGAAAGGTAAGAATATGTACATATAGGACTTCCCACTATAGCATAAGCTTACCACACAATATATTCTTCACACTCGATTTCAAAAGCATATGACAAATAAATGCTTTATATTGCTATAAAACATAAGATCAAGTGATTTTTGAAGCACTAAAACCTAATTCCGAGATGCTGACAGCTAACAGGTGTGCAAGGAACAGCATGACATTATACGCTATGAACTTATTAATGAGATGATGGATAGCTTCATGAAGTGCAATGTATGTCAAGTAGTTGAATACATGGAATCTGAGTATTGGACTACTTGATTAGGGGATTGACAGGGTCTCACACTCTATAGTATATCCATTTGGTTGACCCATGCTGTGTTGTGTGAGGCAAACCAGGCCTCTACAGGTACTTCCTCATATTATTGTTTTCACAAATCGTTTTTACAAGAGAGCCTAATATTTCCTTTATTTCAGTTTTTCATTCTAATTGTGTGAGGTAAGCAAGGGGGTTCATGGGACTGAAGCTCCAATCTGATCTCTGGAAAATGAAGCCTCTAGCAACTGAGCCAATTTGATTTCCAGACCACAAATCAGGTTTAAAAGATGGCATAACTCTTTGAACTTTAGTAATTACTTCCACGTGATAGTAATTGGGTTCATTGAGTTAATAATGTCAGTTGGAACAAATACAAGGACTGAAGAAAATGGAGAGAAATTAGCAACGAGCAAGATTGTGCAGACAAAGAGGAGGAAGATGGCTAGAGTACGCACCTCAATGTACGCCCACGCTTCTGTTTAGTTTGATTCCTGGAGCTCCCATTTCCAATCCATTGCAGCCTGCTCTCATTCCATAATATAAGGCCTGCAATAATAAAGCTGCAACATTACATTTGGCGACAAGAGTAACAGCAGACAAAACTCCTTAAAGTGGGCATAAAAATTCATTTGAAGCATTAAGCTCATGAGCCGAAGAAACTGTCATGACAACGGAGCACTTCTCCCCATACCGGAACAAGCAACATGGAGTTGAAAACACACCATGATTTACAAACTCAGAATCGTTGCTCTGATTAAGAGTCAATGTGCTGATTGATGACAAGCTTCTCTGAGATTGCAAAGCGCCATTATCCACATCAAAGGTGCTGCTGCTCCAGAAATCATCGGAAAAACTGGGCTTCTTCACAGTCTGCCCTTGAATTCGAAGCCCCTTGTTCGGTTCATCGACAGCTATGATTGGTGTGGGCTTAGAATAGCATCCAAAGCAACCACTGCCGCATCATAAACCATGTTAATCACATGAGCAAGAATTACCAGCAGCAAGGAACACACTAGCAGACCTGATCAAGAAACCCCCGGGCTTAGTCTCAATATTAGGCATCACAAATCCATTCCTAATCTTTTCAACGATAAACTATCAAGAAGCCCTCTCTGTTCTACCCCATCCATCACTTCTTGAAATGATTTCTGAGGGAGAACCTTTTCCACTTTCAATTCCAATAAACTGGAGTAGTCAAGAGCAAGATAGATAAATCCAAAGAACCCATCTCAAATCAACTCCACAAATTAACAAATTCCAATTCAACCCAGAAATTAAATCAAACATCAAGCAGAGAACAGCACACACGACAGAGTCAGACAAGCCGACAATCATTACATATTCAAGACAAGAAATTCCTCCCAGAAATCAGCCCAAAATAAACAGCTTCCTGAGAACCCGAGCAAATCGAAAAAGAACGAATCGAGGGCTTACCCCATACAAGCGAGAATGTGGCGGATCCAAACCGTACTCGAGCTACTGATCAACACCATATTATCGCCCCGACCCAAAACCAAGAAGATAATGATGACTGCGCAAGACGGGATTTTTTCCTTCCTACCCAATCAGCAGAAGCCGACAGCCACTGCAACGTACGCTTTAGCGAGTCGTGGGAGTCAGAACAACGAGAACCCAGTCGCTTTCAGATCGAAAATAATAATAAAAAAGCAAAACTTTATCGGGAAGAAAAAAGAAGTTGATCCCGGGTTGTCGCAGCCAAAACAACAGCGGCCCCTTTCGTCTCGTCAGGGGCAGTAGTTACCTCGGATTCCCCCGCTCCCCGTTGACCGGGCGCGCCAACGGCTGCCGGGAGCCCTCCGACGAGGACGGAGTCCCCGGGCTCGAGCCCAAAAATCGGTTCTTGCTCGGCCCAAGAAACGGGGCCGACAGACGATCTGACAAGACTCGCCGAGAAAAGGGTGTAAAGGTAAGAGAGAAGACGATGAATCGAAGCTTTGGAGAGGTTAAGGTGGTCGGATCGCGCGACTGTAAAATTAGTTTGGCTAATCATGCGGTTCGTCAGATGGTTCAAAGCTCGTTTCGGCGGGTGGATGCCACCGACCGTGGAGAATCTCTTGCATTGATTGGCATTTGAACTTGAATTTGGATAAGGCCACACCGGCCAATTCGAGCCCAATTTTCAAGTGCCTCGTTCGTACGCCTCCTCAAGTGGTCCATGGAAGATTGCTCCGGGGTCCACTTCGCGGCTTATTAGTGAGGATGGGACAGATGGACCGATATTAATCGTCGATCACCAGGGTCTAGTGTGGATCCGCCACACGTGGGACTTGTGTGATCGATGGTTGAGATGCACTGGCCCAATTGATGCAGGTTCAGACAAAAAAAAACCCACTTTTTTTCAAAGCAAGGGCAAGGCAATTGTCTTTAATAGTAGAGAAATTGATTCGCATACTAACTTAAAAGTGAGTTGATGGCAAATCCCTTTCATTGGCTAAGGGTCAGGCGAATTGTCAAGCGCTTGGTTCTAGTACGATGGATGTCCAAATCACACCCTCTCCTGCTAGTGGCACTCAAAATAATTCTGGGCCGATGTAGGCTAAACTAGTGGTAGAGCATCCTTTGAGGTATGCGGACGAATCAAATTTACATGTATTAGTAGAAACCGATCGACTCAAGAATTTGAATAGCCCATGTTATGAAGAAGAAAAATAGAAAAAACTTGCTTGTGCTCTTTTGATTCTTAAATGGGAAAATAAAACAGATAATCCATAAACTTTGGCTTAATGAGTAATGTAATCTCTAAAATTTTAATTTGTTCAATTAATCCATAAATTTTAATTCACTATGTAATGTGGTTTCTAAACTTTTAATTTGTTCAAAGAGATCCATAGACTTTTGGTAAGTTTGTGAACCTGTCTAGTGCTCCATGGGAGATATGTTTCATTATATAGGACCGATTGCTCCGGGTTCACTTTACGGGTTATCTACAAGGAATGGGATTGATCTTGACTGTCGATCACCTGGGTCTTGTGTGGATCCCCCACACACAGGGTCCATGATCGATGATTGAGATGAATTCCATCCAATTGATGCAAGTCCATACAAGAAGCCCATATTGTCTAAAGTAAGGGCAGAGCAATTGTCTTTGTCTTTAATAGTTGAGAAAACCGATTCACAAACTTACTTAAAAGGGGTTTGTTGAATCGTCAAGTGCTTATGACAAATCTCAATGAAAACAACCCTCCCCTTCCCACTCAAAATAACTCTAGGCTAGGCTGATGTAGGTCAGACTACTCATAGAGCTTCATTTGAGATGCGCAAACGAGTCAAATTTGCATGGATTATTATTAGAAACCAATCAAGTAACGAATTTGAATACCCTATATTATGAAGAAGAAAAATAGAAAAACTTGCTTTCACCCTTTTGATTCTTAACATAAATGGTCCATGGACTTCGACTTAATAGATAATGTGGTTCACAAACTTTTAAATTGTTCAATGTGATCTATGAACTTTAATTTAATATGCAATGTTGTCTCTGAATTTTTAATTTATTTAATGTGGTTCATAGACTTATGATAAGTTTATGAATCTATCAAGTGCTCCATGGAAAATTCGCTTCATTATATAGGACCAATTGCTTTAGGGTTCACTTTACCGCTTATCTATGAGGAGTGGGATTGATCTTAACCGTCAATGACCTGGGTCTCATGTGGATTCTTGCACATGGGGTTCGTGATTGATGGTCGAGATGAATCCGGCCCAATTGATGTGAGTCCAAACAAGAAGCCCACATTGTCTAAAACAAGGGCAAAAGCAATTGTCCTTTAATAGTTGAGAAAACTGATCCACGAACCTACCTAAAACGGGTTTAATGAATAGTCAAGCGCTTGGTTTGGGTATAATGAATCTCAATGCAAACACACCCTCCCCTGCTAGTCCCACTCAAAGTAAGTCTTGGATGATGTAGGTCAGATTACTTGTAGAGCTTCATTTGAGACATGCAGACGAGTCAAATTTGCGTGGATTAGTATAAACTAATCAAGTAAGCGGTCCGAATGCCCTGATATTACAAAGAAGAAAAATTAGAATCTCGCTGTCAGCCTTTTGATTATTAAAATCTTAGCAACTCAAACCTTTTAAGTAAAGATGAGAGCTCTCTCGTCACCATCCACTTTGCCCTAACAAAAATATTAGATGAGGTCATGCACCGAATCTAACTTATATATGAATGAATCTAGTAATGTTCCATTATATCACGAAACCCTATGTTATATACATTTTTTTAATACTTAGGTGATCACACTAAACAAGAAGATAAAATGTTAGATGAGGTCATGAGCCGAATCTAACTTATATGAACGAATCTAGTAATGTTCCGTTATATCACGAAACCCTATGTTATATACATTTTTTTAATACTCAGGTGATCACACTAAACAAGAAGATAAAATGAGGATAACCCTTGTTAGCTTCTCTCTTAACTCCTATTGGTCGGTCAGCCGCCACAGCTGAGGTCATTTCTTCTCTTTCATACTAAGAATGGAAAAAGGGAGACACCTATGGAACGAGGGAGAGAAAAAAATTGAAGAGCCGCCGCTACTTCATTTTCCTTTCCTTACATAAAAAGAATGTCATCCTCATGATGAGGGAACCATCTTAGTTGAAATCAGTCACGCAATAGAAGATATATAAAAGAAAATGGTTGCCGAGTTCTCTGGTTGATAACTTGAACTTTTATAGTAATCCAATGGGAAATCCTACTACACTTGTACTAATTCAATCGTAGGCTTTTTGATTTGACCAAATTAATCTTGAACTTTTTGATGATTTGCCAATGAAGTCATTTCGATCAATTTTGACCAGAAATCAATGACGTGAATACCAGTTATCATGTATGATACGACTGACGCTGATGTGGGCAATTTTTACAATTTTTTTTTTTTTTTTTTTTCTTTTTCCTTCACTGATCGTGAGGTCTTGACAATGACTGGCGATTGGCCACAGCGAGGGTTGTCGAAGCTTGACCTCGCTAGATCCTAGCAAAGTGACCTCAATAGGCCCCCCAATGAGGGTTGACCTCTATTTTTAGGTGAGGCTCGACCTCACCGACCTCTAGCTAGATGTCTAATGAGGTCACCCCTTCCCAAATCCTGTAGCAAGGCGACCTAGCCCGAAGCTGTTGAGGCTAACCCTTGCTAGCCTTTGGCAAGGCTTAAGGTTGGTGAGCCTACTCTAGGTTGGCAAGGTTGATCCTTATTAGATTTGGTGAGGGCAAGCCTTGTAGGGTGACACTCGCCTATGGCTAGTTGCCATTCATCATTGAGGTCTAGGGAAGGAAAGAGGGGGAAAAAAGAAGAAGGAAGAAAAAAAAAAAAAATTCAAAAATTGAAAAACTTTATAAAAAATTAATTTTTTTAAATTGCAAAAATTGTCTATATTAGTGCTAGCCATCCGATGTCAGTAATTTCCAACAATTGGCTAGAATGGAAACATTGGCAAATTGTTAAGAGGTTTATGATTAAATTGCAAAATTGAATAGTTTAAAATTAAATCGGCACAAGAATAATATATTTATGACTTTTTGGGTAATTTCCCGTAATCAATGTGTAGCCTGCTTTATTGTAGAGTCAAAAATAGGAGAATCTGCGTTCATTTCACAATGTTTTTTTTTTATTATAGACTTTGGTCCATCTTACTAACAACAATCAAGAAAACCTAAATTCAGCGGAATCTATTTACCGCTCATGAGATTTATATGTTGACCCACCAACATACGGATTTTACTCGAAATAACTGCATTTTCCATGGGAATCATCTGAAAAACACCTCCACAATCCATCTTGATTTGCTTTAATAGCGCATTCTCCCGCACTTTAAACACTAGTTTGGTAGTTACTTTGATAAACTAAATATGTATGATATGCTTTTCAATAAACTAAAATCAAGTTTAAATGCAGTGAAAAATAAATTATCCAGCAGTTCTGCTTTGTCTCTAGCTACCCAATTGATTATGCTTCCATGTGGCATGACATCCAAGTCAAGTTTCAGTGACATGTGAATGGTACATAGGATTCTTAAGAAAAAAATATTTTTACTTAAGAAAAAACCTCCTGCTTCCACACATATTCATCAAATATACACAATTGAGCCCAAATACCAATCTCTACAGGCTCTTTACACTTCCTTGCTTAGCGACAAGGTGAAACCGAAAAAGGGAAAAACAAAAACAAAAGAGCTATAGAACAAAAGGGGACAAAAAAGCAAAGAAAATAGAAGATATTTATCGGAATATACTTATGGTTGATGATGGCAGATATCATACAGACATGACATGTTTTTTAATCTTTTTTTTTTTTAATTCACGTGAAAATAAAGAAGCGATTTATCGATAACAACTGGCCAATCTGTGACGGACGCGATCGCTGAGAATTGCTTCGTAAAGTGCTGCTCTGTTCGCTGGCATTCCTCCGAACTTGGACGAACTTTTATCCTTTGTGGATGGCGAAGGACGACGATCTCTATCTTCATCATCGTTATAATCATTTCCATGGCGATGAATCTTGAACTCCTCATTGTAACAATCAGGGTCTGCAACATGTTCTTCAAAGTGAGCTGTCTTCCTTGCTTTCTCTCTCTTGATCTTCTTCTTCTTGGTGGCACCTGCACAAGGTCACGCTCATCAGTTATGATGTTCTTGCTATACAGATGAGTGTGTCTATGTAGTTGAATAGTTAGGCGTACCGGAGATTGTGCAAGACGGTATGTCCAGGTCTGAGAATTCCGCGATGTGGTCAATTATGACGCGGGTGGTCGAGTACGACTTTTGGAAGCCTATGGCAAAGAGGATAAATGTGCCCGAGACCGCCATGGCTGTGGCCAGCGATGCCCCGTCTGAGCTCGGGATGAGATTCATGTTTGTTCTTTGGTTTGGTCGATGGGGTAGAGAAGAGGGAAATGAGTAAGAGTGAAGGGTGAGTTGATGAGACAAGGAGGATAGAGAGTGAAGGCTTATATAGTACTGAATCGAGGGAGAGAATATATTCATTAAGTACGAAAGTACCTTCTTCATAAGCATGAGGTTCTTTTTTCTTTCCTTAAATGATTTGTCAACTTTTTTTAGAGTAAATTATTGAGTAAGTATGAATTACCAATTTTTATTTGAGTTACCCACGTTTATTTGATTTTTTTTTTAATTTACCAACTTTTCTATAGGGTTGCTTTATTGAGAAAAAAAGTTGGTTAGTAGCTCAAGTAAAATGTTGATAATTCTGTATAATAGTCGGTCAATGGATCCTCCCGATGTATATCAATAATTGAAGGAATTATTGGTTGATAGGGCCCTCTCAGTCCACACCAATATATGGACTTTATAAGAGATCTCATGGCTAATAATTATTGCGGAGTGAGAATCGTCATCACGGTTTGGTTTAGAAGAAAGAGATCATGGCCATCACGGTTTGGTTTAGGAGAAGGAGATCATAGCCAAATGAGCCCTTCGTACCACTGGAGATTCGTATTGAGATTTGTTGGTGTAGAAGAATGCTTAACAAGTAATTAGAAAGCAACAATCTTCGGTTAGTTTGTAGCTCACTGATTCAACCTTTCGATCGACCGCAACTTTCCTCCAACGTTGCTATCATAGATAAAGGAGTATGCCGTCCAAAAAGTGAAGGAGAAAAGTGGTTTGTGTTTTCTAAGCGGCATTTAATATGCATCTTATCGTGATGTAACATCTGATTAGTTTAATCTCACGATGCAAGGAAAAATCTTCATGGGATCCAATCACTAATTGCTGAGTCTTATGTTGATGTTCTACACGGCAGTGCAAAGAAAATAGTGGGCATAGATGATGTCACTTTCTTGTAAGGACGAAGCAGAAGTTGCCCAATTATAAACTCCATAAGTGCTGCATATCCCCATATCAATAGTGCCATCTAATATCTAAGTTGATTTTTCTTTGTTGGCCAATGCCATGGTTTGATTATTAGTGAACTTCATACATGAAGTCAACGTAAATTATTGTCTTTGGCTGAGGCTGCAATAGGTGCTTGACAAGTAGATATCTTGGCGTGGAAGCAATAAAAAGCAAATGATTATTGATAACGAAGTAGAATTTATTTTTTATTTTTTATTTTTTTTCATGAAAGCGAGGTGACCTTTTCAAGAGAGTTCTATGCTTAAAGTTAATATATAAATGACTAAAAATTATCATTATTTTTCTCTCATGAAAGCAGAACGCTTTTTTCGAGACCGTTGCGGTACTAAAAGTTATTAATTAAATGACTAAGTAATTTAAAGAAGCAAAAATGTTGCAATTTTTGCAGCAAACCAAAGTTTCTAAGCATCCCTAACCATATCACTTAATGAAAATCAACCCTTGACTTGTTAATGTTGATTGCCCCATTTTTCACTCTCATGAAGTGATGCCAAATGTTATACAAGAGTAGTTTAATTGTATTTTGAAAGAACTAGCATGGCAAAATCACTCCCATACACCACATATTCCATAGCTTAATGTACTAACATAAATGAAAGTAGTACTTCTGCTTCGTGTTGCAAAGGTGTCATTACGACTTGCATTATTTATCTTAATATATCACATATTTTTTTTATCATGTATCTTAAAAAAAAGAAAACTACACCTTTTCTATCATATACATATTATATATATTATATGTGAACTGTACTTCTAGAATTATTTCATTTAAATTATATAAGGAGGCATTATTCACTAAATAATTTTACTTTGCTTGCCGTGGGAGCTTACGGTGGGGAATAGAGCCGAGTCAGGCCCGGGGGAAGGGTAGGAAACCCTATTAGGACTCCCGGAGGTTTACTATTACCCTATTTTACGTTTGGGGTTGGCTCCGATAAACGTAGCAGTTTAAGGTCATGCTAGGGACCAAAAGACAAGTAGGAGCTTATGTAGGGGATGGTCCAACATTGGACAAAGACAGCCCGTGTAGACCCTCGTCATTCGCCACCAGGAAAAGCACACGGTATCAAATTTAAACTAATAATTAAAATCACTAATCCTTATCTTTGGATCTCTCTCTTTTCTCCATTTCATTGGCCGAAAATTTCAAAACCGGAGACGAAGAAGGGGCTCCCACGTCTCCCACCTCATCTTCCCCACCTAACTTGTTAGATGAGATCATGCACGAGGGCTTTGTTCTTCCCAATAAAGTGATCGAGAGAATATTTAGTATAATGGAGATTAGCAAAGAATGCCATGAGTGGGATTTGATTACTCCTGTGGAAATGAGAATATGAACGACGATCCATCCACTTTCCGTTGTTCGGCTTGACTTAGAGATAGATCGGGCTTAGAGTACGTAGCATGCATAATTCATTTTTTATATGACCCTTGTTCATTGTCACTGATTTAGATCCTCGAAATTTTATATCCTAATTTCCATATTAATGTTGATGGAGGTGGGCTATAAATTAATGACTTACCCAGATTATGTACCATGTAAAAATTCAAAATAAATATAATTAATGAAAATTTTATACTCATAAGAAAAAAGAGGAAGAAAAGAGAGAGAGAGATTACATCCCTTCAACTCCACCATCTATAAGTTTCTATGGAAACTCACTTCCAAAAAAACTGATTATACAACTTGATTAAGATTTAATGTCTCGTATTGGTCTCATAATCAATGTCACAATTAACCAAACCCACATGCTTTCACGAAATTCTAAGTTTGTTTTTTTTCTCCTTTTGAAGTTGACATAGCTCTTATCCTCCGTGACCATAAACCGCAACATAGCTCTTATCCTTTCTTACCATAAATTCCACTCTTCAAGCAACCAATAGCGATCTACGGACCACAGCCTGGTTTCCACAACTTGGATAATGTTTTCAACGAGGGCTCAAGGACGCATCCGCGTTGAGGTCATTGTGATAACTGTTCTCATCTATGACCATCTTTCTATCATTGACACGACAGCTTTAATTAACGTGAAAATATTGCGTACCATGAGGATGCCAACATATGAAAAATTTAACTCATTCATCTGACGACACGTGTCACCCGGGCTCCACCGTTTGTCCTAAGGCTTCTGGTGACTGGGCCCCACCTTTCCCTCTCTCTTAGAATACATGCTCCGCTAACATCATAATATAATATATATAAAAATGAAGCAATTTCTTTTAAGAACAGGTACAAATTGAACAAATCTGTGACAAGTAAACAATTATTATGTACAATGATCCCAAAAAAAAAAAAAAAAACAATTATTATGTACTGAATTTTACTTATTTCTAAGTAGTGAGGAGCGATGGTAGGACATGTGATTTGGACCCAAGAACTTTACCCTTTGTATCTGGAAAAAACTCCATACCAGGTTGCTCTGCAACCTTCCCATCCCCGGCAATTGCAATCGGGTACTTGAGCAATTGACCCGGCAAGTCTCGGTCGAGTTTCTCCGAGCAGTATAGCGTCCAGTTGCGATCGGCGATCTGGTTCACCGTCTGGACGCACTCCAAACTCTCGGGGTGATCGAAGGAGCGGTGATGCTCGCGCAGGTGCTCGCGCCACAAGGACATCCGAAAGCCATAGACCTGGCCTCTGGCTCGGTGTCCCTCGTTGGCTAGATGATGTGGCTGGTACGCCCCCATCGCGATCTCAGTGTCCCTGGCACCGTCCATTGACCTTTCATTGATGTTGGCCGATCCCACGATGATGTATTCGTCGTCGACTGAATAGGACAGGAATTAGTCCATCTGTTCAATAGCAAACTCTAACGTAGCCAATTCAAGCAAGTGAACTAATGATACAAAGAATCTGTACCGATCATTGTCTTGGCGTGCACGTAAATCATGAATCGCCTCGAATGCTGAGCCCTTCGGTAATCTGTATCGTGTTCGAGCTGCTCAGCAGGTACGTATTCTCCGTATTTTTCGGTCTCTCTGTTTCCCAAGCAGAAGAATGTCAAGTAGTCCGTGGGGTCTGCGTCGAGCCCCTTGTCACGGATGGCGCGCGCCACATCCTTGTACATCATCTCCATCGTCTGGTTCTGCCAATGCAGTATAGCTTGAACCGACTGACTCTCCGGAATGCCCTCCGGCCACATCGGGATGACGATATACACTGCGAATCTCTCCCCTGCTTCAATCTTGCTAACAATCTTGAGCGACAACTCTTTGGGGATCAGATGAAGAGGAAGAGCGCCGGCCTCCTCGACTTTGGCATCGCTACACTCCCACGAGAATGAGCTTCCCAGGAAGTACTGGTTCTCGATGTAAATGAAATTCTTCGCCCGTCGAATTGCGTTGATATAAGCATCTTGGATGCTTCTCTCAATGGGGTATTCTTTGCCCCTAATGACGCCATGGTTCGCCGCATCGTCTGGGCTGTCCGGCAATCCAAGAGCCGCCCCGCCGTCAATGGAGCGAAACAATTGAACGTTCCACGTTTCACTATCTTGGAGCAAAAGTTCTTCAGATAGTGACATAAATACGTCAGAATTTAGTTTGACAAGCAAGTTGTCGCTGTGTCCTTGCTTTCTCCATCTTTGCTCGAAGTTGAGCAACACGTCTCTGGCGACTGGGCCTTCGAGACGGCAATGCACGTCGTGCCAAGGCTCCCTCGGTCCGCCTTTCTTGATTGACGCGCCATCGAAATTCGGCTGGTGGAAATCGTTGTGATGAACGGAGTCCAATGTCCTGAACAGGGGATGGGAAGGAGTATCGTATCTCCCGTCACAGAGATCGATTCCACCGATGAAGCTAACGATCCTTCTCTTCCCGGATTCTCCACCCGAAGCCTCGCTATCAACCACCACAATCTTCTGGTGATGCGTGAATATGGTTGCAATCTCCATGCCTTGAAAAAGGCTTCGGCCGTTATCGGGATTCCGAGGGCATAGGACGCAATGGACTCTAGTCCCATGGAAGAAATTCCTAGTGTCTTCATCATGAGTAGCCATCACTCCATCTTTCTTGAGATCTTTAACCGAGGTCTTGTCGTCCCAAACGAGCATTAGGACCGTGATGCCCTCGTCGGCTTTCATCTTCAGGAGATCTCCGAGAATCATGTCTCCCCCCGGTTTTTGCCTCTTTAGGTCCCTGATCAAGGTGATCTTCGTGTACACCGACCATCCAGCTATATAAACAAATTGCTTGGCATTTGATATCGCATCGAAAATATCCTCCCAACAGTGATGAGGCTCGTAGTGCTCGCCGCCGGTAAGGTGGATCTTTGGGGTGAAGCCGTCTTCGACATGAGCATCTTGATAAAGAGTGACTTTACAACCTTTTCTTTGTTCGAAGAACGTGTGAGGCACTCCCGGAAAGTCAGGACGCCGAATCCCTTTAGACCAGTGCGGGTCTCCAGCGGCACTTTCGAATTTCAACTTGACATGAATCTTCGAACCATGGTGGAGGGATGTGTGCTCTCCCCTGGATACCTTGAGCCACCTGTCGACTTCTTGTCCCTTCACGATCTCACTAATGGGAAGCGAAGCGGTTCCGATCACTGGTGCTCCGATAGGGTCAGATTCCTTGATGGAGAAGGTAATTTGAGAAGCCGCGTGGGCGCAGTATATGTGGAAGGACTCATTCCATCTTGGGTTGCAATGACCACTCTCCGTTAGTCTTGTTCGTGAAACTCGAGTTTTGCCTATATCGACGGTAGTATAGAGTTCGAACGTGGGTCTTCCGCACCCAATACATTTCCCAATTTCCTTTGTTAGCTGCGTGAAGTTGTCCAGACGTATTAGAAGTTCAGACACAGGGTCTAACATCAACATTGACTCACAGAAGACATAGCAGAGAATGTTCTGAAACCCAGAGAAGCTAGACGAGCTTGTATCATCAAGCATTTCAATGGAAATTTCTAAGGAGATTGAGATCATTTTTCGAGCATAGTAATTATCCTCTTCAGAAAATTTTCGACTTGAAATGATGATCTACCTTGCTTACATTGGCTCTAATACTAGAGAATTATTTCTACTTTCCTCTCTGCTTTTATTCATGTCAAAAGACAGAAACGAGTTACGGTAAAGATAATTATTAAAGAAGAGAGTTAACTCGATACATTTGCTTCAGAAGGGCATTAACGTTTTCAGTAAGAGATTGAGCACCTTATGAAAGAAAGCGGCAGGATTTCCTCCAGAAATTCCATCAACTTCGAAAATCGTCAAGTGAAGCGTTCCATGCAAAAGCACATCCGCCATATCCATCGCCTGTCATTTCATCGGAGGAAAGGTCAAAAGGCAATTAAAATTTATTAGCAAAATCCTAATAATGTCGAAGAATTTGCAGACTTACCAAGTCTGATCAAACAGAGGAGTTCTTGGGCTCAAGGTCAATGCAGTTCTCTCAAGGTGCCTTGCAGATTGGTCTGATGAGTAGCTAGAAATTAGCTAACTTTGATTGCAGGTTCGCCAGAAAATTTGAAAACAAGCTAACCTGTCTTGCTTGCGGCTTGAACTTTATATCGAGCTCACACATTTCTTTGGACATCAATTGTAGTTTCCTGGAACGTTTCCAAATCCTTAAGGTTGTCCTATTGACCAGTTGGTGTTCTGGACGTAGAAAGAAAGAATAGCAGATGCATCCACTAAACAATTCATATTAATTGCAGAAATCCTCAAGTAAATAATTTCAAGGGACTATACAATAAGGAAGAGTTGGCTGGAATCATCATGATGAAAAGTTTTGATGGATTTAAGAAATTGACTTCCTCAAAAGTCTCCTGAGAACGGAACAAAGATGAATTAGTTGCGACAATTTCTTCTGCATGAAGGCATCTTTCTTTATCTGCAGCTGGTGTGAGACCTGGATATCCAGCTGTGTCGCCAATTGGCGGTCGCGACTTCTAAAGGTCTTTGCCATGATTTGGAGAAGTCATAACGGTCTAAACATTCGAGATGTCTTCTGGGTTTATTAATATTTTTACTTTCTTGATTTAGAAAATAAAGAATGATGCATGACCATAGTTTTCGATAACGATGGGGAATTTGTTGTACTTTTTAATATGTAATACTGGCCTCCTGTATGGACGTGAAAGAGCTCATGCAGACTTATAAGAGGGTGACAAAGAACAAGAAAATCTCAGTTTGCCATGAGTTCTCTTCAAGAAATAGAAGAAAGTCAGATGATGCCGGCTTACAGCTAAATTAATTTAACGTAAGACAACTGCAATTTTGTTTCTTTATCTTAGAATTTCAACCATAAGCCTTCGCACCATCAAGCATCGGACATCTTTATTAGGTGACCAACTCCACTTTCTGTAATAAAATAATCTTGTGAGGGATTTTCGCACATGGGTTTTTGACGACTCAGATCAGATGTCTCTGATTCAAGATCAAGAAGGCCTTTGCCCACACGGCTATCATTTTTGACTTTGAGGCTAAACTTAATACCTAAGTAGTTGAGTGCGGCATGTGGTTAAAAAGGAGGGTCGGACCAATCCATATCGCACAATTTTGAGGGGATATAACATGGAATGGAATCTTCTTTTTTGATCCCTAGACTTTGGCATAGGCTTCCATCATAATGAACTTGGTCAACTACAACGTACATAAAAAAGCCATGAAATTTCACTTTCAAACTCTTATCGTTTATATTTTTAGCTCGGATTGTCTACAAGCACTGGACCCTTAGAATACACGGGCTTCTCGAGGGGTCAGCGTGATCTTGGCTTAGGGAATAATGCTTCTCTACTTCATCTGGTATGGGTGGCGTTTGCTTCACTTCTGGAAAACTTGTTTGGAATTTGGAGTGCTTTACAATGAAAAGTGCTGGGAAGGTTATATAGCTGATAAAGCATACAAAAATTATTGGCATAGAGTAACTTGGTTGCATAGTTGACCCCGTTTGTACTCGTCGCTGCAAATGTTCAGTATCAAGAAATCACTTCTATTCAGCAGCATGACAAAGCGAGGGTCTTTGCTTTGATTCTTGCTCTACGCAAGCCCTCCTCAGGATAGGCATCTGGGGAGTTAATTCGTCAGGAACGCCCTAGTCCCTGCATCTGTTGTTCGCGTTTGATTGTATGGAGGAGGTGGATTTTAGTTTTCATCGCATCACGACATGAGGAGGAAGATGAATTTTCGCCACTTATGACTGAAAGTCATATTCCTGGCTGTCCCAAGTGTTGAGTAAAGAAGAATTAAACTGAATTTATGCAAACTCTGAGCACAATTAATTTTGTTCATGGTAAGTTGCAAGATACATGCTCATTTCATTTGTGAGTTCTTTTCCTAAATAACATAATTTTGCGAGGATATTTTGAATATTCAACTAGTTCTAGCAATCCATCCCTCTCCGAAGGAAAATTGATGGATGAACTCAAGACTCTGCAGCTCATAATTCCAATTCAAGAGATCTTTTTGGCCTTCCTTACCTCACTATCATCGTGAATATTGGCATCATGATCCGGTCTATCAAATTTTCTTTCCAGTCCGACATTGATTGAGCTCACACAATCAGATATGTTGACAGCAGACGTAGCGAGGAGGAGATATCAGCAATAGGCTCTAGTGATCATGATTTGTTGCAATAGGAAATTGTTTTTTAGGAATGAAAAGGATAAATTCATTCATTGCCGGTGTTTGCAATGAAAATTGATGCTCTTAGAATGAATTTGTCGAAGTTGTTAGGAAAGAAAAGCTTGGCTTGTTATTGTTGACAAAGCCTTATCATAATGATCGTAAATATACTTGTAAAAGTTGAAAGACACAAGTGGGAGACATGCAGATTACATGCATATGGCTATCAAACCATTTGAAAATGGGGACGTAGACTGCAGTTGCCTTTATTTAGACCTCTTCTTGGTAAACCCTCATCAAGACCCATTTTACTGAAGTAGCAATCCAACGCAACAAAATTCTTACAAATGAAGGTGCTGCGCTCAAGCCAACCATTCAATTGTATTGAATGTCCTTTTAAACATCAACAGATTGGATGGAAATAAGGCCAACTCCATTTCTTTTCAAATATTGAGTGTACTATCAAAAACAAAAAACTCTTGCTCAGAATGTCTGTCCTCTTAACAGCATCATTGCCACATCTTAGACACTTTTAAAACTACAAAGAAAAACAAACTCCATCTCTTGATTTTAAATTCAAGAGTATCATGTCAACAAAAAAAAAAAAAAAAATACTAGAACATATCCTACTTCCAACTCTTCAAACAGCAACTTTGGATCAATTCTCCTCTTTCTCAGAGATCTTGTCGTATCAACACTTCCACTATCGTTCAAATGCTCCTTAGCTTGTTTCCGCTCTTCTTGCTTTTTTTTTCATAATGTCTACCTTTTGCTGCTAGACAAAAGAAACACATCAATCAATCAAACGTCAAATCTTTGCATAACAAGTTTACTATCGAAACGCTCTACCTCTAGTCCATTGTAGTGATTAGTTTGAGAGATGTGCTCTCCACCTTCATTGCATTATGGTTGGTATTTCTAAGTAGAGAAATGTCTCGACTCTCTTCCAATACTAGCTATTAAAAACAACAATACACAAGTTAAAATGACGCTTATAATTATTAAAGTACCTAGTCACTTAATTAAAGATCAAGAGTACCTTTTGAGTGGTGGCACTATTATGATACATCTCTATGACAAGTGGTATGGCTTCTCTTTGTCTAAATATCTCTTCAACCTGTTCATTTAGAAAATGAAGTAAAAATTATTGACCAAACAAATACTAGAGACACAAAATGGATAAACCTTACCTTTTCCTTTTGTTTCAATGGACAATTTCTTGAGCTGTGTCCCCACTTAAAGTACAAATGGCATGTGATTGTTGTGCCTTGTCTTGACACTTTCAATCCATTTTTAAATTCTCCTTCCTCTCTTGTCCTTTTTATTGTTTAGGCCTACCGGGCATAATCCGGGGTGTTCATGCCACCAAAGGTTCTTTATCATTGTCACCATTCATTGCCTCCAAGTAGTGATTGTATGTCTTTAAATAAATATCCTTCTTGTATCATGGGTGACAAAAGTTTCTATCTCCTCCCCTCTGAATAGAATGACAAATTGCATGAGGGCATGGAATCCCACTCAAGGCCCACACCCTATGAGAACATTAGTTGTTCCTTATGTCCAATACAAATTTATCATTCCTGTGACGCACTTCAAATCCATCTTCTCCATTTCAAAGCACATGACAAAAGGCATTTTCCTTTATTGTGTTTTATCTTCTTTAATATCCTCGGGGCAATGTCCATTTTCCATCGTTCAGATGCATCTCCTTTCTCATGCATTCTTATCACTATCTTCTCTCTAGTATCCTCAAGCATAGATATGCTAGACATTTGTCTAGCTTCCAATATTGATCCATTAAATGCTTTTGACAAGTTATTGTCCATAATATCTGACTTGCATATAGTTTTAAAGTAAGCCTTGCACCAATATTTTGGAGTAATCCTTATCAAGTCAACCTTGCTTGGCTTGCTCATCTTATCCAATTCCTCGATATGTTTTTCAAATTGCGGGATTGTAGTTGACTTTGCACGTATCAAGAATTACTTGTGACAGTCGTTGCCCCCCATTCTTCTTGCGCCAATTTACATACAATTGTCTTACACATACTTGATGCTCAACATATGACATCTCCTCCTCCAGTACTTGCACAAGCCCCTATAATAGAATATGTGATATTATCATATATATATAATGAGGTAACAATATGGCACACTTGGAAAATACAAAATGAAGGAAGAGTAATAACATTACCTTATGCTGATTGGAGATAATCGTGTATCCCATACCATCCTTTGTTCCAAGATCGTACTTCAAGACATTTACAAATCAGCCCCATGAATCCTTATTTTTGACCTTAACAATGGCCCATGCGATAGAGTACATTTGATTATTTGCATTCCTCCAACAACAGTCAATAATTCACCATTCAATATTCCTTTTAAGAAACATCTATCCAACCCTATCAAAGGTATGCACCTTCAAAGAATCCCTTTCTCACAGCATCAGAACAAACATAAAACCGCTAGACATGGGTCCTGAATTTGGTGATTCTCTTATAAACTTTACCTTCAAGGCATTTCGAGGATTTCTGTGAATAATTTCTTTAAAATAACTCCACAACCTATTGAACTCATAAGAGTACATCTCATTTAGTTCTTCGATTACCCTTAGCTTAGTCTTTCTATACTGGCTTATAATAACATCTAAGCTGATATGCTCTCACACAATTTTCTTGAACTCCTACAACTTCATTGAAGGAGTTGCCATCCACAATCTTAGATAATGCTTTGCCATAAATGTAGATGTAAACCTCCTTACTTGGAAAGACCAAGAACACATATGCTCATCCTTGAAAGTCTTCATTAGAAACAAGATCGACTTGTTATCTCTAACTACCTAAATTACATAATTTTTAGCCTTACATTTTGCCCTTACTCTCACCTTGTCATTCTTGATAAGATCAATGTCAACTCTTCTAGTGGCTTCATATTTGTTGATAGTTTCCTTAAACTACTTGGGGCCATCAAATACCATATTCGGTGTAAAATGAGGTATCTTTGTGGTTTTATCATATTGCACATGTGTGCTCTTCCTTCTAACAGCCTTTCTATCTCTAGTTCTTTTTCATCACTTGTGATAAAGCTCTAACTAGAGTCACTTGAGTCCAAGTATTTAGTCTCAAACTCAACATTATCTTATAGCCTCTTTCCTCCTCCTTTTTTGTTCTACTTCAACATCTATTTCACCAGGTATCTCCAATAACCTAGCAACTCCATATGTATTGTCTCCCTTAAAAGTTCTAATTTCCCCCTAGCCACTTAAAGTTCTTTTTCTTCATTATCAGATAACCATGGCACATCAACAAGCTCATCATCATCTTTAATAAGTATTACAACTGCCTCATCTTCTTATGTGTTCATCAATCCCTCAACTAACCCATCACCAATGCCAACACTCATGTCTTCACCATGTTCAATAAATATCTCACATGTAACGCCAAAATTTGCCGAAAGTCCCATCATTTCTTGTACCGAAGTATCTGTTGGAGAAAACTTCCCTATTTGTTTTGAAGTTGACAAAACGTTTCCAATCAGTCTAGTCTGAAGACTTGCAGACTCTACCATCAAAGTCTGAAGACCTCCAGACTCAAGATTTAAAGTCTTCCCTTATTGACAATTTCCAGACCAACGAAGAAAAGTATTATCCGTTGAAAAAGACTTATCTAGATGTGAGGATATCTTTAAGAATTTGATTCGTGTGGCTGAAGAAGATCTCACGGCTGGAGATGGCACCTCGAGATCTATTATTCGCATTGAAATTAATTCGAGTAATTTAGATCCGTTGATTGGCGAAGTATACTTGAAAGGTTCTACTTATGGAAACCTAAATCCTAATTGTATCATCATATTCCTTAAATAACTCAAGATCTCCCTAATTGATTATGTCCAACAGGTTTATTAGAAGAATTCCTTTGGAATGTGCCAACGGTTGTGAAGGCATGGAGGAGTATATAAGGAAGACGCTCTAGTTATTCGATGGTGTGCGTGATAGAAAAATTCCAAAGTCTGAAGCTCCTTGTTCTTTGCTGTTTCAATTGTCGAGCTTAAATTTGTACTCAAAAGAGAGATTAGATACTTGTGAGACCTTGAGGAAGTGTAGCAGAGTCTCTACACTGTGGAATTAAAGACGTGAGACTGTAAAATCTCTTTTGATTCTTAGTGGAATCTAGCCAGTGGGCTGTCAGTGCGGAAGAGTGGACGTAGGCTTGGTTTAAGCCGAACCACTATAAATCTTGTGTTTTGATTCTCTATCCCTAAACTCTTTACTTTAAATTGCAGCTCTATATGACTGTTTATAGTTCTTCACGACTTCAGTTTATTATTCGTAGAAGTTAATTTGTTTTGATAAGATTCGCGAAAACTTCTTTGATCACCTATTCACTCCCATCTAGGTGCTCGTACTAGCCCTATCAGTATCATCTTCAACAAATCTTAGACTATTGTCAAGATTTTTCCTCAACATTAAATAGTGGAATTTCTCAATATTAGAGTAACCCATATCCTTTACTAAAAGTAAAATATAAAAATAGCTCAATTTATCCAAATCATAAAGCCACTCACTACTATGACTATCAACAAACTCTACTATTCTATTACGAACAAACCTACCCCCGACACATAGAATAAATTAGAATGTCTCATCAATCATGTAAGTCTGCAAAAACTTACACATGGAATCAACTAAAAAAAAAGGACACCAATCAATATATTTCTATGGTTTATATTATATGAACAAACAAATATCGAAAGTATTATCTAAAGACAAGAAAACAATGACAAATTGGGACCACGTCTGAAAAGCCATGAGAAAGCTATAACCTAAAACTATGGCAAGTGGGGACCGCATTAAATTAATATAACAAAACCTGCCGTTCATTTGATATTTTTTTGATACTCTCATAGGGTATTGCATAACACAACATGCCACATAATAGCCTTGATTATTTTTTATCGAGTCAGATGAACCGTGCATTATCAACTTCTAGAGAACCCTGATTAACTCATCTTCAAGAAAGCCTTAATTAACCCTAAATAATAGCCATGGAGGAGCCTGCATGACATGTCGTCCTTGTAGAACCCCATGTGTGCAGACCTGAGTCTTCATTGGAAGCATTACGCCCAAGACAACACTCCGAGCATAAAGTAACTTTTTCTATGTGACATGATAGAGTCACCAATTGGAGGAAGCTCGAGTGTTCAACCATAAATCCACATATATGCCCTGAAAAAAAAAAATCTTTATACTACTCCTAATGGAGATTGTAAGGCTCACCTTCTTCTTCATGGTTTGATACAACATTTTGGCCCAGTCGGAGATTGAGAGCATCGATCGTAGAAACAAAAGAAGAAGTGCCCCTATTTCATTTTTTGGTCAGCGGCCCCGGTTTCAGTTGTTTTAACTTTTAATGATAATTAATTCATGTGAATATTTCTTCTCTTAATTTGAAATAAATAAGTTATGTGGATATTCCTTGTCTTTTTATTTTATTTAAGAGACTAAAGCCACGTCAGCAAATTCCATTAACTTTAACTAATGTAAGGATGAAATTGAACGGTTTCCAATAGTTTACAGACTATATTCGATATTTACCAATAGTTCAAGCATCAAATCGAATTAATTAAAAGTCCATGGACGAGATAATACATTGAATTAAAGTTTAAGAACCATTTGAGTCATTTTCCCTATAGAAAAAAATGTTGAAAAGATTAAAGCCTGATGATTGCCTGCCAATTATAGAGTTGACTCAAATTCTTTGAAAGGCTCTTCATTGTATTTCCTTTACAACGATGTTGTCGTGTGAATATGTGATTTAGTAGAAAGATGCTTCCAAAGGTAGCAATATGCATTCTAGGAATCCCAGCTTTTTTTTTTTTTTCGAAATTGAAATCCCAACTTCATATCTCCACATTTGCATGACAAGGTGATAGCATTGTTTTTGAGAGATACCGCTTGTATATATACTCCATTTAAGTTCAGATATTGAAGTTGTTGTGTATTTCAATAATTTTGAAAATTTGCAAGCCATTGTCTTGGAATGACTTTTATAGAAATTATGATAGTCATGAAAGTCATTATTCTATAACGTTTTTGTAACATATTTCAATTTAATGCCAGAATTGATGGACATAATTGAAAAGATATGAAGAACAACATGATCATCTTTACTCTCATTACATTTTTCTTTCCTTTCTTTGCTGGTTATGCATACAATTTAACTGTTCATGTTTCTTTTATTATTCATTATTAAGTGCAGAGTAAAAAAACATATATGTTGTATCTTGAGAGGATAACTGCTAGAACCAATCACATCGGGTTTCATTTTCCAAGGGGCAAAATTACACTTAAAGACAATGCTTGCATGCCTCAAATAGTCCATCTTATTTTTTCATCTTTTCCAACATATTCCAACAATTCTCATTTTTATATTCTCTATTTTTTTTTTCAAACAGGAGTGCACTGCTGCCAAAATTAGGGCACAAATGAAAATTTCCCTAGAATCCATTCTTAATTTATCGAATCTACAAAGTAACGTGAATTTGTAACCAATACATTGAAACGCTGGAATTTTGATACGGGATTAGGACCAGTGGATGGTCCAAGACCCTTTGTCTATAATTAGCATTGTTTACCATCTTTCCCGAGTTAAAGGTAGTTAAGAAATTCCCCAATGTGGCAAGAAGTGACAAATTCCCCTCTGTCTATAATTAGCTTTGTTGATGTATACAATTAATCCAAACTAATTGTATCCCAACTAATTGCAAACTACGATGATATATTATCTTAAGAAAAATATAATGTTATAGTAACTGAAACTATGCGGAAGTATCTATTTAGTTACATCTTGACCCAAACAAGAGTATCGGATTGACTTAAAGAAATGAATACCTTATCCTTTTTATGCTCTTTGTTTTTAAAATTAATGAGCAGCTTCAACATTCACATTGTGAGTATATAGGTTTTTTTAAGCAACCACTTTCAAGTACTTTGATAGATCGATAGAGAATATACTAATTGTAAAATTTTGGTGGAACTACGGTCAACTGTTCTAAAAATTTAAAATGATAGATGAAGACGTAATTTAATATTTAAATATTTTAATAATGCCATAATAAACTCAAAACTTAAAATTTCACTGTGGATTTAATACAAAAAAGTTGAGTCACAATGGAATGGAGGGAAAACGTATTAAAAGTCCCTAAATTTTTCCATATTGTTCAATAAGGTCCTTGTACTACTTTTTGTGTAATCAGGGTTTTAAAGGACATGATTTTGTTCGAGTTAGTCCTTCCTTTAATATAAAGCACAAATGATGACGTGGACTAATCGGTAACTGCCATGTCTATACTAACTATGTAAATCGATGCTTACATGTAATTTTTAGGTGTTAACTAGAGAGAGAAAGAGAAAAGATGCATGAGGCGACTGGGAGAGACGCCACCGAGGCAGCCAAACCCTTGCTTTATCCAAATCTGACCTCAGGTCATGCAACCCTAGCTAGGTGATACTTGGGGTCGTGTGACCCCAATTGTCAATGCCGGCGTTGGGCGACGCTGGCGATACCCAGATCTGGTCTGGGATCATGTGATTCTGCCAAGCGTTGCCGAGGGTCACCAAGCCCCAAGTCGAATTTAACTTGGGCCTGGTCTGATTTTTTTTTTTGCCCCTCAAGTTTTCTTTCTATTTTTTGATACTTATTTTATCCTATAATATGCATTACTTCTATATCTTTTTGTGCTTACTGATGTGTCAGAATCAAGTTTGGTTATGGAACAAAGATTTTACTTGGTGCGTGGGAGAGGGCGCCCTCCCGCTTCTTTGGTGGAGGACCCAATCCTCTGTCGCTGAACGGCTCAGACTCGGGCCAAGCATCGGTGTCGATGACATCACTTTCGGCAGTTGGATTTTTCGCTTTGGAGGAGAAGCCCGGGAAGTCCCAAGATCTTGTGGTCTGAAGTTTGAGAGTTGTGCTGGGAAAAACGGGGAGCACTCCATTCATGCCTGCACTTCATATTTCCAATCATTTTACAAGAGTCCCTTGTCTAGGATAATCAAAATAATTTAAAAGTGCTTGAAACATTTCCTGCAAGACTCGCTGGCCACTTTATCTGCCTCTAGTTCTGTAATCTTGGCCGTGAAAACATTAAAGCTCCTCTTGTGAGTTGTAATCAAGAAAACTCTTCAGAGGGCTGGGCGTTGTATGTCACAGAGAGAGAGAGAAAGAGAGAGAGAGAGATCAGAATTGGCAAAATAGCAATACCAGGCTCTAGCATGTGAACGTGACCTCTCATCCTGTCATGTTGAAATGCTCGGACGATGGCGAACACCCTTCCACCGGAGGTGAACCCATTTACACAATGTATAACTGTTAATGATTAACAAGGTTAGAATGAGTGTCTAATCAACAATCTCGCTAAAGAAAATCAATTCGATCATGTACTGCATTTTACTATAGTGATTATTTTTAAAAGCTTTCAACAAGAATGACCCGACCACCATGCTTGTGTTTACCAAATCATCGAGTCTCAGTAACAGTCATTTTCCGACCACTTGTGAAGGACCGTGCATGCCTTCCTATCTTCATTGTCGGCGTTGCTCGGTCTCGTTATGGACGGTACCAGAGCAAACAAAATGCGAGGAACTACGTGGAGATTACCCTTAGCCATTGTCAGTTCAGTTATCTGCACCTTATGAAATCAAAAGGCTGGTTTATAGCAGGACTTAATTAGAGGAATGACTTTAGCCTCCTCCTTTGGAAATACAATACATTTCAGGAAGTACGAAGAGATGACAAACACATTAATTCATGCTAGAAAGGTCAACCAAAGAACTGAGCAGTGATCTTATTTTTTAACATGCAAGTGGATTTGGTATTTAATATGCATAATAACATGGAAAATTGTTTCTTTCTGAGTAATGCTGGAGGGCTCTGCTAGTAAAGTGTCGCACTTTCACATAAAGTACCCGTTTGTACGTGATTTTCAATAACATTCGTTGAGCTTACGGCAAAGTACTCATTCTTCTAGAATTAAATAATTGATACATGTATAAAACAAAATGCACGAGTTACGGGTAGAAATAGTGCACATTTTTAAACTTATTGCATATCTTCTGGTCAATCAATTAATTATGTAACATTATCATTTCATATCAAAATTATGATGGGAAAATTGTCCCAAGAATTCTAAACCTATTTTACTTTTGCCAATTTAATTTTAAACCTTTTAATTTTGTCAATTGACTTCTAAACATCTTTACTTTTGGTCAATTGAGTGTATTCGGCCAATTTTTACCGGATATCCTAACATGGATGTCGGCTATCTCACATGACACCACCAACGTTGATGTGAACATTCTTTTATAATATTTTAATACTTTTTCAAAAAATTTATTCATTTATTATTTTTTTTTTCTAACCCTAGGCTGGTGAACCTCGCTTGGTCTGGGCAAGGGTCTTCGTGCCCTTGTTGGCCAAAAGGGCAAGGGTAGCGACGCCCTCACCCAAACCAAGGGAGAGATGGCCAACAACCTCATCGGCTTAGGGTTAAAAAAACAAAAATAAAAGAGAAAATAAAAAATTGATAAAAAATTTCAAAAAATATTAAAACATTATTAATAGTTATCAACATTTGCTCCAATCGTGCCACTTAGAATGGTTGGTGTCAATGTTAGTGATTTTCATTCAAAATTGACTAGATAAACTCAATTGGCAAGCGTGAACAGATTTTATAACTGAATCGGCAAAATTAAAATATTAAAACTGAATTGACAAAAATGCAATAGGTTTATGACTTTTTGGATAATATTCCAAAATTATCATTGTGTGTTATTAAATGGATAATATAACACCCTTTTGAATTCCTATCAGACAGGATGCACTAGTATTAAACCTTATATATTAGCCAAAATATGTTATGTACAATCTTGCATCTAAAATGGTCCATTAGAGCAGTGTTTTTTCTAGTCCTCCTTTACTTAGATACTCCCTTTTCTTTATGTTCGACCATACTATAATTTGTGGAGCCCACCACTTCTGCTAGAATTCTATAAAAGAGTTCTTTTTTATTATTATTATTTGCTTAATGTTTTTTTTTTGTCGTTCTTCTTTTTTCTTTGTGGGTCTCACTTTCCTTTTTCTTTTTCCACAACTTTGACCTCTTAATTATCTACTTGTACAAATCGTCTCTCTGTTTTCTCTCTTGCAGGGCATTCTCTTCTTTCTACGCCTCCCACTCCTTCCACAAACCCCATCATCCTCTATTTTCTATCTATGATGTCAATCCTGTCGTCCTCCACATTTTAGCTGGCACCATAATTGGGCTCACTGGTGACCTTCCCAACAAGCCCTTTTTCTCCATCACATGCAAGCATTTCTTGCACCATGGAAGTTAATTGAGCAGGATTGCTTCTCTCTCTCCCTTTTCTATATTTTTCTCTCCTCTTCTTGCACATGTGAGTGTATAGAGAAAGGATAGGTGTCTCCTCCATGTGTAGGCATAAAATTCAAGGGCAGTAGGCAAGTTGTCTTCTTTTAGGTAATATGAAGCAGGATTCGAATTAGTGATTTAAATTAATTGCAGTTTTCATTGCCTTGTTCAAGTGTTGATATAAAAATTGTGTTTTCATAAATTAATTCTTGGAATACACTGCTACAATGCTGCGCTTTTTCTTTCATTTGTGTTGCAACCATTGAAGTAAACAATTTTTTTTATACTGTATATACAAGAGAGATTTGTAGAAAAACAAGGAGTGATAGGTGTAAAAAGAAGAGAATGGCCTGCAAAAGAGAAAACAAGAGACTACAAAAGCAGAGAACTGAAACATCAAAGGTATGAAAAGAAAGAAAAAGAAGGAAAGTGGGACTCACTAGGAAACAAATATAAAATAAAAAAGAAAAAGTGTTAAATAATAATTAAAAAGGATCACTTTTATAGAGTTATATGAGAAGTAATGGTACTAGTTAAAATACCCAAAGAGGGAGTGTCTAAGGCAAAGAAGGAGTGGAAAAAGCATGGCCCTTTTATTATTGTAGGCTTTTCTCTTTGTAACATTATTGATGTAAACTCATGATAAAACTATGTATACATTCCAATAGGGATAATTATCCAAAAAGTTTCAAACTTATGGTATGACGGCCAATTCAATCATAAGTCTTTCAATTTTGTCAATTTAGTCATAAACCTTTGAACGATTTATCCTAAGCTTTTTGGTTTTTTTTTTTTTTTGGAATCGTAAACCTTTCAACCATGCCAATTTAATCTTAAACTTTTTAAAACTTGCCAATTTAATCCTTCTAACAAATTTTGCTCATGTATTGTTGACATGGACGTCAAACATTCTACATTGTGTGGTTAACGTTAATGTGAACAATTTTTGCATTCTTTTGGAAAAATTTCTGATTTTCCCCATTATTTACTTTATTTTTTTCCTTTTCTTTTTCTTTTGCTTGTGGCCAAAGAGTCAGCAAGGGCTTAACCCCACGGGCTTGGACAAGGGTCACCTTTTTTGTACAATTTCATCCATTCTATCATCAGGAACACTGATGTTCTTTCATCTACTCTTAAGAAAAATGACTATATATATTAGGGGTGTGCATGGTCTAGGTGGGCGATTCCCGGCTTAGAACCGAGAACCATCCACTAAGAACTGGTTCCAAAAAATTAGAATCGAGAACCACCCGTTATTGCATGGATCCACCCGAGAACCGAACCGCCCGAGAACCGAACCGTCGGTCCGGTCCGGTTCCCGGGTAGATCCATGGAACCGGTCTCACCAATAATAATATCGTTTTCCAAATCCCACCATGAGTACTTTTCATATCGAGTAATATTTTTCTTTAAATCGAACTAGCTTAATTTTTTTTTTTTGGTCGAAAATACGATTGGTATTCATTTACGTAGGCAAGTTTGGAGTGATTACATCAAAAGCATCAGCGCATAATAAATCGAACAAATCTATTGGAGGGTTGGTTACCCAATTGCGAGGGAGGAGGTTCTCCCGTTATGCTCTTGCAAGCCAATCAGCAGGTTTGTTGGACTCTCTACAGTAATGGGCCAAAGACAGGCCCGTGAAGTCTTTTAATTTTTCTTTGATTCGGTTCACATACGGTGCCACTTCCCAACTTGTTTCTATCACATGTAGAACTGCTTGCACAAGCAGCAAACAGTCGGAATGTACTTGTAAGCTTCGGTTAGATTTGGTGGAGAGGAAGTCTAGGGTTTCCAAGAGAGCACGTGCTTCCACCTGTTCCGCCAAGGAAGTCGCCACCATCTTGGAGAAGCCGTCGACCAAGCGACCCTGAGAATTTCGAACGATGCAGGCGATGGCTCCCCTACTCTCGGTCGCTCCTCTGTTCTCCTCAAGATCTGCTGTCATGCCTTCATTTTGGACAAAGGAGGCGTCAATGTTGAATTTTAAGGTATCTAAGGTTGGGGGTTGCCATCTTAGCGTGTGAGTGTCGCTTCTTCTCTCTGCTTTAGTGATTCTGTTCCAGGTGGTGAAGTCTTCATGTAAAGCTATCGATTTGAACAGGGTCTGGTGTGGGTGTAGGGGATTATGTTCGAAGATGTACCGGTTCCAATCCTTCTAGATGCACCACATTGTAGTGGCGATTAGGTCAAATTTTTGTGCACTTCTTGGGTCTTTTTTCCTCACGCACAGCCATTCATCAAGTCGTGTTAACCCAAGTCTTGCGATTTTGATTTGCAGAGGGCTAGCTCTCCATATCTGAGCTGTCCAAGGGCAAAACAACAAAGTATGTTTGATAGTTTCGGCTTCCTGTCTGCATATAGGGCATAATGGGTCAGGTACTATTCTTCTCCTGTGCAAATTTTCCAGTGTAGGTAGTGCGTTTTGCCATGCATTCTAGAGAAATTGTTTAACTCTAGGTAGAGTTCTAGATTGCCAAATGTATTTCCAGAGATCTGGCTTAATTTGGTGAGAGGAAGTCGTTGTTGTGGTGTTTGGGTTGGCTGCTTGATTTTTAGTGGTGAAGTAGCTGCTTTTCACTGTATAGGACCCTGATTTGTTGTTTATCCATACCATTTTATCTTCTGTAGTAGGTAATCCAATAGGGGTTGCAAGAATTTTCTTCACTCTTTGGTCATCAAACATCAACCTTACCATTGTCTCGTTCCATTTTCCATCCCCTTGTTCAATTAATGCACCCACTTTCTCCGACTCATTTCTTGTCGTTGGTCCTCCAATAGGCCCACTTTTTAACCATTTATCTTCTCTAATCGAAATTGTCTGTCCATTTCCAACGAACCACATAACTTGTGGAGCCATAGAGTCTCTTCCTAAGATAATACTTTGCCATCCCCACGAAGGTCGTGAACCTTTTCCAACTTTCCAGAAATCGCATTGTGGATAGTATAGACCCTTCATCAGTTGACTTAGAAGGGATGTAGGTTGCTGTGAAATACGCCACGCTTGCTTTCCCAACATTGCCTTGTTGAAAGCTAGGAAGTCTTTAAAGTCGAGACCTCCCTCATCCTTTCTAAGTTTCAACTTTTCCCATTTTTTCCAATGGACCCCAACAGTTTTGATACCATTCCTCCACCAGAAATTTGCAATTTTCTTCTCAATAGTTTTGCTGATTGACACGGGGATTTTGAAAATGGACATTTCATATTGCGGGATAGCCTGCACCACTGATTTAATCAAAATCTCCTTGCATGTTTTTGACAGCAAGTTGTCCTTCCAACTCTCCAACTTCATATTAACTCTGGCAAGAATCCAGGCAAAAATGTCTTTTTTGGAACCTCCACAATCCGAGGGAATACCTAGATACTTCCCTATTTTCTTTATTTCTGGAACTCTTAGCTCTGTAGCCATATTTTTTCTCAAATTCATTGGGCAGCTCTTGTTGAAATAGATTCCTGATTTATTTAGATTAATAGCTTGCCCTGTTGCGAAACAATATTGATGTAGAATGGCTGCCAAATTCTGACATTCCAATACAGTACCATTGAGAAAGAAGATGGAGTCATAAGCAAATAGCAAATGTGATAAGGCAAGGCAGCTACTATTAAGCTTAATTCCTCGAAGTGTTCCATCCACTACTGCTCGTTTCATTAGGTGAGATAGTACATTAGCCACTAAGATAAAGAGATAAGGAGATAACGGATCACCTTGTCGAATCCCTTATGTGGGCTTGAAAAAAGGTAGAGGATCCCCATTGAAATTTATGCTGAAGGAAACCATTGAAACACATTGCATCACCCATTGCACCCACTTATCACAAAAACCCATCTTGGTCAAGCATTCTCGAAGGAAGTCCCCTTCAATTCGGTCTTATGCCTTTTGCATATCAAGCTTTAGGACAGCTTGAAACTTACTTTTCCTCTCCCTTGTTCGCAGCTTATGTAGTATTTCCTGCACAATCAAGATATTATCTTGAATTTGTCTGCCCCCCACAAATGCGCTTTGTTCTTCAGCAATAAAGCTTGGTAGCAAAGGTTTTAGTCTATTAGTCATTACTTTGGATATGATCTTATAGACAAAATTGCACAGACTAATAGGTTGGAATTGTTCAAGCTTTTCGGGGTTTGAGATTTTGGGAATAAGGGTGATTTGGGTTCTGTTCATAACAGGGTTTAGGTATCTAGTATCAAAGAAATTCTGCACTTCTCTGAAAATGTCTTGATTGATATCTTGCCAATGATTTTGGTAAAACAGCCAATTTAGCCCATCCGATCCTAGAGCTTTAGTAGCTCCTAATTGTTGCATTGCATAGTAATCTCCTCCATTGTAACAGATTCTACTAACCTTTGGTTCATCATTTCATCAACTGTGGTTGGTATTTGTTGTATGATAGGCTGAAAGTTGCACGATCCTACTGACTCATATAAATTTTTGAAGAATATTTTTGTCATCTCCTTCAAAGGCTGCTCCTCCTTTACCCAATCATCGTGTGCATTCTTCAGCAAAGTAATTATGTTTCTGGTTCTTTTCTGAATAGTTGTTGCATGGAAAAATTTTGTATTTCTGTCTTCCCATTTTACCCAGTTGATTCTAGAGCGCATACCCCAATACATCTCCTCTTGCCTCCATAGCTTTTCAATTTCTTGGGTTATCTTCTTTGCTGTCTTGCTTTCTTTGTATACATCATTGCCATTTATCAACCTTTGTAATTCATTCTTCAGCCAATCAATTCTCATCTTTGCATTATTAAATCTATTTTTGCTCCATTTTGCCAGCTATTGAGTTACAATTTGCAATTTTTCCACTATATTTAGCCTTTGGGAACCATTCTCAGCCCATGTATTCTTTACTAGCTGCACACATTCCTCATCTTCTAACCAGAATGCTTCATATCGAAAAACCCTCCTCCTCTGGTCTTTCCGCATGTAGAATGATAGTATGAGAGGGTTGTGATCAGACCCTATAGCTGGTAGTGCCACACATTCAGCATTAGGATAAGCTATCCTCCATTCAAAATTACATAATGCTCTATCTAGTCGCTTCTTGAAAAAGTTATCTCCTACTCAATTTTTTGTCCAAGTGAAAGCACATCCCTTGGATTCCAAATCCATTAAGGAGCATTGGGTAAGGAAGTCTCGAAATGCTGTAAGCCGGTAATTTTCTGCTCTCTTTTTTCCCACTTTTTCCCAATGATACAAGATTTCATTGAAGTCCCCCAAGCAAAGCCAAGGCAGATGATAGTTTACACTTGCTCTATATATGGCCTCCCATAACAGCACTTTTTCTTGAAATTCATTAAGAGCATGTAAAAAGGTAACATGCATCCTCTGTTTGGTTTCTTTAACTAGCCATTGAACATTTATATAATTGTTTGAGAATGAGTCGATGAATAACTCTACCTGATCATCCCAGAAAAGTGCCAAACCCCCTGCAATTCCTTCTGAATTCACCAAGAAGATGTTATGAAATTTCAGCCTCCTCGTTAATCGTTGCACCTTTTGCTCTTGGTTTTTAGTCTCCATTAGAAAGATAATACTGGGCCTTTCCCGAGTCACTAAGACTCTTAAAGCTTCAATTGTCAAGGGCCCAACCCCTGACAATTCCAACTCAGTATCTTCATGGATGATCCGGTGGCTTATTAGGGCTAGCCACCAAAGCCCACTAATTTGTCTTCTTCACCACCTTAATAGGGGTTTCCACTAGCTGTGTATTGTCAAAAGCTGGTGTTTTAGAGCTTTAAGCACCATATGGACAGAATCTATTTCCTTTTTTTGCTGTTGATTGCTTGGCGCCTTTGAATTTATGCCTGATCAGCCCCTTTTCACCTGCTAGGGCCTCTAACATGTCTACTTCCGCTTCCTTTTGTTGTTCTTCATAGAGTACCATGACAGATTCTTTATCTATACAGTAGCTTCCTCTCTTTTGAAGGCCTTTCTCTTCCATGAGTTGTAGTGCTAAATGCTTTTTAGAAAGACTATTCTCTTGTTGTATTGGCTGGTTAGCATTCTTCTGTCCACAAATGGTATTCAAATTCTGATCCTGCAGCTGCTGTTCATTCTTAGGAACTGAATGGATAGGGGTCTCTAGCACACTCTCATCATCTTTTGGTATAATCTCTTGTTTGCCATAGAAAATTTTACCATACGAGCTGAGTTCGCGCACTTCCACTCTTAGCCATTGCCCAAATCTTCCCGGTAAGTCTTCTACCAGCCCTGAATTTTCATAAGGTATTTCTTTGCAAAAAAGTAGCATAATGCACAATCTTACCGCATGAGTAACAATAATGCAGAAGTTGCTCATATTTAAACTCTACCCACAATCTCTTTCTCTCCAGATTAACAATGACTCCAATCTTGAGAGGATTTTCCAGATTTAGCTTTACTTTTGCCTTGCCAATCTTGTAATGACCGTTACCTTTTGCTTCTAATTTCAACTCTATTACTTCTCCCAATTTTGATGCAACATCCCTAATAACTTCATTAGTAACTCTCCCAAATGGGAGGCCATAGAAATGTACCCAAAAAGCACAATGGGTAAATTCATAACAATCTTTAGGGTGTCGGGATCTCATTGCTGTAGAACTAGTAAATTGCTGGAGAAGCACCATGGCCCAGTATCTAATACTCTTTGTTTTTCAGCTTCAGACTGAAATGAAAAGGAGAAATAACCCGATTCTAACAATGTAGAGGTAACATTCTCAACCCTCCAAACTCTTTTCATAGTATTTAAGAAGGCTGTAAAATTCACATCCGGTCTAGAGTACAACTTCCCGAACACTGTTTTCCGGTATTCAGTCATTTTTTCTTTAGAAATGTCCCCTTTTATATCCACAACATCATCTTCGGACCATAGCTTACCTAGACTTTTGCAAAGAGTTGCTAAACGCCTCTCTTCCTCGAACTGACCTGCCATAACTTATTCTCCAGGATCTGAGTTCAAATGGGACTTTGATTATCTTCACACAAGCTGGCTTGAGAATTTTGGAGCCAACAAGAGAGGAAAATGTATGCCCAGGTCGATTGAAGGGAGCTTCGAAGCTGTTTATAGTGTTAGAGTATGGCAAATGGGGGTTTTGGTTTATGGGTGTCTCAAAGGGATATCGGGCAATGGAATTATCAATCCGTGAACCGAGCATGATTGAGGATCAGTTTACCGTAGCAAAATGGAAGGAGAAAGGATGGGCATTAGGGTTTTCCTGAGGGTGGGATTTTCATCGGGAACTTGGGATGATCGAAATGGGGTTCTATATTAAATGTTTTAGGGTTTTCCATTGAGATAGAATAAAAATTTACCTTGAAGGAAGGAGAAGACTACCCAGGCGGTAGAGAGGAGCTCGCCATTTCGCGAGAGCTTCCGATATGAACATGATGGAGAGATGAACTGGCTTAATTAAGGGTACCATTTTTCTTTATTTTATTGGAAAACACTACCAAAGAAGATACATAGGTTTTTTTTCCTATTTTTGAATCATTTTAATTGAAATCTAAAATATTCTTTAAGTTCAAGATTCTGGATGATTGTCATATGTAGATCATATTTTCTTTTATACTATAATAATGCTCAATCTTTTACAACATTTGCTTTACTGAATTTTTTTTGTAGAAACAATTCTACTGGTACTCCATATATTCTTGAACATAGTATCATATGTGTGTCCCGAAAGTATTCTTTGAATGAGCCATTTGTTGAGTTGTTGAAAGGCAACTTACACACTTTACTAAATTATTATTAAAACATGGAAACCATGAGAGGAGATGGAGCCCTAAAATTTAGATTTGCTAATTAGTAATTTCAAAATTTATTTTAATATTAAAAATCAATTTATTATTATAATATAATCGGTCTGGTCCGGGTGGGCAGATCAGCCCATGGAACCGAGAACCGGACCGGTACTCACCAGTTCCCATAAATTGGAACCGGGAACCGGACCGGTTCCCTCAAGAACCACCAGTTCTAGGCGGTTCTAGTCCTAATCCAGGCGGTCTGGACGGGTCCTAGTTCTTTTGCACACCCCTAATATATATGTTCGTATCCCTTACGTCGTAATTGCCACCACTTACAATAACATCAAAAGTGGAGTTACTTAACTTTTTAACTGAAAATTATATATCAAATGACATGACAACCTACTGGCACCAAAGTTCGATCGAGTTGGCATGATGGACAACCCGGCTCGATGATCTGGAACATATGCCGATCAAGAGGAGATAGGCGTTGGTTAGGCTAGAAGGGAAATTTGGCATATCTAAAACTGCCAATGCCAATCGGGGAACTACCAATACGAAGAAGGCAGAGAAAAATTACGCTATGATCTTGGATCTTGAAGATCGTGGCGAAGGAGCGCAAAGATCATGCTAAAGGGACGTGGCGATTAACCAAACGTGGGGGCGCTGGCGCTACCAGAGCTCATTTACAGAGATATGATTTCTCTCATGGTCTGGCCTTCACATTTAGGTATACAAATTAGCACATCTTGATGAATACTAGCATCGTTTCCATGGTATTTCATGGCGAACCATCAATCTAACTTGCGACTTCTATTTATCTCTTAGGTCACAAATTAAGGTTCCAATCTAAGTTCTCATCTTTTATTGGTTTCTTTCAAGGGTAGCTTACAAGGAACTTTATTAAGAACACCTTTGTGCATTTTTTTTATACCACAAGCAGTCATAAAATATCGAATTAGTAAGGCAACGGATGCAACTACAGAAATCAGAAACTGCATACAACCCCAGTAACTTGCAGAGATTTCTTCTTCTTTTTTTGGCCAGTATAAGTAGGAGTCCAAAATTACAAGCAGAATCCTCTTGTTAACCCTTAGTAACATTTTTCACCCTCTGGTTTCGAAGCATTAACTTTTCATCCCGTTTTCTCAAACTCTTCTTTTCGCAGCAGAATTCACACAATCGAAGAAAGAAAAGGATCGTAGGGATCGTCAGTGTCACCATCATCTTTGTCCTGAATCGAACAGACGGAGGTTTGTGCTTGTTCTGTGCTCAGGCAACATTTTTCCTTTCCTTTTCACTAACCTGCTACGATTGAATTTAACAAAGCCGCGCACCCTCCTTTGGTCTTAAATGTTCCTTGAAAAGGTCGCAATGCATGTGAGCTTGCTCTTTCCAGCAACGGTGTATTGAATTCGACAAAACAAAAACCGTGCTGCAATTATTCAACGCTGTACCCAGAGAAAATTCAAAAGAAAGCTCCTCCGTGCACACATCCACGTGGCTGATGAAAGCTCCTGAAATTTCATTGGGTTTGCTTCCAAATCAAAGTAGATGAGATTTTTAATGTTCTACCATGATTACTCACCCATGATGACTGATGACTGATGACCTGATGATCTTCTCTTTTCAGGTTGCTTTCCAATACATGTACGAAGAGAAAGCTTCCTCTCAACCGAAAAGATGCTTAGTATGTGGAGTACATAGAATTAGGGTTTTGCATCATTTCCCTTGATAACACGGAGCATCCCCGTGCCGTTGGGATCAATTAATCTACGGGGATGTACACAAACCGTTGTGCCCATATGCGTTGCGTAAGCTTCACCAGTACGATATCGCATGTTCAATTGCTTCCTTCCTTCCTTCCTTCCTACTCAAGTAGAAATGGCAGTTTATAATAGGGAAAGTGATGCTCTATTGCAAATTGATTTGAACGAATAAAATTCCATTATGCTCTACGAGACATCGGCAATGACCTAATTGTTGTTTTAGAAGATCCATTGTTAAATATCAGTTAGGATACATCACGTCACAACTAAATGATAGCAAACAGTAGACGATTGGTATTGTATTGGGAATTGGCGAAGTTCGTGCTTGGACATCACTAGCTAGTTGAACCTGGTCACTGGACTACTTGGGTAGGGGCCGAGTTCAAGTTATATTGGGATGAAGATCCTTTTCTCCCAATGAAAAGATATGACACTAATGGAAGCACCGGCCAGGATAGAAGATTTTTGTTCCTGATCTGACTAGAATGGATTTACTTCTATGACCTTTTTTATTCTAAATAGTGAGCGCCAAGTTAGAAATTTATTACACTTATTGACTCCACGTAATTGACAGATAGAAAATTAGTACGTCTTCCAGATTGTTCTTATTTTGGACTGAACTTGCACCAATTATTATTCAAACACATGATTAAAATTAAAAAAAAAACAATATTACCAATATCAACATCAATGCTCATAAATAAAGATGTAGCAATGTTAACATCTTGCCGTAAGCACACAATAAAAAATATAAATCATAGAGAAAATAATGCTTCGGAAATTTCTGAAATCCTCTCAATCATTTTAGACGGTAAATTTACAACGTTGAGGAGGAATCTAATTTCATTTTTCTCCTTTTTTCTTCCTTTTCTTTGAACTGATTTTCTTCTTTCCCTCCTCCTTCTTGAGTCTTCATGTACAGTCGCCGCACCACCCGCCGTCCCATCCCACCGCTACAAGCCGCCCCTCCGTCATCATTGCAGCCTCAAGCAAGTCCCTAAGGCAAGCGATTTCCCAATGCTTGGTTGAGAAATGGCTGAGGATGGTGGACGGTGATCGAAATGAGAGGGGGGTCGGGGGTCAAGGGATAGTTGAGGTGGTTGAGCAATGGAGAATGCAGCTGAGCCAGCGATGCCAACAATACTAATAATGGTAGTGACATTTTCATAATAATTCAATTCTTTCACTGATTGAATCAAAGTTAATGACGATTTGGGCTGGCACGAACTACAAATACGAATACAATGCGCCAACATTGCTGACCCCTCGACGCAAGTTAGGGTAGAGAGAGAGAGAGAGAGAGAGAGAGAGAGAGAGAGAGGAGGATCAGTAAATCTATGCCCTTTAATGAATTATTCTATTAGGTTTTTAAGGGGAAAATTGTCCAAAAATTTTTAAACCTATTGTACATTTGCCAATTCAGTCATAAATCTTTTAACTTTGCAAATTGAGTCCAAAACATTTTCACTTCTTGCCAATTCAGTCCATCCGGCTAATTTTGGCCGGAAAATGCTAACGTGGACACCAGCGGTGCCATATAGAACTACCGACGTTGACATGGACAATTTTTAATAATATCTTTAATTTTTTTAATTTTTTTTTGTTTTTTCCCTTTTTTTCTTTTCTTTTTTTTTCTTTCTGGCTTTTTCCTTAGCCTTTTCCGGTGGCCGGCCACTGGCCATAGCCGGCCGGCCGGCCTTACCCGCCACAGGTGAGGCCTGGCTAGGTGTCGGCCAAGCGACGACGACACTGGGCAAGGCCGCCCTGGCCCCGGCGAGGGTCGACCTCGCCAGATCTAGCGAGGGGAGCCCTCGTTGGGGCTTGCCCTCGCCCAGGCAAGCGTCGGTGTCGCCTCTGGCTGGGCGAGCGACAGCCGGCCACCGGCCACAAGTCGACGCTCGCCCGACTAGGGGCGAGGGCCGGCCTCACCATATCTGGTTTGGTTGAGGCCAATCCTTGCCTAGGCGAGGGCTCCCCTCGCCAGATCTGGCAAGACCGGCTCTCGCCCGACGTCGTCGTCGCTCGGCCGATGCCCGGCGAGGCCGCCTTGGCCTGGGGGAGGGTCGGCCTCGCCCAGGCAACCCTTGCTGGGCCACACCTAGGCGAGGGTTCCTCCTCGCCCAGCTGGGCCTCGCCTGTGGCAGGCGAGGCCAGCCGGCCGGCTATGGCTGGTGGCCGGCCACCGGAAAAGGCCAAGGAAAAAGCTATAAAAAAAAGAGGAAAAAATAGAATATTAAAATATTATTAAAAATTGTCCACGTCAGCGTCGGCAGTCCTACGTGGCACCGCCAATGTCCACGTTAGCATTTTCCGGCCAAAATTGGCCGGATGGACTGAATTGGTAAAAAGTAAAAAAATTTAGGACTCAATTGGCAAAATTAAAAAGTTTAGGACTGAATTGGCAAAAGTGCAACAGGTTTAGGACTTTTTGGACAATTTTCCCGGTTTTTAAGGGAGGAAAATTTAAAATTAAAATTTAGCCAATTCTTTTTAGATTGCCCTCTATGGGTTTTGAAACCAAAACAGTTCTTGTAGAGTTTATTTTGGAAAAATGCCAAAAATATATCGGGCCTTTCAACCAATGAAAATAGAAAGTACTTGAGTTGATGGTTCGAAGACGGTTTTGCACCATCAGATCAATTATTCTGGTATCCTTAATTACGAAAAAGGTAATGATGACGTGACGGCACTGTACTCCAAATGGAACATTGGCTTCTCCATCTTTAGATTTCCACCTTAAATGATATGAGTAGATTTGTTTTTAAGAAAAAGAATTAATGCTCTCTCAACTTGTGATATGAATTGTACCGTTAGTTAATAATACTATTAAGTTAGCAATGCTCTTACAGAAATGAAATTTTCTTTCCAAACATACCCATCTCCATGTCTTAAATTTTCTTATCCACCCAAAACACTCAAAACCAAATCACTGAAACCCTAAGCAAGGCAATGCAACGAGCCTGTAAGGAAGAGCAATCTGGTCCTTTCAATGTGGGCAATTCCTTAGAGATATATAAATCGCAGTACCCAAAAAAAAATAAAAAAAAAAAGGAAAATGTAAGTGAATGAAAAACGCTGTATGTTATCGGTATTTCCCATTTATTTAACATCGTTTCTATCTCTTCGAGCTCTTTACTATCGAAAAGAAAAGAAAAGAAAGGAATATTTCCCACCCAACATTGGTGGGTAAATTTTACAGAGCTCCAAGAGGGAAGAGGCCGCAGTTGACAGCATATCCCACCCACCACTGGTGGACCTTTAAAAGCCCCGTGCTCGTGCAGCATTTAAGGAATGCACGCTGGCTCTTCACTTCCGGTGCTGCGAACCTTCTACTTCTTCATTTTCAGGGAAACACATTGGTGCAGGGGCTGCTGTTACCATGTGCTATTCCCCACATCCTGCTACCCTAAATTTTTATCACTGGATTTGCACCATGTGGCCATTAAACACCCTACAGCAAAAGGATCTCTTGCTCTCTAACTAATTTTTGAACAATCAAAAACTCTAAACTAGTATACATGTAACAAGTTTACCCTCCATTAGTTTTTGTTAACTTGTACCATTGAATAACCGAGTTTAGTGACACGTGGAACTTGATGGATGTACTAGTTTGGGGTTATACCCTCCGTTTGCCACGAATATACCAGTTTATGATTTTTTGAGGTATTAATCCAACTTAACGAAAACTAACGGAGTCTTAATATGTCACAAATGTACCAATTTGAAGTTTTTGGCTTTAAAAAAAAAATTAGTTTGGGATACATTTGTTACAAGTATATCAATTTGGATTTTTTGTGGTCGAAAAATTAATTTTTAGTAAATTTGTCGTAGATGTACTAATTTTGGATTTTTTTGTGGTATTAACCCTTGATTTTAAAACAATTTTCGATCGAGAGAGTACTTCTTTTTGCAAAGTATGTTTCCACCCTCAAAACAAGCATAAAATTTTGAAATTTGAGGGGAAGCTGATGTTTGGGTTACTAGTATAACAATCTTTGGGCCACTTCTAAGACATAGTTTTTTGAATGATTGGACCCCACAATAATTTATAATTATTTATTTATTTATTTCTTTTTGTGACACAACATAGGCAGTTGATATCAGTGTAGAATAAGGACGGACACGTAAACATGTCTCCTAAAGTCTATAATAAAATGAAAGTCCATGGGTTAAAGATCGAAAGGTTGGGAGCAAATACGGTATGTTATACCACCCCAAAGTTTCAATAGGGTTTTACCAAATTATCTCAAATTTGGGTTTGTGTGTGGGTGCGCGCGGTGGGAATTTATTTTTTCGGAATCAATGTTTTTCTTATTAGACAATCCACTATTATCGAATGTTTAAGCTACTAAAAAAATGTGTTAATTATACCACATTTCTTAAACTCCTCACATGTAAGTCCGGCTACACGTCAAACACAATATACGAACAATGTAACCACGTCAAATCGAGAAACGGGAGATAAGATAATGAAACAAAACAACAAGCAGAATAAACATAAGAGAAAATGCAGGGATCCAAAACCCAGGTCAACCGTAACCATTAAAAAATGGCCAACAATTTATATGTAACGTATATCATAACATTTCTTACACGTGTACAGCCGCTTTTATTTTTTTATTTTTTTTCAACTATGCACAAGAATAACTAGAAATATAGTTTTTAGAGTGGCTCATAGAAAAAAGATGATAACGGAAATTTTCCATGAAGCGCCCTAAATTTTCGGAGTAATAGGTATGTGACCTTGAAAATTTTAATCATTGTGTGTTGCTCTCCTAAAGTTTCATTTTGGAATAAAATTGTACTTTCTCATGTAATATCTGTTTTATGGTGAGTTGACTACTATGGATAGAAAGTAATTGCAAATAAAGTATAGAGAAAACAAGAAAACAAAAGCTAAACAATTTAGTATCATTGTAATATAAAAAGAAACTAATTACAACGATAAATATAATAATATTACCACCTTAACTTTCGTTTGTGGAATTCAACACTCCAACTTCTAAGAACTTAATTTCTAAATGTCCTCTTTGACAGATGTATAACATTATATAAAATGAGGAAAAAAAAAAATCCAAAGTCAATATGAGCTTGTTTCGAGAATTTTTTTTTTTTTTTACATTACCGTAACCCGGACATGATGAATCTTTGATTTAAAGATTGATATATTTTTTAAATAATTATTGGAAGGGAAATCGCTAAGCTTAAAATTTTTAAAAAGAATGACTTATGAAGTCAAAAAAATTTCCCCAAAGAGTACAAATTTGAAAGAGAAATATGAAATCAAGGCGACAGGATATCATCTTCCTCTTTTTTTGGATTATTGTTAGTTTATTATTGATTTTTTATCATACTTGAAAAAGATTAAAAAATATTTTCTTTATCATTTATCTTTTTGTTAGTTTACTATATTTTTTTCTTTTCCATATTTCATTAGTAATTTATTGATTGTTTTTAAAAGCAATTTAAGAATCAGAGAGATATTTCTTTATGGGAAATGTCTCTAATTGACGGGGAGTAATTGCTTGTAGTAAAATGAAAGTTCATGGGGGTAATATATAAAAATTGAAAGCTCAAGAGCAAATGGGATATCCGTACCACCCAAAATCTCAAGCGAGTTTTACAAAATTATCCCTCGATATGTGTTGTGCACACGTGTGCGCCCATGGTGAGGGCTGCTTATTTCTTTAGAATTGTTGATTTCTCTTATTAGAAACCCGTTTTCATTTAACCTATTAGGAAATTGGTTACTAATGTATATTGAGCATTTTTTTTATACTTCTCGCGCAAATCCTATCAAATATTTCTATTTCTCCTTTGAATTACTCAACTATATATCCTATGAATTTCATTTTGCACCGGAAACTATTCTAGAAGAGGTTCGAATCCGTTCCGTTCGGATATTGATCGGTCTTGGCTTGACATGGTTTACGCGTTACTGGTTCCCGGAAGAGTTAATATCTCCATTAGCTAACATTTTTTTTTATACTTCTCACGCGTAATTTCAATAACACATCAAACACAACATGTGAACAATATAATCACATCAAACAGATCATGGGAGATAAGAAAAACAGATGGAATCACAAGCATAATAAAGATGAGGATAAATGCAAGGTTCCGATATCAAGTGTCAACCAGAACCATTAGAAAATGGGCTAACAATACATATACATACAATGTACACGCTTATTTATGGTCATCCGATGCTACACTGCCTACTTGGTTATAGTGATGCTATAATATAGTGCATGTGATTGCTACAGTACAATGCATGGGATGCTGTAATTTGCCGACATGATTGTCTTTTCGGTTATAGTTATGTTACACCACATTGCATGTAATTGTTACAATACAATCCATGTGATGCTATAGAGATCTTCCGCTCTTCTACACTAGTTGATGTGACTAGCTTTGATGGAGGTTGTCTTCCACTAATGCACACATATTTGATTCCTCATCTTTTGAGAGATTTACGGAAGGCATGATGTCATAACAATATATATATACATATATATATATTTGACAAAAAAGAAGAAGTATATACATGTATATATATGTATATGACATTACTTCCATGTGTACAACAGTACTTCTCTTTTCTCTTCTTTTTTTAACCGTGCGCGGAAATAACAAGGAATATCAGAAATCAATGTGGACGGAACCTTAGGATTTCTCCAGTGAACGATGACAAAGGCTCATCATCATATGGGGAGTTGGTGCTGACAATGAAGTTGCTGAGGAGGACCACAATTTGACAATGTCCATGTCCATTGCACAAATTATTGAATCCACCGGTCATCGTTCCTCAATGTTATGTTCCCTCGGAGCACCGTGGGGTGCCACCATCGTCGCGCTCCTGCCCCACCATCAAAGCCCCTCGATTGGCTCTACAGTCACGTCGCCACCATCCATGCTGATAATGAAAAGATATGGGCCTCTGTCCTTTCCCATAAAGGAGTTCTTCCTCTCTTTTTTAGAGTTGTTTGGTGTTTTTCCATGTTTTGCAAGCGTAAATGAGAGTTCCCACCAAGTTACTACAAACTCATGTGTTGAAATTATGTAGTCCGCGTCTTAATAAATGCTTTCTAGGGTTTACTTGACAACTAAATAGGAATTTCAATGAAGTAACCAATCGGATTCTTTTCTTAACTCTCAACTAATCGAATTCTTATTATCATTTTCCGACATTTGCATATGCCATATAACCACAACCACGCTCCAGCATTTGCAAGATGTTCTCTCCATTTCTTGTTTGTCCCTTCTTGTTGCTATCGTCGCTACTGAAGAGTGACATTCTGCACTATTTTCTTTTGTACCCATAGATAGCAACTTATCAACAGGTTATTGAATAGTCAGTAGGAACACGTGGATTAATCCGGCGTTCGTTTTATGCAAACCATTCAGAAAGCCGGCATGGTAATTTCAAAAGCTCGATGGTAGAAACTATGCTATTCAAGGATGGTACGATGCTATATCTCGACCTCTCGGTATTTCCTCGGACATTTGATGTAAACGTACAGATGACTCCATATGACCCGGGCAAAGAAGGATCGATATAATTTTCATATAGTTCGTCTACAGTACTCAAAGGACATGGACCCAGAAGTACGTGGAAAAAACCTAATGTCAAGCATCGTGCAGGTCACCTGCACAGCCGAAGGGAGAGTTATAACCATGCATCATTGGACTGGGGTGTCGGCTCCTGAAGTCGGCAACTCTATCATTACTCTTGTCTTCCCCTTTCCTCTTATTTTGGCCAGAGAAATGTTTGAGCTTCTCAGAGCTAACAAGAAACGACGACTTTTGTCCTCATTCATTTTCTAGGACGGAAGTGGTTAAAGACCATTAGCGACCACATGAGTCCGTGAAGATTTTATAAGCATAAATCAATGGGGCAGGTAGATATGCCCACGAACGATGTCCTGCATCATATCACAAGTCATTTTTACTAGATTACACAAACAAATGAATGGGGCAGGCAGATATACCCACGAACGATGTCCTGCATCATATCACAAGTCATTTTTACTAGATTACACAAACTATGAATTCAAGACTCGTGGTACCCTCTAAAAACTCTAATTGCGAGAGCTTTGATCGACAGAATTAATCTAGCACCGAATTTAATGTTCCCCCGCAAACACGCACCTGCTGATTGAGACAATACGCAGCACGTCCCTGCCCAGGAGCTGTAAGCATTCTAAAGCACATAAACATTGATGAATGCATCCCCTGAATTATAAATTAGGCCATGTCCATCTCTAGGGTCCTGAGAGATATTTCAGCTTTCTATATCCTCCAAGCAGAAGTCGTGTATTCCCATGAAACCTAACAACCCCGAGACAGATCTAATCATGCATCACATAAAATCGCACAACCAGGAGACAGGTCAGAAGTATGTCCATTTTTTTCCTAGGTAATTAATAATATAAAGCGACACAAAACAACATTTTTAGATTACAAACGTTGTATACATATTAATCATCACGTGACCCCCATATGGCTGGTCACTTGATTTGATAAGACGTTAGATGTTGTCGCCATGCCACATGCAGGTCAAGTTAAAATACTCGAAAAGAAATTGAAGGATTTCAAAGTTACATTTCTTTTAGATGGGTACTAATTTCACTAATTGAAGCTAACTCTACATGTTACAAAACCGTTGCCCATTGATAATATATTCCTAATACTCCTCAGAAGCAAGATTTAGTTGTATTTTGCAATATGAAGATGTTTTACTTAAACTTCATCATGAGTACACTTGGCAACAACTTAGAAGGTCTTATGAAAGAGCTTGTATTAATAAATATATAAAGATGTTGATAAATTGCATTTCTCTTCTCTACACAATATACACCCCATATGTATCTCAAAATATATTTGGATTGAAATTCTTCATGGGTTATACAAAAAAAAATGTTGTGATTATTATCATGTCTGTAATATGATACCGTACCGAATTTGGGAGATCTTTATCAATCTATTTAGAAGTTTGAATCATTCATGTTTTTCATATTTAAAGACACCGATGTGCCTCCCAATCTAGTACATCCAAGAAAAACCTTTTGTGCTATTGAGTACACTATCGTTGTATCAATTTATGCCTAAACACCGTCCTTGTACAGCTGAGGTTCGCTCCACTCTCAATTTAAGAGTAAATCGACTCAATCTATCTCATAATGTATTTCAACTATTGATCAATCTATTAAGAAGATGCGTCATATGTGTTAGTGAAAGTTCAAATAGAGTCAATTTCTCGATAATATAATCTTTCACCTATTGGTTTTCCTTTTCTCATACTTAATTGAATGGATTCCCAAATGGGTAAGAGACAAACTCTTAAAGCAAATTGACTAGAAAATAGGATTATAAGTTGAGAGGAACAGATCAAAGTATTAAGTAGTAGTTGAAAAATGAAAGTTCACCGAACGCGCAATTAAAAGCTAATAAACAACAAGAGCTTTTTTCTCTGGAATGTAAATTGGAGATTGACTTGGGCTTCTGACCGTTCGCATCTCTTGAAATGAGACTTGACTAATTCAGACGGACCGATGGTGCGATACAATGACTAGGACTCTGCTTTTGAGTTTCATTTAAGGCATCGGTTCCTCCGTGACACAATCTTCAAGGACTAAGCCACGATGTATAGTTCCTTCCAAACCCTCTATCCCACGCGACCGTTCCACCAAGAAAACGATTCGATTGACTCCGATAAGATTGAATCTGACACTTGTTAATTTGCTCCTGTTAGTGTACTAATTCCGAGTCTCCCAATTGAATCGCTTGTGGTTAGCGAATTGAAATGGGTTGTTAAAAGAAAATTGACGACCACGCAAAAAGTCTTCTTGGTTTCGAAAATGAGGTGCTCGGAGTTACGGTTCCAATACCCGGCAAAGTCAGGAGGCTTTCCATTTTTTAAGTCCATGGGAGTTCCAAGAGTTATGGAGATAGTGATATGAAAACCACCGATATCATGTCGATGGTCCCAAGCCATCGAGGTCGATGCTTGTTAGATGCACATTATTAATGGCACGGAGAAAAATGAATGAGCTTTGCCAGTTCTATTGAATTACCAAGGCATACATGCGAGCTTTTATGATTTCTCATTATTGAGGTAACATCATTTCATGGTTAAATTCTAGAATTAAGTATACTAAGAGTGCCGTAACTTTTGGACGACACTCACTGGAGTGCCATTATTTTTCTTTTGTTCACTTTAGTACCACATCAGAATAAAATCGATCATTTGAGTGCTATTTCCAACATGGATTTTTTTAGTTTTTCTTAATTGTCTACGTCAGCGCTGATAATACCACATAAGACAACCTTAGCTCTTTTCTACCTTGAAAGTTCAACTCCAAATTACTGGAGCTCCCCAAGAGGCAAATCGCCAATGACACTTATCAAATTTGTGATACTCAAGTAAGAGCCGTATGAAGTTATGGCATTTCTAATATACATATCCCAAAAATCTAATACATGTGTCCATTGAAGGAGTGATAATTTTAATATTTGAAAAAATTATCAATTTAGTCTTAGACATATTATACTGATGTCAATTGAGTTTTAACTTTTCATTTTTGTCAATATAATCATACACATTTGCACAATATTTAATTGTAGTCTTCCATGTCAATTGTCAACGCAAATTGTGACGTAGAAATCAACAAATTGCCCAATACGCCACTTAGGATGGCTAGTGATGACTAGACTAGTGTCAGCAATTTTCATTAGCAATTGATGGGGAAAGACTATATTGAAATATATCTAAAAGTTTAGAACTACATTAACAAAACTAAAAAGTATGGATGATTAATTGGATTAATCAATTTTTAACAGAAAAATTATGACAATTGCAATTGCATTATAAGACAATCCAAGCAAACCATTGGTAAATACATATTTTTCGTCAATTCTACATGCATCAAAATTTCCAAAGAAAGAGAAGTAAAAAGGGTGAGAATAATCTTAAATCTGAGACCGGCAAGAGATATTGTGGTCAATTTAATGTAATAAAGGGCGTCGGAAGCCAAAAAATGAATGGAATAAGCACGAGCCTTTATGCGTTTATCCTTTTAATATAATTGCTCATGTAAATGTTAAACCTAACTTACTTATTTATTTTTGAGTTGATATGAGTAAAATAAGGAGAGAGTATGATGGGTATCTAGATACAAGAGTCGTACAGCGGTTGGGAAAAAGGAAAGGCGAATGAGGCAATTTATGATTATTACTACTTATGTATTAGTACATAATAATTTTTTTGATAATATTTTATTGATCTTTGTTGAAAATTAAATTTAAAATATTTTGGATTTATATGCAATGTGCCTCATTCATAAGAAATACCTAGTTTTATATATATGGTTCTCACTTCTATTAATATGTCTTATAAAGAATTAATTAATGCAACGTATTTGTCTACGTGGGACCCTTATGGTAAAGTTCAGAGGGCTAGCTATATTGATTGGCCCTACCCAACCTTTTCACTTATAAATAAAAATGTTTGAAATATTGACAACATAAATGTCATCACTTTCGTACAACGCTCACTTGAGTACCATAATTTTTTTCCCGCTCACTTAAGTCTCACATCAAAGTAAAATCGATCATTTGAATATCATTCCTGACAAATCGTCTTCCATGGATTTTTTTTTATTAATTTCCATTTCAATGTGGATTTAATTTTGGGAATATCTCAAATAAGAGTCTTAAATGCCATCGTTTTTTCAAACATTCTCAAATAAAGACCTAAAGTAACCTTTATGTCAAATAATGGCCTAAAGTGGTTGTGTCAGTTTCAAATAAGGGGCCGAAGTGATTATGATATTTTCAAATAAAAGCTAACCTTGCCGATCGCTAGCCAGCTAAATTCTGGCTAGTCAGAGGCATTTTCGTCAAAAAACAATTTTATTTTAATTTTTTTTCTTTTTTTTTTCTTTTCTTTCCAATGAGGGCAACTCTGGCCTAGCCCTCATCGGGCATCACCAGTGGCCAACTACTAGCCACCAACAAAGTGGAAAGGGATAACCAAAAAAAGGAAGAAAAAAGGAAAAACTCAAAAAAGGTAAAGGATGAAAATGCCCTGACCACTTGGAAAGTCAGGCCCTTCTTTGAAAATGACGTAGCCATTTCGGCCCTTATTTGAAACAAAATCCACTTCATATCCTTATTTAAAGAAATGATAACACTTCAAATCTTTATTTGGAACGAGGTCCACTTCAAGCCCTTATTTGAGAAAATGAGAGTACTTCATGACCTTATTTAAAATTTCCCTTAAATTTTTTATTAATTGTCCACATTAGCGTTGGCTATATCACGTAGAACAATCAGCATCAATGTCTAATTTTACAACGAAACAAGTCGCTGATGGCACTAAAATAATCAATTTTTCAAATTTAAGGTACTCAAGTGAGCAAAAAAAAGTGCACTCAAATGAGCGCCGTGTGAAAGTTATAATACTTCTAGTATACTTATCCCTAAATTCCACGATTCATATGAGATTAACTACTCTTCTTAATCCATATTGTAAAAGGTACATTTGTTTCGTAAAAAATCATTTGCTTGAAAAATATTTTTGAACAACAATCGCTTGTATCACTTACAGAAGTGAATTTGTGAAATGTACTTTCCTCATCAACAACAATATTTAGACATAATTTGTTATCAACAATAAAAGGATTTTGCGTCGGCTAATTTTTCTAGCAATATAAATAATCATTTTTTAAGAAAGTATCTCCCAAATTATTGATATTTCATAACCAAATGTGACACTTTTCTTGATTCTTTTTCTTATTATAATTCAAGAGCACGAATATAGACACCCAATCACTCGTTATAAATCTTGAAGCGAAAGTTAAAAAAATTACTTTTCGCTTGAATTTAATTCTAAACAAACAAGTTTTATCATATCAGATTGCAACAATCCAATTACCCAATGAAAAATCCAAAAGATGACCTAGAAAGAAAGTCACCTGTATAATGTTTGCTATGTCGTGATCCAAAAGTTCATCATCACTCCGTAGCAAACCATTAAAATCTTATCAGATCGAAAATCTACTTGAGTGAGATTTCACATTTCAAGACGGAAATATCAAAGCTTGAGGATTGCGAGAACCTTGAATGGTCCTAAATGAATACGATAATCCCCTTGTAGATCGAAATGAGGATGGGGTCTGTTTGACTGTTCAGTCGTAGATCCTTCATGTTTGGAGGGCGCAGGAAGCTGCGAAGATCGTCTGCCAATGACTGACAGCGATGGTGTCACTGTCGTCCTCTGTGGGGTCAGACTTCATGGCGGAGTTGGTCCAGAGCCAACTGTTTGCGTCCCTTCGCGTCACTACTTTATCCCTCTTTTGTTCTTTAGCCAAAGTTGAGTTGATTCACGTCTATATATTTTTATTTTTATTTTTTTTAAATTCTATTAATTTATATCACGGTTTAGGCAGTACGAATCCACAAGGTATCATCTGAAATTCTCAATGAAACGACGTACTTGTAAATATAGTTTCCATCTCATAAAAGAAAAGAAAAATCCGGCGTATAGTTTATATATTGAAACTTCTTTCTCGAGGTGTAGAAAAAGCTTTCATAAGTAGGCTTATCCACTCTTTACTTTGATGGTTATCGAGAGAGCGGGTTGTTAAATCTTCAAAGTGAAAGTGGACAGACCGACTCGTGAAAATTTTCTCTCATACTGACGGTGTATAATTTCATATTCCTTTCAATATCTGAACAACTAAATTCACGTTCTTATTCCCTTCCAACTAGTTGGGAAAGGGCCTAAAAGACAACCGCTGTATGAACTTGATTTACGCTCGGTAGTATGGTACAAGATATGTGCATCGAGAGCAAGGTAGAGGGGACATTAAAAGAATCCGGAAAAAGATAGTAATTAGATGAAAAAACTGAGGTGATGTTTAAATTATCTCATCGATGTTAAGAAAATGTCGACGAAGAGCATTTTTCGGGAGCACTTTTATTAAATTAATAAGCAAAAAGCGTCTCTAGCAACTGTACACGAGCATGCAAAGCGAAAGGAGCATGGGCAAATTGGAGTGAGATGTTTGGGTGTAGTTTATACTTCCCATTGACAGGAAAACATGAGAGTCCCACTCCTCAGTGAGTAGGCAGGGGTTTACCGACCACCCTAATGGGGGTTTAGGAGATAGCACCCTCGTTCTTCAAAGGACTTTTATAACTTGAGCCCATATTTTATTGATAATTTAGACTTGTACCCATGGATAACTACTACTCCCTATATATGCTCTCCCTCTCTCTTGTAATTAAAAATTATAATAGAGAGTTGAGATGTGCTAATTATAGTAAAATCATATCCTAGATGTAATCCTAATTTAAGGGTGAATCAAGATAAACATTATGCATCGATTTCTCTTTTTCGCTTCTACTCTCTAATTCGTTGTGTTTGTGCATCAAATCCTAACATGAGAGGTTCTTGTTAAGGAAATAAAAGAGGAGCAGGATAGCAAAAATCAAAACATCAAGAAGCTCAATGCTCGATGGTGTACCAAGGCGAAAGCATATGGCTAGCAATCTCGACTGCGCTCTTTATTCAATTCCATTGTTCCAAAATGCATCATTGCTTTCTCAATTCGTACTCATGAACTCACGGATCATCCTTTTGTGTTCTTTCCTTTTACCCCTCCTGGATTCGTGTAAGTGCACGAATGAACGGGCGACTTCCTACCAAAAATCTTCTGGAGAAGGGGTTAGATCATATTAAATTCAAAGGAAAGGGTTCAATTCAATGATGATGAGGCTGTGTAGCCCCTTCATTAATTGTTGGAGGTCACTCTTTTAAATGGAAGATGCTGTTCTATTACCTCTTCGCTCCGCATCAGCCATTCCTCGATCCATCGCGACGCCCAGTGCATGCAGCAATCGACCAACCGTTCTCAGTTCTTCACCGACAGTCTGCATTATGCGCAGTGCTTCTGTTGAACGAAGTCATGTCATCAGGTGGATGCGACAGATTGAACACTGGTATTCGAGAATTACCATGTCTAAGCAAAAACAAGTTCTAAACTTATTGCACTTGTACTAATTCAATCTCAAATATTTTAATTTAGTCAATTCAATTCTAAATCTTTCAATTGCGCCGATCTAATCCTAAATCATTTAACAAATTATCGATTTAGTCATTTCAATTAAAATTGGGCAGCAAAATTATTCACGTTAACACTAGTTGTGCTATGTAAAATAGTGGGTGTTGACTAATTAAAAGGTTTAAAATTGAACTGACACAAGTGTAATATGATTAAAACTTTTTGATAATTTTCCTCATTTATAACTATAGATTACTTTATACATTCCTACTACTCAAGTTTTCAGCTCATGTGAGATAAGAGAATACGATGATCTCAAAGTTCGCCTATTTTGGTGGAATTCTTTGTCGTTGGAGATGAATATTTTGGAAAATATTTTTGTAAAAATAATCAATTGTATCTCTTGAAATTATAGATTCATGAAAAATGTTTCATTATTGACTATAATATATGTTTAAACATTTTCGTGGACAATAAAACTTTCCTTATTCTTTTTTTTTATAAGCAATACAAATGATTTCAAAAAATATTATCCAAATGATTCGTTTTTCATGAAACAAATACGCCCTTAAATCTCTTGTAATATTCTTGACAAAGCCCACTTCTACTTATTTTGTGTTCATGCAATGATAGAGAAACGTACTTTTACTTAAGCGGTTCAATTCCCTCACGTTATAGATCCTTCTTTTCAACATTAAGTAAATCAATTTTCTAAAATATTTTGTATATCCCGACATTATAAATTCATAATAGGAAAGCCCATTTTTCCATATAAATCCTTTTCCAGAAAAGGATTCTCCTAAGGTGCTCTAGACTATCATACTCCATAAATATATAGTCATATATGTCCTCATTTCTGGTGGGAAGAAATTTTTCTCCTAACCAGCTTTGATTGGTAGGTTTTTCCAAAATATTTTAATCCAATTCATCCAAATTGAAAAAAAAAAGTCATATATGTCGTCATTTCTATGGAGGTGGTTGGAGACGAAGGAACACACGGTAGCAATGGATGGTGCTATATAGACTAGAGGGAGAATGAAAAGAAAGAGGAGATGGGGATGTGGGCTGGCGTGTGGTTTAAGAGGAAAGTTGTCCAAAACGTCTTATATCTACTGTACAAATGTTAATTCAATTCTAAACCTTTCAATTGTACCAATTTAATTCTAAATTTTTTTACAATTTGCCAATTCGGTCCTAATCTTTCAATTATGTCACTTTAGTCCTAAACCTTTCGAAAATTTGTCAATGTAGCCTAAAACATTTTAACAAATAATCAATATAGTTCTTCTAGCTAATTTTTTTTAGAAATCGTTGATGAAAGGTCCATTCAGTGCTAGCCATCCTATATGGCGGGAACAAAGCTAATGTGGATGATATGATTTCTTAGTTTTTTTAAAAAATTTCAAATTCTTTATTGATTTTTTAAATTTTCTATTCTTCTTTTTCTTCACAGGGCTTGGGGAGGAGGGGGGGGTTCATCATCCCAACCACCGGGTGGGGGCTGGCAACACCCACCAACCCCAGGGTAAGAGCTACAAAACCTTCATTGGCCGCAAGTGAGGGTCACAACCCTCGCTAGCCCTCACCGTGACAAGCACCCTCACCGGCCATAGCGAGGGTGAGTGAGGGCTGTGATGCTCATTGTGGCTCACAAGGACCTAGGCAAGGGCTCACACCACCCTTGTTGGCCATAGCAAGAGCTCGCTAGCCCTCTTCGAATCCAGCAAGAACCACTATGCCCTTGCCAGATGTGGCGAGATGAGGGCATCACAATCCTCACCCAGGGGCTAGCAAAGGGCACCGGCTCTTGCCCAATGGCCAGTGGAGGTTGTTGGCCTTATGAAGAAAAAAATGAAAGAAAGGAAAGGAAAGGAAAGAATATAAAAAAAATTTTAAAAAAATCCCATGTTAACGTTGGATGCATTACGTAAAGCGACTAACGTTGATTCCAATCAAAATTGGTCGAAATGACTACATTGACAATTTGTTAGCAAGTTTATGATTAAATTAGCATAATTGAAAGTTTTAGAATTACATTGGCCACCGTATAAGGGGTTTAGGACTGAATTGACACGATTAAAATGTTTATAACTAAATTAGCCGTTATACAATAGGTTTAGGATTTTTTGGACAATTTTTCCATGGTGTAAGAGTTGGGTTTTGACTATGTTCATTTTTCTATGTTTAGTTTATTAATCGCTTACATTCTCTTAAAAGTTAGAATAAAGGAAAAGGCCTCCAATCAAGGATGAGAAGAAAATTAACCTCACAAACATAAGTCGTGCTAATAGTTTAAGTAAAGCATCAACCAAGACGCTTTTATAGTCTCTCGAGAGATCAATTTTTTTTTATCTTAACCGATTGTAATCACACGCGGTTGTTGTGAATTTCTTGCAAAAACATGGTAACACGACGAAAACTAGAGAGGGTCTTTTTGATGGCAGGGCCGAGAGCTTTTTTTTGTGTGCTCAAAATAACCAACCTCCCGAAAAAGGTTCGTACAAACATCACGAAAGCTTCCTAAGCCTAAGATTTTTCCATCAGCCAATGAAACCGGATTTCAAAAGTACCACAGTTGCGTGGCCAGCTGCCAGACTCACGATGTGGAGAGCACATCGGAGGCGTGTATAGGAAGTGCTGCTGTACACTACAGATACCTTTTCCAAAAATTACATTCATCTCTCTCGCCTATATATATCTCCTCCATCTTCACTCTGTCAATCTATATCTCTCTCTCTCTCTCTCTCTCTCTCTCTCTCTCTCTCAATCAAGATGGTGCAATCAAAGAAGTTCAGAGGAGTCAGACAACGTCACTGGGGCTCTTGGGTCTCCGAAATCCGCCACCCCTTGCTGTAAGCCTTGCCCCTTTTGTTCATCACCGATTTGGAAACGCCGATGTTTTGTGGATGTCTGAACTTTGTGGCTCAATTTCCGGTTATTACAGGAAAAGGCGAGTCTGGCTTGGCACTTTCGATACGGCTGAGGAAGCAGCCCGCGCCTACGACCAGGCTGCCGTCCTCATGAGCGGCCGCAATGCCAAGACCAACTTCCCCGTCTCCCAGGCCCCACCTGCTGCCAACCCTACAACGTCCCCCGCCTCCGCCGCCGCCGCCGCCGCCGCACCGCCAATCAAGGGCCTCTCGGAGGTCCTGCACGCGAAGCTCCGGAAATGCAGCAGGCAGCCGACGGCGTCCCTGACATGCCTGAGACTCGACACCGAGAGCTCCGACATCGGCGTGTGGCAGAAGCGGGCAGGCCAGAGGCCGGACTCCAACTGGGTCATGACCGTACAGCTCGGAACCAAGAAGCCGAAGGGCAACGAGCCGAATTCGGACGATTCCGAGGGCGTTGTGTCGGAGCCGGAACGAAGAGGGCGAGATGCTATGGAGGAAGAGCAGAGAATCGCATTGCAGATGATTGAGGAGCTCCTCAACAGTGATTGTCCCGAGGGTGAGGATTGCTTTTCTCCCTCTAGTCGCCAAGAGTGAAAAAAAAGGATACCAAAAATCAAATACTTATTTACAGACATATATATGTACTATTTAAGATTTTTATTTCATCCATCATAAAATTTGCTCGCCAAATAGTAAATAATGCGAGCATGTAATTCTAAACTCGCGCGCACCATAAGTATGGCCCGTGGAAAAGGATAGTCTTATATAATTCGGTGGATGGAATAAAAATCTTATAGTTTCCATTGTTCGTATAAAATGACAGTATGACTTTGTACTACTGTAAACTTACTATAGTGCTCGATAATGTGTGAAAAAAGGATAAAGTAAAAAAAAAAAAAAAAAAGCAGAACGAGGAACTCTGCTGCTTATGTCCTTCTCCACTATGATTGTTTACCATGATGTATGAATGTTCGGAAATTTCCAAGTCTAGCAATTCGAAAAGTAGTTTGCTCCAATTTATGCCGTGTTCTGCAAGTTAGGGCTTCGAAATCCACGTGAACTCGCTCTTTTCTCCTATTGACCAAGACATGAGGGAAAGAAAAAGAAAGGTTTTCTTATTTACATAGCGAACGGGAGAGATGGGTGATCAGTCTCCATATCAAATGCAGTAGAAGAATTTACTCAAATGCTAAGTTTTTCTTGAGATTTCATGGATATGGTAGTTTGTTGAATGAAAAGCTTCGTAACAAGCACTCAATGCTCCGGCTTAGGATAATTTTTCTTTCCGACTTTGTCACCTCCTCTCACCCAGCATCTAAAAGGCATGTGATCCAATTACTACGTGGGAATATCAGGACCAGACAAATATATAAATGTGATATATGCAGGTATCTCCATTTCTGCTGTCTTTTCACGACAGCAACGTCCAGGCTATTTACATGCTCTCAAAGGTCTCTTCTCGTACGAGTCTAGACGACAAGTCCACCAGAAAGACATGAGTTGGGTAATCATGTGCGGCTACCATGTGCACAGTGATTGGAGGCCAGGCATATCTCGATTGAATCGTTCGTGTTTTGAGATCCGATATTTCGCAGCACGAGCAGCTCTTGCATATAGGGAATTGATCAGCACTGATTTTGAGAAAATCGAGTACAAAATAACAAGAGTTTTAATTTACCTTTAGCAAGTTTTGTTTATCCTTGAATTTCTTTTAAGTGGAACAAAAAGGAAATTTAATATCATTGCTTTTTACCAAATTCTAAAAAACCTATCATCATAGATCGTAACTTCTGTTCGTCCATCGTTGCTTGCTGCTGTCGACAGTCGCTCCTCCACCGTCCGTCATCATCTCTACCTTCATCGCCTTCCACTCTCTCTCTCTCTCTCTCTCTCTCTCTCTCTCCACTGTGACGATTCTAGGCTGTGAGCCTTTTTGAGGCCATGGATGACCTCAAATTGAGCTCGTTCGCGGCTACTTCAGGTTTCATATCCAGCTTGTCTCAGAGAGAGAGAGAGAGAGAGAGGTACGAGCACCAGTAGAGATGGAGGGGCTTGTTGACGACAGACGGCACACCGGACCGGGAAGAGGGGGGAGGTACAAGACGGCGACTAGAGTAGGTGGCTGAATTAGGATTAGAATTGACTTGGGGACTTTGGGATGGTGAGGAATTTAGTATATCGATAGAGATGTTTAAGAGAAAAATGACTTCTTTGTGAATAAATACACGAAGCAACAACGTCACGTGCAAATCAGCGTCTTAGATCAAAATTCATGGTACCATGGAAAAAGGAAATCGCATTCAATACCGAAGATCAAACACCATTGGGCCGTAAGAATCAACTTCATCTCTGTAAAACACAGATGTAGGCGCCTCATTGTACAAAAATGATCGAATTAGATTATCCAAGACTAGCGCAAGATCCAGCAGCAACGTAACAAGGAAATGGGGACCTTATTTAAATTCGAAAAATTGTAATTTCTAACTCGTTGCAAAATAATAAATATAAGGATAGCCATTGGCATGATTCCGTCGAGGTCTTATATCTACGGGGAAATATCAGCGAAACTTACTAAGAAAATCGAGGGACCCCCCACATGACCAAATTCGAGGACGAAGTTCTTTCCACTATGGTACCAGAAAAAAGCCTCCAGTAAATTGTGAATTGAGACATCGAGAGAGAGAATTCAATGTTCACGAAGGACAGTAATGAAGCCACATGCCAGAATTGGTAAGCGAAAATGACCATCAATTATCATGTTTATATATATAAAGGAAAGAAGCATCTTTCTATCAACTACCAGAAAGGGAGTAATTTATTAGACCTGTTGTAGATTCTAATTCTCCTTTTGATGCGTGTAGTGGCTCGTAGAATCACGATACATAACATGCAAATATGACCATGATTCTATGCGCTTGTCTATAATGAAAGCTATTGAAAATGGCTTAAATTTGGAGCTTTGGTGATAACTGTTTTTTTTTTTTAAATCATTTCACTCATTTGGCAATTAATGTTAGAGATTTTAGGGTTGTTCTCTCTCACCAAGTTCTCTCTCCCTCTCTCTCTCTACATGAGTGCGTGTATATATATTATTCAAATATATTTCTTTTCTTTAAAATAAAAACATAATTTAAAGCATTTCTCCAATTAAACTATTATAGAACCATGAACGTTAAAATAAGAGGCAGACGTAAAACGAGGGAGAAAGCATAATTCGACTAAGATTGTGTTATTTCAAATACATAATCTCTAATGGAAATTATTAATTATAGCTTTGGTCGCTGGATTTACTTCTTACACTGGCTATGCATAAAATTGAATATCCTAAAGAACACTTGCTGGAGAGCCCCTGCATATATTTTGAGCAAAAAACTTTTCTATGGTTTCATATCGTCACTCTAACTGATCATTCACTCTTACATTTGCCTTAGCGAGTAAAAATCATCTTGTAGATCGACCACACATCGTGTATCATTTTTAACTAAACTCACTACAACAAAGACAAATTCATATTTTGGCCAGTCAGTCGGGGAATGGCAACGAAACACAAAGTCTGTCATCATTACTCTGCCCAAGTGCAAAGCACATTTTGTTTCGTCGGTGCAATAATGGCGACGGAATCGTCTCATCGTGCAATCGTTGAAACACAAATTCCGCGGCCATTGCTTGGTCTATGGCGACGAAACGGTTACCTTCAGTGACCTAGCTATTTTCGTCACCGTGGCCCTAATTTCTTCGCGATTAGTTAGAGTCAACTTGATTTCCTGTCCTGACGCACGATTGATTAATAACGAAGAAAGCCAAACATTTAGCAATGTTAAATAAATTAAACAGAGCTGTTAGGTTTGTAGGCCAGCATGCACGGCCCTCGGTTAGATCCCGACCACTCCTTTTTGACACTAACCACTCCCAATTAATGCATTGCGGAAAGGTCAAAAACCCATCGAAGACATGCACATCCCAATTTCGAAACATGTTAGTTTGCTTATAACAAATGAAATGTCATGATTATCATTTCCGATTCCGATCGTCGTGCACCCACATTATGAAATCATTGGCATCGCTTGTTTGGTTGTTTATAGCATTGATCCCATCGAAGCATGAGTCGTTAGAAATTTCATTCACCTTACTTTTTGGTAAAATAATCATGACCCATCATTGTAATATTTAAGTCAACATAATTTGAGAGAGAGAGAGAGAGAGAGAGAGGGATCTGAGGTTTGATACGCAACCTCGTCGCTAGAAATGAGTAACGGATACCGATTGGTTGGAAAGTTATTGATTATGAAGTCTATATCAATCACAGACAGGTTTGTGTAGACGCAAAGAGATTTTTGCCACTCTTGTATTTTGACTTTATTTATTATATTTGCTGTCTACATACAACTTGGTCGCACATGCATTTAAAGGCCACATACATTTTAATAGAAGTGATTGGTAAAGATAACATGGGAGTGAAAATATCTACTATATGATTTACCATCGTATGTGAATTAATCGTTGTACAGATAATAGATGCTTGTGAAGTAAATGAATTTGACGTAAAGAGGCCAAAATTAGAGGTCGTGCGATTGCAACACGCAAAGCCAAATAATCATGAATGAAAAGTGCCTAGAGCGATAGACAGGGTAGATGTGTTAGTGATACAGAAGCTAGAACTAACAAATTCTCATAGGAGTACGGAGATCCTCCATAGAAAGAGTAAGGTAGCGTATGGTAATGTTTCTGTTTTTCCCAATTTCTATTATTTTGTTCCCTGGAATAAAAAAAGAACAGAAACCTGTTTGATAAAACATTTGTTCCCGGAAACAATTTCTCTAATTTTTTGTTCCCGGGAACAGTTTTGAGAAACCAAAAAAAATTGTTTCTTGTTCCTAGGAACAATTTCTAGAAATAAGTCAATTTTATTTTTTTTTATTTTTTTTTCTCTCTCTTGCAACGGCGGCCAGCGGCGGCGGTGGTGGCGGCCGACGGTCGGTGATCCGTGAGCAAGAATAAAAAATGAATAAATATAAAAAAGAAATTATTGCATTACCAAAAGCATTTCTATTCTTTTTCTATTCCAATAGTATAAATTTTGTGTAGTTACCAAACAGGTTCATTTACTCAGAAATTGTTCCCGGAATAGAAATAGAAAAGAACTATTTCTGAAAAAAAAAAAAAAAAAAAAAAAACTCTTCCCCGGAATAAAAGCGTTGTCATGCGCAACCTAACTGGAGAGTCGCCAATGGAACCCTTGATGGCAGCTGCTATGGTGGATGAGCGAGCCTATGGATCTTTGTATCAAGATTAGTTATTTGGCCATGTAGTCTGCTGAGATTTGTACCCAATAAAAGTTAGATACTAGAAGTGGCTAGTACCACATTTGTCGGGGTGGAGGAAAAATAAAAATAAAATGAATAGCTTGTTATGCCTTTAAAGTAGAAAGACGAGTCTAGTCGGTTAGCGATTGTGAAACAACTATCTCAATACAAAGTAAAGAATCTCTGCCAAAAAGTGAAGGTCACAAAGGTTCAAATGTTTTTGTAGTGCTAGATCAAATAATCTTACTTTTTATCTTCGTTGTTATGATGCAATTTTTCCATGATGAATTTGATCATTTGCTGCAATTGTGACTTTTGACTCATTGTGCCATTGGAAAGGCCATATTCTATAAGTTTTCGTTAACTATTTGAGATGTCAAAAATTAACAAAAGCAACCTAAATGCTTACATGGCATGAAGCGTTATCAATATAGTATGTTATAAAGGAATACAAATTATAATTACATTTATATGGAATAATGTAAAAACAAGTATTTATATTATACACTATTTACTTATCTTAACATGTATATTAACAGATAACTTTTTTATCAATAGAGACCACTATTCTAGTTGTGAAGTCAGTTGCCTCGTTTAGAATATAGAATTTTCAAGGTTTCATGTGATCAAACATTTGTAATTCAAATAACTATGTTAATGATTATCAATATTTATCTTTGAGAAAATGGCATCTTTAAACTAAATAACTAATAATTACGTTAATATAAAATTTGTATTACACATAAATGTTTAATCTTTGCTGCAATTGGGACGTTCAACTTATTTGTGCTTTCAAAAAGGTAAGCTTTTAGATTATCCCCCAAATTGAACAGACCACTTTAATTCGGCCCAATTCGATTGATTCGATTAAACTCAGCCCTAAGTAAGACATAATTAAAACCAAAAGCAGGAGATAAACAAAATTAACCAAGAGATATTTCGAATCATATGGCTTGACCTTAATTTCCTCTCTTATGTAGGATAATCTATATTAAGAGGATATAATATGTGTGTGTGTGTATTAAACTACCTCGAGAATTTGTCTTGCTGTATCAAGAATAATCCATGACAACTTGAATTGAAGAGATAATGGCTATTTCAAGTGCGTATATTAACGACTGGCCATAACTGAAGATCAAAAGTCGAACACTATTATGATAAGATGTAAAGGTGATTGATTACCAATCTAAAACGGCAGGTCAGGTTGATTTTTAGATATTAGGCGTCGTTAATGGAAATTTTATTGATTAAAAGCAGACAAATTAGAAATTCCATGATCTATTTCGAGTGACTTTCACTTTCTTACGGTTCTAAAAACAACATCATAATGTGATTTTTCTTTAACACGAAACATTTTAAATCTTTTGGTGAGCAATATTTGCACTTGCAATCACTTGACTTTCACAATTTCAAAATTTTGAATTGATTTTAAACAATAGTTCAAATTTTTTGTTGGGAAGTCAATAGTTAACTTTTGTGACAGTTTTGGAAGTAAAATACAAGTATTCCCATAGGTTTGCATGACTTTGCCTCTTCCCTCCGTTGCCACAGCGGATGATCGAGGCACGCTCTCTTTGGTTTGGCGACCTTGCCTAAGTACTGCTACAGTCGTTGGTATACAAAATTTGTCTTTGATATGAGCTCCACATCAACACCATAGGTCCGAGACGTGCCATATTAGTGATGTCATGTCATCAATCTGACGATATGAATAATAGTGATAAACGGCCTAGATCGAATAATTCAAAAGATGAAACGGACTCGATTGCTTGAAAGAATAAATCGAGATTGACCAAATCACATGTTTGCCAAAAACCTAACCAAATCCGTATTCAAACCCCACAAAATCTCATTGTGACCATAGACCGTGTCCAAAATGCTCATAGAGGTCGATCAAAAATGGTTTTAAAGATTTGGAAGGATTCCATGAGGTCACCCAAGTGGTTGGGCAATTCATCAATGTTTCCGATAAAGTTCATTGGGGTTTTGCCAAAGTTGTCGTCAAGAGGTTTAATAATAGGCCCCAGATCTCTCCCCCAAAGTTAGTGGATTGGTCACGGATGGGTCCAGACCGATAAAGAGCCATAAAAGAGGGATCGACCATTTTATCCACAACATAGGGACCATCCGAAATAACTTCAAAATAAATTTAAGCATTTAAGGGCATAGAGATTTACTTGGTAAAATTCACATTTAGTCACTCGAGCACAGCAATATGCATTTTGATTTTGCTGCAATTACATCACGACAATTAGTTTGTGCGCAAGTTATATTAATATGGACGTGTGAATTGTGTTAGAGAAGTTTCATAACGGATTGCTAGTATAATTTGGTGTGATTAATATTTTATAGTTGACTCACGAATTATTAATTTAAACTTTTGGGCAAATATGGATTTAAATTGAATAGGTCAACAGGTTGGAACTTGAGCATACTTGGTGATCTCCCAGCTAAAAGTATTAGGTTTCTACTGCGTTAGAACCGCCAAGTTCGATGACTTGTACAGAGGATGAGATTAATATGTTCTGCAGTGTATATTCACTCTTCATATCCAACAAACCGGTCGCATCAAAATTATTAAGAAATGCATAGCTAGATTGAGGTTGCACATTATTTATTAAATCGTGCAACACCCATAAATATTTTCAGAATACTCTATAAGTTGTTGGATGAAATGGATAAACCTATATCTGTATGAATATATAATAATCAGAATTGCATATTGCTTGAATGGAGGTACACATAGACAAGGATTTTTGTGTATTTTAAGCAAACCATATATAGTTCGTAACTTTTCAAGAGATACTTAATTCAATTAAGGGGCATTATTAGAAGACTACGGACTACAATGGCATGCTTCAATTTTGCTTTCATTATGATGGTAATTCCTTATTTACTTTCTATCATTATTGTCGACAGGTAAGAAAATTCTTACATTAAAGCAGTTGAGCATACACTTCCAAACAGCCCCAAAAAAAAAAAGGCGCTTCCAACAGTTTCTCCAATTTGTTTCCTTAGATAGTTAATTTATTACTTAATTGATGTTCATAGTTCAATATTAAGATTTTCTTTTTACAATCTACGGAAGAGCCACTCGCTTTGTTCTTATTTTCAAAAGGAAACGTGGATAGAATTTGGCATGTCGCGTCAAACAATGGAGAATTCTTTTCCTCGCTGTCTCACTTCAAAGGAAACTTTGGAGAATTTTGCTCAAGTATGCTTTTTAATAAAGGGCCTACATATGAAAACTTTGGGTCCATTTAGTTGAAAGGAAACAGTTTTTTAGAAATTATTTTCTGACCTTCTAATATTTGAATTACCGAAAACTAATTGATTTATGGAAATAGTTTTCATATACTGAAACAACAAGTTTAAATTGGGGGAAAATGACTTTCTCTTCTATAAAGAAGGAAATCGCTTTCCTTAAACCACCAAACAAATAGAAACCAACCATTTTCCTTTAAAATTTGTCTTTAAGAATATTATTTATTATCAAGTTTTCAGTGAAATAAACATGCCCCTCAATTTGAAGTTACGATAGTGAACTTAAGAAAACAATTTAAGAAAAATTTAATGAAAAAAAAAAAAGGAACCTCTGTTTTGCAAATTGGAGACTTTCTTGCTTGAGAGGATTATTTGGAACAATTATTGTCCAAATTATTGGTTATAATGCTTTGGGTTTATTATGATCTATCCTACACTCAATCCTGCTAATGGAAACTAATCATTTTCCTTTAAAATTATTATCTTAAAAAAATAATTTCTTTATCATAAGGTTTTCAGTGAAACAAACATGCCCTTCAATTTGAACTCATAGTAGTAAGCTCAAAAAAAATTAATTTAAGGAAAAAAAAGAACCTCTATTTTGCAAATTGGAGACTTTCTTGTTTGAAAGAATCATTTGGAACAATTATCGTCCAAATTATTAGTTTTAATGCTTTGGGTTAATTATGATCTATCAAATATTCTATTCTCATCCGTGCTATTTTATACGTCACACTTGCTCTGCCAAGCTTGGGAAGCTCCAGGCTTTTGCTCAATCTTTTTGTGAGATTACATGTACAATAAAATGACAACTTTTGAAAATTGCAGACTTTGCATGCTATCCATCTATTACAAGTTTTATTATTTCTTATTACCGAAGATGTACTAGATAAATTATACTTGGGGTTCCTGATGCGGTAAATTATAACAGTCACATTGCTTAAACATATATGGCCCTTTTTTTCTCTCTACAATGCCATTATAAGTGCAATGAGAAATGATATGTTTTATTAGGGAAAGTTGTCTAAAAAATCATAAATCTATTATACTTTTACCAATCCAGTTCTAAATTTTCAATTTTACCAATTGTTCTAAACATTTTTATGTTTTACCAATTGAGTTCATGCGACCAATTCTGACCAAAAATCATTGATGTGGGCTTCGACCTTCCTACATGGCACATAATCGAGGTTGACTTGGGTAATTTTGTTGAATTATTTATTTACTTTTTTTTTTCTTTCCTATTTTTAACCCTATGATGGCAAGGTCATCGACCGACCCTCACCTAGTCCTGGCAAGGGCGCCGTTGCCCTTGCTCTACCCTTGATGGCCAAAGGGTGAGGGCTATGATGCCCCCAGCTAGCCTAAGCAAGGGCACGAAGGCCCTTGCCAGATCTAGGTAGGGGCTATAGTACACCTGGATCTAGGCAAGGTCCAATGCCCTTGCTTGTGGCTAATGACCATCGCTGGCTTAAAATTAGAAAAAAAAAAAAAAATATATATATAAATGAATTAAAAAAAATATTAAAGCATTATTGAAAATTGTTTATTTAGGGCCGACTTTACAACATAGGATGGATTCACAACAGCAATTCCTCACCAAAATTGATAATATTGACTTAATTGGCAAACGTGAAAATGTTTAAAATTCAATTGGAAAAAAATGTGAGATTTAGGATTGAATTGGTAAAAATACAATAAGTAATTGAATATAGACGATATTCTTTTGTGAGGAAAAATTAAATCGTGTAAGCTTTAAATAAATTGCGTTAATATTATGATACAAACTAGTTTAAAAGGAAGATTCATATGGAATATGATACAATTTAATGAACAATTCATACGGAAATACGTATTCCAATTACACAGATGAAATGAATAAAAAGTCTAGAAGCATATACAGATATATAGGAAAATGAAGGCCTAGATAAGCAAACAGGAAAACAAAGGCCATAAGGCCCAAAACTACTAGAAGAACAAAGGACATCCACATTTGATCCCGTACATATTCTTAGCCATCACCAATCAATCTTCCATTTCGCTGTCAATATCATTTATCGAGCAATCGATATTCCCACAAATACCCTTGTCAGATCTAGGTAAGGGCTGCACTTGGATCTTGTTGAGGACCAATGCCCTTGCTTGTGGCCAGGACTAGGGTTAGAAAAAAATAAAAAAATAAATAAATAAATTCAAAAACATATAGAAATTTTGTAAAAAATTGCTCTCAGCAACGTCAATTGTATCATATAGGATGGGCAGTATTCACATCAATGATTTCAAGTCAAGATTTACTAAATGGACTCAATTGGAAAAGCATAAAAATGTTTAGGTTTTAATTGATAAAATTGAAAATTTAGGTCTGAATTAGATTTACGAGTTTTCAAACAATTTTCTCATTTTATCAAAATTAAAGTTAGACAATATTCTTCTGTGAGCAAAAAGTAAATTGTGTAAGCTTTAAAGAAATTACTTTGATATATGATACGGACTAAGAATTTTGTCTTCTTTTGTTCAATAGAGGAAGATTCATATAAAATAGTATACAATTAACGAAAATTTATACGGAAATACGTATTCCAATTACACAGATGAAATGAATAAAAAGCCACCGACCACCCCCCAAAAAAAAAAAAAAAAAAAAAAAAAAAAAAGAATAAAAAGCCCAGAAGCATACATAGAAATATACGAAAACGGAGGCCTAGATAAGCAAACAAGAAGCAAAGGCCATAAGGCCCAAGACCAATAGAAGAATAAAGGATATCCACATTTGATCCCTTACATTTTTTTTTTTTTTTTTGGTAAAGAAAAGGGGGGAAACAAGAATAGAAAATCCCTTACATATTATTTAACCATCACCAATCAATTTTCCATTTTTCCGTCAATATTATTCATTGAGCACTCGATAATCTCACAAATAATATGCTTTGCATAAATTAGAAATTTAGGACTAATGACTTTTGGATATACCATTTGCATAAAATCACCGGTGGTAATCAGTGGCAAAGCTAGAAAAGGAAACTCAAACATTTCTAACTAAAGGGAAAAATGCATCCCCAGTCCTGAAATGCAAGGTTTTTGCTTTTGAGGCCCCGGCTTACGAAATTGACACGTTAGTCCATAAATTTCTGTGACATCATCAATACCCTAATCTTTTTCTTCTTCGTTTTTTTTAGTCACCAAAATTTCTTACAAGGTGCTTATTGCAACACCATTACCTCAAACTTTCATCACATTAATATAAGTTTGGAATTTTATGACATGAAAGAAATTGTGATATTAGCATTACAGGGAGCAAAGCTTAAGTTTTTTTTTTTTTTTTTTTAATGGTAGATAGAGATACGTATTGTAATTGTGTTATTCAGGAAAATGAGATCAAGCGATTCCTTCTTTTTCTAACTTTGAAAGATAGATAAAACTACCGGTAAATAAGAGATATTCTAAATCAGTTAATAAAGTTTCCAAGTACATTATCAAAAAAATAATGAAATGAATATTTTTTAAAATTGGGAAAAGTTGTTTATTTTTTATATATTAATAAAATATTATGAAAGCTTAAGAAGGCAAGTCTTAAGCTTTCATGTCTCCAACTCAGTTCATCTTATTATTAGATTATTAAAGAGATGAATCTAGCTCGAAGTATAAACCATTGAAAACAAAAACTATTAAACTAATCACAAAAAAAAATACCATTTACATTACCTATCATCCAAAGACGAATCCCTCCAGTAGTATCGACCATTTATCCCACTTCCCTCCATCATTTCTTTCATCAAGTTGTTATGCTAAAGACATAACCAGCCATAGACAATTATCAGATGGGATCATTCCGAATGGGTTAAGATAATTCTTACTATAGTTTACTATTCTACAATTATGAACAAAAAATTAGAAAATAAAGCAGCAAGTAAAAAAGAGAGAGAGAGAGAGATAACCCCAAGTAGAGACCGGTACTTTTTAAATTCAACATTTCGTTTGTCTGGATTTATTACTCGTGCCGTAGCCTTATAATTTGTATTAAATTTATCCACGGATGAACTGCATTACCACTATCAACTCTAGAAAAGAAACGTGGGTGCGACAAGTCAGCCCATAAACAGCCAGCCATTGCACTATAAAAATTAGACAGGTTCCAAGTCGTGACGACACACGAGTATCATCTACTGGTTTTTTAGGTGGCACTTTTCTAAAAAATTTAAAATATCATGTCCTACGTCACTAAGGTCCAATGTCAAACCACGTCTTCGGAGAATTTAATAATATTCTTGGTCCTGTGGCGGGAATAAACTCTCCCCGAAGCCAAGGATATTCGGCTGACCAGAGGAAGAGAAACAGAACAAGAACAGAGGATATTCGCTGCATTTCTTCCCGGACCGAATATTCACTCCGCCTCCTCCCTTAAATCCTGCCTCCGCCACTTCCCTCTCGCCTCCCCACTCCGCCGTCGCTTCCTCCGCCGCCTTCCTCGCCGGCGCCGGACGTCGCCATGAAGTTCGGCAAGAGCCTCAGCAACCAGATGGAGGTGACCCTGCCCGACTGGCGGGACAAGTTCCTGTCCTACAAGGAGCTCAAGCGGAGGCTGAAGTCGATCCACCCCAACCCCGGCGAGCGACCCGGAAAGCGCCCCAGGCGGGAGGACGGCGAGGAGGAGGCCGCCGCCGCCGCCGCGTTGGCGGAGGAGGTGGAGGTGGAGTTCGTGCGGCTGCTGGAGGATGAGCTGGAGAAGTTCAACGCATTCTTTGTCGAGAAGGAGGAGGAGTACATCATCAGGCTGAAGGTAACGCCGGTTCTCATCTCTTGCTCTGTTCTCGCGTCGGTTTTCGTCTTCGTTGTTTCTTGGGTTGGCAGTAGAACGGGGAGGGAGGGACTTGGTTTATGGTGGTAATGTGATGTCTATGTTAGGGACGTATTTGAGCAGTAACGCGCTTATCTATGGATCACTTTTTGCTTTAGAATGCATGTAATTTTCTATTCCTATATCGGTAGCTTTTCCGAAAAGGTGCTCTTTTTCAAGCGCATCTTGATCAAGAACTTTTTCTCTTTCTAGTGATTTAAGCATGTGCTTGTGGTGCGAGACCATACGAGGTTCTGGTGCGATTTTGTCTACTGCTTCAAACACTGACAAGGGAAAACACGATGTGAGTGCCGAAATGTGTTTGCTGCCCCCGGGATTTAGCAGTAGTAGGGGCGATTCCATGCTTTCTGCTCCGGGAACCAAGGGCCAGGGTTCGAGTCTCGCCGTAGGAATAAGTGGGAGAGCCGTGGCAGTGGGTTGTTGCGCGAGTTCCCCTCCGGGTACCCAGCTAACTAAGGTCTTGCCCCGAGGTTATGAAAAAGATTGCCTTGCTGCAGCTTGGTCTCCAAGCTCCACAACAGCCGTGCCTGAGAGATTAATAGGGGTGATATTCTTGTTTAAAATGGAAGAAAAAAGAGCATATTTTTGGTTCTTATAGTGTGGTTAGACTGTTCTAGTATTAAGCTGCCTAGAGTCAACAAAAGTTATCGGCCAAATTCATTTATGACATTTGAGAGCAACGAGAGTACATGTAGAATTATTATCCAAATTCATTTGATTGTTAATATCTGAACTACTGAAACTCATACTAGAGGACGGAAGTGACAAGAGTGCGATAACTTTGGGAAACAGAGCAACCATCTTGGATCACATAAAGTGGACAGACTCGAACGCTTATTAGTGACAGATCCAACCTGTTCCTATGCTTTGATTGTGTGACTGTAAATTTACTAAGTAATTTAAGCTAAACATGGTGATGATGGGACGAACACTGTTAGAACTTGGAAGGGCAGCAAAAAGCGTGTTGATTTCGAAATCTGACGTCCAAAGGGAATGAAAATCTCAATGGCTGGCAGTTCTAAGTAAATCAGAAATAAGCTAGTCTCACGCAGCTCTTGACTCTTGAAAAGGAATGTCAAATTATCAAGTAATTGAAACAGTTATGCTTCCCTCAATGTATCGGCCAGTTTTTCTTCCTGCTAACACATCCATCAGTGTCGTCTTTCCGGCTCCACTGACTCCAACCAATGCAGTCAAAATGCCCGGCCTGAAAGCTCCACTGACATCTCTTAGGAGTTGTAGTCGGCTTTCCTCAACCCCTTGAGTCTTCATTTCCTGAAGCACAACAAAACAGACATTTGTTTCTTTACTAACGTTGGGTGGAGGTATTTTACATTTTGTATTCTGAGGAATATGTCTCAAACAAATACTTTAACGACCAGAACTTCCCCAGCCTTTCATTTTCTGACAAGTTAGCAGTTTCTATCTGAACTTTTATGTGAAATTACGAAAGAACTGTGGTTGTCTTAGGGCTTGCTCGCGTCATTTCATCACTGCACGGAACTTGGGGAGTCTTAAGTTAGGGAGGAATGGACTTACTGCGGGCATATCCACATAGTAATTGACATGGTTGAAGGCAAGTGAAAGGGGCTGGAAAGGCAGAACCATTCCTCTCCTAGCGTTGGTGCTTATGGAATAAAATTAACACATTTTTGCTGAATTTTACTCTTTCTGGCCAAAAGTAGCTACGAAAGGTGTCACTTTTGAAGAGCAAATTCAACAGTAGTTGCAGGTTAGAAGGCCATGGAACTTAAAAGCCTAAGCCACCGTTAATTGTTCCTTTCCTGGAGCATTAGCTAACTGTTTTCTGCCGTGGGGTCCTCAAGCTCTGTTTGAATGTCGGAATTGAGATGTGTCTGGATATGATCTTCCATGTAATTGTAATGATTAATCTCCTAGTAAAAAATGCAAGTGGTGGGCAAAACGGATCCATGTTTTAGATAATGAATTTAAGGGAGTGGTGTGCTAAGAGATTGCTGAAGCATACTGGGAGAAAATAATTGACACTTGTGCCTTCTTTTTATCTGATGCAGGAATTACAAGATAGGGTTGCTAAGTCAGAGAATATTAGCACAGAGTTGATAAAAATTAGGAAGGAAATTGTAGACTTCCATGGGGAGATGGTTTTGTTAGAGAATTATAGTGCCCTCAACTATACAGGTACCATGCTCTCTCTGACCTGGGCCCTTTTGAGTTGATCATTTTTCATTGCATTTTTGTCAAGGTAGACTAATATCTACGTTCTGGTTCAACTTGTCCAGTTGTTATCTTGTGCACGATTCTGCTAGCATTTGGCCCACAAACTTTTTGGGTGGCTTTTTTGTCCCTATTCTTCTAAAAGAATATTTTCTCAGAAGCAAATGATCTTTTAAGATAACTCTAGGCAAACCTAGATTTCATTTGGTGGTATTGTAGCTTTGTCGGTAGCTGGTTGTGCGTTATGAGATACTGCTTGCCATCTGATGCTTGATAACAAAGTTTAGCTCTATGAATTAGTAAAATTTGCTAATTCACCAAATTGTGGTCAGTACAAAGGAATCATGTTACGGATTTTCATTTCTGTGTCTTTTGTGATGTTAAGTAGAAGGCCACTAAGGCAAAGTGATCTACTCATTTCTCAGAGGTTCTATATGACATAATACAGAGATGTTTCCATCAAGTAATTATAAGTAATTGGAACATTGTTAAAGGAATTTTGTCATGTTTCATGATTTAGCTTGATATCAATATCTCATGTGGTTTTGAACAGGACTGGTGAAAATCCTGAAGAAGTATGACAAGAGGACAGGAGCTCTCATTCGCTTGCCCTTCATCCAAAAGGTCTTGCAACAGCCATTCTTCACCACTGATCTGCTTTACAAACTCGTGAAAGAGTGCGAGAGCATGCTCGATCACCTCTTCCCCAATAATGACACCCCAGATTCATCTGAGGTCACTCATGCAAATGAACGGTATGATCTGACGGCTTCCACCTCAACTGGGAATGACAATTTGTTTAAGGCGAACAAGGAACTCATAGAAATCGAGCCAATGGAGAGCTTGTACATGAAGAGCATTGTGTCGGCATTAAGGGTTCTGAAGGAAATCCGTAGTGGAAGCTCGACTGTGAGTGTGTTCTCTTTACCACCCCTGCAGATTCAGGGATTTGACGGAACATGACATAAAATCCCCATTCTGGAGCAAGCTGCCAAATAGCAGGAACATTTGTTTGGCAAATGCATCGCGTTACGCTTCTATTTTCCCTTTTTTCCTTCCATGCATCATAGATGCATGATTTATACACTGAGTCGTGTAAGAAGCTGCTGAAATATATGGGAAAGTTATTACATATGAGTAGGTTTGAGCATAGAAATCCTTTCGACTGTTGTACCCCCTATCTTACTGGAAAGGAGGACATCGTGTAGTTTTCTTGTTGTAGAACTTATTTATCGTTGAAATTTGAATACCCTCTTTCAAATATTTCTTTGTGCATAGGATAATGCTAAGGTCAACTTGTTCGTTCCTTGCAAGATGGATAGATCATCAACCACAAAAACCTGTCTTGAGCTTTTCTGAAGTTCATGTTAATGTCGTTTCAATGACGAGCATCTCCCGGGCATTGTATTTCAGGGCATCACCATCTTAGTTTTACTTTAGTTGTATACATCTCAAGCTTTTTACTCCTCTGCGAAAGGGAAGCCTTAATCTTTATGTACCCGAAGAAAGGTCTTCAAAAACGATCTCAAGTTCAAGTTCCTTCTCTTTTCTTCTCCAAATAGACACTCATAAAGAGGAACTCCATAAAAGCATGGCACGAGAAAATGCAGGATTTGTAGATGAGTGGGTTGGTGTCCCTGTGCATTAGTGCTAAAGCATTACCCTCTAGCTTCATAATGAATCGATCAATTCTGGGGATTGATCAAGCTCGTCACTTAAATCTCTTGGGATACTGACCAAAAAATAATCTTTTAAGACGCTCCATTTTGTGGTAATTATTGGCCGTCGGTACCACAACAAATGCCCTGATGACAATATAATATAGTGCAATTGTTATACCGTCTTTACTACTTTCAGATTGTAAAATGAAACACCATTTGCCGGCTATAAAAACTTTTACTACTTCCAGAATTCTTCCAGTGCATACTTGAGGGTCAATGACTGACATTAACACGCCTTCCTGAAGCACGCCAAGGCAAACAAGCGGCATGTTGACCAAATGAGGTGAGGCGGAATATTGAGGATTGTGGATTTGTCTCTTAACTGGAAGTACTCATTCACCGAAATTCCATATCTTTTACGTGGGAATTAAGTAATGTGCCTCGCGATTAGGATCACAATGGCCATGGATTATGAAATAAAATGTATGAAGGTTTGTCAATGCTTGGTTATTGGAGTTCATTTCACATACTATTCACACAAAGCATCCAATTGTAACGGTGCACACACAACAAAAGACATGATAAGATTTGGGGACATAACATCTCGCAGTTGATGTGATTTCTTTCTCTTTATAATTTACTCGTGGGGAGCGTGAGTTCGTGACTAGTTGTCTGTCCAAGAAACAGATGCAGCAAGACTTCTAATCTGGCAAGAGCATATGCACCTGCGCGCCTTTAGGGATTGAATCATCTTTTGGAAATCCTCCGATTGTGATATTATTATTTGATACTGACCCTTGACCAGTGGAAGCATCTCTGAGGATACGGATTGCATAAATTAATGGAAGATTGCAGTTTAAATACCCTAATGAAGCCAGCTGTCCACGTCCCTATGAGCAGAACCGTTCATTTTACTCTTGCTTATTTCATGGAGGTGGCTTATTCTTTCTGACCAGATAAAGACTTTCTTTGCTCGTGTCTTTGCTGTCAAGGCAGTGCCAAACCTCTCTGGAAAATCTCAATCCGTGACCAAATTTCATTTCTTAATCCTATTTGCGGGCCATATTTTCAAGCATCAACAGCTTCCTCACATGCTACATATACCTGGGCCGACCCTAATTCATCAGGGCACCAAACATCACAAAGCCATCTTCCCATCCATCTCAAAAGATGGCATTACAGGCCAAGGGATTTGTGGATGAGATGAGGATGGTGGCGATGAAGTTGCACACCAGAGAGCAGGCAAGAGAGGGAGAGAAGGAAGTGAAGGGGCCAGAGGAGAGGTCGGTCTCCAAGTGGAACCCAACCGTCGATGGGTATCTGAGGTTTCTTGTGGAGAGCAAGTCGGTGTATGATGCACTTGAGGGCATCGTTGACAAGCCTGATTTTCCTTACTGTGAGTTCGTCTTTCTGATTCTTGATTGCCATGCTTTCCTTTTTTCCCCCTCTTTCTGGAGTTCAATTTGACTTTGCTTTTGTGGGCCAAACAGACTTTTTCCTTTCACCATTCGATGAAAACGTGGTGGTTTTTTTGTGGAGGCTGTCGAGTTTATGAGATTTTGATCCGGTCAAGTTCTTGATCGGTTGTGTCGATTGGAAGCAGCATCGATCTAGTTTGGCTAGCGGGGGTTATCGTTAGTGGTGGCAAAATGGGTCATGAACCCATTTTTAAACCCACATTTTTTTACTTATGAGTCGTATATAAGTCATGAAGAAGTAATGGCCCAGCTAAAATGAGTCAAAGTGTTTTGACTTCAATTCTATATTGGTCGAAAATCGGTCACGTGTTTTGACCATCTTCAAAACCTAAAAAGTAAAAACATAGCAGCGACGCCTCGACAGACAGCTGCACTTCGGCTTCGTCAGTGACAGTGACCCATTTTCGACCCACCTCTACCGCTCGCCTCCGCCGCTCGCCTCCGCCGCTCGCCGCCACGACGGAGCTCGGGCTCGCCTGGATCGAGCGAGCCGCGAGCTCGCCGGCCATGGGCGAGCTCGGGGTCGCCTGGATCTGGCGAGCCGCAAGCTCGCCGGCCGCGACGGAGCTCGGGCTCGCCTGGATCGGCCGAGCCCCAAGCTCACCGACCGCGACGGAGCTCGGCAGCTCGGGCTCGCCCAGGCGGGCGGAGCCCATGGCTGGACTGCGGCTTGGCCGGTCACCGTCGACGGAGTAACAATGGAGAAGGAGGAGGAGGAAAAAGAAAGAAAAGAAGAAAATAAATAATAATAATAATAATAATTTCAAAAAAAATAAAAACAAAAAAAAATCGATTATTTTAATGATATTTGGTAGATAGATAATCCATACTAGAGAAGTACCTTTAGATGAAGCTTGATGCTGTTTAGATTGATAAATAAAAATTCAAAACATCATAATGTAATTTTTAATTTGATGAACTATAAAATCAATGAATCAACCAAAATTAAAAATAATTACAATTAAGAAGCTATGCATTCTTGAATTCAAGAAGATTTATTTTAAACAAATATTATTTTCATGTCAATTATTAGCTCATCAAACTTTTTCTTATTAAGAATTCTTCAAAAGTATTTTAATTTAAAGATTTTTCAATTTTTTTTTATTTACTTTTTAAATTTGATGTGAAGTTTTTATTTAAGTAACTAAATTGAGTTAAATATAAATGTGTTTTGATAATATGGGTCGGGTCGGGTATGAGTCGAATATGGGTCATATAATTTACACTACAATAATATGAGTCAAAACAGGTTAAATGGGTTAGATATGGGTCGATCCATTTTCGACCCGACCCATACCCGACCAGACCCACCCATTTGCCACATCTAGACTTATCGTCTCTGATTTGTATGGTTTTAGGCTGAATTTGTTGTTCTCTCTCTTACATTTAGTTGGGATGAAGTGATAAGGAAGAAGAAGGGATTAAAATAATAATGGGAGAAACAGAGAAATGACATGCAATATAATTTGGATGATTGCAAGAGACATGAGATTAAAAAAAAATGGACATCCTTCATATATCTACATAGAGATGTAATATGAGAGAGAAGAATATTTATGCTTATGCTATACGATAAACAAATTCTTCCAAATCCCTCCACAAAATGTTCATAAATTATAGTTTCACAATTTTTCCTACCCGAATATATATGTAAAGTTAAAAAAAAAAAGAAACTAATTTGAGATGCTTTATCAAATTTCACCATTCAATTTGATATTCAACTCATGATTCATAAATTAGATACTTTACTTCATGATTTATATCTAGATTAGATTATGCTCTATGGTGCTCTTTGAAAGCTAAAATATCAAGCATCTTTGATGAACACAATAAGATCTTATTCTTAGCTATAATCTTGATTGTTCTTGGTATATATATATATATATGAGGTCACATCTTTTCATTAGTTAGATGAATCTTTGGATTTTAGTTTGCTCTTACTCTTTTCATTTGATTTCAGATGCTGAACTGAGGAACACTGGCCTGGAAAGATCAGAGCGATTGGGGAAAGACCTTGAGTGGTTTAAAGGCCAAGGCTATGGAATCCCAGGGCCATCTGGTCCAGGTGTAAACTATGCATGTTATATTCAAGAACTGTCAGAGAAAGACTTTCCTGCCTTTCTCTGCCACTTTTACAATTTTTACTTTGGCCACACCGCCGGCGGCCGAATAATTGGGAAAAAGGTAACAAAAACATAGGGTCCGTTTGGTTCGATTTTTGGGAATGCGTTTACAAAAACGCAAATTTTTTTGGGTGAATGGGGTTTTTCGAAATGCAAATAACTTTTGGTAAAATTTATATTGAGAAACAACTTTGGCCAAAATATTGTTTGGTAAAATTTGCATTTGTTAATAACTTTTATTAAATTTTAAAAAAACAAAAAAATATTTGTATTTTTTTTTTTTTAAGTCCGGCCACCAAACCATCGGATCTAGCGACCGATGGCCGGATTGGCCCCGGACGGTTCAAGGTTCGGGTGACCCCAAGCGACGGCCGCTTGGGTCGCACGATTCAAGTCATCAGTCACCTAGGTCACACAACCCAGGCGTCGCCTGAGGTCCAGCGACAGTCCACGGGCTCAGGTGACCCTCAGGCGGCGGTCGCCGGTGCGCGCAACTCCTTGACCGGCAGTCGTCGGCCTCCGATCCGCTTCTGTGCGGTGGTTAGAGAAGATAAATAGTACCAAAAACTTGCATTCTCAAGATGCAACTTTCCAAAGCACCTCTAGAGCTACATTGGGCTAAATGCCCTTAGAGTTCTTTAGAGATTTAATTATATCTTGCCAAAGTCGCCCAAAAAAAATGAATCAAACGCGTTTGCATTTGGCCAAGGAACTTTAGAGTCCCAAAGCCAAACCAAATGGGGCCATAATACTTGCGACATAATACTTGCGACTCGCATTACTAAGTTTCCTTTTTCATAACTCTAGTCCGCACAAAATATATTATGATGTGCTTGCATTGTTGTGTGCATGTATGCATCCACTGGTATATCCATTATCCGGTGTTGCTCGTGCTTGAATTGTTGCCCTATTAGATAAGTCCCATCCAATAATAAATTGACAAGGTACATGATGTAATAGTGGAAAAAAAGCACAGGTGGGCCGTAATCAAAATAGGCAATATTGTACTTGTGGCATGCCCAAGTGGTGCAACTCCAATGGTGTCAACGGCTAAGGTGTCGGCATGTTAACAATTGGGTTGGAATATTGACCATCAGATATGTTTTTGATTCTATATTGTCCACATCTAAGCCACAACCGAGCCCAATAAACTAAAAGATGAAAATTAACCCACTTATAAAATAGATAATTCTTTTACTTTCCATATGTTTTTAATTTTTTTCCTGTTACATTACTTTGTTTTCTTTCTTGTTCAAAATATCCAAAAGTTGCATAACTTGTCTCAAGGAACTGAGTGGCATAAGCAGTCACAAACAAGTAGGACTAGGGACATGCACAAGATTGCGTTAAAAATCTCCCTCTCTAACTCTGATGCTTCAGGTTGCTGGGAAGATACTCAACAACAAGGACTTAGAATTCTACAAGTGGGACGGAGAGCTCAAGCAGATGTTGCAGAATCTAAGGGACAATATCAATAAAATTACCCTGGTGCTGCTCTTGCCTCTCCCTCTTATTGCTTTTCTATTTCCTCTAGTGGATCTCAAGCTGTTTTTTTCTTCCTGCAGTGACTAAAACATTTCTTTTGGTGTCGTCTAGGGCTGGACTAGGGAGGAGAAGAATCATTGTTTGGAGGAAACAGAAAGATCTTTCAAGTACTCCAGAGACATCCTTCGTTTGATACTGTCACCGGTGTAAATAAGGGGACGCGGATGCACGGGTTAAACGTCCGATGTAGTTTCTTCACTTCATCGGTTCCGTTTGTGTTCATGATGTAAAGTAAAATAATTATTTACTGTAAAACACCATGTAAAATATCTTTACTACAATTTACACAAGACTTCGTCAAGACAGCCCTTCCTTTCTCTTAGACTTCGTCATAATTCATCATCGTTGTCCATAATAAAGATCGCCAGTTGCCTCTTTTCACATCATCAAGAAAGATATTTGCTTTTCTCCAAGAAAAATTCTGCAGAGATTTTGATTTCACTAGTAAATTTCCATATCTAAGGCATAACTAGATTGCCTTTCTGATTGAACGTTTTTCTTATACCTTGGTAAGAATAAGTAATAGCTAATTATTAAAGTTGATAAATCAGTATACACCGAAGCTCAATTTCAGCATTTAAATGCAAAACCTTACAAACCCAATGGTCTTGTGTTGAGACAGTTTACATCCAGATTATGACATATCAAGCATTAGAGTTTCTGCGCAAATAAGATGAGCGAGCAGAAGAAGGTGAAATTGTCACTGAAGAGGAGTTTGGATTCAAACTGAGATCAAGGGTATCGCAAACAGATGTAACAACAGTGTATCCTATGGATTTCCATTCTGAAAGATTGTAAAGTTCCAGAAAGAATATATCATCATTCATTCACGTGAAGATTCTACTCAGGTTACAACAAGAAATGCCCTACCAGTGAAAATTGCAGCACCAGCCGCCCAAGACTTTGATGTGATACAGAATTGGAAGAGCCAAAAAAGATCACTGCCATTTTATAAAGTTCGCAGTCGTGTCATTTCAACTAACATAAGCTAATTATGACACATTAAGAAGTAATTAAACTACACTAGCTTTGCATATTTACAAAGATCATTGCCATGACGTCAGAGCTCTGCAACCATCGGATCTCTTCGAGCAAACTTCATGACAATAACTTTTCAATCATCATTTCCTTGAGGGAACTCACCAGTCTGTGGAACACCTTAAGATTGCTACCTATTTTTTCCTATAAAAAGAAACAGACTCGTCAAAAAGACTATCCCATAGCAGCAACAGGCATGGGCCTGCCAATATGCCAGGCTTCGAAAAATAGGATGAAGAAATGACGTGCAATACCTCATTTAGCAACTCAAGCCGTTCCAAGATGGGAATTAACTCTTCGCACAATGGAGATACATCCTGTGCCAAATTGGACTTGGAACCATACGTAATCGCTCTACTAGTTCCCGTTGCATCAGATGAAAGTGAACTGCCGAGAAAGTGGGATGTTCATATGCAAGGCACAGAGCGTGAGAGAGAGAGAGAGAGAGAGAGAGAGAGGAGGAGGGGGGAAGGGGTAGGGCAATATATGTACCTATCTTGAAAATGGATGAGGAGGACATTAAGAACCTTCTCCACCAGTGGAAGCAACAAAGTGATAAGCTGATCTTTAATGCCAGCAATGCGGCACATTTCTACCATAGCAATATACCTCCTGAAAGAGAGCAAAAACATCATGAAATTTATCAGAATATCTGATACAAAAAAACCACAATAGACGACTTCAAATTCTTATACCGCAGATTGACAATGCATACAAGGATTGAACAAATTATGTGAGACAGCAGACACGACTCATAAACACAGAAGTTGCTCAGGTAAACATTAACACAGTAGAGGGAATCATTATTCCATTCCAAGAATGGCGGATGCCCACACAATTCTAATTATGACTAAAAATGACCTTCCATTCATCCTCTATCATTTTCTATTAAAGATAATTCTGATAATTTTAAAATTACTCTCAAGTCAACCCATTCCTTGTCACTATATGTGATGTAAGGATAACAAGAAGGGCGCAGGACAGCAAAATTGGAACAACTGTGGTACATGGTAGATTTCTGGGAAGGCCTCATAGCATATCTACATGATGATCATTCATCCCCTCTAGAATCATTAAAATTGATTCTCAATTCTTAAAATTTACTATGTTAATTAAACTTTTATATTTCAATTCCTTGCATTGGTTTGCTTGTTCAATCCTTCAAAATCTGCAACAAGCATAACCTGTCTCAGACATATAACAGTTATTTGTCCTTGTCATAGTTTCCAAAATATCGAAACACTATGTGACAAGATCCTTTGGATAAAGGAAAATCCTTGCTATGAAGTTCCAGATTGTAAACACTTTCATTTACATGGTAGATACCTTTTCTGCAGGTTGTCATATGCTGAAAGCGTATCTCTTTGAAGACACATGTTGATGATTTCATCCACCTCCTGTCTTGAAAGTTCATTTATGTTTTGAATCTGCACTTGCAACACACATAGATAATAAGAACAAAGACAACAACCCAACCGACCACCACCATAACAGACAGCAACAATTGTTTCAATAGCAATATTTACAGTGTAACTGTAACCAAACCACTTGTAAGAAAACACACGCTTGAGAGAGAGAGAGAGAGAGAGAGAGAGAGAGAGAGAGAGAGAGAGAGCTGCATTATTGATGTCTTTTGCCTAAGTTCACCTAAATTAAAAGCAAGGACTTCTCCTCAGCTGCTCTCTCAAGTGCACTTGTCACAGAATTAAGAAGAGTTGCAAGGAATGTCAAGGTAGGTTGTAGTGAAGCAGCAGCAGTATGGTAATCACCACCATCAGAAACCTGCAACGAGATATTCTGGTTAATAAAAGTTATATCTACCTGACAGAATCTACAAACATATCTTCAGTGATAATGATCTCCACATCTATACCTGCAGTCGTAGCATCTTTTTAGTGACGAGAAAATACAGATAAGACATCAGGCTAAAGGATAGGCGAAATGAGCCCAGCTCCCACTTCTTTTGACTCTGTCCATTCCAAAAGGAATTAACCAGCTAAGTCGTATTAATAAGATACTTCATCATATTCAGAAGTACAATAAGATTACCTCAAGAGAACCTACTTGTTGAGCAAAACTAGGAACGCCAGATTCAAGAGAAAAGAGAGCACGCATCATGGCAAAAAGTGCTTGGACAAAACTGTATTCATCAATCTCTTCGTAAGGCCAAACCTATGTAAAAAAAAGAGAACAGTTCTTTAAGATAATTACAGGCTGGTCAATGCAACAGCTAACCAGAATTAGCTAAAATCCATATATGATTCAATGAAGCTAGATGAATGCATTAAGCTATCAACTGCAGAATACATAAAAAAGGTCATTACCTTACTTAGGATACCAACTACAAGATTTATCTGCTCAATTGTCAGTTCATCACCAGCAGAAATATCTTGCCGAAGAACTTGATCAAAGAGTAGTTGATGTCCTCTAACAAAATCTATAATCTCACGGACAATTTTATTCTTCACCTGTTACAGAAACAAAAGCAATATGTTGACAAACAAAGAGAATGTGATTGGACATGACGAATTCATCAGGGGCATTGTGGCATCACGCCCAGCTTCACATTGCTATGTAGGTATTCAGGAAGAACGAGCTCTCATCGTCAATTTACATACAACTTAAAAAGCATCATCAATAAAACAGGAACTGTAGCATTTAACTTGTAGACTCAATTGTTGGTTCACTGCGATATGGCGGTGGTCAGTGAGAAAAATCACAAGTGAAGTGCTAAAAAAATTTTAGGCTCCATTTGTTTCACAGAAAATCAATGAATTGGAAAAGATTTTCCTTGTTATGATCATTTGTATTCTTAGGAAAAGAGGAAACAGAAAACATTCTCATTATCAACAAAAATGTATAGGCATGAATTGTTAATAATGAAATTATTTTTCATTGACTCAATTTTATAATACAGTGCAATTGTTATACTGTCTTTACTACTTTCAGATTATAAAATGAAACACCATTTGCCGGCTATAAAAACTTTTACTACTTTCAGAATTCTTTCAGTGCATACTCGAGGGTCAATGACTGACATTAACACGCCTTCCTGAAGCACGCCAAGGCAAACAAGCGGCGTGGTGACCAAATGAGGTGAGGCGGAATCTTGAGGATTGTGGATTTGTCTCTTAATTGGAAGCACTCATTCACCGAAATTCCATATCTTTTACGTGGGAATTAAGTAATGTGCCTCGCGATTAGGATCACAATAGCCATGGATTATGAAATAAAATGTATGAAGGTTTGTCGATGCTTGGTTATTGGAGTTCATTTCGCATACTATTCACACAAAGCATCCAACTGTAACGGTGCACGCACAACAAAAGACATGATAAGATTTGGGGACATAACATCTCACAGTTGATGTGATTTCTTTCTCTTTATAATTTACTCGCGGAGAGCATGAGTTCGTGACTAGTTGTCTGTCCAAGAAACGGATGCAGCAAGACTTCTAATCTGGCAAGAGCGTATGCACCTGCACGCCTTTAGGGATTGAATCATCTTTTGGAAATCCTCCGATTGTGATACTATTATTTGACACTGACCCTTGACCAGTGGAAGCATCTCTGAGGATATGGATTTCACAAATTAATGGAAGATTGCAGTTTAAATACCCTATAGAAGCAAGCTGTCCACGTCCCCATGAGCAGAACCGTTCATTTTACTCTTGCTTATTTCATGGAGGTGGCTTATTCTTTCAGACCAGATAAAGACTTTCTTTACTCTTGTCTTTGCCGTCAAGGCAGTGCCAAACTTATCCATGGAAAATCTCAAGCCATGACTAAATTTCATTTCTTAATCCAATTTGCCGGCCATATTTTCAAGCATCAACAGCTTCCTCACACGCTACATATACCTGGGCCGATCCTAATTCATCAAGGCACCAAATATCACAAAGCCATTTTCCCTTCCACCTCAAAAGATGGCATTACAGGCCAAGGGATTTGTGGATGAGATGAGGATGGTGGCGATGAAGTTGCACACCAGAGAGCAGGCAAGAGAGGGAGAGAAGGAAGTGAAGGGGCCAGAGGAGAGGTCGGTCTCCAAGTGGAACCCAACCGTCGATGGGTATCTGAGTTTTCTTGTGGAGAGCAAGTCGGTGTATGATGCACTTGAGGGCATCGTTGACAAGCCAGATTTTCCTTACTGTGAGCTCGTCTTTCTGATTCTTGATTGCCATGCTTTCCTTTTTTTCCCCTTCTTTCTGGAGTTCAATTTGATTTTGCTTTTGTGGTCCAAGAAGACTTTTTTCATTTTTTCTCTCACTATTTAATGAAAAAAGTGGTGGTTCTTCTACGGAGTTTGTCGAGTTTATGAGATTTTGATCCGGTCAAGTTCTTGATCGATTGTATCGATTGGAAGCAGGATCGACCTAGATTGGATAGCCGGGGTTATCGTCTCTGATTTGTATGAGTTTAGGCTAAAGTTGTTGTTCTCTCCCTTACATTTAGTTGGGATGAAGTGATCAGGAAGAAGGGATTAAAATAATAATGGGAGAAACAGAGAAATGACATGCAATATAATTTGGACGATTGCAATGGAAAATGAGATTAAAAAAAAAATGGATATCCTTCATATACATACAGATGTAATATGAGAAAGAAGAATATTTATGCTATACGATAAACAAATTCTTCCGAATCCCTCCGCAAAATGTTCATAAATTATAGTTTCACAGTTTTTCCTACCCGAAGATATATGTAAAGTTAAAAAAAAAAAAAAAAAAAAAAACTAATTTGAGATGCTTTATCAAATTTCACCCTTCAATTTGATATTCGACTCATGATTCATAAATTCGATACTTTACTTCATGATTTATATCTAGATTAGATTATGCCCTATGGTGCTCCTCAAAAGCTAAAATATCAAGCATCTTTGATGAACACAATCAGATCTTATTCTTAGCTATAACCTTGATTGTTCTTAGTATATATATATATGAGGTCACATCTTTTCATTAGTTAGATGAATCTTTGGATTTTACTTTGCTCTTACTCTTTTCATTTGATTTCAGATGCTGAACTGAGGAACACTGGCCTGGAAAGATCAGAGCGATTGGGGAAAGACCTTGAGTGGTTTAAAGGCCAAGGCTATGGAATCCCAGGGCCATCTGGTCCAGGTGTAAACTATGCATGCTATATTCAAGAACTGTCAGAGAAAGACTTTCCTGCCTTTCTCTGCCACTTTTACAATTTTTACTTCGCCCACACCGCCGGCGGCCGAATAATTGGGAAAAAGGTAACAAGACATAATACTTGCTACTCGTATTTCTATGTCGAGTCTGCACAAAATATAATATTATGTGCTTGCAATGTTGTATGCATGTATTTATCACTGGTATATCCATTATCCAGTCTTGCTTGTGCTTGAGTTGTTGCCCTATTAGATAAGTCCCATCCAATAATAAATTGACAAGGTGCATGATGTAATAGTGCAAACAAAGCACGGGTGGGCCATAATCAAAATGGGCAATATTGTACTTGTGGCATGCCCAGGTGGTGCACTCCAATGGTGTCGACGGCTAAGATGTCGACATGTTAACAATTGGGTTGGAATGTCGACCATCAGATATGTTTCTGATTCTATATTGTCCACGTCTAAGCCACAACCAAGCCCAATAAACTAAAAGATGAAAATTAACCCACTTATAAAATAGATAATTCTTTTACTTTCCATATATTTTTAATTTCTTTTCCTGTTACATTACTTTGTTTTCTTTCTTGTTCAAAATATCCAAAAGTTGCATAACTTGTCTCAAGGAACTGTAAGTGGCATAAGCAGTCACAAACAAGTAGGAGTAGGGACATGCACAAGATTAAGTGAAAAATCTCCCTCTCTAACTCTGATGCTTCAGGTTGCTGGGAAGATACTCAACAACAAGGACTTAGAGTTCTACAAGTGGGACGGAGAGCTCAAGCAGATGTTGCAGAATCTGAGGGACAAAATCAATAAAATTACTCTGGTGCAGCTCTTGCCTCTCCCTCTTATTGTTTTTCTATTTCCTGTTGTGGATCTTAAGCTGTTTTTTCTTCCGGCAGTGACTAAAACATGTTCTTTTGGTGTCATCTAGGGCTGGACTAGGGAGGAGAAAAATCATTGTTTGGAGGAAACAGAAAGATCTTTCAAGTACTCAGGAGACATCCTTCGTTTGATACTGTCACCGGTGTAAATAAGGGCACGCGGATGCACGGGTTAAACGTCCGATGTAGTTTCTTCACTTCATCGGTTCCGTTTGTGTTCATGATGTAAAGGAAAATAATTATTTACTGTAAAACACCGTGTAAATATCTTTACTACAATTTACACAAGACTTCGTCATAATTCATCATCGCTGTCCATAATAAAGATCGATGGTTGCCTCTTTTCACATCATCAAGAAAGATATTTGCTTTTCTCCAAGAAAAATTCTGCAGAGATTTTGATTTCACTAGTAAATTTCCATATCTAAGGCATAACTAGATTGCCTTTCTGATTGAACGTTTTTCTTATACCTTGGTAAGAATAAGTAATAGCTAATTATTAAAGTTGATAAATCAGTATACACCCGATGCTCAATTTTAGCATTTAAATGCAAAACCTTACAAACCCAATGGTCTTGTATTGAGACCGTTTACATCCAGATTATGACATATCAAGCATTAGAGTTTCTGCGCAAATAAGACGAGCGAGCAGAAGAAGGTGAAATCGGCACTGAAGAGGAGTTTGGATTCAAACTGAGATCAAGGGTATCGCAAACAGATGTAACAACAGTGTATCCTATGGATTTCCATTCTGAAAGATTATAAAGTTCCAGAAAGAATATATCATCAGTCATTCACGTTGAAGATTCTACTCAGGTTAAAACAAGAAATGCCCTACCAGTGAAAATTGCAGCACCAGCCGCCCGAGACTTTGATGTGATACAGAATTGGCCGAGCCAAAAAAGATCGCTGCCATTTTATAATGTTTGCAGTTGTGTCATTTCAACTAACATAAGCTAATTATGACACATTAAGAGGTAATTAAACTACACTAGCTTTGCATATTTACAAAGATCATTGCTATGACCTAGGAGCTCTGCAACCATCAGATCTCTTCGAGCAAACTTCACGACGATAACTTTTCAATCATCATTTCCTTGAGGGAACTCACCAGCCTGTGGAACACCTTAAGATTGCTACCGATTTTCTCCTATAAAAAGAAACAGACTCATCAAAAAGACGATCCCAGAGCAGCAACAGGCATAGGCCTGCCAATATGCCAGGCTTCGAAAAATTGGATGAAGAAATGACGTGCAATACCTCATTTAGCAACTCAAGCCGTTCCAATATGGGAATCAATTCTTCGCACAATGGAGATACATCCTGTGCCAAATTGGACCTGGAACCATATGTAATTGCTCTACTAGTTCCCGTTGCATCAGATGAAAGTGAACTGCCAAGAAAGTGGGATGTTCATATGCAAGGCACAGAGCGTGAGAGAGAGAGAGAGAGAGAGAGAGAGAGAGAGAGAGAGAGAGGAGGGGGGAAGGGGTAGGGCAATATCTGTACCTATCTTGAAAATGGATGAGGAGGACATTAAGAACCTGCTCCGCCAGTGGAAGCAACAAAGTGATAAGCTGATCTTTATTGCCAGCAATGCGGCACATTTCTACCATAGCAATATACCTCCTGAAAGAGAGCGAAAACATTATGAAATTTATCAGAATATCTGATACAAAAAGACCACAATAGACGACTTCAAATTCTTATACCGCAGATTAACAATGCATACAAGGATTGAACAAATTATGTTAGACAGCAGACACGACTCATAAACACAGAAGTTGCTCGGGTAAACATTAACACAGTAGAGGGAATCATTATTCCATTCCAAGAATGGAGGATGCCCATACAATTCTAATTATGACTAAAAATGACCTTCCATTCATCCTCTATCATTTTCTATTAAAGATAATTCTGATAATTTTAAAATTACTCTCAAGTCAACCCATTCCTTGTCACTATATGTGATGTAAGGATAACAAGAATGGCGCAGGACAGCAAAATTGGAACAACTCTGGTACATGGTAGATTTCTGGGAAGGCCTCATAGCATATCTACATGATGATCATTCATCCCCTCCTAGAATCATTAAAATTGATTCTCAATTCTTAAAATTTACTATGTTAATTAAACTTTTATATTTCAATTCCTCGCATTGGTTTGCTTGTTCAATTCTTCAAAATCTGCAACAAGCATAACCTGTCTCAGACATATAACAGTTATTTGTCCTTGTCATAGTTTCCAAAATATCAAAACACTACGTGACAAGATCCTTTGGATAAAGGAAAATCCTTGCTATGAAGTTCCAGAGTGTAAACACTTTCATTTACATGGTAGATACCTTTTCTGCAGGTTGTCATATGCTGAAAGCGTATCTCTTTGAAGACACATGTTGATGATTTCATCCACCTCCTGTCTTGACAGTTCATTTATGTTTTGAATCTGCACTTGCAACACACATAGATAATAAGTACAAAGACAACAACCTAACCGACCACCACTATAACAGACAGCAACAATTGTTTCAATAGCAATATTTACAGTGTAACTGTAACCTAACCACTTGTAAGAAAACACACGCTTGAGAGAGAGAGAGAGAGAGAGAGAGAGCTGCATTATTCATGTCTTTTGCCTGAGTTCACCTTAATTAAAAGCAAGGACTTCTCCTCAGCTGCTCTCTCAAGTGCACTTGTCACAGAATTAAGAAGAGATGCAAGTAATGTTAATGTAGGTTGTAGTGACGCAGCAGCAGTATGGTAATCACCATCATCAGAAACCTGCAACGAGATATTCTGGTCAATAAAAGTTATCTCTACCTGACAGAATCTACAAACATATCTTCAGTGATAAAGATCTCCACATATATACCTGCAGTCGTAGCATCTTTTTAGTGACGAGAAAATACAGATAAGACATCAGGCTAAAGGATAGCCGAAATGAGCTCAGCTCCGACTTCTTTTGACTCTGTCCATGCCAAAAAGAATTAACCAGCTAAGTCGTATTAATAAGATATTTCATCATATTCAGAAGTACAATAAGATTACCTCAAGAGCACCTACTTGTTGAGCAAAACTAGGAACGCCAGATTCAAGAGAAAAGAGAGCACGCATCATGGCAAAAAGTGCTTGGACAAAACCGTGCACATCAATCTCTTCATAAGGCCAAACCTATGTAAAAATACAGAACAATTCTTAAAGATAATTACAGGCTGGTCAATGCAACAGCTAACCAGAATTAGCGAAAATCCATATATGATTCAATGAAGCTAGATGAATGCATTAAGCTATCAACTGCACAATACATAAAAAAGGTCATTACCTTACTTAGGATACCAACCACAAGATTTATCTGTTCAATTGTCAGTTCATCACCAGCAGAAATATCTTGCCGAAGAACTTGATCAAAGAGTAGTTGATGTCCTCTAACAAAATCTATAATCTCACGGACAATTTTATTCTTCACCTGTTACAGAAATAAAAGCAATATGTTGACAAACAAAAAGAATGTGATTGCACATGACAAATTCATCAGGGGCATTGTGGCATCATGCCCAGCTTCACATAGCTATGTAGGTATTCAGGAAGAACAAGCTCTCGTCATCAATTTACATACAACTTAAAAAGCATCATCAATAAAACAGGAACTGTAGCTTTTAACTTGTAGACTCGATTGTTGGTTCCCTGCAATATGGGGGTGGTCAGTCAGGAAAATCACAAATGATGTGCTAAAATTTTTTTAGGCTCCATTTGTTTCACAGAAAATCAATGAATTGGAAAAGATTTTCCTTATTATGATCATTTGTATCTCTTAGGAAAAGAGGAAACACAAAATATTCTCATCATCAACAAAAATGTATAGGCATGAATTGTTGTTAATAATGAAAATACTTGTCATTGACTCAATTTTGCAAGAGATAACAATGATTAAAGTTAGGAAAATATTTTCCAGATTGTTGATTTTCCATTAAACAAACGGAGCCAGAGTAGTCACTAGTCATAAGCATTTTATTTTTGGTCATTTGATCCTGTATGTGCATAAGAAATCTAATCAAGGTCCAGAATCATCACATCTGATGTAGTCCACCGCCGCATGAAAATTTCGAGCATGACATTTCAGTTGTATGTTCGATATCAAAAGTGATGTTTAAGTTTTACATCGATTTGTGTTCCACTCGATGAAAGTGACAGAATGAAATTTTTACAAAAGTTGGTAATTTGAAAACAATCAAATATGTCAGTGAGTTATTCAAATAAGCATCAGTAAAGTAGTGCTAGTTGGTAATTTAATTGAATCAGATAGGAACTCACTCAAATTAATGTTATTAATTACAGGAAGTCAATTTTGAAAAATGGGTTACATATGTAAAAAGATCTTTGGTAAACTATGCAGATAAAAACTTGATCAGTAATTACAAATTTTGGTAATTTGGAAAAAATCAACCGAATGTTTGTAAGCCACTCAATAAGAGTTACTAACCTTAAACAACTCAGAAACTTAATCAGATAAAAGTTGTTAAGTCACTCAAACTAAGATAAGTAATTTGATTTGCCATAAGAGTTAGTAACCTTGAAACAATGGTGATATATATTCTCTATAGAATTTGCTCTACAGAAACTGCAAAGGAGGGGGTAAAGAGGAAATTCTCTTTCTAATATAAAACCTGTCAATTCATTAGTAGCTGAATAACGGTAAATACACTCTTTGGCAAAGTAGACATTCAAAGAATGGAACCATTAGGAAGAAAGAAATTCACTGACCTCAAAAATATCAGATTTTTCTACCAGTGATGTTAGAGAGAACACTAATCGTAAAATGGGAGTGACAACCATCCGTTGTTTGTCAACTTCAGCAGCCATGTAACTTCGATTCTTAGAGTCTACAAGCCTTCGGGATCCCTGACACAGGATTTATGTCATCTTAAAAGAACATAATAATAAAATACCCAGATTAAGAAAATTAAAAGATACATCACCTGCATACTCACTGCCTTGCTTGAGGAAATATGCTCCAAGGCACCCATGGATAACAAAACCTGGGCCCCAGATTTGCCATATTTGTTGCTGATTCTCAAAAGAAAAGCAAGTTCAGCCTCAAGAGTACACGCTCTTTGCATCGAGTCAAGGGAATGACCACCGTCCTAAAAGGAGGAGAAAAAAACCCTTAAAATATAACTCCGACACTTATTTGGAAAGATGACTTATGTAATTGGACTAGAGGAAAGCATCATCAATAACAGTCATGGCAATAAATTCTGCGAATGTGAGAAAGAAGCCTTCAAATTTTTATCATGGGAGCACTGAAACAACTTGACATGGAATGCATCAACCATAAGAATGAACTAAATAGCAGGAAATGCCAGATGTTGACATTGCAAAATTAAGTCCACATTTCAATTTAGGATTGAGAGACTTCTTTTTATTTAATCTTTTTACTTATAGCTCATATTGTAGCGACTCACATGAGCTGACAAAATGTTTAACATGAATTTACAAGCCAACTAACCTGGAAAGACACATTGCTAATGTTCATGAAGCAAGACCTCAAGAATCCCCTGCTTTGGAGTTGGTTCAAAAAATATCTATCGTGATCAATACAAACAAGTGCATCCAAAACGTAGAATGCTATTGTTTTCCCAGGTTCACTGCCTTGACTTGCATCCTTTATCACCTGAAGATTGCAACCAATAAAATAAATAGGGAAGCAATAAAAGGAACAAATCTAAGGACCAATAAGAGTGAAAATGATAAAACAATGTCTACATTGATAATAATACAAGGGACAGAATACGAGAGGAATTGTTAGACTTGACAAGATTATATTCGTGTGGGATAAAATTTTTATGTTGTTACCGTTATTTTACAGGAATCGTAGCGCAGCTTAGTAGAAGCAACAACCACCAAGTCTTATCTCACTACGTGGGGTCTGCTAGATGGATTCTCTTAAGAAATTCCATCTATTTTCTTTCAAGTCTTCAAAAAGGTCCAAATACGCAAGATTTTTCATATGCCAAGTCTTTTCAGATCTTCTCACGACAATTAAATGGCGACCATTCCACATGAATAAGCCACCTCAAATGAGGTTCTCTTATCCTAACCCTAATTGTTGCCACACCAACCTTTTCTCAAGCACAGTCAGTCCAAATCATATCTTTCCTTAAGCATCTATCAATCCAATGTAGCATTCTCATCAATGTTCATTTTGTGCGGATCAATGCTCAACCTAGCATTCTGTATCATAAAGCATCATCAACCTTGTCGTCACATCATAGAATTTACTTTTAAGTTTAAGTTATGTTCTGCTACCACAAGACAAAAAAGCAAAGATAAAAGTCTGCAAAGAAGATGGATCAATTGTGAATCGTCAATGAAGTACGTAAGGATCCTGAACTTCCTTAATCATCTGCATTGATGAAGAGCAAAACAGTGTGTTCATGATAAAGAGAATGCAGAAAATTCCTTGGGCTAAGATAATGAACACGTCAAAGCATAACAATTGAAATCCATTGAGATTTCTATAAGTCTTCCAATATGCTTCATCTAAGTGGATACAATATGCCTTTCAACAAACTTTGTTCCGATTTGAGATTCTCACAAATACATCCTCATAACCCTAGTCGTCAAACAAATACTGACCAGATCAAGGATACTTTGGGCTTCCTTCTTGATGATAGAAAAGTTTGCACGAGCCAATTCCAGCTGCTCTTTATCAAGCTGAAAGAAAACAAATGAAAACTAATCAAGCAGGAACTTCATGGCTCCAAGCAAAAGCTGATCACAAACTCATAAGTGTTTCATCGTGAATGTAGAAAGGCAGACACCTTTTGGAGATCTGTATCATCACCATCCTGCTCATCAAATAAGCATCCAAGAATTTTTGCAGGAACATCTGGGTCAAGCACATGCTGGCAGTACTGAAAATAACTGAGAAGCAATGCATATTGCCTGGACAAAATATGTGAGGTCGAAGTCCAGTTAACAGCAAAAGAAAATGAAGAAGCAAAATCAATTTCCATCAGTTACAACGTACCGTCTCCTCAAGGCTTCCGATGATTCTCTTCGTAATATTGCTATAGTGAGCTTAAATAATATGGAGTGACAAGCACCATTTGACAATTGTTTTACCATGATCATATCAAGACACGTAAAACCATCAGCACTAAGACTATCAGGGCTCAGAAATCTTTCATCCCGCAGCTTAGCCATGCATGTGAGAGCAACCTATATGACCATCAAAAAAGCTTCTGTCAACAATTATAAAGCCAACTGACACTGAGCTGAAGGTTCGGAGTCTACCTGGCTCAATACAAATGCCATCTTCAGTGAACAGTCTGGAGAGGCTGAAGCACTCAGGGTGGCATCAAGCACCCTGTAATGACCAAAGCAGTTATTAAACTTTGATATGAGTAAAAAACAAGCACAATCATTGATGAGGATGCTCACTGATATAAGTTCTCCGATCGATTATCAAGCAGTGACAATCTTCTAGATGCAGAGATCTACAAAACCAACAGATGGATGCATCAAAACCATATTGGCTAAGAAGGAAAGACAATCCCAGGCATAGTCTTGAAAACTGTTATAGAATATAAGTGCAAAATTTGGAAGGTTTGATTATTGGAAGAGGTGCATCTGGTGTATCCATTATTGCAAAAAGGTCATAGTGGTAAAGAAGATGTAGAGGGAAAGAAGGACCTCCGCAATATGCGACCACCCAGTAAGCATATGAAGTTGCGCAGCTTGTTCCTCGAGGTTTTTGTTGTACTTCCATGCCCATCGCAACAACACTTGAATGGTCTCTCTTACTTCATTTAGTTCAGGTTCACTGCCAAGGCTATTCAACTGAGGATGAACAACATTGAACTTCTGGCACAGCAAGAAACATAAGCACCAGAAAAATTTTATCAGCAGAAATAAGTAAAGCCCAGCATTAGGAATAGAAGAGGTTGGGTCTCACAAAGTCACTCTGCCAGCGAATGACTGACCTGCCAGAGCTTGTCACTTAATGAGGCAAGGTCAATCAGGCGATCACCACGCTCGGTGTAATAATAGATTCCACCTTTTTCTGAAGTTGCTGGATTAATGAGTATCTCCTCAGCCTATCATATGTATAATGTCAAATGCAGCTCAGAGGAATAAAAGTCACAAAAGCTATGAATACAAGGGTCTGAAGACTCACCATAACTTGATATTTTCCACTTGTAACAACCTGAGAAAGCTTTGTGGTGGTATCAGGAGATCTAAACTGGAGAACCTCAAGCAACTCTAGAACCTGAGTTCAGTTCCAGGAAGAGTAAATTATGGTTCACAGTGAATTTAGAGAGAATGGAAAGACTTTTTCCGTTATTATGATATAACCTCCTGATTGATCATGATGCCATCATATCTAAGATCAGTCGTTAGAGCAATCAAAGATCTTCTATGATCAAACTAAGGAGTGTAACACCCATTTATCGGGCTAGGGTTTCGTTTGCACTCAATTTAAAACCCAATTTCAGTTTGAAGCAAATTATGTTTTCAATGATGTTTACTACCCTATTTTTTGGGAAAATTAATCCGGGGAGTTGCATTGGGTAAGATTATTGTTAAAATATTGCGACGTAAGGTTATAAATACCTTATTTTTATCAACAGCACTAGTTCCAATGTGTTCTGCATCATTTTGATGAGCAATGATGTAATCTCCTCCAAGATCAGTAGCTTGCTGACCAAACAGATGAGCAAGGATTCTCTGGCACACCTCTCTATGATTGGTGCTATCCATGTCAGCAGCATGTAACTCCAAAGCTAGAAGCTTTAGCAGCCACGCTCTCTAGAAACATAAGAGCAGGTTAAACATTGGTATCAAGAAAACAATCGAACTTAATTAACCTTCAAGATTCAACAACCATTATACAGAGACAAAGATATCCAGCATCTGGCAGAAACCATACACTGAGCACTCATTTGGGTGAAGATGTCCAGGACAAAATTTCCAAATGATAATTAGATCAATGATTCAAAAAATGCATATCATCCAAGCATGTTTTTATGTTGTGCAAGCCACAAGTAAATATTAGATGAGATCCTATCCGAGAATCAGCAAAAAGTACACCAACTTAAAAAAAGGAGTATCACTTGCTTAACACTTAAGGAGCAACATGACAAAACTATCAGTATATCATAGATGTTTAATGAGGCTAAAACAATTTATCAGATGTCTGACACCCCCAACCCGGCTAAATGGTTTTACAGTTTTTGGCCTGCATTTACACTAACTCACCATATGTTAGTGTGTATTGCGGCTGAGAAAGTATATAGAGGGAAAAGGTTTTCAAAAAGCCATTCTCGGTGACGACATTATTCGCTGACGAAAAGGTTGCAAACGTGTATACGGCCCTCTGATAGGACTGAGACCTAACTATATCGGTCGAAAAGTAGCTAGTCTCTTACAAAGGTACTCTTGAGTTCGCTAAGCCATTTATACGCAATGAAGGTAGAACGGATTTCTCTCCAATCTCCCTTCGCATGATCGCTGGTTTATAACCATGAAATGTGAGAAAATCCTGATTGATAGCGCTTCTAGAATAGCAAGGTCACTTTATGTACCTTGAGTCCATCAAATATATATTGCCATCCACTGAAAGTGCAATTTGATTTTGTTGCAATAAACAACAACACAGAAATCAGTATAGGCATAGGAAAGCAAGTAGTAATAACCTAGACAGAAGAAATTTGATGAGCATTTAAGTGCTACCCCCAAAAATCGGAAAAAAAAAAAAAAATGACAAACTAATGCAATGCAGAAAAAAGCCTGAACTTCATCAGAGAGAAAAATTCAGATTTCAGCATGTGTTAGGCATGATGATCCCGTGGCCTGGATATTCGTGGAACCTCACCACATGAACAATTCAATCTTCACCAAATCTTCTCTAACAACATAATAGTTGGGGTCATAGATCCAAACCTGATGAAGGGAACTAATGCGAAGTGCCTGGTTGCTACTGCGTTTAGGTAGTGGAGCAACACCAACTGTATCCAGGTGCTGCAATGAAGTGCAAAAGTGAGATTCTGAGGGGAAAGGTCAAAAATTTGCAGAGGTAGAACTCTTTAACACTACCATATATGCAAGATTAAAATAGAAAATAATCTCACACCTTCACAAAAAACTGGTATCTTTTGATGCTGAGTAATTCCATGGTAGGACCACTTGTAACTGGATCCAAGCAGAGTTCATAAAGAAGCTACAAAAGTGAAAAAGAAAAGAATCTAAAACATGAAATTAGAGGTTCCAAATAACGACAAAGTTCTGACCAAAATTTTGAGCGCTTAGGCATAATTTTTCTCTTTTTGCCACATGGCAACCAAGATCAAACAAAGCTAACCTGAAAACCAAATTCATGAAGAAGTGCATTCACATCTGGTTTTTGAAGTTTCTCCAGAATTTCAAGAACAACCTTCAAGCAACTACATGAAAGATCAGAAGCATCATAAATGAAACCAAACCAAGATGACATTAGAAGAAGAAAGAAATGATACAGCACATTTTCCTCGATGTACCTGTAATGAAACTTTGGCTGCAGCATAGTCCGCTCAATAGGACCGTCAAGATCAAACTTAAGCAGTAAATGTGCAATATTTGGAGCAGGCCGACTGATATTATCAATTAAAACCTACAAAAGATAAAGAAAAAAGAAAGGAGAAATTGTAGCTTTCTCTTCTTTTTCTAGATAATAAAAGGACTAAGTTACAAAAAAACTGCTCTTTCAGATGAAGTAAAACCAAAAAAACAGCAAGACCTGCATTATAAGAACACCAGGATCATTACTGCTGTTCTCTATAATCTGGGACTCCTCTGACCGCAACTCAAGGCAAGCTGCATAATCCTCGACCAGACAATTAGCAGCATTTGATTTTAGTAGTAACTGTACAAGCCCAACCATGCGAGAACTGCCACAAAAAGATAAATACTGCAGGTCATTATGAAAGGCAGAGATGCTAATGACAATGCCAATAAACACTGTTGCTTGAAATAATGACTTTCCACCCAACAGCCACCACCATAACACCATCTAATTCCTAACCCACTAGGTAAGAAATTCTGTGCTGTTGAAACTCAAACTCTACACTTCCCTACACATGATTCAGAAAAGTCCATCTAGGCCATTACCCCCACTATGCAAGGCTAGTGTTAACTATAAACTACCACTTAAACATACTGCTACTAATTCCAAATAGAATAAAAAACTCTGAACCAGAAATAATTTGTTGAGAAAGAGAAAGGAGGATACCTTAAGATGCTCATTATTCTGATAGAGCAAAGCTGAATTTGTGTTTGAAAATCATATCTGACGTACTCCAGTACGGCAGTAACTTGATTATGGTCTTGAGATAGAATAATGTCCAAAGGCTGCAAAATATTAAGGCTGAACAATGAGTTCTAGGTGGCGTTCACAAGGTCACAAAATAATTTTAAAAAACTAGTGGAAGCAACAGCTCCTTCATAATGCTAGACTTTCTTTAGTCAAATGCTAACAAAAAACATCTAGACATCCAAGCTCAGCGGTCTCTTTTAATTTTCCCACTTCCCAAATTTAACTGAGCAAGCACAAGCTTGATGTAGAAAGCTGATAGTCTAGGTTCAGAAAGTACCCATATTAAAGATCCCAAGTACAGAAGCAAATATCTGACAGTCTTTGCATGCCTCACTAGATGTCTCATCTATTTAAAACAATCTACCAAAACCAAAAAAACAGAACATAAAACTAAGTTGCTTTGACATTGGGCTTTTCTATGGTGCCATAGGCATTATGAAACCGAACAAATGTGCAAAAAAGAGAGAATACTACACAAGAAATCCAAAGTTACCACAAGAGGCGGGAAAGTAACCAATTGTAAAAAAAAAAAAGGATAGATTCCCACAGATCTTCACAGTGGTACAATAAATTACATCCATGTCATGAATGCCGTAGTTTTTATGAAATTGTTAACTAGCACACTTATGGCCCTTGTTGAGATACAGTTGGTAATGAAAAAAAAAAAAAACATAAATTTTTGCTTGATCAGTTTTCTCACGATGCATGAGTTTTTTGCATTCTATTAATCGCTAAATATTGGCTTGACCAATGAGCCAGATACTTCCAAAAATGCCATAACTTTCATACAGTGCTTACCTAAGTGCCATAACTTTTGATCCATCATTTGAGTGTCATGACTTTTAAAAAATGTTCACCACAAGTGCCATGCCACGACAAATTTCCAACACTTGTAGTGAATGTTTCTATAAAGTTATAACATCCAAGTAAGCAATTAAAAAGTTATGGCACTCAAGTGAGCACCTTGCAAAAGTTAAAGCACTTGTGTCCTTTTCCCAATCAATGTTTCTCCATTGATACCATGTTAAGATTTTCTGCTTGCAAGAGAGATGAATAGAGAATTAGAAACGACTATAGGGTTACCTAAATGGCTTACGTCAAGAATACATAATAGCAAAGTTGTCAAATTCACATTTTCACCTAGAGTCGATGAATCTTTGGTAAAATCAAATCATAAGAATTCACAAATTTATTAAATTATTCAAGGAAATTATTCAGTTTCTTTATGAGTTAGTTATAATATTTTGAACAATTAAATTCAGCTGTAAAAGCAAATTACATGGTAAATATTCGCAGTACAATTAGATTATTAGGTATAAATCAATAAAAACAAAATTTCTAAATCTCTTTTCTTTAATAATTTAAGAGGAAAGATTGATGAAATATTGTGACAAAGCAAGGACATATTACATCTAAAAGTAAGAGATAGAATCTCAAAACAGTCATGGATGGAAGATGGATGGAGATGGAGTTGAGCACGAGAGAGAGAGAGAGAGAGAGAGCCCCTTAATTTTGTGCCCTGACTTGTTAGCGGTTTACTTGTTTTCTTATTTATTTTGCATTTCATTGATTCAGAAATATTGTAATGAAAGGAACATAGGAGTTTGTCGCTAGGTATTTGCCCAAATAGGATCGTCCAGTTCCTATAGAACCTATCACTAAAATACCCCTAGAGGGGGATAGGGCTAAGCAGAGGGAAAAGGATTTTCCATGAGATGCAAAATGAAAACTATTAGCCCCACACGAGGTTTGTGAACAAGTGATTATTTGATAATGAGCAAGGAATATTCGTGTTTTTGCTAAACAGAATGTATTGAACTCATAATTCATTAGATACTTTCTGTTTTAAAAGCTTTTGGGCATTTTTCATTAGCCCCTAGAGGGGGATAGGGCTAAGCGGAGGGAAAAGGATTTTTTGCAAAATGAAAACTATTAGCCCCACATGAGGTTTGTGAATAAGTGATTATTTGATAATGAGCAAGGAATATTCGTGTTTTTGCTAAACAGAATGTATTGAACTCATAATTCATTAGATACTTTCTGTTTTAAAAGCTTTTGGGCGTTTTTCAGCTTAATAAGCTTTTCGGCTTTAAGAAGCCCAGATCCAGGTGAATTGCATCTGCGCAGAAGAAAATCAGCAATTGATTCAAAGCCAGTCAACTAGCGATTTTACTGAGTTTACTGAGTCAACTCATGATTTTACTTTGATTTTAACTATAAAATCTTTTGAAGCAAGTTGACTCAGTCTTCATCATTTGGCCAGTAAAATCATCTATATTATGACCCAAATCGCGATTCTAACTACCATGCATAAGAGCAATATTTACAGAGAATAGGCACAATAAAAAAACTCTAGTACCTCATTCCATATAGAGTTCCTAATTTACCACATAAATATTTTAAAGATGAAATCAGATTTAGGATGCGTTTGTTTCACTGAAAACTTCATGATAAATGAAAATATTTCCATGGAAATCATGTCCAAGGAAAATAGTTAGTTTTCATTTTTCTGGTGGTTTAGGGAAAGTGATATGCTTCTTTCCAAAAGGAAAAGTCGTTTTCCCCCGATCTAAGCTTGTTGTTTTCAATCCATCAACAACGTTTCCGTTGATCAACTAATTTTCTGTCTTCCAAACACCAGAAAGTTGGAAAACCATTTCCCGAAAACAGATTTCCTTCAAACAAGTGGACCCTTGGAGTCTATTTGGATTGACTTTTACTTCCTTTTTTTTCCTTTCAATCCAAATCTACAGCCCAACCGAAACTCTTGAAACTTTCACAACACTAAAACATTGATATATAGATTCACATGTAATTTTTCAGAACTTTCGAAATCAAATAATATTTCAAATTTTGGCTGGGTAAAAGATTACTTTTTGCTCTTTTTTAAGTGTAAACAAAGAGGCCCTTAAACAAGAAAATGATCCAGGGTGTAAACACACTAGGTGCTTCAAGCCATTATACGCTTAATATGTTAATAAAAGGCCCTTTAAATAGATTTATCAGAACCAATATATAGTAGCTTAATTTGTTAGAAGCTAAAACCCTTCCACAATACAATATCAAATCTTGCGATATACACAATTTGACTTTAAACAAAAAATACCTTAAAACTTTCATGACATATAAAATTGACTTTTTAAGATATAAAATAATTTTTTCCACTGTCCTATTCTGAAAAAGAAAAAGTTAAATTTGCTTTAAAAGATAGAATCTAAGATCTCATAAAATCAAAAGACAGCAGAAAAGTACTGCAAAAATAAATGATTGAAAAAAATAAAATAAAAAATTGGTGTAGCACCTAAAGTATTAAGTGGAATAACTCACTCAATGTCAAGGTAACTACGTTGACACAGAAAATATACTATAAGACACAGAAAATATACTATAAGAATGAGAAAATAGAAAAGGTAATCATGGAAAGAAGGAAGCCCCAAACAAGCTACACCGCAAATATTAAGATCTTACCTGGTATAAGGGACGCCAAAAGTCAGAAAGAATCAGATCCTTCTCCAAAACAAGAACAATAATTTCTAGGCAAAGTTGCACAGCCTTCTCAAGGAGTTGACCATAAGTTTGACTAGTTCGTTCTGCAATAACTGAATTTACTCCAGGCAGAAGAATGCTCATGACATTCCGGAAGACAGTCTTCCCGCTCATAAAATCCTGCCAGAAAAAGTTTGATTAAGAAACTATTCTATGCAATATTTGTTAATTTAAGTCATGAAATGAGTGCAAGTTCGAGCAAATACACCTCCTCCCCAAATAAAAAAAATAGAGTAGCATAAAAAAAATTAAAAAAAAATCTATCCACTTGCTGCAAAAAAGAGGATCATGTATGAGGAAATTGCAATGGAGGAAAGAGGCACTGAATCAAGCACAGCAATAAGAACCAAAATCCAAAAATATGTAAAAAAAAATTCCATTTTATTTGCCGGTTCACTCAACAATGCAATGAAAATGAAGAAATAGTTGCAATTCATAGAGGAAGAGACACAGAATCAAGCCCAACAAGAACCAAAGCCAAGAATCCATCTAAAATTTGTTCTGTTGTGCAAGCAGATCCACTTAACAAGAGTTTTGCTGTTGATGTTGAGCACATTGATGGAAAGAATTCTAAGAAAACCAAAAAAAAAAGGAAGTGAAGAAACCAACAAAAGGAGACTAAAGCGGAAAAGAAGTGGCTGTTGTACTAGCAGATTGAAAAATCACAAAGGAAAACAAAATGGAAGACAAGAATTAAGTTGTTATTAAGGATCTTGAAATGAGAAATCTGTAAGGTAACCATTCAGTAAACAATTGTGACTGCAACTTCTCTTATTTGCTCTCAGTTGTTGGGAAGAGCACTTTTTTGGAAGCTATTTAGGAGTTGTTGGCAGTGAACGACAAATCAAGCATTATATACAATTCCAGGAACAGATCCACTTAGGGTCAGGCAATTCAGGCATTGAACTAGCTTCAGTTGGTGAGGAGCGTTTTCCACAGGCATGTGCAATTCACTAGGGCCAATTCCAAGAGGAGATTATGTGATCCTAAATAGGAAACAAAATGGCTGCAGATATCTAAATAGAAGGGAAATATCTTCTCTGCAAGATGCAAAATCAGCTTCACTATGGGGATGACCTGACTCATGAGAATGCAAAATTTAAATAGTTCCTGATACCTCCGACATTGCGCTCACTTACAGTTTTTTCCTTCTATTGAAAAAAAAATACATAAGCACGCGAGAATTATACGATAACCAGACAAGATATGCAACCTAAAGACGATATCCAAGTCGACACAAATAACAGCCATTATGCTCCCAACTGAAAATAAAAACTAGCACATACTTTCAACAGTTCCAAGACCGGTAGCTGAGTCTGAAGCAAAGCAGGCTGTGTGACCACCGCAAGTGATGACTTCTCAATGACACTGACAATATCCTCATCCTTAACTTCATACATTCTTAATATCCTGTGCGATGCATGTCCAGAATATAAAAATTACCATATTTTCTATTTAAATGAAAATCAGACAATAAATAAAGCTTATCAACATTCAATGAGGATAAAGGGCAGATAATAGGGAGATACACTAGTCTATACAAAAACAATGTTTGTACTAAATAGAAAAAAAGAAGAAACGCAAGATTGGTGGAAAAGGGCAAAAGCAGGAAGAAACTGTCGCAAGAAAATGAAAAAGTCACACACATGTGAAAATGCTGGAGACAAGCAACAACTAGCTGCCATTTCTCATGAGGATCTGCATATGCTCGTTGAGGAAATGGCCCAAATACATGGTCATATATAAATCTGAAGATCCCAATGAATCTGCAAAAGAAAAAAAGCCACTGAATATCTAATTAAAGTTTTGGCAACAAGAAATGTTATACCGACATTGAGAAATAAGATAACCAGTACCTATGCCCTCTGTCACTGACATCTCGTTCTTCTGAAATGAGGATATTTATCAGTTTGAGAAATGAAACCGTAGATGGATATCGTTCACTTCTTGCTTCAATCTCATTCAACTCAAATTGCATATCATAGACCTGAGGCACAAAAAACATGGTCTTCTGTTTAACAAATAAGGCACTTCTTTCAGCCAAGCTTTGTGTGAAAACCTAACTACAGGAAGTGTTATAGCCACTGCAGCCACGCTTGCTTCAAGTGAACCAAAGAACAAATTTCATGAGGGGCTCCACTATAGAATTCAAACCTAACCATTAATTGCAAGCGATGGGAATGGCCTACAGGTGATATGCCACATGTCAACCCATGATTGGTCTTTCCTATTTTCCTTTATTTTTTGGTTCGCTTTGCTTCATCTTTTTTATGTTACCTTTAGCTTATTGATTAATGCACATATCTATATGCAAGTTGGTGATGATTGCATAATGATAGAAATAAGGGTTCCACAAGAAAGTGTTGGCATGTGATCAAACACTCCCATTACATCTAGTGAGGCTACAACTTTTGGCTATTTAGATTAGGTTTAGTGAAATTTAAGCTCATGATAGTAAAACAAAATCCAAGTGTACACTACTAATACATATCGAAACATGTGAAAAATAATACGAATGACAAAATCCTACGTGGCTAGATACATTGACCATATGGATTGGCATATAGTTGACATAACAACTCAGTATTACCAAAAAAAAAAATTAAATAAATAAACAAAGAAAGGAGGAAGAAATTCAATGATCAAGGTAAGTTATAACTGACCGGTGCAACTGATTGTGTTGCATTCCTCAAATGAGGACCAACTACTACTGGTAGATCATACTGCTCAAGAAAACTCCAAATTGTATCTCTATGAACAGGAGACACAGGAACAAAAGTAGCTATGGCATTCCGCAAAGCACCCTGTAGAAGTGAACAGAGACTTGATTCAAGAAAAATTAAAAAGCCATGAACAATTGGCTACTTCTGACCTCTAGTCCAAAAAAGTCGCAGATAGAAATGAAGTAGGAAAAACCATGATGACCTTGAGATAAGGCGGAACATTCTCATGACTAAGGAGTTTGAATAAAGGTTCAATATCAGGAAACCAGTTCTTTCTTTCAGTAGGACTCCCATTTTCCATAACCTGAAGCAAAAGGCAAACCGATAATTTCCAGTAGTTAGTACTTCAAAGAGGAGACAGAATCAATCTTTTAAAGATTCTGGCAGAACGTAAGCTACAAGTACTTATAATCCAAAGAGTAATCGGTGCTCTCATTCCAAACAACGTCATGACGTATGCAATCCTCATGGTAACCATTTCAACATAATTCCACTATCAATATTAAAGGAATGTGCCAATACCTCAGAGTGTAATCTAGTCACCAAGAAGAAATAAGCAAAATCAGGACAGACATGTGCTCGTCAATTTGAAACAGTCAAATAAACCTGACAAATAGAAAACTGCTAGTGGTTTTCATGGAAATCCACATTAAAGGGTCAATCAAAATTTTGTAAAGCGTGATAATGAATAAATTTGAGAGAATTTTGGATAAGCCCAGGTAATAGAATAACTCAATATAGGGGATACGTGACTCTAGACATGCACCATGGTGTACTTTCCTTATTGGTAACAGGGTCAGAACAGGGAACCAACATGGCAACCTCAGTGTTTTTATAAGAGCTCCAAACCTACTATAAATGTTTGTTTGAGGTATAGCTACATAACCCCACACAAGGCCCTGGGGAACCTTCGGGAAGGGGCAAACCAGTCACTGCAACCCCATTGAAGTGCAAGTGTTGTGACCCTCTTTTGAAGGGGATTGGTTCATGCAACTATTTACCCCTTGGGTTCAGACACGACTACTTGGTAAGAGTCAGAAGCCTTAATGTCACAACCTGTGATTCCCACAATCCGACTTGTTCAGGATGAGTCATCAAGGCCACTTGGATCGTACACGCCTACTATAGGGGCACTGATGTAGATATATATTTTTATTATATTTCTTATTTGTGGCGTGGTGATATCTCAAGCATATGTAAAATCTCCTCTTCTAGGGGGCAATATGCTTCAAAATCCCTTTCAGGGACTACAACTACTCAACCTTCCTACTCAAGTTCCCACCTTGTCCATTGTTTGCATTAATCACAGGAGTACAACTTTATTCACAAACAATGGAAACATTGCTTGCTTGCTAGCTAACTTATTCAAGAAAGAACTGTGTGTGCTCCTTTGATTTGGGGCTTTTAAGCGTTTAAGTCGGTCAGTGTACTATATGCAAGTAGGGACAGTACAAGTCACATACATAGTTGTCAGGATCGAGATTGAAATGTTTCTACAACCCAATTTTCACTGAGCAATCAGGATCTTCTAGAAAAATCGCTGACTGTGGACATCAGAGTTGGATTGGGATCCCACATCCAATATCCCAATCCTGATGGCCCTGGTCGCACAGTCCTTAAACAGGGCCAATCAGTTGGGCTGTGACATCTAATTACTCTGCTACCATGCTAGGCGGAGGTGCCCCATACATGTACAATTTTTTGGAATGCAACTACGTTGGAGGCTACTGCCTTTAGTGTTTGCTTGAGTAGATGAATATTTACTCTTCTATAATTTCTGGCCAAAGAGATCATTCCTTTCCCTAACGCAATAAATGTATCTTAACTACCTTGCCATGGATATTGCAGATTAATGGAGAATTGGATCTTAATGAAATGGGAAAAAATGGTCCTACAGGCAACAATATCGCACATGCATGGGCATCATGCCCACAACCACACCCATGCACACACATGTACACGCAAAAGTGCATGCACGCCTACAGCAAGATACCATAGCTCTTGTTCAATTACACCTATCTATAAATGCATTCAAAAATAAATATCTAAAAGATTAAGAATGAATTCACTTAATAGAGCATGTTCTTAAGAAGTTTCTTATTAAATTAATTATGACTAGCCATCAAAGGAAAAAGATAACGCCACTCCAAATGCCCTGCAAACTCAACTGCTGAAATGAGAACCCTATCTAGCAGATTTTTGGACATTTAAAAGAAACCAACCTTTTGAAGAACATTCAAGTATGCAACAAGGGCTTTTGCATCCCCCTCTTGAAACTCAGGTAACATTGCTCCAGTAGTTAGGAGAGACTGCTTAAATTTTTCAGCATAGATATTTAAGCAATCAAACAAAGTGCTCCACCCAACTGAACGGAACGCTTTGCCCTGAAGTAACTCAAAAACCTTTGAAGCACCTTCTTGGCTAGAAGCCTGAAGAAAATACCATTTTAGCGACTACTGCATTGGGTCAAATGCAGGAATGCACAGATGACACACTATAATACATATGACATACTAAGCATAGACAAGCTCTTTTAGCGTTAAAGGTACCTAATTTTCTCTTAAAGATAAATTCACCACATTGCAGGGGGAAAAAAAGATTGACATACCAATGTACTTAACATTTTTAAGAAAGCAACGAGTGTTTGAATATTGGTATGGTCCTCTCCAGCAAAAGTAACGAATGTCCACAATACATCATTTCCAGCCAACAGCTCTGGTTCCCTCTGATCCAAATTAAGATAAGAAGATGGTCATAACTAACTTAATGAAAATACCATCATAAAGAAAAGGATGACAGAGCAAGTATGATTTACAGCAAAAGCAGGGAATAGCTAACCTACACAGAGATGCATAAAAAGAGCTTCAAGTGCCGAAGCTATATGTAGACATGCAAAAGCAAGACTTCGAACCATCTAAACATAATAAAGCACACATCTTCCTTTGTGACAGGTTGCACCTTCTACTTTATGTACATGAAATAAAGAGAGACAGATTTGAAACTGAATAAATACATAGATTTACGAAATATGACTATTTAACATGTAAACTTATAAAAACATTAGTAGTCCTGAACAATTTGACCGGGTAAATGCCTTGAACTTGTCGTCAGATAGCAAATGTAAACAGCTAAGTCATTTCTGACTTCTCAAAAACAGCTACATGGATTCTTCTAAGATCTGGGCAGATATGATTTGCCTTCTGGAAGCACAATTCTAAGGGGAGAAAAAGAAATTTAAGTAGAAAAAAAGAAATTAATGGAGACTTGTGCTCCACAATCATTAGAACAAACTTAATCATTTTTCAAATCATTACGAAATTCTAAAAAAACATAGTATTAAAAGCATCAACTTTTTCTTCTCTCTGAATCAAAACACGTGCAGAATTCAGCTAAAATATAAACTGAGACTTAAAAGTATTTAATACAATCAATATATAGTCTTGGAAGTTCCACAGATAATAACGGTCATTATTCATGGCCTATATCCTTTGCCGTATTGATTTATTTATTTCTTTGAGCACTGTCATTAATTCAGAAGCTTAGCCGCACCCTCCAACAAGAAAGATATGAACTTCCATTGCTGAGAGGATCCAAATCCACTTCTGAAGGTGGGCTTTGAGGCCCTTGACAACTTGTTGATGCTTGCCTCTAGTTTGACATGATAAGAAGATTCTAACAAGGAAGAAATTCTCCTTATGCTGTCCTTGAACAAGCAAGAGAGCATCATACAGTTTCCATTAATTTCAAAATAATATTATTAAGCGCAGGATGCTCCCCAGCAATTCATCTAGCTAAAGCCCTGCAAGACTAACCTGATAAATCTCACTGACAAACTCCAAAAGAGATACAAATGGTACAGGACCAAATCCAATGGCCGGTTCAGAATTCAGGTTCTTATCCGCAAAAGTATCATGTGATCCAGCTGTTCGGTAAGGAATAAGCATGCTCATGGCCTTCTCCTTTGCTTCTTTTACCTGAAAAGGAAGATTCAGATCAAGTGTTGTAGAAAGATCAGCATTGATAATTAGCCGTAGCACCATCTAACTAACCTTGTCTCTGGCAAGTGGGTGAGACAAGAAGCAAGTGATCAGCTTGTGTAGGTAGGCATTATACATGTAGATCATGTCCTCATCGTCATTCTGCAGTAATTGTCCAATATCAATAGGGGAAGACAAAGAAAGAGGACAGACTTATCACACCCAAACAAGCAACAAGATGTAGGTATGAATCAAAAGAAATAGGTGGTCTGGCCATCATCAATCATTCTATTCTGCCAGAAATAGACAACAAAGCAAAGAAAAATAATAATTTATTTAGTGCAGCAAGAATCAGGATCCCAAAAAACTACTTCAAGACATGTAATGCATTCAAAAATGCCACTATGCGACAAAGTGCCTAACAAAAGTACATCTAGGTATCTGGCCATATTCTCAAGACATGAGAAGCAAATGCCCAAAAGACAGTCACAATAAGAAAACCAGTCTTAAGAGCACAGAAGAGAGGGAAGATAATATATAAGTAATACAAACACATCCAGTCTCGAAATGCAAGTTTAATAATCCTTGCGCATGACAATATTCAATGGTCAATTGGTCATGTAGATTGAGCAGTATAGCAACATGCAATAAAATTCAAGCACCAAAGACAACAACAAGAGCACTAGTAGACATGAGAATTGAACTCCAAAAACGATTACAATGAGAGAAAATGCTGCAGGGTTATAGTCATAATACTTGTCTTGGTCCAAAAGTTGACAAATCTCACAGCCTAGGCACCAATAGCAGTATAGCAGACGTGAAATGAATCCAGGCACCAAAGATATCCAACAAGAGAACTAATGGACATTAGAATATATCTCCAAAAGAAAATTACAATGAGAGAAACTCCTCAAATTGTTTACTTAGATAGCAAAGTAGAGATAGGATATGGGAAAAATGCTGCAGCTTCACAGGGGATAGAAGTTCTCTTGTTCCAATTGGTCAAGCTCACAGCCTCAGCACACTTTTTCCTTTTTGAATGAAAGATAGAATTTCATTAAGAAGACATCAAGCAGTACCACCCCCATACAAGATGGCTTCAGGTAGAAGCCACCCATATACAAAATTATGCAGAAAAGACTGTTTCTAACATTTCCAACAAACTAGATGTATGAAATTGAACTTTCCTGCTATATAAAAAGCATGAGTATGCAACCAATTATCGCTAAAAGAATCTGAATGAGGATTCAACTCCTTGAAATGCCTTTTGTTCTTCTCTCTCCAAACAAGCCAGAAAACAAGGAGAGAAATCACCTTAGCAATCATTTTCTTTCCAACAACGAACCGAAAGTCCCTCTCTAAGCCCAAAGTTGGTTCATACAGGCCTTGGAATACATGCAGTTCTCTAAAAAGCATCAGGAGCTAAACGACAGGTCAACTATTATCTGAAGCCAAAATTATCACATAGGTGGCTCATCAACAATGGACCTATTCTAAAAACAAAGAAAAGCCAAAATTATCACTTCTTGTGGGTCCCTTCCACTTTCAATCCTCTCATTACCAATACTTTCTTTCCAGTTGCTTTCAATCCACCAATAAAACCTCTTTACAAAAAGTATTAAACACTCCAATTATAAAGTTGTAAAGTTGACAATCAACACTCACATTCCTACCTACTTCAAAGAATGGCCTTGACTGAAATGAACTTAGATGTTAATCAGGGTGAAAAGACAACTACAATACCTGATACGCTGCAGTTCGAAGAACATTGTCCAATAATGACTGGAAAACGTTGTTCTTGAAAATTACTTCTAAGCACGAAAAAATCTTCTCCAGATCATTTGATGAAGCATTTGGGACATGCTCCCTAGGAGTAACCGTATCTTGAATCAGCATCAAGTGTACAGCCCAAGCAAGTCTCACACCATCCAGAAAAGTATCGACATTATTTCCGGAAGTCATTACCTACAGCAAGCATGAAAATGAACAAATTGCTTACACTTCATACAGATCAAAAATCACTCTGTTTTTGGTCTTACAATGTCATGGAACTCATTTATGAACGAAGCATCATGGGACAAGATGGCCGCTTTATCAGGTACTGCACTCAAAGCATCCGATATGAAAGCAATTACAAGTGAGAAAATAAGGCTAAATGCGATCTGCAAAAACAACAGAAACTTATCAGTAGGTAATATAGTTTTACAGAATGCCTTCCATCTCTAGAAAGATATTAACCTTAAAAAAATTGATTCCATAGGAAAAACAAAAACCGCCATTGCTTTCATCAACCACTATATATTAACATACCTGCTGCTTGGTAGTGGAACTATTCTCATTGAGTTCAGCAGCACTGTCTTTCAAAATAGAATAAATATCCTTGACTTCCTTGGCACCTAAAAAAAGGGCATTGTAAGTGCTCTTTTATTTAAGTATTCTAGAAGTAAAGAACTTTAATTTCCAATGCATGACATTCTTTTAATTATAAAAAGAAATTTAAATTGATATGGCACCAAAGAAAGCCTTTCACTATACAAAATCCATCTACGACCTATGTATCCACTAACTCTCAGGTCATTGCAAGAAGTTGTTTCCTCAGCAGCACCTACTCTCTTTTGAAGAAGGAAGGTCCAGCATTCAAGCCGCAGACTTTATCATGGGACAGGCAAAAGGTGCTTCTTACGCGAGCCACTAGCCATTGTCTTACATGACCAAAAAAGCTATTGGATCAATTGCATCAAGTCTAGTCATACTTAAATCGCATTAATGGTCAAGTATCAAGACTCCTCATATTAGAAGACCTACTTTATTACCTCAAAAAGTCTCATTCTACACTTCTATCTAAAACCATTGAAATTACAAAACTAACATGATCTAAAAGGTTTCCTGGAGGTACCTACTATATAGGGTCAAAATCTTGGAACGTATGAGTGCATATAGGTCCCTGAGTGTAGGATTATCCCCACCCTAATTGCCTTATACCCAAGGCATCCGACCATGTTCCAGGTCCTGCTGTAACATACTTAACTAAAGACCAAAATCTCTAGATCCATAACTCACTCTTAAAATTTGACACTCCAGATACGATATCCTAAACTTAATATCCATCACTTTAACTTGATTGCTTTTCACTAGCTATTTTTCCTCTTAAAAAAAAAAAAAAAAAAGATCTCATTTCTTATCTTTAACTGTCTGATATCTTTAAATTCAAGAACTTACTATTTTATTAACTATTGTGAAGTATTGAAGTCATAAATTGTCACTATTTCAACATAGACGATAAAATCTAACCATTAATTGATCAGTCATTGTTTCATTAGAAAGGTGGTCAATGTCATGCTCCAAGAGGTCTTAGGTAGATTCCAAGTTCCAAAAGTAGGGTACCCCAAGTAACTAGGGGTAGCTTCACATGACAAAATTGAAACTACAAGAATTTTAGTCTGGAACCATCACTATTCTGTCAATCCTTGGACAACAAAAATCATCGCCAGGAAAGCTACTAAAGAAAGTCAAACAAAATAGTCTTCATTTTTGTCCCCCATACCAACAAAAAAATATATATAGGGGAATCTTCTTTCCCTTTCTAGACCTCCAACTACACCCTCCAGTACCTCTACTTCATCCTCAATGAACCTACAAAGACCACCCATACCAAAAATCAAAGATGTCCCCATCAAGGTAGCAAACATACTCTACAAATTCTAGTCCTCTTCCCATCTACTTGATGTTGGAAGAATAACATGCAACTGCTTTTCAAAAGCAGGATAGTAAAGCATGAGGCTAAAGGCTGAAATGTGTGAAAGCTTGGTTAGGACTTAGGAATGATCAAATTGTCTATATATTGAAGGCTGCACCAATTGATTTTGAATTTCCAGTAAGAATCTTCTGAAATGAACCAGAAAGATCTAATGTGGAGCTCCCAATGCTAAGATCTGGAGAAAGTAGTCCATTGCAAATAACTAACTCTAACAATCAAATACAGAACTCTAGCACTCCCTTGCACTCCCTTGCACTCCCAAAGAATATCAACACAGCCACAAACAGGTCATCATCCTGGGAAAAGTACTGCCAAGGCATATATTCAATTGCAGACAGTCATTAGAGATCCAATTATGTAATCAATTTGCTGTAAAGTGGGTGTTGCAGAAGTCAGTGGAGGTTTAATACAGCATGAGGATCAATAATTATTCGGGACCGGGTGATTATCCTATAGAATGTGCAGTATTTCAACTTCTTGAAACAATATAACAACCAGTTCCTTGCAAATAAAATCTTCAGAGAAACTCCAAAGATTCTTAAAATACTATTCAGTCTTACCCAACACTCAGTATGATGCATATTCAGAGAGCTCAACAGTTAACAATTTCAAATATCTAGCTCATAGTAACCACAATTTAATCTCGTATCACAGAGGTAATGGACAATTATAGGACTCAACCAGGAGAAAAGCTAGCCAAGCCTATAGCCTTCGTGATTCATCATCCCTTTGAATACCACCAAAGTTATACAACTTCGAAGAAACCCTGCAGACATGAATGGCCATATTCACATCTAATAGTCTGACCTCTTCCCCTTGAGCATATGCGGATGATCCATCAAATTAATCAATCAATCCCCCTTCAAGAGATACCTCACTTTCCCCAGCATCGGCTTTAATTTATTCACTCTGATTTAGCCCGGTAAATGCAGGTCTGATTTCTCAAACTAACTGATAGGTAACAACCCAGTAAAACTTCACCAAGCCCAGAACTTGGGAGTGAATACCAGGTCCGATTAAACCTGGAAACCAGCCAAAACCATCCTGGTCAATTCCAAGCCATTCCAGGGAAAACTGGTTCAATTCCCAACTCCAGGATCCTACATCTAGGACTGGTTCAGTTCCCAGGCCAGTTCCCAAGTTGAACTGGTCTTGAACCTGTTTTGAAGCCTCTTTTGGGAAAAAAAAAACTTTTGCAACCGTCAAAATTTGAACCATGGAATGTTTTTTATAATGAAATGGTGTAACTTTATATTTTTTTACAAAAATTTTTAACATAAGAATGGACCCGTTTGCTTCTCAGTCCCACTTTTGGAATTGGAATCAGGGGTCATAGGGTTCGTTTCTGGTTCTAGGCCAGGAACCAACCCACCACCTTATCCAAGAGAAAACACAATCCAACTTAAGTTTCTTCTAATTTTAGATATCTGGCTGGCAGCCAAAGTTCAAGTCACTTCCACAATCCCTATGCAACCCCAAGGCGCCCCCCCTTTCTTTTTCCCTCCTCTCTAAAATGCAAACTGGCTTTTCAAATCTTCTCAGTTAAGTGGTATACTATCTTTACACTAGGAAAGAGAGTAAAAAACAAAGAAAAATAGTTTTCAAAGAAAAAATCTAGAGGAAGGATCTTGCTAAGGAAAATTCATGGCTAGATAGGAAAAGAAGCTTTTACCTATTACAGAGAGGGTGTGATTTGATAATTATTTTTTAATAATGGTTCTCTATTTTATTTACCAAATTTCTTTCAGTCATAGAAGAAAGAAACACGATTCGGGATTAAACAATAAATATGCTGCACAGATATCAAAACAGAAAGAGAAATGAAAAGAAGGATGCAGAGCTTTTGATCTGCAAATTCTATTGTATATCTACTTGTATACAAACAGCCAAATCTCACAAATGTCTTCCATCTTACTTGTTCGAACAACGAGAACAGAGAGGACAAGACAATGTCCAATAATGAGTCTTTCCCTGGAAACCACAGCTGCCCGCTCTACAAGAGCCCCCCTAGAGTCTAGAATATAGTGTTCACACTGTGGACCACCAAAACCAGCAGGCTCTTCCCGATTGAGTTCCTAGCATGAAACTCAGCAATTTAGCTTGTTAACTCAGCAGGAACAGGATATAAAAGAGTTCGGTTACATAACACTCAAATGTTTTCTTTCAGGACTTCCCCACACTACCTAATGAACATATATCAATTAAAAACCAAAATCCTTAAAGACATTACGGCAGTAATGGCAAAAGAAGAACCTGCTACTTAAGCATTAGTTAGCAGAGTGATTTTGCACTAATCAGGTAGGTTGCCATATATTAGAGCAACACAAAAGCCAAATTTAGAGAAGTAATCATTCCAGTGAGCTGCTATCTATGATATATAAGGCAATTCTTTTGCAGAGAATTGGCTTGGAAGACTATGCATAATACAAATATCCTGCCGTAAAGGTCGCCACCAGATTTTGTAGAGAATTGTTGAAAATTTTCGCCAACTGAAAAAAGAAAAATACCAGGAAGGAAAAATAATACAGCAGTTGACCTTGATGTTATTTTCAACAACTGCATAGAAGTCATAAACACCAAATGGAGATCAAGTACCTCACATTTAAGAATTACAGGAATGAGAACCATTATAAAACTGATGCATTAGGAACTCATTAGCAGCAATTTATGTGGTATTACTGGGTTAGGTTAAAGCCAAAGGTGCAGAAGTTACAACTCATAGGCCAGACAACACATTTGTCTTAGTTTGTAACAATAAAGCTTGTGCATTTTTCCATCAATCTTTTTTAGCAAGAAATGCAAAAAGTAGAGATATATTAACAATGGTATTGCTAAAGCTACCATGACGTCCACAAAATTGGTTCCTTTTTACACACTGTGTAAAAGAAAACTCTGCAAATGTATGACCCACCTTTTCTGCAATTGTTCATTAATGAACATTGCAGCATCACATCTTTTAGTCTATTCCCTCTGACTATTAAAACCCTTTTAGGATGAATGACAAACAATAAGCATTAGAGGCAGAGAGTTTGGGTTCAGCTCCTTCTTATATAATTACACCAAGCACAACCAATCTTCTGTTGGTTTGACCCAAGAAAAAATCTCCCATTGTCTCTTTATAAATAAATCCAGAATGTCATCAATCAAGCATCCTTTCTTTACATGTTCTTATCTTTTTCCTTTAGACTCGACCAAGGAGAAAGACATCTAAACATATTTATTTTTCACAAACTTAAAGGTGACAATTGCAATGCTTAAATCATAATTATCATAATAGTTTAATGACTTATGTGAGTTCCACACCAAGGCTAATTTATGTGAATTCCCTGCTTAAAAAAGGAAGACATGCATCAATAGTTCAACTAATGAAAGAAAAAGGAGAAAGAAAGCAAAAACAAGTCGAAGAACAAAGACGTAAAGAAAGAAAGGATTGCTCGTTTATTTGTTGACGCATGGCATCACCACACAAGAGGGTAAGACGATCAAGTGTTTAGAAGATGTTTCACAAACATATGGAAAATGCACTGATATCTATTTTTTATCAGTAAGAAATCCTTTAAATCTTTGATCTTACTATAGCTCAAAAAAGCACAATAAGAAAACAATTTGAATCTACTGCATCTCATTGAACAGAAAGTATAGCAACTGTCCACCATTCCAGAGTCACGGACCCCAAGTTGCAACACAACTTCAGCGTTTCATTTTGATCTCCAAATAAGAGGAAACCCACAATCTCAAGAATTAGTGAGAGTTGAAACTGTATTACAACACACAATAACCAACAATAGATCGCACAAACAAAAACATTCAGTGACAGTGAAGACGGCATATAAAACCCCCTCACATAAATGGAAATAGCAAATTCACTTCAAATCGCACAAAGGAATGTATCCTTGAAGACTCTGAGGTACTAACCTTAATTAAAGAGATGAACCGTTGTCTAAGACCGAGATTTATAAGTTCTTCCAGGTATTTCTGAATGTCAGCTAGAATATCGGGTTCAAATCCTTGATCTAGCACAACAGCCTGAAAAGGCAATATAAGGGATAAGAGTTTCAAGTTATGACAAAAGAAAATTCTATATAAGAATGAGAAGGTACCCTCAAGAGTGTATATAAGGCTGTCATCCGATCTCTTCTCTCAGTATACCAGAGTCCAGCCGCAAGACGCAAAATTTCTAGGGGCTCTCTTCCCATTAGACCCCACTAGGAGTGACACCCGAAGTTTCCAGAGCAAGCAGTTGGGAAATCACATAAATATCATTGCCAACAAAGTTAACAAAACAATTAAGCAGAACAATAAACTAAATTGGTAAGAATATAACCACAAATGCAGATTGCATATAAAATTAGTCAAAAAGAGACTGAGTATAAAGATGTGTACAAACACTACCTCCTGATTGGCCGAAAGAAGCAATCGAACACACTCCACTTCATTTAGGTGAAGATCATCACTCAATTTCAGAGCCTATTCATTGTCACAAAAACAAAATCAAATTGCATTCACGCAATAACAGAAAAGGAAATGGCAGGATCGCGTTGTGTATAAGAAAGTAGATCTATCTCTTTATGTATGAAAGATCATCTAACTATAGATAGCATAATACAAAATGGATCGATGATAGGACAATCAAATGATGCACCAAAAACTCAAACTTCTCCATCACTCAGAGAATTCAATAGACCCAGAAAGAGTTTACATGTAATGCAATTCAGAAGACTGCAATATAAAAGAAGCCATTCCTCATATAAAAAACAATGGATGCCTTAAAATGAGACAGGCGTTAACCCACCTATCAATCATATATCAAACCAGGTTAAGAAAAAATAAAACACAAAATCATTTACAGCCCAAAAGATGAAGCAGAGAACATAACTACAAATAGATCGTTCCCGTAACGAGCAAAATGAGAACTTCATGAGGAGAGAGTATCCGACAATCGCATATAGGAGAGAGGAGAAAAATCAGCACATTCATAAGAAGATCCCCACAAAAAATCCTGCCTCGGTAAGTCATTTCAATTACTCAATTGGTTTCTCCTATTCTCCATTTTAAAGCCAACCAAAGTCGAAGTAAGAATATTCAAAATGCAGGACAAAAAAATTAAAACAACACTGCACAAAAAAGTTTGCTACAGCCACAGCCAATAGCAGCTTACAATATGAACATCCTGATCGTCCAAAGAGATCGGCGAGGAATCCGGCAGCCTCACTTCTTTTGCCTGAACCTGCGCTCGATCTGACGGCTTCGGAGGCTGCAGAAGCCAAGAATTCAACAAAAAACAAAAGCCAAACGACAAGTCAGCTCCACTAAACCCAATCCCAACACAGCATCAGAAACTCGCACACAATCAACGAGCGTCACTATCACATGACCAGTGGCACTATGAGCCTACATACATACGTACATACATACATACACACACACCAAACTCAAAAAAAAAAAAAAAAAAGTGCTTCCTTTTCCCTCAACAGATTAATCAAACATCAAATTCTCCTACAATTTCTCGTCGGCCAAGCGCGAGCAAGCAGCATCAGAAACTTGCGCACGCGATCGACGCCCGCCGCTATCACCTGACCAACGCACCATGAGCCTACACTAAAAGATAAAAAAAGCTTCCTTTTTCCCTCGAGAGATCAATCAAACATCAAATTCTCCCACAAAATATCGTCGGGCCAAGCGCGACAGGCAGGCAAACGGGCGATTCCGAGAGGAGGAGGGAGGGAGGGCGGTACGGGATAAGAGAGCAGCGACTGGAGGGAGGGGCGGGACTTCCGGAGGGCGTGCATGAGCTCCACCCGCTGGGCGGGCGTCGGCGGCGACGGGCCGAGCAGCGCCGACTCGATGACGGAGAGGAGCTGCTTCGCCGACGACATCGCCGGAGGAGAAAGAATGGGGGAGAAGGGAGGGGGGGGAGAGAATCGCCGGCGCCGGATTCCGACGGGAGGAGAAAGAGGGAGGGAGTTTTTCAGCTGCGGATCGAGCGGTGCGGATTCATGTGGCCATCGGAATTAGGGCTCAAAGGCGGGAAAAAAGTGTGGGGAGAAGAAAGAGGAGAGAGAGAGTGAGAGTGATAAACCCCCCAAAAGCCCTAGCGGAACTTAAGGCGCTTATGTTACTCTAACATAAATAAATAAACAAATACCACAAAAAATTTCACAAAAAATCTCAAATCATACATCTATACTAATACACTTATAACAAATTTACCCTTTATTAATTTTTATTAAATTTTACCATCAAATTAGTGAGTTGAATTAACATGTGACACTTAATGAGTGTACTAGTTTAGAGATTTACCTTTCGTTTATCACATATTTATCCGTTTGTAATTTTTCATGATATTAATCCAATTAAACGAAAACTAACTAAGGGTAAATATATTACAAATGCATTACTTTAGGATTTTTGGTGGTTAAAAAATTAATTTCAGGTAAATTTATCACAAGTATATCGTTTAAAATTTTTGGTAACACTAATCCTTTTTAATCACGTTATCAAAATCACTTTACTTGTGCAATTAAATCCTTCAATCAATTGCCATTAGAAACTTAGGGTGCGTTTGGAAACCATTTATGGAAAAGTATTTAGGAAAATGCAAAGACCTTTGAGTTAAAGGTGTTTTCCAAAATGCAAACTATGTTTGGTAAATTGTACTTTGAAAGTCATTTGTGAAGTATTTTGAGCAAAATGGTGTTTAGGGAATTACATTTACAAAGGAGTTTTGTGGTAAAAAAAAATTATCAAAAGAAAAATTTTAAAAAAAATGATTGGCAAGGGCGGCGACCTCCGGCGACCTTGGATTTGAGGTGGCGAGGTCGCGCAACACCGTCGCGACCTCCGGTGACCCCGGATCTAGGGCGGCGAGGTCGCGCGCATCGCGCAACGCCGCCTCGACCTCCGGCGACCCTGTATTTGGAGCGGCGAGGTTGCACGCGTCGCGTGATGCTGCCTCGACCTCCAGCAACCTAGATCCGGGGTGTCGAGGTCACGGGAGGACCTTGCCGCCCCGGATTTGGGTCGCGCGACCTAGATCTGGTCGCCGCTCGAGCCTCCGGCACCAGATTTGGTCGCAACCAAGGTCACGAGATGCATGGGTCGCGCGGCCCGCAACTCCGTGCGGAGGTCGCGGTGCGTGACGACGATCATCTAAGCCGCAAAGCGCAGAGGTCGCCCGACTTTCCGATGACGATCGCCTAGGTCACGGCATCCCTGTAGCAGTCGTCGGCCCGGAGAAAATGAACAGTGTTTCATACAAGGGCACGCACCGGAAAAACAAAAAATTCGTGAGGACAATTTCGGAAAAAAAAAATGAACAGTGTCGCGTGTGCATGCCAAGAAAGCTGAAAACCCAAGGCAGGTACTCACTTGCCTTGGGCTTTCAGCCTTAAAAATATTTACTTTGCCATTAAGTCCTTCCAAAGTTTTTTGCCACACACCCTTATTTTGGCCCAAGGGGCTTTGGACCCCCAAAGAGCTTTGGAAGTGGTTCCCAAACGCACCCTATGAGGCTGCCTTTGGGCATTCAACCTTCTCGGAATACTGAGGGGAGGATAAAATAAAAAAAATTCTTCCAAAAATATCCTCATTGACATTTCGTTTTTTCAGTTTTGCCCTAGTGACTATTCACTTCTTCTATGTTGAGGTTAGCCGGTGAGGTTGTGCAGAGCTACAAGGGGCCGACAATAGGCTGAACAGAGGCCGACGTGAGGCCGGTGTGGTTGCGGCATCACCAACCAATCACATGACCTTGGCGACCCCCCATGAGTCGCATTGCCATAACCCAAAGGTCACACAACCTCCAACGACCCAAATCTGGGTGGCAGCGAGGTCACGCGACCTCCGGTGACTCAATTTTAGAAGGAACATTAGGCGAGGGAGAAGGACTTGTGGTCTTCGACGGCCACTTGAGGTCTTGCAACCCGAGACATCAGCCGCTGGCAGGAGATTTTGATTGCCGACGGTCACCTACCCTTCATCGGCTGGCTATTTTTTTCTTCTTCTATTTTTATTACAAACGTCCTTTGTAAATGTAAATTTCTCTAAACACTATTTTACCCTAAGATAATTCATAATGAACTTTTAGATTATGATTTACTAAACGTAATATGCATTTTAGAAAACTCCTTTAATTTTTTAAAGTCCTTTGCATTTTCCCAAAAACTTTCCTCAAAATCCAACCAAACGCACCTATAAATCCTTCGTCATTAATCCATTTAGCGGCTAGAGGACCGATCATCATTGTCTTACGACTCGAAAGGGACAACACTCTACATGGTACAAGGCTTGTTATGGCTCTTAAATCATAGTGGTAGGATTTGAGTCAACCTAAGTGTATCTAGTTTCTTGACAAAAACAAAATATTTTCATTATTTACAATAATTTATGTCTAAATATTTTACGAGTAATGAAAATATTTTTCGCTCATTCATTTTATAAGCGATACAAGTATTTATTTTCAAGAAAATATTTTCCAAATTATTTATTTTTCATAAAACAAACAAAGCCCGAACTTTGGTATTTACAGGAATCGAACTGGAGATTCAACTTGCTTCTTGAGGAGGAGTCCCATCCTCTCCTTCAGATTGCCTTGGCGTAGATAGGAGACCCACTTGAAAAGTTTGTTGCTATACTTAAAGTTTGCTTATGATACTGATTTACAAGTCTAACTTGTGAAGTTGCTTCTAAGTTACAGACGTCATTGCTGCCTGTAGTAGTTGACTACGTCGAGAAAAAGCGGCATTCCAGCACGGGAAATTTATGTTCGAATCTCTTTCTTCAACCTTGCTCCAACTTAAGTCTGTACAACTTACATTGATGCACTAGCTAGTTTTGTTTGAGACAATCTGCATTTCCCTCACGTTCACCTTCCCACTTGAGCTGCTAAATGACATATTACTTCGTTAGCAAGTGGACTTCGTGCTCTATTTACATTGGACATTTCTCGGACTACATCACGATCCGCTCAAAGGAATACGGACAAAAAGGAATGATTTCTGAGAAGCTTATCCCATGCTTGTAAATCCATAAAACTGTGGGGGAAACTGCTTTTGCAATAAGCATCTTTCCTTCATGTCTGTCAATCTTACTCTTCTGATGAAGCGCAGTATGGTGAAAAGGACGAGGGTTAGAAATGCTGTCATGCGGTGGCAAAAATAAAAAAGTTAGTCGTGTATACCTTCACCTTTAGTGCACACCTTTACAGTTGTTTATAATGCTTCTGTTATGTATACAAAGAATTGCAAAAGTAAACAGCTCATGTGCTAAACAGTTATTGAACTCAAACTTGCACTCCCGCAACTCATTTAAAGCAGCAGTTGAAGATAAGAACTTCTCCATCTTCGACTTTTCCAGCTCCGATACATATATTACTTGTCCCTTTGTGATATGAACAGCTCAATGAGATTCCAGATTAGAGAAGACATGTAACCAGATTTTTCAGCTAGTAATTTTCAAATCTTGTTTCATGAATCCCAGAAGAATTTCTAGTTTCTCCTATGGTGATCCTTCATTACCAGTTGACTTACAGTGCACAGGTGATCAAAACAAGTCCCTTGGCTCGGAAGTTTTCTTGCTATGTGCAGTGATTTGTGTGAAAGTCATCCCCTGATAACAAACCAGCAATGAGCTTCCTAAGCCTTTCAACTCCAGGACCAGGCCTCAGCTCTGTAATGTTGGGTGTGACATGATCGGCATATGTTCTGTTAATGCTTTCCTCACTGTTAAACCATCCGCCTCGCGAAAATCCATCGGCACTTCGACCGAGCAGCTCAGAGTCAATCTTGTCGAGAACCGCCTCGTTTCTGCCGAATTTTCTCGCAAAGGGAGCATTGCTATCAACCATCATCTCGAAATCACTGAGTGTGAGGAAATGCGGGTGTTGCTTCGGAGGGTTGTCCCAGGATATGAAGTGGAGGTCATGGTTCACGGTTGTATTAATAAATTCGTTAGCATTGCAAATGACCGTGTGGAAATAGCTTTCTGGTGAAGAAAGGAAGTTAGAGTAGTACATAAGCACAATTCTTGGGAGGTTGTCCCACCCCCATAAGCAATACTCGACAAAGGGCCGGGAGAGCATCATCCAAGCAGAGCCTGAAAAGTGTTCACAGGCACGCTTTAGAAGACATCTGCAGTAATTTCACGCTGAAAATGTCGAAATTTTGCTCGTGGAATGTAATGAATTTAAGTTATAGATCCAATACGATCTACATATAATGCAGAAAGATAAAATTTCTCGGCCTAATCGGCATCTCTGTCTCAGTACACATGTACATAACACAAACACACACTGGCACACAAGTTTTACATGAATATGCATGTCATTTGCTTCATCTGCATATTCCTAATTCTGGAAAGGTAAGCAATAGATATAAAGAGAAGCAACAGCAAGAAACTTTGACTTGGTTTTTAGATCTTGTCACAAAGCTCACTTAGTAGGACAGGACTGCAGGCATCATGCATCATATACACCTGAAATTAACCTCGTTAGAACTTTTTTGCTTTTTATTCTCTCCTGCCAGATGATATTGCATCTAAATTCCACAGACATTTCCCATTTCGAGTTTGAAGGCTACTAAATTTTTACCTACTCTTAAAAACTGTATCCTACAAGCTTTCTTCAGGACTGAAACAGCAAGTTAGCTTCTACTTCTAGCAAAAAAATTATGAATTTTTTAGGAATTGACCTGCAACATTTTCAAAGATTAAGTTCGATATCCTTACTAGTGATCAGCTTTCGTATAACTACTTTAACTCCAGGAGGAACAGAACAAGGAATAGTGCATGTGGAGAGAGTAATACGTGTCTTCATGCTAAAGATAATATGCACTTGTGTGCTTTGAGAAAATTTCATTGCGATTTTAAGTTCTTAAAAGCAACATCAAGACACTGTTTAACAAATAAATTGAACACATGAAAAGATATTTCTGCTTAGTGGATTCTTCACCTGTAAACAACCTGTATGCAGAAGGCACTTTTCTCTTCTCTGGGACCCAGAAGACATCTGATTTTTGCATCCTGTACAGCCCTGGATCAATCATAACAGGCCTGGCTCTCTGGTACCTGTAGACATTAAATAGGCAGTAAGCACTCAGAAATTTTCACTAGATATCTGCAACATACACAATGGGTAAAGACAAATGGATGAGACACAAACTCTTTCCAACCAATATCGCTGGTGTGCTCGATGAAGTTATAATTTCTGGGTATATTCAACAGAGTGCTAAGCAAATCTGTAGCAACGAAAAGACAAACAGGATTAGTACGTTCAGTAAGTGACCAGTAGGCGTACGCTACAGATATCGATTCCATGCTCATTTACATCGAATTTTTTGCGACAGAAAAACCCATTTCACTACTAAGAATGTTGTGATAACCCACAGCAGAAGGCGTCGAGTGAATAAACCATTTGGGACTTTTTGAGACCAAAAGCCTAGGTGCAGGGTGGTTAGTCAGGGTGGTTAGTCAGCGGATTGACTAGTGAAAATAAGCAAGTCTGTTGGTTTCTGCTAAAGGAGTAATTAAAATAATATCCTTCTCCTGATTATGAAAGCAGATCAAAGCATAGACTCACTCTCCTCAAGTTGCCTAAGAAAGGGAAAGATAAAAAAAGGAAAAGCCCCAAAGGTCAAGGAACAAAAGAAGAAATAACGGCTTCTACCTACTTCAAGAAACTATTGATGAAGTAAACAATACCATCCCCCTTCCAAACGGCTAGAGGTAGTTAAGAATGGCGACACCAAGTCGTCAGTAGTTCCGAAACGTATCAACTTGAAATCCCCACGAACATAGTCATAGCCCGGAAAAAGAAACGTCCGACCAATCACAGCAAACAATTTACATGATCATGTTACTATGTTAGTAAATTAATATAGTCTAGACCCTATACAAAGACTAGTTTTCCTGATAAAATGCTTATCTAAGCCCAGCAGAGCAGACCAACGACCGTAAAGGATCGGTTAAACACGAAGGGGAAATCTGAAAAATCAGGGCGGTTGCAGAAACAGAGGCATTCATATCATGGAACGACATCAAGAAAACGAAGTTAAGTCTCTTTGGATACCGTCTTGGGTCACCAGGGGATAATCCGAAGCGCTCAAATTAATGAACCAATCCCACTCCCCTCCTTCCCTCAACAGGATTGCCGCCGCATGGAGCGTGTTGCTCACCATCGTCGGCCCTCGGTACGTCACCAGGTTCGGCCTCGCGCTCATCCTCACGTTGCCCAATTTCGCGAACAACGGCTCGGTCCTCACGAACCGGGCCAGGTCCAGCCTCTCCTCCACCGAGGCCTCCATGTCCAAGTGCACCACGTACTGGTTCCTGGGATGGTACAGAGCCCTCAGCGTCCTCTTCAAGCTCTCGCCGTCCCCCATCGACCCGGAGATGAGATACGCCAGCCGCGGAACCGGGTCGTCCAGGGTCGGGGAGACCTCCAGCTTGGCCTCCACGAAGACGGGGAGCTCCCTCTCGACGCGGGCGCGGCGCGAGAACTGAGCGGAATAATGCGCAGAGGCAGAGGAGGTGAAGACGGTGAAGAAGACGATGAGGGTGGAGAGCGCCAGGGCGGAGACGAGGAGCAGGAACCACTTCTTCTTCTTGTGGGGCTTGGCGGCCGCGTCCATGGCAGAGGCGAGGTGGGGAAGTCAGGGGGGGACTTCAGGGGATCGAGAATGTGATCAAGAACGTCATCAAGAAAGTGAATTGGGCAAGAACAAGAAGAAGGTCATGGCTGCCTTTCTGCTCTCTGGGATCATGGAAGGATCCAACTTTGGGTGGTGGGTTTGCTACACCACTACCGGAGGTCACGGAATCAGTGGGGGAATGATGAGTTCGGTGGCTGTTGCCATGGAAAAGTTAATGGAGAGACAGAGAGACAGAGAGAGCACTCTGAAAAAGTTTGCTTTTTTCTGGGAGTGGCACTCAGCTGTGAATGTGGGGTCCTGGAGGGAAATGATTGGCTGTTGGGAAATTTGGCTTTTTTTTTTTTTTTTTTTCACATGGAATCTCAAATCCGACTCACTAAAGCAACCCACCATAAATTGTTCTTTAGCGAATAAATATCTCGCGCTACAAACATGTAGTAAACGAGATCGATTTACAAACAAGATCTCTAATTAAGAAGCCTACACGATCACCAAATATATGATCGGAAAAGAATATAAAATTTCACATTCCTAAAGTTCTTGTCGTGGAGTGGGGTTTGTAAGTGATTTATTGAGAAAATGCAACTCATTATGATAAAGTTAAAATGATATGAAGTTCACATAATAAGAAAGATACAAACAAATTAATATGAATAAGTAGATCGAACTCTCGATAAACTTTCAATAATCGTGGAATATGAATATACATAAGGGAGCATAATGATTATGAAACAATCATATGTTCTTAGTCTTGAAATTTATTATAAATATAACGAGAAGTCGTGCCCCCTTGCAAGTCTGGATGCCCCAGGTGAGGACGTGCTTGCTGCTTGGCCCCATGCCCTGAAGGGGACAACAACGTGCCACGTCACAGGGCGGGGGGTCGGCGGTGGGGAATGCGATCTAAAAGCCTTGCTTATTGTGTTGTTGACACCATGTTTGAAATTTGGGCCCAGATGCTAAGAAGTTATTAGTGCCCTAAGTCAGGCCATGGCCGTATGCTTAGCCCATAAGGCCAATTGATGGGATGCTTCACAAGACTCGTCAATCGTGAAGGACGTGGCAATGTGACTAATCCGTAATGTCTAAGGATGGAATGCTTGGTAAGCTCATCGATAATTAGTTTTCAATGCCCCGGAGTTTAAGGGTTTGCATGGTGATATTTCTGTTTCTCCTAATTTTCTGTTCTTTTATTCCCCAAAATAAAATAAAAAAACAGAAATCCTTTTGGTAAAACTTTTATTCCCGAAAACAATTCCTCTATCTTTTATTCCCGGGAACAGTTTTGAAATAGAAACAAGAAATAAAAACAAGTAACTTCTTGTTCCTGTAAACAATTTCTAGAAATAAGCCAATTTTCTTTTTTATTTTTCTTTTGTTCCTCTCTCTTGCCACGGCCACCTCTAACCGCCCGGAGCCACCTCCATCTGCTGCCGGCCGCCGCCACCCGTCGCTGCCGTACAGCCCATCGGCCGCCTCCGACCGCCAGAGGTCGTGTAGCGATGGCGACGGGCGGCCGCAGCCGACTGGTCGACGGTCGGCGATTCGTGAGCAAGAATAAAAAATAAATAAATACAAAAAAGAAACTATTTCGTACCAAACGCATTTCTATTCTTTTTCTATTTCTAGAATATAAATTTTATGTAATTACCGAATACATTATTTTACTCGAAATTGTTCATCGGAATAGAAAAAGAAAAGAACTATTTCTGGAAAAAAAAAAAAAAAAGAAAGAAACCTTTCCCCGACCAAGAAACGTTGTCATGCGCAACCTAAGTGAAGTGGATGATGCATGATGACTATCTATCGACTCAAAGCATGCACCGAATTTGAAGATTGGGTCTCGAAGGATCCATCAATTGAGCAATAACTATAGGTCAGGAATTTGTAGTTACGTATCATTCCCGGAGCATTACGCAAGTCAAGACAGGCAGATATTATGCTGAGGAAGATCGCAATGCGTAAGGGTCTATTTTCAGATAAAGGAAGAATCCATGAATTGAAGAGTAGGGCATTCACACAAAATGACGAGAAATCAAGACATCACAAAAGATTACAACATCGCATTAGACTTTGACAATGAAGATAGGAAGACGAGGAGATCATTCATAACAAATTGATTTATACTAGATATTGCCTAATCGTGAATTTGAAACTCGAATTATATTAGATTTCCTAATTTCAGTACTCAACTTTGATTATAAAAAGCTTTCCAATCGGATTTAGTCAACTTTTTACTTTCTCTATGCATTTTTGTCATCTCCATTAGCAGTCTATGTTCAAGTTCAGTCACTGACCAAGCACAGCATGGAAAACCGTAAGCTATACGTTCTAATTAATAAAGTTTCACGCAATTTTATTGCCATTTTCATAATTTGTTTGCACCTTATTTAGTAATTTGAATTTCACAGAGTCTTGTAGGCATATTGGAATCCATTTATTTTTTTATACGAAAGTTAAATCTAATAATTCAATTGGTCATTAATCACTACTTGAAACTATTGAATTTCCACTAACCATAGTTTAGTAATAATTCACGTAACATCATGTCGATATACCTAAAGAGTAAAGAATTCTATGAAGACTCATCCATTGTTTAGGAGAGGCTACAAATCCTATCTTATGGATAATACAATCCTTAAAAAAAAAAAGGCTCAAAGTGTGAGTCTACACCTCATCCTAAGGTCCATGACAAATTTCTTTCTCTATTAGAAAGTTTAATGATTTTTCCCCTTTCCTTTGCTAAGAAAACTTGTGTATTCTTTTGTTAGTTTATCCTATTTACGTTAGTGGAAGAGTCAGCTTTTCCTATTATATATAAGACAAAATGCCAAAGACAAGATTCAAGCCTATTTAAATATGTCATCCATCATTTATATTTTAAGACAGAATGACACAAATGACTTTTAAATTTTAACACAATGTGAAATGTAGTATTTGAACTTTAAATTTATTCAATGAGATCTCTTAACCTGATATGCAACGTCGTCAATTATTTATATGTAGTCCCTGGACTTTTTATACGAAAATGTTAAGTATTATTATTGAACAAGGAAAACATTGAACGTTTCCATATAATTCATGGATTAAATTGAATATATATAAAAAGTTTAAGGACTACATCAAATAAATTAGAAATTCAGGGGTACATTGCATATCGAACTAAATTTTAAAGGTCATTTGTGTGATTATTTCATATTTTAATTATGCATTAAATAAAACAGAAAAATACCAACGTTATGTTTTGATTTTTCTCCTTTTTCTTGGGGCATGGAGAGCGGACAAATATGCAGAAACCACCTATGCAGTGCTTTTCTCGTGCCAGCAAAGTCGAAAAGTCTCAATCTGGAATGATGACACCACTGGTCCACGTGGTTTATCAGTTCACTCAATCTCGTCTCAACAATTTCCTTTTCGTCGAGATGGTCCCGAATCATATCTTTTTCCCTAAATTGATTCTTCAATCTATGTGCTGACATTGGCCGAAAATTTTATATCCTATGTGTCTTTAAAAAGTTTAAAAGAATAAAATAACAAATTGATATATCCAAAATAAGGAAAAAAAACAGACCAAGTAAAATGAATATATCAATAGATGCCAAAAAAGGAAGCAAGGTTGCAATTCTTGCCGTGGCACCGAGGTCGCTAGGCCTGGCTGATGTTGTCCATGTCTTGCCACCCCCACCGCACCTTCCTCTCTTTCGTCCCACTTCTTCTCTTCTCTATGGTTCGAGGACTTTTATTTTTCCAACAGTTTGGTCCATTCCACATAAAAATATCTAGTTTGTCCGGTGAATGTTGATGTGGCATTGTTGCGGCGATTGACGTCTGCAATCCTTTTTTTCATTTTTAACATAAAGCCTAAGTCAAACAAGAAAACAAATATAATTCAAGGATCGCATTGATAAAAAAAAAAGTATAGGATTAAGATTGAACATATTGAAAAACTATAGGGATTAAAGGTGCCGTTATTCCATCCAATTTTTACTGATTACTTGTTGTAACAAGTAACTTGAGTAAGTTACCAATAGGTTTTAAACAGTAATGATATATATTTTTGTATTTCTAAAATTACCAATTGTTTTAATAGTCTAGCAATATATGTGTGTAATTAACAATTGCCTATTACTAACTTTTACATGAGATTGGCTACCTTAATTTGAATGATATAGCAAATATTCTCCCTTGTTAAATTGAAAACTAATTTTAGGCTTTATTTGTTTCGTAAAAGACAAACGATCTAAAAAATATTTTTCTAAAATTGATCACCTGTATCGCTTACATAAATAAATGAATAAATGGAAAACAATTTTCATCTACAAAAATATTTAGACATATATTGTTGTTGATAAGAAAAGCATTTTTTAATTGACTAATTATTTTGAGAGATATAAATAATCATTTTTAGAAAAATAATTTTTAAATCATAGTCTTAATTTTTTTAACTATTGTTGGGTCCTCAACCATATTATATAACTGGCATGATAGATTTGACAAAAAAAAAGAACATTAACTCAAGAGAGGGAGAGAGGGGGAGGCAATGAAGAAGGCTTCGTTTGTTTCGCAAAAAACAATAAATCTGGAAAACGTTTTTCGGATTTTCCGGCGTTCGTTTCATGGAATGAATTCCTTGAGGAAAATGTTTTCCATGAAAGGAAAAAATGTATTTTAAATTAGGAGAAAATGTTCTCCACTTTTCAAAAGTGGAAAACATTTTCCTCACTTAATCTCTTCATCTCACACTTCTACAAATCTTCACTTCCTCATCCATTTTCTTATTCTTCTTTTCTTTTTTTATTTTTTTTTTTTAATTTCTTTTTATTTTTTTTTTTAATTTTCTTTTTTTTAATTCGAATTATTTTTAAACCTTTTTCTTTTCGACATTTCTTTTCGATTTTTCTTGTTTTTCTTTTTCTTTTCATTTTTTTTTTTTTTTCCCATTTCTTCTTTCTTGGCTAGTCATCGATTCGATAGGCAAATCACGAGGAGCTCATCGATTTGGCGAGTCTCGAGCTCAACACTCTTACTCGCCAATCTAGGGAGCGGCAAGTCTCGTGCTAGTCGACAAGCTCGAGGCTCGCTGGTGGCTAGCAATCAGCCAAGAAAGAAGGAGATGGAAAACAAAGAAAAAAGAAAAACAATTAATAATATGTTTTAAAAATTAAAAAAATTAAAAATCAATATCCATGGTGGTGAGTGTAGTTGGTTAAGCTCTACTATCTTTATTGACACTTGGGAACGGGTTGAACCGCGCACTTACACGCCTTGGGTGGGAGGCCTAGTGGATGGGACATAAAATAAAATAAAAATCAATTGTTTAAAAATATGAAAAATCAATTTTAAAAAATAAAATAAATAAAAAATAGTATATGAAGGAAAATATTTTCCTTACCAAACAGTGAAAAATATTTTCATTTCATTTTTAGGTTTAAATCCGAAATTTTGAAAAATAATTACATTTCCCTATAAAATGACTTTATGGAAAATATTTTTCGAAATCACCACATTTTCTGCGAAACGAACGGAGCTGAAAAGTCTTTCCTAATTCAATGCCGAACTACTAATTAGATGATGAAGTGATTGACCATGACCATTTCGAATGCCATTAACACAAGGCTGCACACATGTTTCCATTCCACTACATGCTTTCGCTTTCGCTTTTCGCTCTATTCAAACGACCAGCTACAATTAGTCTGGCGCGTGTCTTTGAATTGTATTGCCGCCTAACCCTTTCTCGATTGCGACCCGGCAACTCTCTTTGAATTATCCTCCACCCATTATCGATCATGTCCACTTCTGGGAACTGCTCCTGGTTACACTTGCTAAGCCCCTAAAAAAAAGGGGTCCTCACCAAACTTATGTTCTTATTCTATGCTAGTGGTGGGTACCGCGTTAATTGCGCCGTGGTTTCAACACGACCTATAAAACTTATATATAAAAAAAAAAATATAAAAATTGATGATTGGGATGTTTTTTCTAATGCAAATCATTGCGACGCCACGTACTGATTTGGCCATATCTTAATTATTAAAATCCAAAGATTCTCATATGGTAATGACCAAATTGAAAAAAAAAAAGCAAGCACAGGAAAAACGAGTTTAGACAAGCATCCATCGTTATTATGAGAACGTACATTATGCCACGGTTACAACACTTGCGGTGAAACATGGTAGTCTGCCTAGTATAAAACACCAATTAAAATTTGGGAGCATAATACACGACATCATGTAGGATGAAATTTATATTATGCAAACTATAGTGATTGACTAATCACATCACATTATTGATATCATGTGGTACGACAATCGTATTGAATATTTTGTCGTGCTGGAGGGGCAATAGTCAATATGTTGTATATTTTCTTTTCTTTTTTTTTGTCGGTCAGGTGTATTCTAGACTTTGGAGCTCCTCGGGCCCCTAGTGAGTCCATTTAGGAAACCCCATAAATCACTCTATCTAGAGGTGGGGAATATTGAACTCCCCACCTCCCCAGTCATGACGGTTCACTACTATAGGCTAAAATGAATTCGAGTCAATCTCTATATCTGGGGAATTTGCCATCATGAAGCCCCCGGTGATTTTACTACCGTATCTTGATTGATGAACACATCAACTCTTCGTAGATGAGGAAAATGTTACTTTAATTTGAGTGATTCTCTTCTATAGATTTAAAGCATTCTAAACTCTTTTGTTTCATCAAGGCCAAATCTTTGATAAATGTTACCCAATATATTATCTCATAATTGGCCAAATTGGGGATGGACGACGAGGTCTTTTGGAAGGACCTAAAAACTTCTCCTGATACCGTGTAGTTATATGTGTACACCAAAAATCTTTTTGATGGATATCAAATAATAGTGGCACTATATACTCTCGACAAATTTACCATACAATTTATTTATTTTACAGAAAGTTTCAATACCAGCTTAGCAGATGGCCTCAGAGGGATATTTGAGACTGCATACCTCGTAAAAGGGAAGGCCTTTTAATTTGATTAGAGCATTGTGCTTGCTCAAGCTCTTCGGCCGCAAGGAAATTATCCTAACTTTGCCATAAACTCGAGAAAGCGAATTTATTCTGGAATGGGCGTTGTTCTTCTACCGCGGGCTACGGTTTTTTTTTTTTTTTTTTTTTTTAATGTTTCGACAAATCTTAATGGTCAATAAAAAGCTTATTTTCATAAATCAATGGTCACGATTTATCGAGGCACTAAAACGATGAACCTAAAAGATGGAGAATCCATGCTCGGATAGTATTCAAAGCGCCATCTCATCGCAACATAAAAGTGGAAAAGAATATTAGGTTTCGCCGCTCAATAAATAAGGATATTTAATTCCGTCCGGTAAATCGGGTTAGCACCGATCTAGCCAGGCTATGAACTTCCAATCACGATTGACATGTGCAGTACCCGCATTTTCCTATTTAGCATTCTCCCTACGTGTCAAAGATGCACGAGATCGTGGGATACGCGATCACGAGATTGGATCTTTCCCCCTTATAATCTCACTATTTTTTTATAAGTCGCTCGACGTTACAGGTATCGTCGTTTTACCCCAAGAAGCAAAAGGGTGCAAAGGGCAGCACATTGATAGCTCCAAGACGTACGTTAAATTTAAAAAAAGAATTGAATAAAACCGGGGGTCGATACATGCGTTTAGGTCAGCAGTCCCATGTGAATCGAGTAAATGTAAACACGCAAGAACTGAAAACTACAAATAAGAAATCGGACAATTTTAAAAGAAAAGCCCACCGACGCCTAAGTCCTTAGGGTCTCTCGAACCATTAAATTTTTGACGTTGGTGCTACGTGAGTCCACGTTCCAAGACCTAGGTGCCTGTCATGTACATCGTGGTACTTACGTTAGAAATTCTGCTTTTCTACAAGAAATTATTTTCTTTATTTATTTTCGGGTTAGAGGAAAGAAAAAGGGTTTGATCTGGAATTGCACTGAATTAAACCTCTTCAATCAAGGGTGGCCTGTAAAATTTTCTAATTATTTGCACCGGCGAAAGTTTACATGAGTTGCGTGCGAAAAAGATTGAGAAAATGAGTTTTAAATTAAGTTATGAAAAGAATAACGTCTAGAGATTTTATCTATTTTGGAAAGGAGCGATTTGGAATTTCGTTGAAGTGGGGAATTTCTAGATTCAACTTTAGAAAGTCCGAGAAATTTGAAAAGCCGCCCTTTTGTACTTATCAGAGCTACTTTTGAATTATTGTCATGTCTATAAATTTAAAAAAAAATAGTAATTATCGAGAAGATTTATCTTCAAAACTCGAGCAATTTCATCAATTTTTTTTTTTTTATAAAACTATGATGTCGAGACCATCCTTTTTTTTTTCTCTGCTTTTTATTTAGTTGAGACGTGGATATATAGATTCTTTCCCCTTCTTATATAGATAGATAAATTTGGGAAAATATCTATGTTGAGAACTGTCAAGATTTTATACCATAACACGACAGAACAATATCTAGCAATTCATCTGGTATAGACTCATAATCAGAAATCCACAAAAAGTTGCCGCCATGTTTACCGAAAGAAGTCGACACGAAAAGAGATTTTATCAATCCCACCTAACTTGTCTTTTTTTTTTTTTTTTTGAATATATATTCATGTATGGATCACAGGGTAAGACTAGCGAATTATATCATCTTGTTTAGGTTTACAATATCCCCCTCTAAATTTCTTTCTCTTTTTTGATAAAAAACAAACCTAAGCAATAATTAATTTGCTTAAAAAAATCAGGGTTTCCTTCTTCAAGACCCAAATCTTTAGCCTATAAAATCAAAGCGTGAGTTTGTAGTTGTTGACCAACTTTTTGGGGGTCCTAAGAAATCAAATTTCCATGATCCACACATGCAAGTCCAAATCTGGTGGACCATTCGATGCGCAATCAGAGCATGTCCAGACAAAAGATAGACCGCTCATCTCGAGATAGTCCGCTTAATTAACTTACTTATTACGATGGTAACCAATAACCATCGCATTAATTCTCTCATCAGGGTATCTCAGTAATAAAGTAATTTTCTTATGATTTTATGATTATAATAACTGTCTAGATGAGCGTGCTTTTCAGGGGAAGAAAACAATATACAGCAAAGAAAAATTCACACAGAACAATTATCATATGATATTTTTCGGTCCGGTTACAAATCAAAATCTTTAAATTATATATATATTCATGGAATACTTCCAGTGAAAGATCTAAACCCAGACAAGACTGCAATTTACCAAACTGATAAAGACGTGCAACCATAAAAATTGGACTTCAACCTAGGTGTCTCCTGGTTCAATCTCTGCCTAAGAATGGTTCAACCTCTGCCGAATAAATGATTATAATATTCAATTTGTGATCGAATATTCGATTATCTTATTGCGTACTGTGCAAATGTGAAATTATAAAATCGGTAAAAGTTGGGGTTAGATTTAACTATTGAAGATTTTAAATATTATCATGATAGAAATATTTGATTAATTAGTGATACCATATAATGAAAATTATTTTCAACTTTTTCTCCTTTTCACCGGCTTTCACGGCATTGCTTGCGATTCTTGAAAGGACGAAAAGGTGCTTTCCCTAAAGTTGTTTTTCCAAACTGAAGAAGTTCTCTTTTCACATTTGGATGGTGATAATCAACAATTTTTTATTTTTTATTATTTGTACATAGGAAATATGTCTTCGGAGATTTCGAATTAATAATCATTTAAATTAAAAATAACAAATTATCTGCCCGTTAAATGTTTTAACTGAGAATATATAAAAAGATAGCCATGAAGTTACATGTGTTCAATATGTTAACTACTCTCAATCCAATAGTCGACCAACACAAGTTGCTCAATTAAGCACATCATGGAATCAATTTTGGATTTGTTATCTATAAATCGGAGACGCAAATCAAAGTTCTTTGTTAAGTAGTTCGAAAGATGTGTACAACTGGGATTACCCGATCAAATATCACCAACCGCATTCAAAACACAAATCAAAGGTTTAAACCATGTAGGGAATTTGTAAAGTGTTCTATTGTATCTAATTAGTTGGATCTCTACACTCGTGCACTTGTATTGAAACTTGTATTATTGAAAGCAATGAACATTAATGCAAATCACAAAAGCAAACATTGGATGACCAGACTAAGATTACCTTCCTACTAGAAAATAATTTGGACCAATACATTGCATACATCCGTGTAATTTATTTTTTACCCAATCAATTAGTCACCTTATATGGACAATTGCTTAAAAAACTTGAATCATCCAAATCAATATTGATAGGTTAGGTTAATACGGAAAAAAAAAATTAAAATTTCCTTTTAAAAAGAGTTACCCTAAAGCCCCAAAAAAAAGATAGAAAAAGAAAAAGAGAAAAGTTGGAAAGCTTCCAAGTCAACGACCCTATCACAAATAAGAAACTTCAAACCCCTTTCCTCTCTACTTCTCCTTCTCCTTCTCCTTCCTCCTCTTTTAATCGCTCCTCTTCCCCTTCAACCAAAGAGAGAAAGAGAGATCTACCGCCGCCTCCGCCCTCCGCCCTCCGCCTGCCGCCCCTCTGCCGCCACCGTCGCCGCCGCCGCCATGGCGCTCTCGAAGGAGGTGGTGAAGAAGGTGGCGATCTCGTACGCCTACGTCGCCATCTGGATCTCCCTCTCCTTCGCCGTCATCGTGTACAACAAGTACATCCTCGATCCAAAACTCTACAACTGGCCCTTCCCCATCTCCCTCACCATGATCCACATGGCCTTCTGCTCCTCCCTGGCCTACCTCCTCGTCCGCGTCCTCCAGGTCGTCGAGCCCGTCACCACCATGACCCGCGAGTTCTACCTCAAGAACGTCGTCCCCATCGGCGCCCTCTACGCCCTCTCCCTCTGGTTCTCCAACTCCGCCTACATCTACCTCTCCGTCTCCTTCATCCAGATGCTCAAGGCCCTCATGCCCGTCGCCGTCTACTCCATCGGCATCTCCTTCAAGAAGGAGACCTTCCGGTCCAACACCATGGCCAACATGGTCTCCATCACCCTCGGCGTCGCCATCGCCGCCTACGGCGAGGCCCAGTTCAACGGCTACGGGGTCCTCCTGCAGCTCGGCGCGGTGGCCTTCGAGGCCACCCGCCTCGTCCTGATCCAGATACTCCTCACCTCCGCCGGGATCAAGCTCAACCCCATCACCTCCCTCTACTACGTCGCGCCCTGCTGCTTCGTGTTCCTGTCCCTGCCGTGGGCGGTGATGGAGATGCCGAGGCTGATCCAGACCTCCAGCTTCCACTTCGATCTCCTCGTCTTCGGGACCAACTCGCTGTGCGCCTTCGCGCTGAACCTCGCGGTGTTCCTGCTCGTCGGGAAGACCTCGGCGCTGACGATGAACGTGGCCGGGGTGGTCAAGGACTGGCTGCTCATCGCCTTCTCGTGGTCGGTGATCAAGGACACGGTTACCCCGGTGAACCTGTTCGGGTACGGCATCGCCTTCCTCGGCGTCGCATACTACAACCACGCGAAGCTCCAGGCGATGAAGGCCGCGGAGGAGGCCAAGACGGCGAAGGCCGGCCAGGGCGGCGACGAGGAGGCCGGGAAGCTGCTGGAGGAGAAGGAGTCCAAGAACGGAGAAGAGTATGAGAAGAAAAGCGACGAGAAAAATTGATGTTGAATTTGGTAAAACCCTTCATTTTTTTTTTGTTTTTCAAATTTCAGATCAAATTTCAGAGGAGGAAAAAAATTTCAGATATTACATGGTAAATTGATTTATGTCCCAATTTTTTTTTTGTGCTTTGTCTTTTTTTGTTTAGAGGACAAGATTAGCATGAATAAATCCGATAATCTCCTCTTTCCTCCTCTTCTGGGGGTAAAGTGGAGTCAATAATTTTATACTATATAGTTTTTATATTTACATCTGTATTCTGGGTTAGACGTCGGTCCAGATGATAACGCGAGAGAGATGTTTATGGTCAAGATGAATTTGTGGACTATACTAAACTATTGATCACATCACGGGTCTCCTACCCAAGCATCTTCTTCTCCTTTTGTCTTTTTCTTTAGCCACCGACGAGTCATGCATCTGACTAAGTATTTGCATCGGCCCTGTCTTTTATATATGCAATACTTCTAAAGTATATAGCAATTTGTTGAAGTAGGTATAGGGAATAATTTAGCCTGTTTCGATTGATATTGGCACAACAACAGGTAAACCAATTAGTCCTATATGACACCGATTTGGTCTTTTGACTTTTTGATTTTACTAATTTAATTCCAAAATACATTCTGGTCAATTTTTGTTGAAAATTGTCAGCTATCTTAGGTGGCACAAGTTTTAGCATTAAATCGACATTGTATATTTAATCTAGGATTGATTGGACAATTTCCTTCAAATTATGAAGTTGGTGATTGATGATCTTTGCCATTAAGAAATTGCATGATATACTGTATCAGTCGCTGAAAAATGCTGGTCTTTATACTTTCTTTTTATTTACTCCTTTTGGGCCTTCATAGCCTTTCCAAGGTGGCCACACCAACCAAGGAACAAAGTGAATATTTGGTCAACCGCTCGTGTTATATGACCATTCATGTCGACATCAAAATTGGGAAAAAGAAACTCTTTAACAGAAGCTATTCCATCAAAGCTTTGGGTATAAAAAGATCTTCGCCACAATAGTCACGATCCAAATCCTTAATCGATGCGATATGTGGTAATCGACAAGCACAACCCATCCGAAGTTTGAAGCTGTACATTAGAGCCGGCTCGTGTTCAAAGGGACGCGTCCATGTTATTCGTCGCGCATCATCTCAACCGATGACATCGCATGTGGCGAGCTATAAGCTTGTAACGGTTGAAATAAAAACTTTCCCAATATCATTTCCTAGTGACTCAAGGGATTCCTCTCTTACCCTGCTCGAGTTTGATTTGGTGGGCTAACCTTGTGGGCTTTGGGCTTTGGGCTTTTTGCAAATGTGTTGATTGGAAGTATAAGATGGGGAGACCCATCAATCAATAAGCTTGACTTGTGCCAAATTGTCAAAAAAGTTGGGCAGATTTGCATCTTTTCTCCTCATGGAATTGTCACCCCCGGAGTACTTTTCCATTTTGTCTGTTTTGAAAGCAAAGGCCACAAGGGGGACCACCACCAAACTGAGCTTTACGTATATGTGGGGTTAAAAATCCAAAGAAGTAAAGGTTAAGAAGGGATTAGTATGCAACTGTTTCCTCGAGTGACCTAATACAAAAGTTTGGACCCGCGGTCAAAGTATTAAAAAGTTTGTCGGATGAATCCTCAAAAATATAAGCAACCAACATTTGGGGAATTAGATGGCAATTTGACAACTTACGGAAATCCAAAAATGTCCATTCGATGTCCTCGATTGGGTTTGCACACGTTTTAGAGACTTATTTCAACATAGAATGAAGAAAAATATGACCCATCATGACGCGACTTCACAATGCCACTTTCCTATGTAGTTATAAAGATGGGATGCGGTGACTCCTTCGGTTGTCGAAGAGAAAATTAGTGGGGTTGTTTACCGAACAACAAGAGTTTGATATTCCAATGGGATCTCCACAGTGAAGGGAAGTATATGTAATCTCCTTGAGAAAATCTGAGCAATTAAATAATAGTGATCCGATTATATGATAAAATAAGTAGTTATTGCAACTCTTTTCTTGATAATTTGGATGGCCAAAGTACCATTCATTGTAATACTGTTGATAAAAGGGCCTAAACATATGAAACGTACATGACAATAGGAAGAAAGAGTACATACCTACAGAAAAAGTAAAGGCAACATAGAGGAAAAACAAGCTATAACTTGACCAGTCAAAATTACAAGTGGAAGGTAAATGCAACCCCTCTCTTTCACTTTTCCCTTAAGTAAATGACCACGCTCAAAATCTACTATCCCGTATGATCATTCCAAGCCTTCCTAAACTTAAGCACACATCAAACTTTGTCCTCCATGGCGGATCCGTTGCCAATCTTTTCCATTTGCAAAGTAGGTTTAGGTTTTTGTGGCTTGTACCAAGCTGCACAAACAAGATACACAACGAAATTCACTAGGCTCAAGATTGCCAGCAGTCCGAAGAACCAATCGAGCCTCCCGTAATTGATGTGATCTGCCAACCATCCTTGTCGCCCGCCGCTGCCTGTCGCCTTCTTCACGACGGAGACAAGTAAGCTACTGAGGAAGAAGCCGAGTGACAGGGTCGTGAGGAAGAGCCCCGTGCTCATGGTTTTCATGCCCTTGGGCGATTGAGTTATGAAGAAGTCGAGCTGGCCTGTGTATATGAAGGCCTCGCCGGAGCCTACCAAGAAGAATTGCGGGATCAATAGGAACACGCTTACTGGCAGTGTGGTGGTAGCACGGCCGACGGATGCAGCTACCGACAGTCTCTTCCGTTCAGTTATCGCAGCAGATAACATTCCTAAAGTCGAAAGAGCGAGTCCGATCGCAATTCTTTGTAGACTGGAGAAACCTGTATTAAGAAATGCTTAGCATGGTTAGACACAAACATTTTGTGCGTGTTAATCAATTTATTACTATTTGCAAAATGTTCCTATTCTGATGATCATCTCTCAACGATGCTTCATGAACCAACAACAGTACAAGGGAACAGAAATACCATCTGTACCTATAACTCATGCTATTGCATTGTGTGCATATATACCTGGTTTTCCTGTCCATTTCTTCCACAAGGGCATGATGAACCGATCATTAACAGCAAGAGTGATCATAATGGCCACCACGAAGAACACAGTGAGCGAGCCAGCTGGGATCTGGAAGCTCCCAATGGACCTTTCCATGGTTGAAGCTTGCTCCACCGAGAACGTGATCATTTGTGCGTATGCTGTCCAGAATATGATCGTCGTGGCCCAAATTGGAAGCAATCTTATCATCATCTTCACTTCCTCAATTCTTGTCACCGAGCAAAGCTTCCACGGGTTAGGTGCGGAATTATGACCACCTTGCACGAAGTCGCCTTCAGCAACAACAGCTGCCTTGTCCAAGCAACTGTAGTCAAAACAAAAATAAGGAAGTGGATATTTTGATACGATCATAAAATGACATGACTCAACTGTAGCCAAAAGGAATGGATTCTGATATTGTCCCAGTAACATCTCTCCTTTCTTTAGAAGGTGAGAGTGCTTCGTATGCTTTATATCAGGGGCAATAAGAGTGATTCCTTTGAAAGATAACTAAAATAACTAGGGAGAGACAAACAACAAATGAGAGCATGAACACGTACCGAAATTGATCTGTGTGATGAATCCTAGACCCTTCAGGACCATTTTCGTACAAGTAACCAACATCGTACGGAACCTCCAAGCTCCTCTTCTTAATCGAAGCCGCCACAACTTGCAGTATCTGCACTATGGGACTCCCCGTAGACTTCTTGTACCTGTACCTCCTCGTCCCGGCCAAGAACACGAGGAGCGCGGTTAACATCGCTACCGAGCATGTCCCGTAGGCAATGCTCCGGCTGACCTCGTCCTGCACGTACACGAGCACAGTGACGGCAGTCAGGGTCCCCACGCTGATGAAGAAGAAGAACCGGTTGAAGAAATAGGCCATCTGGGCCTTTTCCTTCTTATCCTTGTCGTCGAACTGGTCTGTCCCAAAGCCCGAGACGCTCGACTTGAGGCCGCCAGTGCCGAGGGCCACAAGATAGAGGGCCAAGTAGAGGATCCCCATTTGGATGCCATCGGCTTGGTTGCACGGGAGGGTGGGTTGGCACGGAGGCGGGCGCAGCCGGGGGAGCTTTGTTGATATTGCCAGCAAGGCCGTGCCCTGTATAAAATTCAAGTGTGTGTACCCACAAAGAAAAGAAAGTCATCGATGAGGATAGGGAATAAGTCGAAAAGGTACCATCAAATTATTCTTGAAAGATTTCTGGAAATAATGTTCTGGACCTACACTGAAGACGAATGAACCTGAACTGGGACCAAAGCAAGCTAGACAAATGGATAAACATTGTGATAGTTAGGCACCTAAAAATCAATTCGAGACCTACCAAAGTCTGGACGAGAGTGAAAATGGCGATGGTCCTGTATCTGCCAAGAAAAGAATCGGCGAGGAAGCCACCGAGTAAGCAAAGGAGGAAGGAGGTGCCCATGAAGTCGGTCACCATGTTGGCCGACGTTGAGCTCGGCATGTGCATGGTCCCGCCCAAATACGTCACTAGGTTCACCGCTATTCCCATTGTCGACAGCCTCTCACATACCTCTATTCCTGTTATTCAATTTATCTCTGATAAATTATTACATAATAATTAGATTTTAATATATCAAGATTGCAATATCTTGATAAACGTGGGGAATTACACTCATGATTGGTTACTAAAGTGATAACCATTGTAAAAATATATTTATTATACGATTAGATTTTTGCAAATAAATATTTGATATAATAAATTTAAGGGTTAATGCCATGAAAAATCCTAAATTAGTACACCTATGATAAATTTACCAAAAACTAATTTTTTGATCATGAAAAATCCTAAACTGGTATATCTGTGATAAATTTACCCCAAACTAATTTATTTGACTACCATAAATCCTAAACTGGTATATTTGTGACAAATATACCCACTATTAAATTGGATTAATAACACAAAAAATCACAAAAATAATAAAACTGTGACAATGATATAATAAAATCCAAAACTCGTACACTAATCCATCGTCGCATGTTATCAAACTTAGTAATTTGACAGTAAAATTTAACGAAAACTAATAAAAAGTAAATTTGTCATAAGTGTATTGGTTTGGGATAAATTTGTCAAAGATGTACTAGTTTTGGGTTTTTTGTGGTCAAAAAATTAGTTTAGGATAAATTTGTCACAGGTATACATTTTTGGGGTTTTTCAAGGTATCAACCCTAAATTTAACATGAATGATGCATGGATAGTAAGCTCATGATTGATTGATAATCCTTATAGTTGTGACTTCGGGAGATGATATTATCAATAATATTTCATTACTACTAGGAAACCAAGCTCTAAATTCATCGAGGCTCAGGGTATTTCAAGAATCACCTACCTTCTTTGCATCATCTATATGAAGAACAAAAACAAAACTGATTTAAACTTTCGTTTTGTAGAAGTGGAAATCTCCCACAAGTCGAAAGAAGAAGGAGATGAGCAAAAGAAAACATAGGAACGATAACTAATACATGAAGACGTGCATCGAACATCTTAAAAAGTCAAAAGAAAAGGGAGGAATCAGACATCGCACCAACATCAGCAAAATATCTGCAAATATCCCGTGATTAGGATCTCATCCCTTCTCCTCAAAAAAAGAAAATGACGTGACTCGATCCCACACCACATCATCACCTGAAACGTGTGTGTGGACTGTATTTCTTATGTCATTTAAGAAGTCCTGCCGATCCTTCGCGCGGGTGAGTACATCATCACCTCTTGTTTATAACATTAGAGGTGAATCAGGATCTTTTTTAATCATTTTCAGCTTTGATGAGCATGCATCTTGAAAGAAGGGTTATGTAGACGTGACAGTAATAATTAGGTGTCATTCAATGTGTCCGAAAAGCGTGGAGAAAAACGAGAGGAGAGAGCCAAAGGGCAGACCGAGGATGAGAGCAGCAGGAACCCAACCACCAGTTTTGGACCTGTCTGCAGGGGACCCTTTGTAGTCCACGGCATCTGAAACTGTCCAACTCAACTTCTCTTCCTGAAAAATATCAGGGAAAGTAATGGAAAATGTGAAATAACTGTTGCTGGATGATGAGAATTCACGAGAGATAGGAAGAGCTCTCTACACCCACCATTGCAAAAACTCGAATGGGCCAAAATAGACCGAAGGACTGCAGAACAAGAGGTATTGGTTTCGGTTCTTGTTACTGCGAGTGCACACTCCACGAACTTGCTTAGGAGCTTTGTCCTTTTATAGGCAAAGAAGGACTCAAACTCTCTCAACACACGTTCTGACCCTCGAAAGAAAACAAAGAAAGGTAGGGGACCCTCCACTGAGAAATTGCGACAGATCACTGCTTGCTGCTCCTGATGAAGGTGGGGATTATGTTTATCACAACTTGTTTGAGCGGTAGCTTCTAGAGATGGAATGGGTTTTTGCAAGACGATATTTGGTATAAAGTAGGGAGATTTATTTTTTCTGAAAAAGGTGATGGTGATTGAGGAGGATGTGGGTAAGCTTGAACGTGGACTGTCACGGAGTCTCCCATTGGTTTTTATCTTTTTGTGGTGCGAGTTAATATTAAGTAATGGCAATGGAAGGAGATAGTTAATTGCACTGCGTATCTGCTCTCCAGGGGAGGCTGTTCAGTGCTTTTGTTACCCCACCAAAGGTGGCAACAGCTTGTGCGACTCTATGTGAAGTTTGTTTTTGTTCCGCAGAACCATTTCTTTAAAAGGGAAACCTTATAGTTCTAAAATTTACATACATAATGTAATTGTATTTTAGATTGTATTTTCCGATTTACCCAATAATATCTTAAATCTACTTTATTAAAAAGTGCAATTAGGCCCTAAGTTATATTTAGCAGCATTGTTTGAGGTTGACATGCTAGCAGTATCCTAATATCACGGGGGTAAATGCTTATTGTTGTTTACTAAAGGAACTTGATCAAGCTTTCTCGAGAAGGTTTAAGATTTGATGACACCAATTGAATGATTTATGACTCAATTGAATGTTGTACAATAAAAAAAAAAAATGGGACTTCTAGTGAAATTTCTTGTATTTCTTGATGACTAAAAACATAAACAGGCATTGTTGCAACCATATGCAATATAAGGAGGGAGGCTCTCTCTTTCTCTACATGAAAGTACTTATCAATGTTTCCCAGACCATCGTCTGTTCTAGTTTTCACTTAATAAGCAGAGGGGTCAAGAGTTGAACCGGATTTTACCAAATCTTTGACCTGTCTTTAGCTTCAAAGAAGTACATGCATAGTTGGCATCATGCCTCACATTTAAGCTTCCTGAACTACAACCTATGAAGCACGGACATGTTGCTGGAGCTTCCGTGTTGTGTCCAACATGTGTCAACGTATTGGATATGCTCGGACACGCGGTCAACACGTGGTCAACTCTTCTTGACACGTTCCGACATGCATGTCCAAAGAGAGAGGATCATTGAAGAAGACCATGGAGGGTGGAGGCGAGGGCGAAGGAGTGGAGGCAAGGCTGCGAGTTACGGCGAGTGAGCGCCAAAGGAAGAGCAGAGACCGAGGCAACCCAAAGGGCTGCGACTGCGATGTTGTGATGGAAGGCCGACGGTGAGGTTGCGGCTGCGAAGGAAGGAGGGCAAGGGGGCTAGAGGTGAGGCGACGAGTGATTGTGATGAGACGACTAAGAGAGAGCAAGGATTGAGAGGAAGAGGCTAGGAGGAGTAGGCAGCGGCTAAGGTTTGTGAGGGAGGAAACTCAAAAAATTAAAAATGGGATTTTGTTGGGACTTTGGCATGATTCTTTCTTCCTGAGGGGAGGGGAGGGGAGGGGGTGGATGAGAGGGTGTTCAATTTTCAAGAAAGAAGTGATAGGCTAGAGAGGTGGGGGTGAAGAAACGAGGGAAAAATTGAGAAATTAGGGAAGTGAAATAAATTAAGGGGGTGGGCATTTGCAGTGGACCCTGTGGGACTTTTTTTTTATTAGAAAAATAAATAAGGGAGACTATAAAATCATTTTAAAAAATAAAAGTACTGAATGTTGAATAATGATAAATTTTGGTCATTGTAGAAAATCATATATTTATTTAAATAAGTTAATTATAATTTCTTTTTTTTTGGTAAAATGTAAGAAATATATTGAGGAAATGCCAAATGAACAAAAGATCTTGTCACCAGAAACTTACACTCCAAATGCAGGAACAAAAGGAGTGGAAGGGTGACGAGAAGTAAAAGCCGCAAATCGCGGCATACACACTATAACACCAAGATAAAAAAGAAGCACAGCATGGTCAACCGCCTACCAAACACACCACAAGCGAGGAAGAGGTCACCGTCGGAACGAACTACCTATGGGTCCCCAGTGAGAATAATCGGGTCTAGGCCCCAACTTCTCTGCAACATTCTGTTTCTGAAATTATCTTTGATGTTCCTGAAGGTGATAGCCTTGTCTCGAACGACTTTGAAGAGGAGGTTCTTCATGGCCGGGACCGTCAGGGGCTGGTCTTTAAAGATGATGCTATTTTTGTTTTTACAAATGATATGACAAAGCGCACCTAAGGAAAAACGGGTAATGCACTTGTAGAAATCTTTACCCATCAAATAGGTAGCAACTCAACGGAGGTTCTTCCTCCAAGTTCTGTTACGCCAAGGCAAATTGCATCTGGAAGCCCAAAAGAAAGCAACGCTAGTTGTGACACAGCAATAAAAAAAAAGTGATCAATAGAGTCGGGCATACTCTTGCAAAACGCACAAGCAACACTTCCCATTCTACCATAGGACAGAAGAAGAGCCTGGGTTGGAAGTCTGCGCTTGGTAATGAGCCAAAGATTAAGCTGATAGTGAGGCACTATGGCGTTGTCCCACACGTATGATTGCCAATGGACCCGTGTTCTCTTCTTCCTGATGGAGTTCCACGTCGTTGCTACTGTGAACCGGCCCGAAGAGCTTTCTCGTAGCAGTAACGATCCAGGTCACCCGACAGGACCGAGAGAGGATGACCCCATGATTCAAGTACCATCCTGAGAGCTTGGCCATCATTTGTGAAGAGGTCAGCAATATAGGCCTGCCTAGAGAGCCTTGAGCTGTAGATAAGTGAATCTGAGAAGAGTTGGTTCAGGGGCCTCCTAGGGTGCCAATTATCAAACCAAAGAGAGGTTGTTTGGCCATCGCCAATTTTCCAGTAGAAGGCCATTCGAAAATCACTCCTTAGGTTGAACAAACTCTTCCAGGCCCAGGAGCCAAAGGTTGGCTTCCTAGCAACCTAAAAATTCTTGTTCTTTAAGAAAGTGGAATGGACTCACCTACACCACAGCGCTTCCTTGTCAGAGAAAAAGAGCCAGATATGCTTCAGCATGGCGGCTTTATTGCAATCTCGGAGCCTCCTGATACCTAGTCCTCCTTCAACCTTTAGAAGGCAAACTTCATCCCAAGCTACCTTAGCACCACCCCTGCCCAGGTCCGGACTTTTCCATAGGAATTGTCTAAGGATTTTCTCTATCTGGTTCACCACAGTTATAGGTAAAACAAATACACTAGCCTAGTAGGCTTGTATAGTATGAAGAACTGACCTGATAAGCTGAAGTCGTCCAGCAAGAGAGAGGAAACGGTGAGTCCAAGACTGAACCCTTGTAGTGATACGGTTGACAAGGGTACAATAGTCTGCTTTGCTGATCCTCGAAGTAATTATAGGAACCCCCAGGTACCGAACCGGCAAGTTTCCTTCTCGAAAGCCCAACTCCAAGAGAATACCATTCTTTAAGGAGGGTGCACCACCTGCCAAAAAAATTTCATTCTTGCACAGGTTAGGACAAAGGCCACTCCAAAAGGAAAAGATATGAAGACATTCCTTGAGAAGAGCCACCGTAGGAAGGTGAGCCTCACAAAAAAGGAAGACATCATCCGCAAAAAAGAGATGTGAAAGACCCGTTGCCTTACACCTCCGGAAGAACTTGAAATGAGGCCTCAAAGAGTACCTAAGAATGATCCTTGAAAGCACCTTCATAACCATAGTGAAAAGGTAAGGAGAGATGGGATCACATTGGCAGAGACCTCTGCCACTCGCAAAGAACACGTGGAGCTCTCCATTCAAAGCAATTGAAAATTTGGGTGTGCGTACACAAGTCATAATAAGTCACATGACAGATTGAGGGAAGCCAAAGGCTAGCAACACACCTTCGAGAAAGTCCTAATCCACAGTATCATAGGTTTTCCTGAAGTCCACATTTATCGCACATTTAGGGAGATAAGGCTCGAGATGGAAGCTAGAGAAGAGCTCCTGAGCTAGCAAGATGTTATCTCTGATCTGCCTGCCTTTTACAAAAGCAGTTTGAAAAGGGCCTATCGTGCTCTTCAAAGTTAGGGCCACCCAATTAGCTAGCATCTTTGTAATACACTTGTAAATAGTGCTGCAGCAAGCGATAGGCCTATAATCCTCCATGGAAGTAGCGTTGATCACTTTAGGAACCATCATTAAGATGGTATTGTTAATCTCCCTTAAGAGTTTTCTGGAGGTGAAGAAATCCATCACTGCAGCCGTGACTAAGGGACCAACTGTGTCCTAGTTTTCTTTGAAGAACTCCGCTGTGAAACCATTCGGTTTAGGTGCCTTTCTCCTAGGCAAGGAGAAGATAGTGTCCCGGATCTCCAACTCTGTAACCAGCCAAGCAAGGAGAGCAGCTTGATCATCCGAGAGTGGATGCTGGATAACCTCCCTCAGGTCCTTCAACGAAGATCTAACCAGCTCCTCTTGCGGCGCCAAGAGGTCCTCAAAGAACTCTACAAATTGATGCTGCACCAACTGTGGCTTGCTCACTTGGTTCCCCGAAGGGTTGAGAACGGAAAAGACTCTATTTCTCAAATGTCTTTTGTTGACATACTAGTGGAAGGACTTGGTATTGCGGTCTCCCTCCCTGAGCCATCTGACCCTGGACTTCTGCCTGAAGAAGGACTCCTCCAAGGCACGCAACTCTGCAAAGATACGCCTTTGGCTTTTTTCCACCTCAGCAAGGTCAACAGAAAGGAGGTTTTGCTGTAAGCCTGCTTGAGTGGTCTCCAACGTCTTTCTTGCATTAAGAGTTTTGGCGGAGATATTAGAGAAAGAATCTCTATTGAGCTGCTTGAACCGATATTTAAGAGCCTTGAGTTTACAAACGAGCTTATATATAGGGACTCCAACCCTCGGGGCATCCCAAACTTGCGAGACAATCTCGTTGAACTCCAGGTGCTTCATCCAGAAGTCGAAAAACTTGAAAGGCTTCCTCCGAGGAGTCAAATTAAGCACCTTCACCACCATAGGCGAGTGATCCGATATTCCCGGCACCAGGAAGGAGGCTTCCGAGTAAGAGAGATTCAGATTACACTTGGCGTTCACTAGAACCTTGTCGATCTTTCTTGCTTTCCTAGAAGGCCCCGAGGACATAGTCCAAGTGTATCTAAAACCAACAAACCTCAGGTCTTTCAGCTTAGCTTGCTCCAAGCATTGTCCAAACTCATCAAAACAAGGGAGCCAATTTTCAGAGCTACCGACACGGTCTGATGGATCCTTAATAGTATTGAAATCCCCCAAGACAAGCCAGGGAGTGTTGTGGAGATGGATGCTTCTGGATCTGATATCCTCCCAAAGAGGTCTCCTTAGTGAAAATGAGTGATCTCCATAAACAAAAGAGATACAGCAAGCCACCCCAGAATCTAGGCTCTCAAAGTTCCCATGAACCGCCTGCTTGGTAACTGAGAAGGCTTTAAACTTAACCCTTAAGGGGTCCCAACCAACCCAAATTCTGCCCCTAGGGGAGAAGTCGTAGTTTGCAATCCAACACCAATCCCTTAACAAACCTTTAGAGATGGAGTTGAAGTGATCCTGAGGCACCTTAGTTTCCAACAAACCAATACAGAATAAGTGGTTCGATAAAATGAGGTTACGAACCTCCACTTGCCTAGTTGGCTTAATAAGGCCTCTAATATTCCAGCAACCTATATACATATGTATAAAAGAGGAAGAGAGTAAGGGTTACCTCCATTTTGAAGGCTTGCGGCGGCTTGGAGGGGGAGCCGCACGGGTCGACGGAGGAGGCGGGGCTGGGGAGAGCCCCAAGAGCTTATCCTGGATAGTCTCCTCTCTCTTCCTCGTTGGAGGAGCCTTTGGCGACAGACAAGGCAAGAGAAGATCATCATCTGAGCTACCATGGTGGTTGGCCGACCCGTCTTACTCCGCTCCATTACCCGGGTCTGCTACCGAAACATCAGAAGGGCTAATGGGATCTTCCTCCACGGTAGAGCTAGGAGCATCCACCTCGGTGAGGATCCGAAGCCCACTTTGAGCTCTATGGATAGAGGTTGAAGGCAAGCTTTTGATAGTTGCCGCTTTTGCTTGAGGGATCGCCTCTCGTCTCTGGAGCTGACCGGATAGGCCAAGCTCGTCTCTTTAGGAGGGGAAGATTTCTTCTTCTTTCCACTAACTTGTTTCCAACCCAATTCATCCTCTTTAAGATCTACCACCAACACCGGAGCAGTCTTGGGGGGTTGAGCCTCCATGAGTGGGGAGGGAATGGCCCGAGTCTGCTGCTGGCCCTGCATCGCCTTCGGACCAGCTAAAGAGGCCGTACAAGTGTGTCCAAAGGAGCCACACTTCAAGCATTCTGCTGGCTTCCACTCATACTCGATGGAAATAGACCGAGCCACTCCATTAAGTCTTACCTTGATTGAAGAGACCCTCGGCTGATTAAGTTGAAGCTCAACGCAAACTCTTGCGAAGGAAATCATACGAGTTTGCTCCGTGCGTTGATCAACATATAGAGGCTTGCCAACGGTACTCGCGATGGCGCTAATTGCCGGGGTTGTCCAAAGGTCAAGAGGTAGGTTCTTCAAGCGAATCCACATTAGCATCGTGGTTTGCTTTTCCCTTTTCAACTCTAGAAGAGGCTTCCATTGTTGCAAAATGAGCAGAACCCTTGCAATTGTTATAGGTCCATCTTCCAAGATCTTCCTTATGAAAAAGGGGTTAGGGATGCGGAAGAAAAAGAAACCCTGATCATCGGCTAAGACCTCAACAAGTTTTGGTCCCCAACTATGCTTGAGCGAGAGCTCCGTGAGCTGGAAAGACAGCCTCCTTTTCACATAATACCTAACAAGGCACTTATGCCATTTGGGATCCACCGCATCCAGCACCTCTTCAGGGAGATTCACCACAGGGACATCATCCTCAAATGAAGGAGGAACAAAGGTAAGGTCATACCTTTTCGCTGCAAGCTTCGCCACATTTGCCCACGTCCGGGCAGTAGGAGCCTTTAAGTCCCTCACTTGCTTTTGCGAGGCCTGGGGCCATTTGGAAGCCGACCTCGCTCTGCTTCGTCCTCTCGAACGCCTATCACGGACCGCATCCTTGGGACGACCACGGCTTGTAGTCTCCACTTCCATAGAAGCCTTGCTCGTGAGCAAGGCGGGCTGGGCTTCCTTGTTTCGAGTGAGAGGGCTAGAAGCCTCTCAGTTCCAGCACTCAACTGGACACATTACTCGGCTCACCAACCACAGAAGATGGAGCAGCCATAACTACAGCAAGACCAAGCCAACTTCCACCCGAAACCTCTATAGTACAACCATCAAGAGAACCGTAACAAGTAAGAGGCTAACCGAGCTAAGGCAAGTGTTGTTGAGACCAAAAACCCCTGTTAGACCTCGAAGCAGAAGAAAGGGCAGCTCGGATCTCAAAGCCCAGCAGAACATGAACAATCCAATACCGGTAGGGATGGGCCGAGAACTGACCAGGCCGAGGGCATCGAAGCCAACTAGGGGAAGCAAGTTGAAAGAGAACAGGGGATTAGCTTGAACAGGGTAGGAGGGGTTGAATGAACTCCTAACCTTTCAACCCAGGTCCCACGAGTGTGCACTAACCGCGAATCGTGAAGTAGCAGTAGCGCAAGAACAATTTCGACGCCTAAGAAGCACCTAGATCTGAACCAGGAGGACGAAATGGAGGGGAAGGCTTGGAGGGGCAGAGGAAGCGGCCTAGGCGACCCTAACCTTCAAGGCACAGGCTAAGACGACCAGCAAAACATACGCATTAACTATGAATGTCTTTCGAATTTCCTATAAATAAATTTATTAATGTTATTATTATTAAATTATTATTATTATTATTATTATTATTATTATTATTATTATTATTATTATTATTATTATTATTATTATTATTATTATTATTATTATTATTATTATTATTATTATTATTTATTTATTTATTTATTTATTTGTGAATTTGAATCGAATTAATTAAAATTAAAAATATTCATTTAATATACAATGTATCTTAACGTGTTGGAATTCTCTTTTTTTCAAAAATGATGTGTCAGCGTGTCGTGTTGTATCGCGTGTCGTTATTGCGTGTAGGTGCTACTTAGACTACAACTAGGTGCTCGTGTTTGTCCTCGGTCATGAATTGTGCAAATCATCAATCCAACTGTTCAACTAGTCGCAAACCGAAGCTAGATTGGTACATTGACCGGGCCTGTTTTGAAAACATTGATCAAGGACAAACGTTTCATATAGGGAATGTTCTAAATAGGTCAATTAATCAGGTAGAATTTGTGTTGGGAACTTAGGAGGGGACGTGTGACTTGTAACTTGCAAGTAGACCTTTCAAAATAGGTCATAAATCCATTTCTTAACTCATATTTAATGGGCTGGATTGTTAAATTGATTAGTTATATTTAGTAGATGGCTCGTAAATAAATTTAAAATAACCAAGCCTAAAATAATATGGGTGTTAAATGGATTTACAATTTACTTAGGATAAACCCACTTCTATGATTCTCTCTCTTCTCTCTCTCTTTCTCTCTCATTTGATTTTACGCTTGCTCACTGTGTATTCTTACTTTAATTTGAGTATAAGTTTTTATAGATTGTGTTAAATATAGAAGTGTATTAGTAATATGGGTTATATTGAGTATGAATCGCTAAATTTGTATTGTAAGGAAATGAGTCAAAATGAGTTAAATAAGTCAATTTACGTTGAATCATTTTCGATCCGATTCACCCATTTGATAAGTTTACTTACATGGGAGGATAAGTGTAAGAGAAATTATGTAAATATCTTTTTCTTTATAAACTTGATTAATGTAACCATATAGGTAATCAGTTCTAGGACGAAAGTTTTCATCAATGGAAATGCGACCCAATAAAAATGAGTATAAGGTATAGTCGATGAAAATGATTAATAAAATTTGCAACCAACTCAAATTGGCTTTGCATCTCTTCTTCTTCGGTGATAACTTCAACGGGCCATTGATGTTACTCATGCTTAGACGCTTCCAAAATCAAGGTAACTATCCATCATCCACTTTCACAAAACAAATCGACTGCTATTGACGACAAAACTTATTGTCGAACGTAATCAATCCAACTAGAATTGTCAATTCAATATGCCGGACGCCATGTCAAGATCAATAGCCACATGAGCGGTGTAGGATTCACTTGGTTATCTAATCAGCAATCAAGTCATCAGCCAATTGTGCATACAATATGCAAATCATCCTATCATCCGATGATTGACACAAAAAATCATCGATCTTGGGATCCATTCCATTGAACGGCAGAGATGAAATTTGCTCATATGTTTCGAACACGTACAAGAACTTTTCCTTCTGGTCGCCCCGTTAAAATGCACTCTATCTCATAGAGGAAAAGAAAGATAAGATGTCTCCCCTTTAATTAAGAAACAACAAAAGAAGTTCGCTTGTCCATTTTCAGGTATATATGCAAAAAGGAAAATTTGATTCAAAGTTCTGCTTGTTGAATAAAAAATTCACGTTTTGAAAAATAATGATTGCTTGTATCGCTTACATAAATATATAAATAAAAATGTTTTATTGTTAACGATTTTTTTTTAAATATAAATTATTTTTGATAATGAAAACATCTTTTGTTGATTAATTATTTCTAGCAATATAATTAATTATTTTTAAGGATTTTTTTTAGATTGTTCATTTTTTGCGAAATAAATAGACCCTAAGTGTGCAATAAATGTTTGATAGGTCAATGGTGCGGCACAAATTTCCTGTGACAGCATGTCACTGAAATGGACTCCATGTCCTGCAATTCGCACATCAAATAGTAAAGAAGTCCACTGAGGCATTTGCCTCAAGTAATCACGATTTGAGATTAGGTTAATTATGATTTACGTTTATTGTACTTAAATCTAATTGTCTTCTCACCCTACATATAGGGGCTTGTTCTTTTCATCTAGGATGTACATAATATTACGTTTTTCTCTCTTTTACCATAAATCTCAACTTAATATCCATTGCAGATGCATGTTGTTAGGATATATAAATATTGTACTTTATATTCATTTAATGGCTCAAGTTCTATGAAAATTGGGAGGTGACCCATCATCACTAGGAGCATGAGTATAGCGTACGGTGAAGTGAGTTGACACACCGCACTCCCATGGCACATAAATTCGTTATGCACGTCTCAGGATGTCCACAAGAATGCTGGATCCAGTCATGGAGACTTTCGACATCGTCTTATTAAATTTTACTGGCAGTTGCTGCCTAAACCTAAACCTCATTATTTTATCCATTTTCAATGAGCAATATGTGAACCGTCGAATAATACAGAGTCTGAACGCTCATTTCACTGTCTAAGCCACTTACAATATTGATTAAACCAAAAAGATCATTGTGACTAACCCCACATAAAAAGTAAAGCTTTTTAGTTGGCCAACCGTAACAAGAGGTTCCTATTTGCCATGGGCCAAGCAAAGAAACAAGGGTTAATGGGGCAATCATTAGATGCTTTGTCTAGGCAAGGCAGTGATGAGCTAATGGAGTCAGCTCAAAGAAGAGGACCCACTAAATCGATCAATTGGCGAGATTCTCTGAATTACAGCACACAAATGAGAGTCGAGAGGGTCGACGAGCAGGACTCCATCCACTGCAGGGCCACTGGACGTGTGGATCAGGCACTTCATTTTGCAGAACTAGGCACGGGCGGGAGCAATCAATAATAGAGTGCACCCGCGCGCGTACCGACAGACAGGATATTAGGGAAAATCACGCCCACCGGCCAAGCACTATGGCAACACACAGCATGAGAACCGAAAAATCCAAAAAAATTCCTCCACCTCCACCTCCACATAACTAGGTGAAGGGGGTACCCCTGTTCGTACAACCTACTCGGACTTATGAAATTTGATATTTGATAACATATCCCTCCCCTTCTCATAGAAAAATAACCAAAACAGTTATAAATTTATTGTAATTTTTTCAATTCAGTTATAATTTTTTTTTTGTCAATTTAGACCTAAAACTTTTGTATTTGTGCCAATTCAATTCATAAGGCATACTTTTGGCTAGAGTTGACGTGGACATTAGCCGATGCGACGCTAACATATCAAATTTTAAAATAATTTTTTAATTTTTTATTTATTTTTCAATTTTTGATTTTTCCTTTTTTTAGTTTTCTCTTTTCTTCTTCCTCTAGCAAGTTCGGCGATCGGCTATAGGCTAGGCCGGTGAGGTTGACGTCATGACCACCTTTGGGGTGGCGGGGTGAGCCTTACCCAACGTAGCCACGATGAGGCTCACCCTCGCCAAATCTGGGCAGGGGACGGCCTTACCATGGTTGGGTGAGGGATACCTCACCTAGTAACGGTGAGGCTAGCTCTTGCCCTCGTTGTCACAGTGCCAGCTGAGGTCTTGCCCAACTAGATCAAGGTGATAGTGAGCCACACCATGCCTGGGTGAGCTTGACCTTGCCTAGCAATGGCGAGGCTAGCCCTCACCCTCACCATCGCAGCACTGGCCGAGGTCTCGTCTAGGCAAATTTGGGTGAGGGCAAGCCTTGCCATGACCTCGCCTAGCTAAGGCAAAGCTAGCCCTGGCCCTTGCTATTGTGGAGCTCGCCCAGCCAAATTTGGGCGGGCTTGACCTAGTCCTCGCCACCCTAGTGGTCGGTGAGGTCGACGTCATTGGCCCTATCCTTTGGCTAGTCATCGAACCAACCAGAGGAAGAAGAAAAGAGAACACAAACATAAAAAATAGAAAAAATAAATATATATCAAAAATTGACACGTCAATGCTGGTCGGTGTCCACGTTAGCACTAGTTGGCCAAAATTGATTGGATATATTGACTTGGTGCAAATGTAAAAAGTTTAGAATTGAATTGACAAAAAGAAGAAGAAGAAGAAAGATTTATAACTGAATTGAAAAAATTATGATATGTTTAGGATTGTTTTGATAATTTCCCCAAAAAAAAGAAGAAGAAGAAGAAGAAAGATTTATGACTGAATTGAAAAAATTATGATATGTTTAGGATTGTTTTGATAATTTCCCCCCTCCACATCTATACAGCCTACTTTGATATCACATTGCTTAAAGTTGATATTTAAATCCTCATATGCTTATAATCTGGCTCAGCTTTTGTATCTTGGCCCGCTTTGACGCTTGTCGTCCCTCGATTCCTCCAAATGTAAAGTGGCTCACTCTTTCCCCGTATATGTCCAGACATTGTCTTCTTGCAAATCCATCAATCCACTAAGCAAAAAGTTGGTCGGCGTGAAATTTGATTCTCCGTTCATGGCGTGCATCGGGCTATCTTTTGGGTTAAGCACATGCCATAATGATTTTCTAGGACAATCGCAGACTTCATTCTCATCTTTTCGACCAACACTTGGCAAATTCTCTCTTTTTTCTAAAATCGTACGCCTTTTGCAAAAAACTTTACTTTGCATTCTCTAGTTTATTAGATGAGATGCGAAGTGCAGATTTTAGAAGGGTCTGTGACGAAACTACAAACAATGCCTAAAAGGCTAATGATATGCTTGATTGACGGGAGAAACTCTTAGGGGGTGTACATCTGCTGTCTCCCATGATATGCCCAATCATCTGTTCCCAGACGTCGCCCGATCCAATCTCTTCCCCCATCATTGTCCTTCCACTGCCACCAACTCGATGTTGCCGTCCCATCGCTACCCCCACGCCTATATCCCGTTGGCTTGAATATAGTTGTCTAGGTTTTTAGACACGTTGAACATCGTTTCGTGATTCAATTGACGCAAGGGAGAGGTGGGGCTATTACTATGGGTTTTTACCATTATCTGTTTCCGTCTCCTGCACATCCAACGCACTATCAAATCCTCGCCACTGTGTACACGATGGTTCATGTTCGTGAAAATACCGATGAAACTATACTCTACTCTCTCTGAATACCTGTTGGAAGATATGCAGCTTGACAGAATATTTAATTGATTCTGATCCGATTTGTACAGATCAATTAGAACTAGATCTAGAATAGATTGATTTGTAGGATATTTAATTTCCTTGTCTATTCATACTCTTGTATTATAATTACAGAGGATGTACATCAATACAATTATTGAAGACAATAGAATATACAAAAATCTTCTCTCCATTCTCGAGTTCTTCAATCTCTTTACTTTTTCTTCATCTTCTTACATGGTATCAGAGCGGTAGAGGATTATGTTGCTTCCGCATTCTTCACCTCATCGCTTTCTGTCAAAATCTCTTTCATTATGGCAAACAATTTGCCTTCAGTTTCTGGTGAACATCCGCAGCATGAAGATCCCACGCAAATCACAGAAAGCCGGGACACTGTCTCCTCTGTCGATGTCGCCAGACCTCACGAACAACCTGTTCAAACTCAAGAAAATCGTAATTTTTTGGCTCAGTCAATTCTGGGGCAACCCTACTTGGTTCAGCCCATTCCGGGCCAACCAATAGCGGGCCATCCTTACTAGTGGCCACTGTTTCAGATGCAGCCAAATCCGTGGCTGTTTGGGCCTAACCAGAATGCATCATCGCCATTTTTTCAAGGGACATGGACCTCTGGCCAACCCGACGGCAGCCCACCAACCGTAAGCGGGGCAAGCGTGACCGACGGGTCGGGTGGAGCAAATGCAGGGCAGCCAGATGTATCCAACGGTTCGGGCAATGGAGGAAATCCATACCCGACCAATTTCAATGCGGGTTATGGAACCAGTTCGAATCCGGGTATGGGAGCGAATCCCTACCCGGGTTTCTCACCCGGATTTTTGCCGTTTCCAGGATTGATCTTCACCGGACAGCCAGAATCCGGCGACCCCCTGTTCGTTTCCACCGCCGACGGACCTGAACTGAAGTTAATCAGCCAGCAACTTACCGGGCACGAAAACTACTCCAGATGGTCGCAGGAATTCTGGCGCGCGCTGGTGACTAAGGACAAAGATGGATTCCTCGATGGAACCATCGTTGTTCCTTCAGACGAGCGCCTGGCACGACACTGGAGGAAGTGCAATCAGCTTGTCCGAACTTGGATCGGCAATTGCATCTCTCCAGAAGTCGCGGCCGGACTTCCACCCACAGAAGACGCTCAAAGGATGTGGGAGAATATCAAAGAAATGTACGGCAAACTCGACCGTGCAAAATTTTTTTCGCTCATGCAGGAATTGAGCAATTTAAAACAGGGGAATATGACGGTCACGGCTTGTTTCAACAAGCTATCGTCTTTATGGAACGAACTAGAAGCCGTCGAGGAAAAGCTCGAGGGGCCAAAATCGACATTAAAACAATATCGTTCCATCAAAGAGAGGGAAAAGGCTAAGCGTTTTTTATTGATTTTGAACGAAAATTACATTACCTTTCGCTCACAGATCCTGGCCATGGACCTTGTTCCTCCGATCGGACGAATCTACCAGTTGGCTGTGCAGGAGGAAAGCCAATGTCTCGCGTCGCCGGAGCATGCAAGGAACGGCGACAGCATCGCTCTCGCAGCCCGCGGCGAACGGAGAGACGGATCCGCAGGAACAGGATCCGCGAAAACCCTAAATCGAGAGAGAAGAGGCGGATTAGGGTTCAGAGGAGGAGACGTCGCACGCTCCTTTAAAAGGGACAGCATCAACGGCCGAGATTCAATGCGCGGATTAGACGGGCCAGATCGTGCGCGCGGATCGGACAGTCTTCTTATGCTTGAAGGCGCGGATGAATCCGACGGTGGATATGATCCCGCGACTAAAGGAGTGGACGGCCAGATTCTTGCCACATCATCAAAGAATTTCCGACCGAATTTTAAGGCAAAGGGTAAAACGTTTTGCGATTATTGCAAACGTTCTAACCATATGATTGACAGTTGTTAGAAATTACATGGAAGACCTGGAGAAAAGGAAAAAAAAAATATCAGCTGCTTATCAAGTGACTGGACCTACCGGGCAAAATGCTGACCAACCTATCTCTTATGGTCAATATCAACAATTGATGCATGCTCTACAGAAATTGGAAACCTCCAACAAAGGAGGAAGTTTCTCAGGTATCTCACATTGCCTCATTAATTCAATTTCAAGAAAGGCATGGATTATTGATTCAGGTGCAAGCGATCACATTGTTTGTGATAAGGGATTATTTACAAGTCTAAATGAGGAATTAATTCTTCCTGTTACCATGCAATTACCCAATGGAATTATCACACATGTGAATGTGACAGGAACAATAAAGATTAGTCCTCAAATTACACTTGAGAATGTTCTTTATGTCCCGGAATTCCAGTTTAATCTTATTTCTGTCTCAAGAGTATGCAAGGAGAATTCATGCCGGGTATTTTTCGATGCTGACACATGCTTCTTTCAGGCCCCTTCGACTGGCAGACTGATGGGCTTGGGTAGTCTTTCTGAAGGCCTTTATTTCTGGACACATTTCCCAAGTATTTCAGTTTTTCTAGTACACCTTTCAATAAGAAATCATTGTGTAATTTGACTACCAATGAAAAAAATTTCATTATGCACTTAAGGATGGGTCATAGTACTTTCTTTCCCTATGCACAATGCCCCATATGCCCCCTTGCCAAACAGTCACGCAATCCATTTCCTTTAGGGAATACTCGTGCAAATGAAATATTATCATTGATTCATGTGGATATCTGGGGCCCTTATCATACATCAAATCATGATGGGGCTCGTTATTTTCTCACCATAGTAGATGATTGTTCTCGTGCAACATGGATTTTTTTAATGCAGTCTAAGGGCCAAGCTTATTCTCATTTGAAGACATTTATTGCTCTTTTGAAAAATCAATTCGGAAAGCCCATTAAAAGGATCCGAACTGATAACGGAAAGGAGTTCTTCAGCCATGATTGCATTTCATTGTTTTCATCTCATGGGATTCAACATGAAAGCTCCTGTATATACACTCCACAACAGAATGGGGTGGTTGAGTGTAAACACATGCATCTTCTGGAAGTTGCTAGAGCTCTTAAATTTCAAGCAGCAATTCTAGATGAGTATTGGGGAGAATGCATTCTTATAGCGGCCTATCTTATCAACCGAATGCCTACTCGGGTATTAAATGGGAAAACGCCTTTTGAAGTATTATTTGGCAAGGCACCGGAGCGGACACACCTCAAAGTCTTCGGGTGTCTCTGTTATGCAGCTATAGTGGGCCCTCGAGACAAACTGGATCCTCGTGCACGTCGTTGTGTCTTCATGGGGTACCCTAACCTACAAAAGGGATACAGAGTCCTGGATCTATCTACAAAAGAATTCTTTGTAAGTAGAGATGTTTTATTTCATGAAAATGTCTTTCCTTTCAATGAAAAAATACTATCCCATGAAGAATCCGATACTCTGAGCATTCCACGTCGACTTGTGACAGATGATACAACATATCAGGATCCTAATTATATACCATTAGCAGTATCTACTCATGATCATTATGTACAGATGAATCCTTCAGTGGCAGGACCGATTTCTGATGAGAATCAGGTTCCTGCAAATGTCTCAAGGAATTCACTTGCAGATTCTTTTGCTAAAGAAGAAGTTGAAGAAACCTTTCCTACATTAGCTGGGGAATCAACATCTTCACCTCCGAGAGTAGATCCTCCACGACGTTCTGGTCGAGCTACACGACCTCCTACCTGGACCAAAGATTATGTATGTGCTGCTCTCGACTCCCCAGGTATCAAATATCCAGTTTCATCCTATGTTTCATTCAATAATTTATCATCAGAACATAGGTGCTGTATAAGTAGATTGTCAGAGGATAAGGAACCTGCCAGTTATAATGAGGCATATGCTGATCCAAGATGGCAGAAGGCCATGGAAGCAGAATTGCAGGCCTTGATTGACAATAAGACCTGGGATCTTGTCACATTGCCGCCAAATTGTAAACCCATTGGCTGCAAGTGGGTGTACAAGATAAAATATCGAGCTGATGGCTCCGTTGAAAGATTCAAGGCACGATTGGTTGCCAAGGGCTTCACTCAGCGGGAAGGGTTCGATTATCACGAAACATTCTCACCTATCGCCAAAGACGTCACAGTACGTTCATTTTTGACAGTTGCAGCTATTCGTGACTGGTCTTTACACCAGATGGACGTTCATAACGCTTTTCTCCACGGAGATTTAGATGAAGAGATATATATGGACGTTCCTCAGGGATTACGGAGACAGGGGGAGAAGAAAGTATGTCGTCTCCGAAAATCCCTTTATGGGTTGAAACAAGCCTCCAGGCAATGGTATGCGAAGTTTACAAGTGCTCTTACAACAGCAGGGTTCCAACAGTCCCGACATGATTATGCTTTATTAACGCGAACTGAAGGTATGTCATCTATTTATTTGATGATATATGTTGATGATATTCTTATTACGGGAAATGATGAAGCTGCCATAGGAGATTTTAAGAAGTATCTGCATGCAATTTTTCATATTAAAGACTTAGGAGCACCTAAGTACTTTCTTGGCATCGAAATAGCCCGTTCTGAACAAGGGATTTCGCTTAGTCAGCGAAAATTCATATTGGAGATTATTTCAGAAACAGGTTTATCAGGTTGCAAGCCAGTTGTTATTCCCATTGAACAGAACACGAAATTGACCACGGCAGATTATGATAAGGGAACTTCTCAAGAAGATGACTTCGTTTTGGAAGATCCTTCAAGCTACCAAAGGCTTGTCGGAAAGCTCATATATCTGACCATGACTAGACCTGACATCTCTTATGCAGTGCAGACTCTTAGTTAGTTCATACACAGTTCGAAGCAGTCACACCTAAATGCTGCATTTAAAGTCGTAAAGGATCTGAAGAAGTGTCCAGGTCTTGGAATACTATTGTCCAGAAGATGCAACATGGAGATGACAGCATATTGTGATGCTGACTATGCAACTTGTCCCATGAGTCGAAGATCTGTTACTGGATATTGCATCAAGTTAGGAGATTCTTTACTCTCCTGGAAGACCAAAAAACAGCCTACTGTTTCTCTATCTTCAGCTGAAGCAGAGTACGAGCTATGGCCAAAACTACTTGTCAGATAGTATGGATTCAGGGTCTTCTTAAGGATCTTGGAATACAGGTACAAGGAGCAACAAAGCTATTCTGCGACAATGATGCAGCTCTTAAACTTGCAGCAAACCCTATAGTGCATGAGAGAACCAAGCATATAGAGGTAGATTGCCACTTTACACGAGACAAGATCTTAGAAGGAGTCATTGAAGCAAGAGGAATTGGGACAGCTAAACAGCCTGCAGACATTTTCACCAAACCTCTGTGTCAAAGACAGTACACATATCTTCTGAACAAGCTAGGTGTCTTAGACATATACAAGCCACCAGCTTGAGGGGGAGTGTTGGAAGATATGCAGCTTGACAGAATATTTAATTGATTCTGATCCGATTTGTACAGATCAATTAGAACTAAATCTAGAATAGATTGATTTGTAGGATATTTAATTTCCTTGTTTATTCATACTCTTGTATTATAATTACAGATGATGTACATCAATACAATTATTGAAGACAATAGAATATACAAAAATCTTCTCTCCATTCTCGAGTTCTTCAATCTCTTTACTTTTTCTTCATCTTCTTACAATACCAAACATATGTTTATATATATAAGCATGCCCTAACCATTTTTACTTTATCAGTTCCACTGCTTTGCGTGGAGAAACTTTGCAACACTAAAAGATATCTCAACATGCGAACCTGCTCCCACCAAACCGATATGATTCAAGTTCCTATTCTGCAATTTCTGTATGACCAACCACGAAGCAAGATCATGGAATGCCTTTCTAGGTGTTGCTCCTTATTGCATATAATAATGCTATCTCTTTTGCTCTCCATTTTCTCACCAAAACTTCTGGCTGCGTAATCAAACATGTAACTATTCAAAGGACGCAAGTCTACAGATTCTCCCACTATAATGAACTTTTTACACAATGTCAAATGGGGTACGATATAAATAATCCTTATGCATGGAGAATAGACCACGTTATCTTTTACCTTTTGCTTTTTGTCCCTTTCTCTCTTATTCTATCCGAGCACCTCCGTGACTGTCTTTATCTTGATGAAGTGGGTTGAATAAGTAAGGTCTTCCAAATTTTTTGTTTCAAACTTCCTTTTTGGTGATTGATCATTGGTTTTGATTGATGATTTTGATCTTAGGCTAATGCATGTGCTGGAAAATAAAAGGTACATTCTTCAACAAATTGAATAATATGCTCTAGCTTTAGAAGCCAATTTTGAGTGTCTCACTTCCAACACTTGCAACATGTGTAAAGTGATGCTTAATAAACAATAATATCAACAATGCTTAGGCCTTCCCCACACCATTTTAGAGGCTTCCGTCGGCTGTCTGTACCTACAAAAGTTTTGTTTGATGCGGAAGGTAGTGGAGCGATCACAAAGATTTTTTCTTTTGGGGTGAGGTAACGCAATTTTATATTACAAAGTAACAAACAAGTCAAAACCGGTTTATCGGTGGGTTAATTAGCTCCTAATATACCTATGACTTGAATTTTCTATGTATCGGCTGCCTTATCTATGACCCAAACTTTGGTATTTTGTGGTGATCCAATTGCGAATTTTTTCATAAGGTCCAAGTTGGCTCAAGTATGGTTCCTTTTTGCATTTGTCTAGGCTTCATTGTATATAGAGAGCATGTGAAAGATGTCGAGCATATATATATATATAAATGTGAGATTTGGTGGGATTACAACCAATTATTCTTAAAACTTAAACTATTGGATGAAGATGTAGTTTATTATTTAAATATTATAATAATGAAAGTTGGGTTATGAAAGTTTTTTTACTCTTCATTGCACTCCGAATTTTGTCTCATGAAATTTCTCATTTCCCTTCGTTAATGAAATAGGTCAAGTAGATCGAACCATGTAATTTCATTGTTTTTTTTTTCTTTTTTGGTATAAAAATGTAAATGCATTAATCAGATGAAGTATAGAGGCTAAAAAGCATCCCCAAAATTACAACCACGACTATTAAGTGAGAATATGGAGGTAGTAAGCCTCCACATGGTTGCCAACAAAATTTTTTGCCTGGGAGGGTCTACAATTATGGAAAAGTGAAGCCCTAACTCTTACAATTTTACGTATCTAGCCAAAGAAAGATGTCTCAACTGACTTATTTTAGAAATGCCTATGATTGTGCTCCATCCAAATACAATACATGGTCGCTAAGAAGGATAACTTTAGTAGTTGTGCTTCCAAATTCTTGCCCTTTGTAGCTCTTATTATCCAATGAAGTTCAAAATCCCATCTTCTTGAAGAACGCCGGATAGCAGTCTATGTGAGGATACCTCGCCATATACGCCTAGTCCAGCTACGCCCAAAGAATAAATGAGTTTTGTCTTCTATACTAGACATACGAAAGTTACATTGAATATCAATTGAAGGCTTCTATTGTGATACGGCCTCTATTGTCGGTAATCTATCTTTGTAGGCAAGCCAGCCTATAAAATTATGCTTACTAATATCGTTGGTCCATATCAAAACACACCACTCCACAATCGGCCTCACTTGCCTAAGTTCCTAATATACCTCTTTGCAACAATAGCTAGAGCTAGATATGATCGAAGTTAGAGCGGGTCTCAGCTTCAGAATTTGTTGTCAACTCCAAGTCATATTGCCCTTAATCTTAAGTAGCATAATTGAAGTACCTCTGCATTTAGTGCTGAAAACCCAATACCCCAGAGGGAAGAGGAAAGATAAGTCCATAACATGCGACCTAGTAATACTTTGTTCCATAATTTCAGATTGAGCAGACCTAGTCCTCCTCCATTTTTAGGTGAGCAAACTACTTTCCATGCAACTTTATGCGATCGGTGATCGAGCAAACCTAGTCCTTCTTTCATTGTATTGTTTTTCCTGCTCTATATTCTATACTCTTATCATTTTACATAACGAATCCTTTTGAAAAATGTTCAACCTAGTCATGCTATCGTCATCAAAGGCATTTCGTCCCTGAAAATGAGAGCCATCCTATTACGCATGAACCCTAAATAACGAATAGAATACATGGATTTTATAATTACGAGACTCCAATGAAAAACGAAATTCAAATTTTCCATGTAAAGTTCGAGGAAAATGAGTTGAATGAGATACCCTAAAATCATTGGGCGCCCTTCAGTCTTCTATTGTTCACTGATTTTCATGATCAATTTTTTTCTCCCTCGATAAACGATCAAATTCATGTGTTTTGCCCATCAATTGAGCCTATGTCTAGAAAAACGGTATTAATTTGTGAATTTTAATGACGAAGAAAGTCGAGTATCATGGGCAATCCACTTTAGTTATTTGGGATTTGGAGAACTGAAATGGTAGGTAACAACCTCTCTCAGCATATCCATCGTGACATGTTATGTGTTACAGAGCATGTTCTCTTACATAGATTTTGGAGTCATCAATCAGATAACCAATTAGCAAATTTTTGAAAGAGCTCAGCCCGCGCAAATTCAAGCTTGATCAATCATATCGTTTCTTGAGCTAAAATTCACCATTGCTTGAGAGTGGAGATATTGGTTTTTATGTGTTCGCTACGCAGAGACAGAGATAGAGAGAGATTTATATTTTCGAACAGTCAAATTGAAAAGATATTAGATAGACTCATTTGATTAAATGATGTGATGGGTAGAGTTAATTATAATATATAAAAAAATATGTGTATTATATATAGACTTAGTGCAAATCCACTATGTTTGGATTTTGACATAATTGACTTCTTTGTCACGTTATGTGTTGTTCTAAATGTCGTGTCGACCTCCAACAAATCCTTCATGTCTTTATGTGCGCCTGCGAAAAAGGAGGAAAAAAAGAGAGAACGTGAGCGGCAGGATTAAGGTAAGACAATGGACGTCAAATTGTCCTTAAAAAAAAAAAAGTCCCCATTATCATGGGAAATAAAATAAAATAAGGGACACGAAAATTGTTGAAAAAATTTATTTTGTTGTCCTTTATGATAATGCACAAAGCTAAGGATTGAAAAGAAAATACGGCTATTTGACTGTACTCGTTGGCCTCCTCGATGAAGTGTTCTCAAACTCTACACTTCTGATACTAGAACTTGAAGCTCGACGGGCATCATGCAGTTCACGGCGAGGCCAGGTTGGACACCTTCGGGGTTTTCCTGCAGCTCGGTGCGGTACCATTGGAGGCCATGCGCTTTATCCTGATCCATAAACTATTGAATACATATTAAAGAAAATCTCAAGGTATTGTGTAATTTTTGAGTTAAGACTAAGAGCATCCGGTTGTTAATTTTAAGCATAAGTCTTGTTACATATAAAAAATGATTAACTATAAGGATAAGATATTTATGGATTCATTGGAATCATAAAGATATTCTCTAGTGGCACATCAGGTTTTTTGTGACACTTAAGGTAAAATAATATTGTCTGATAAAGAGGATGACGCATAAATGTATTACTTTTTATGAGAGGTGTTTTCTATTACCACACTACCATATTGAATTCATATCAATAGAGTTAACAACACTCGTGATCATAGGAGGCTTTGTGTATATACATGTAGTTACTGCCATGATTCGGTGTTTGAGACTTCATGAAACATGATCGAATATTAAAAATTATCTCTAGACCAATGTGAGCACATATAGCATAATTTCAATTAATATAACCCAAGTGAGAGAACGTAAGATTTTTTTAGATGTGTGCTACATTAATTAATGTTGTGATTTATCTTTTCTAGTATTGGAAAGAGAGATATAATGTTTCTTAATTAATTTAATATAAGGCTAGCTATTGTGATGAGAGGGTTTGGCTGAAAACTCCATAAATAGTGTTTCTTAGTTGCAAAAACGCAATTCCACAATCTCCATAGCTAGAAACAAGAATACAAATAATTGAGTAGAAAAATTAATACACCTGTTTTGGAGCCCATCATTCTTGATACGGGAAAGCGATGATTCAAAGTGCAAGTATTTCTCCCTTATTACCTTCCGTATCACCGGCTCAATGAGACAGTCCCTCACCCTTAATGTTTAGTAAGCGCTCCTTATGTGAGGATAATTGTGTGTGTTAAAACTACAAATAATGCCTAATAGGCTAATGATATGCTTGATTGAAGGGAGAGACTCTTAGGGAGTGTATATTTGCTGTCTCCCATGATATGCCCAACCATCTGTCCCCAGATGTCGCCCGACCCAATTTCTTCCCCCAGCATTGTTGTTCCACTGTCACCGGCTCGACGTCGCCGTCCCCTCACTGCCCCCATGCCTAAATCCCGTTGGCTTGAATATAGTTGTCTAGGTTTTTAGACAGGTTGGACATCATTTCGTGATTCAATTGACGCAAGGGAGAGGTGGGGCTATTACTATGGGTCTTTACCATGATCTGTTTCCATCTCCTGTACATCCAACGCACTGTCAAATCCTAGCCACTGTGCACACGATATGTCTTTTGCCCTCCATTTTCCCACCAAAACTTCTGGCTGCGTAATCAAACAAGTAACCATGCAAAGGACGCAGGTCTACGGATTCTCCCACTATAATAAACTTTTTACACAATGTCGAGTGGTGCAAGATATTGATCACCCTTATGCATGGAGAATAGACAACGTTATCTTTCATCTTTGCTTTTTGTCCCTCTCTCTTATATTCTATCCAGGCACCTTCGTGACTGTCGTTATCTTTGATAAAGTGGGTTGAAAGGAGTAAGGTCTTCCAAAGTTTTTGTTTCAAACTTCCTTTTGGTGATTATGATTGGGTTTGATTGATTATTTTGATCTTAGGCTAATGCTTGTGCTGGAAAATAAAAGGCATCGTCTTCAAAAAATTGAAGAATATGCTCTAGCTTTAGAAGTCAATTTTGAGTGTCTGACTTCCTACACTTGCAACATGTGTAAAGTGATGCTTAATAAACAATACTATCAACAATGCTTAGGCCTTCTGGACACCATTTTAGTGGCTTCCCTCAGCTGTTTGTACCTACAAAAGTTTCGTTTGATGCAGAAGGTAGTGGATCAATCGCAAAAGTTTTTTCTCTTGGGGTGAGGGAACGCAATTTTATATTACAATGGCTAGAGGGACAAGTAACAAACAAGTCAAAACCGTTTCATCGGTGGGTTAATTGGCTCCTAATATACCTATGACTTAGAATTTTCTATGTATCGGCTGCTTTATCTATGACCCAAACTTTTATATTTTGTGGTGATCCAATTGCAAATTTTTTCACGAGGTTCGAGTTGGCTTGACTATCGTTCCTTTTTTGTATTTTCTGTTTATGCTTTAGTGCATATACAGAGTGTGTGAAAGATGTCGAGCATATATATAAATGTGAGTTTTGGAGGGATCACAATAAACTATTCTAAAAATTTAAACTGTTAGATAAAGATGTGGTTTATTATTTAAATATTCTAACAGTTTTTTTAACTGTTGGAGCCTATAACTTCAAGTTTTGTATTCCGCACTCAATATTAGAAGGAATAGGAATTATCTTTAAGGATAATACTTGCATGCCTTAGATAAATTGATTTTTTTTACTCCTTTTCCATAGATTTCCAGCAATTATTATTTCAATATTATTTGGGAAAAAAATTCCAAATAAGGGTCTAAAATAAGGTCATTTTCTCTTTGAAGTGGACTTTGTCTTAAATAAGGACATAAAGTGGCTACTTTGTCTTAAATAAGGGCCTGACCTCATTGGGCTAGCCAAATCTTTGCTAGTTGGCGAGCACTTGATTTTTCTGGTGGCCAAAATGGGGGTATTTTTGTCATAAGGATTTCTTTTTTTCCCCCCTTCATTTTCTTTCTTCTTGCTCATCTTCTTCTTCGTCCAAGCGAATCCAATATTGTTCACAGCGGCGTCCTTTTTAAGTCCTTAAGTGATTTTCTCGCTTAGACTTTGCTCTCTGCATACCCAAGCTTCATCCTCACTCCATCATCACCTCAATCCCCAAAGCTATACATGTAACTCCAGAAACCCTAATCAAACTAATAAACACTCACAAAATATGATAAGGTTAGAAATAAATCCCTAAATTATTTCGACTTAGGACATTCCACCTGGGAAAAGCAGCCTCCAAAACCCTAATTCCACCAACAAAACCTCCGCAAACAACTAGGGTTCAGCTCACGCTTGTAACTCAAAGAAACAGAGACGATTAGGGCTTACTGAAAAACCACACCGAGAAACGAATCAGGGCTATGAATTCGCTGCTTCACTTCAGCTTTGATCGGATCTTCGACTCTCTCTCTCTCTCTCTCTCTCACACACACTTTTTATTTGTTTCTTGACCATTCTTTATTTCTCAATCGATGTTTTGGCTTAATCGAAGTGAAGATGAGGCGCAAATTTCATTTCCTAATCTGTAGTCATGGGGATGGCCGCAAACTAGGGAACTCTCAGTTTGGGTCCACCGAAGATGATGTTGGTGACTACCAATGCTCCTGTAAAGGTGACTGGGGTGGCAGATTGCCGTGTGTAGTAGTGGGAAGCAAAAGCGAGAGACCGAGGAACTTGAGCTTGCGTTTTTCTTTCTGCTCTCAATCCTTCTTCATTTATTTTTTGCAGGAAGTCTGTCCATAAGTATGTGTGTGTCCTTGTGTTGGTATCAATCAAGGTGGAGAGGAAGTAATAGATGGGACGATGCTGAAAACAGAGCTTGGTTTCTCCATTCACCTTTGCCCGAGCCAAATTTGAATGGTTTCTGATGATTATGCTGGAATATTTTTCAATTTGGGCATGCTTCTCCAGAAAATCAAGAACTAATCCCATGTAAGATGAACACAAAAAAAGGAAAAAGAATCAAGAGAACCCTACCAATATCAACAACTTATTTTGCGAATTTGATTAATTGGAGCTTCGTGGCATTTGAAGAATGGACAAAGAAACGAAGGAATTTCAGAGTTTGCTGGAGATGGTGCCGATCTCAGATTTTTTTTTTTTGGTAATAGTCTTTTTCTTTCGAATCTTTATCCAAATTTTGTTATGGATGAAAATGCACCTATTTCAGTCACTGGAAAAATCAAGTGCTTGCCGGCAGGCCCTTATCTAAGATAAAGTCCACTTTGGACTATTTTTTGAGAAAAATGACCTCACTTCAAACTCTTATATGGAATATTTGCTATTATCTAGTATTTTTCCAATAGTTATCATATGGATGGAGATGGTGAAGCATATTGCGTATGTGCTCTCTAGGGGAGGCTTTTCATTCCTTTTGTAACCCCACCAAAGGTGACAAGAGCTTGTGCGACTCTAAGTAGAGTTTGTTTGTGTACCACAGTTACCATTTCTTTGAAAAGGAATGCCTCTACAGTCTTAAATTTTATGTACATAATGTTATTGTGTTTTAGATTATTTGTTCCTGATTCACCCAATTAAATACTAAATCTTCTTTCTTGAAAAGTGCAATCAAGCCCTGAATTTATATTTAGTAGCGTCATTTGAGGTTGACACACTAGCAGTATCCGAATATCATGGAGGAAATTCCTTTTTGTTATCTACTAAAAGAATTTGATTGGCCTTTCTCGAGAAGGTTTAAGACTTGATTACACTGATCGAATGATATTTAATTCCATTAAATGCTATACAAAAAAAAAAAAAAAAAAACATTGGGACTTTCGGTGAAATTTATTTTATTTTTTCAGTGACTGAATAAAAGAAACATTCACTTGTGTTGCCAAATGCAACATAAGGAGGGGGGCTCTCTCTTTCTCTTTATGAAAGTACTTATCAATGGTTCCAAGACCTTGGTCCGATCTAGTTTTTAGTTAATAAGTAGAGTGGTCAAGAATTGAACTGAATTTCTCCAAAACTGCGACCCGTCTAGCTTCGAAGAAGTACAAGCAGAGTCGGCACCGTGCCTAACACCGAAGCCTAAAGAAATACTACTAGGTGCTTGTTAAATTATGTCTCGAGTTTGAGTCCGTGTACGATATCCGATCCGTACAAAATATTTTCATGCCAAAATGAGAAAGAACGTGCGCGGAGTGTTTGATGAAAAATGGGGCAGGATAGGAGCCGAAAGGATCCCGTCCGCTTTCCGCGCTTCACATTGGAAATAAAGGCTTCAAATCCATGGGATTCTTCTCATTTGTCAGCATGAAATCTGAAGGGTTGATCGTCTAGGTTTCTTCTACGTTATTAAATGCATGCACATGGCCAATGTGCATGCATGCCCGGAGAAAAAGGTGTGCTGCCTCAAAAGCCTATCATGTAGGCGCCGAACTCTCTCCCTCTCTTTGTTAAGGCTTCTCTTAATTTAATAAGAAAGTGAGCTTCTATTATTTTAATGAAGAAAGAGGGAAGGCAGAACCAAGACGTCGAATTCTTCCTCTCTTTCTTGGTCATCTTTTGTGGGCTCTCATTAATTTATTATTAAGAAAGAGGGAAGGCAGAAGCAATTCTCCTTCTGCATGGTCATACGCGCACATGCTCTCATTAAATGCATGGAGGCGCATGCTTTGAAGATTGGCGCCGTTCTGACAACTCTGGAGAACAATTTTGATTTGTTTTCTTCCAGGCATCGATAAAAGGAGCGAGAGCTTCGGAGGATGAGGCAAGCTGCGAAAGAAATAGAGCTTGGCAGTGAGCGAGAGCAAAAGAGCTCGAGAGACCGAGAGCGAGAGACGTGAGCTCAGAGAGATTTGTGCGAAGTCGAGTCCAGTGAGTGAGTTGTTTTGTTAAACACCGTGGGTATCGGGTATAAAGTAGGGTTGGGAAACACTTGAGTGCATATGTGATTGTAATCCTGTAATTCTTCGATTTATAGTGGATTGATTTGCTGGCTCTCCTCGTGGACGTAGGTTCCGACATTTGGACCGAACCACGTAAATTTCCGGTGTCCTTATTCTTTTATCGTTCCTCGTTTTATTTCGATCGATTTCTATAACTCCCGACATAATTGCAAAATATACGATCTGCTTCCGCTGCGACGCCAGATTACAACAGTGCTTGTGTTTGTCCTCAGTCGTGAATTGTGCAAATCATCAACCCGGCGGTCTAACCAGTCGATGAGGGAACCCAATCCAGACCGGTCATTGACCGGGCCAGATTTGAAAACTCTGATTAAGGACAAAAGTTTCCATACGGGGAATGTTCTAAATGTGTCGATTAATCACGTAGCATTTGCGCTGAGAATTTAGGAGGGGATGTGCGACTTGTGACTTGCAAATAGACCTGTTAATTGACCTGGGAACCGAATCCAGACCGGTTATTGACCGGGCGAGATTTTTTTTTCTATACGGGGAATGTTCTAATGCACCGGATCCCATCAGAACTCCGAAATTAAGCGTGCTTAGGTGAGAGTAGTACTATGATGTTTTAAATGTGTCGATTAATCGTGAAGCATTTGTGTTGGGAATTTATGTCCTATTTTGATAGGTCTATTTGCAAGTGGCAAGTTGCACATCCCCTCCTAAATTCCCAACACAATAGGTCATAAAGCCCCATTTTTAACTAATATTTAATGATATGAAATTAGAATGGTCAAACTTAAAATAACATAGATGTTAAATTAGATTACAATTTACTTAGTCCCAATCTATCTCTATGACTTTTTCTTTACTCTTTTTCGTCTTTAGTCAATCTTGTGCTCACTCACTTTACATTCTTATTTCAATTTGATGTATGAGTGTTTTAGTAATATGAATCAGATTGAACATGGGTCATTAGATTTGTATTATAATAAAATGGATCAAAACGGGTTAAATGAGTCAATTTGTGATTAATGATTTTTGATTGGACCTAAATCCAACCTGTCCGTTTGATTGGTTTACTTGCAATAGAGAGTAAGTGCTAGAGAAATTACCTAAATATTCTTTACTTTATAAACTTGATTAGTGTAACCATATAGATAATCGGTTTTTGGGTGAACGTTTTCATTAATGGAAATGGATCGGCGACGCAATGGAGGATGAGGTATATTAAGAGAACATGATTAATAAAAATTGAAACCCACTCAAATTGGCTTTGTATCTCTTCCGCTTTGGTGGAAACTTTATCGGGCCATTGATGTTACTCATGATTAGACGCTTCCAAAACCAAGGTTACTTATCTTCAGAGTCCATCATCCACTTCCACAAAACAAATTGACTGCCATTAACGACACAACAAGTTGTCGAACCTAATCAATCCACTAAAATGGTCAATTCAACATAATCTGCGGGACGCCATGTCGAGATCACTGGCCACAAGATTAAATTTACACGTGGTGTAGGATTCGTCCCTAGCATATGAGGATTGACACAAAAATCATCTATTAACATAGGGTCCATACCACGGACACGTACAACAATTTTTCCCCCAAGACCCCTCCAAAATGCACTCTGCCCCATAAAGAAAGACAAGATGTCTCCCCCCTTAATTAAGAAGCAACAAAAGAAGTTACACTTGTCTATTTTCAGGTATATACATGAAAAGGAAAATTTAATTTAAAGGTTCGTCTATTTCATGAAAAAATCACATCTTAGAAAATATCTTTCAATAAATAAATGTATAAAAGATAAATATTTTTATTATCTACCAAAAGGTTAGTAATAAATTATTATTGATAATGAAAGTATTTTTTGTTGGTTAATTATTCCAAGAAATATAATCAATTATTTTCAGAAAAATATTGTTTAAATTGTTCATTTTCTGCGAAATAAATTGATCTGAGTGTGCAATAAATCTCTTATAGGTCAACAATGAGGCAACAATTTCCCATGCTAGCATGTGACTGAAAATGGATTCCATGTCCTGCAACCCGCACATCGAATAGAAAAGAATCCATTGAAGCATTTGCCTTAAGTAAACACTATTTGAGATTAAGTTATAATTGACATTAATTGCAATTAAATCTGATCGTCTTCTCAACCTACATATAGGGTGCTAGTACTTTTCATACGAGGAAAAGTGTCAAAAAATTCTTAAACCTTTTGTAGGTGTGCTAATTTAGTTCTAAATATTTCAGTGGTATCAAATTAGTTCTAAACCTTTTGATTTAGTGCCAATTTAGTCCTTCTAGCAAATTTTGGCTGGATTTTGCCGATTGGGTACCGATCGGCTGACGTGGCACTATCGGCGTTGACGTGGAAACTTTTAATAATATTTTAATATTTTTTGAATTTTTTATTTCCTTTTATTTTTATATTTTATTTTTCTTTCTCCTCCTCCTTCCTTCAGCTAGTCGTTGGACCTCGACGATTAGCCAGAGGCGATGGTTGGCGAGGTCGAGGTCGAGGGCGGCCTCGAGTTGGTCTCGCCAAAGGCTAGTTGGCGAGGCTCGCCCTCACTGGATCTGGCGAGGTCTCTGGCCGGTTCCCAAGGTCTGGTGATTGGCTGAAGGAAGGAGGAGGAGAAGGAAAAAAGAAAAAAGAAAGAGAAAAAGAACAAGAAAGGAAAATAAAAAAAATAAAAAAAATATTAAAATATTATTAAAAGTTGTCTATATCAACGCTAACCATGTCACGTCAATCGACTGGCGCCTAGTGAGCAAAATTTGGCTAAAATTAGTTGAAAAAGATTGAATTGTCATCGAGTGAAAAAGTTTAGGATTAAATTGGTACAAAGTGAAAATTTTTAGGACCAAATTGACATCAATAAAAAAGTTTAGGACTTTGGCACAAATGCAAAAGGGTTTATGACTTTTTTGACACTTTTCCCTTTCATATGCATGTCGTTAGGATACTTGAATATTGTATTTTATATTCATCTAACGGCTCAAGGTTTTGGGATATTTACTTTTCCACTGTATCTATTATCTTGGTATTGGAGCATAAAAACCCTATAGTCAAGCAATATGAGATAATTCAACACACATGTATAGAGAGCTACCATGGACTTGGTTAATGAGCCTCATGATAAGCTAAACTTTATATATCATATAATTTTGCACAAAACCCGCTAATTTGATAATTGAACTAAGGTCATATATTGAACTGGTTATCCAAGCAAGTTATCAATTCAAATTTACCAGGCAACCCAATTATTCAATATAAGAACTCTTAAAGAAAAGGATAATTACCCAAAAAAAAAAAAAATCTTAAAACTATTGTATGGACACTAATTCAGTTATAAACTTTTCAATTTTTGGCCAATTTAGTCATAATCCTTTAGACAATTTGCCAACGTAGTATTTCAGTCAATTTTGGCCAAAAAATTGCTAATATGGATGTTAACCATCTTTCGTAACATTGCTAGTGTTGATGTTGACCATTTTTTTTTACATTTTTTTTTACATTTTTCTTTTCTTTCTTCTTTTCATTTTTTTTTTCCTTCTCCTTTCTCTAATTGCTGAACCTTGGCTATGGCCATCGACCAGTGAGCCAGCCATTGGCGAGGTCTGGCCATTGGCAATGGTTAAAGAGGCTATGGCTGGGTGAGGCTGGACCTCACTGGCCCTCTCCTGTGGCTAGTTGCTAGACATTGCCGACATGGCGACTAGTGGAGGAAGAAGGAAGGAAAACAGATTGAAAAGAAAAATAAATGAAAAAGGGAAATTTATTAAAATTTAGAAAATTAAAAAAATACAAAAATTGCATACATTAGTACCTGTTGTGCCATGTAGGACGGTCATCATACATGTAAACAATTTCAAGCCAAAATTGTCTGATTGGATTACATTAGCAAATTATTAAAAGGTTTAAGAAAAAATTGACCAAATTAAAAAAGCTTTAGATATGAATATATATATATATATATATATATATATAATAGGTTTAAAATTGATAATTTTTCCTTAAAGAAAAATGGAACGAGTAAGGCTGCGTTTGGTAAAACTTTCGGGAATAGGTATTTTTATTATTTTGTTCTCGGGAGCAGAAATAGAACAAAAATGCGTTTAGTAAGTTTTTTGTTCCTAGGAGTAAATTTGTTCACAAGAATAGATTTGGAGCATAAAAAAAAAGTTACTTATTGTTCTCAAGAACAACTCCAAAAACAAGAATAAAAAAAAAAAAAAAAAATCAAGCTTTTTTTCCTTTTCTTTTCTCCCTTTTCATTTTTTTTTTCTTTCTCTTCCTCTTTTCTTCCCTTAACTGGTTGCTAGTCTCAGCGTCGGCCGGCGATTGGCCAAACAAGGCCCTGCGACCTTGCCGGAGCCTCGCCGTGGCTGGGGAGGCTCGGCTAGCCATCGGCGAGGCCCCCTCGAGCCTCTCTTGACCATTACGAGGGCGACGCCGACCTTGCTGTGGCTGGGCGAGGTCGCCTTGCCTAGCTAGGGTGAGGCTAAGCCTCACCCAATCACGGCGAGGCTCAAGGTGACCTCGTCGGTTGCCGGTGAGGCTCCCCTGAGGCTTGCGACCTCGCTAGTCCTTGTTTATCCGGTCGTTGACCTGCGACTGGCTAGAGGAAGAAGAAGAAAAAGAAAAAAAGAAAATTGTAATAAAATTATTAATAAATTAAAAAAAATTCTAAGTCACAAAAATATATGTGGTCGTACCAAATGCATTTCTCTTTCGGAAACAGAAATTTTGTGTAGTTATCAAAAATTTCAAATGCTCATAAATTGTTTCCGGAAACAAAAACAGAAAAAAAGTATTTTTGAAAAAAAATTATTTTTCAAAACAGAAACGTTACTAAATACATCCTGAGTCCCCAAAATGGAAATGAACCATGCAAGCCGGTGAGGGATGTAGGTTCTATGCAAATTAGGAGATTGACCCATCATGACTTGGAACGAAGGTGTAGCGTATGGTCAAGTGAGTCGACTTAACACACCGCATTCCCATCGCACAGAAATTCGACATGCACGTCCCATGATGTCTGCAGGAATGCTGGAACCAGTCATGGAGACTTTCGGTGTCTGTCTTATTAAATTATACTAGCTATTGCTGCCTAAACCTAAACCTCATAAATAAGAAAAATTGAGAGGCTCTAAAGTTATCCACTTTCAATGAGCGATATGCAAACCATTAAATAATATGGAGTTCGGGTTAAGTCAAGTCATCTAAAAACTATGTGACCTTAGCAAAATTGAAAATACCCTCAAAATCTTGCCAAAACTCACACATGTTTGATCGTGATTTTCTCTTCCCTCCCACCTTCCCTCCCTCAACCCCCCTCTCTCTCCCTTGCCCACCATGCACCGCCGCAGCTGGTTCATCATTGCCTGTTGTCGCCGCCTCAGGCTCACCACTGCCCTTCACGACTGCGGCCACGTCACTAGACCTCTATGAAATGATCAAGACACATGACATTTTAAAAGCATGGTTACCCTATATTTCACAGTTAACCCTGTGGATTGGTGCATCCGAATGATTTCGTGCATCTGCGGCACCTTCACACCGTTAAATCAATCTGGATGAATCGTTCCGTTGTCTATTGTGATTTCAAAGTTCCAAGAAATCACATGCAATCTGCCCATCCTCTCTTGACACTCATTTCACTGTTCGAGCGGCTTACAAGATTATTAAAACCGAAATATCATTGTGACTAACCCCACATGAAAAGTAAAGCTTTTTCTTGGCCAACCGTAACAACAGGTTCCTATATGCCATGGGCCAAGCATGGAACCAAGGTTAATAGGGCAATAATTAGTAGATTTATCTGGGCAAGGCAGTAATGAGCGAATGGAGTCGGCTCAAAGAAGAGGAGCCACTATATCGATCGGTTGGCGAGATTCTCCAAATTGCGAATTGACCTGACCACTTGAATTACGGCTCACGAATGAGAGTCGAGAGTTCACTGACAGGACACTGGACGTGCGCATGAGGTAACTTCCTTTGCAGAATTTGGCACGAGCGGGAGCAATAAAAGAATGCACCTATGCACGTATCGACAGACAGGATATCGGGGATAATCATGCCCACCAGCCATGCACTATGGCAACACACGACATGAGAACTGAGAATCCAAAAAGCTGCTCCACCTCCACCTCCACATAACCTACTTCGACTTCTGAAATTTGATATTTGAGATAAATGAGTTTCTTAAAATTTTAAGAAAGGGTTTCATTGCTTGGGATTAGAGATTTGGTTTTTCTATTTTGCAGCCATTCCAACGGTCTCTAATTTGGTCGAACCTAATAAAGTCCATTTTATTTGAATCCTCACGAGGATGGATGTTTATAATCTGGCTCCACTTTTGTACCTCTTCCCGCTTTGTCGTCCCTTGATTCCTCTAAATGTAAAGTTACTTATTCTTTTCTCGTCTACGTCTAAACAGCGTCTTCTTGCAAACCCATCGATCCATTAAGGAAAAAGTCGTTCGGCGTGAAATTCGATTCTCAGTACGTGACGTGCATCGAACTATCTTTTGGGTTAGGCACAGGTGATAGTGATTTTCTAGGATAATCATAAACTTCATTCTCAACTTTCCGACCAACACTTGGCAAATTCTCTTCATTTTTTTTTTCCTTTCTATAATATACACTTCTGCAAGAACTTTACTCTGCATTCTCTAGTTTATTAGATGAGATGCGAAGAGCAGATTTTAAAAGGGTCCATGACAAAACTACAAACACGCCTAAAAAGCTAATGATATGCTTGATCGAATGCGAGAAACTTTTAAGGGGCGCATATCTGCTGTCTCCCATGATATGCCCGATCATCTGTCCCTTGATGTCGCCCGAACCAATCTCTTCCCCGGACGTTGTCTTTCCAACGCCACCAGCTTGATGTTGTCGTCCCATCGCTGCCCCCACGACTAAATCCCATCTGCTTGAATATGGTTGTCTAGGTTTTAGACAGAGTGAACGTCATTTCATTATGTAATTGATGCATGGGAGAGGTGGGGCTATTACTATGGCTTTTTACCACGATCCATTTCCATGTCCTGGACATCCAACGCACCATCAAAACTTCGTCAATGTGTACCCGATAGTTCATGTTTGTGAAAATGCTGTTGAAACTATACTCAACTCTCTCTATTCATATTTACATTATCAGTTTCCCTACCTTGCGGGAAGAAACTTTGCAACACTAAAAGATATTTCGGCATGCGTACCTGCTCCCACCAAACCAATATCTTCTAGTTCCTGTCCTGCAATTTCTGCATGACCAACCACGAAGCAAGATCATGGAATGCCTTTCTAGGTTTTGCTCTTTATTCCATATAACAATGATATCTCTTTTGTTCTCCGTTTTCCCACCAAAACCTCTGGCTGCGTAATCAATCATGTAACTATTCAAAGGACGCAAGTCTACAGAGTCTCCCACTATTATCAACTTTTTTCACAATATCAAATGGTTTAATATATAAATCCCCCTTGTGCATCTAGAAAATAGAGCAGGTTATCTTTTTCCTTTTCTCTCTCTCTCTCTCTCTCTCTCTCTCTCTCTCTCACACATTCTATCCGGGCATCTTTGTGACTGTCATTTTCTTGATAAGTGGGTTGAATGGACTAAGGTCTTCAAAATTATTTGTTTCAAACTTGCTTTTGGTGATTGATCATTGGGTTTGATTGATGATTTTGGTCTTAGGGTAATTTGTACTGGAAAATAAAAGCCATGGTCTTCAACAATTGAAGGATATGTTCTAGCTTTAGAAGTCAATTTTGAGTGTCTCACTTCCTACACTTGCAACACTTGCAAAGTGATGCTTAGTAAACAACGATATCGACAAGGCTTAGGCCTTCTAAACACCATTTTAGAGGCGTCCCTCAGCTGTTTGTACCTACAAAAGTTTCCTTTGATGCAGAAGCTAGTGGAGCATTCACGAAGATTTTTTCTTTTGGGGTGATAGAACGCAATTTTATATTACAGACTAGAGGGACAAGTATTAAACAAGTGAAAACCGTTTTATAGTGGTTTAATCAGCTCCTAATATACCTGTGACTTGAATTTTCTATATATCGGCTGCTTTATTCATTGCCCAAACTTTCATATTTTGTGGTGATCCAATTGCGAAGGTCCGAGTTGGCTTGAGTATGGTTCCTTTTTTGTATTTTCTGCCTAGGCTTTAGTGTATATATGGAGGTTGTGAAAGATGTCGAGCATACATATAAATGTGAAATTTGATAGGATCACAACTAACCATTCTAAAAACTTAAATCTGGACAAAGACGTGGCTTATTATTTAAATATTCTAACAATGAAACTCGGGTTATGAGAGTTTTTTTTTTTTTAAACTCTTCATTGCACTCCAAAAACTGTGTAGCGAAATTTCTGATTTGGTCATGCGAATCAAATCATGTAACAATGATAAAAGTATAGAATACATGGATTTCATAATTATGAGACTCCAATGAAAAAATATTCAAATTTTTCGTGTAAAATTCGAGGAAAATGAGTTGAATGAAATGGCCTAAAATCATTGGGTGCCCTTCAGTCTTATATTGCTCACTGATTTTCATAATCAATTTTCTCACTCGATAAATGATCAAATTCATGTGTTTTATCCATCAGTTGAGTCTATGTTTAGAAAAATGGTATTAATTTGTGAATTTTTAATGGTGAGGAAAGTCAAGTATCATGGGCAATCCACTTCAATTATTTGGGATTTGGAGAACTGAAATGGTAGGTAACAACCTCTCTCCTCCTATTGATCGTGACATGTGATGTGTTACAGATCACGTTCTCTTACATTGATTTTGGAGTCATCAATTTGGTACCTATTTAGCAAATTTTTGAAAGAGCTCAACCCGTGTAAATTCGAGCTTGAATTATCATATCATTTCTTGGGCTAAAGTTCACCTTTTCTTGGGATCAGAGAGTTGGTTTTTCTATGTTCGTTACGTAGAGATACATTGAGAGAGATTTGTACATTTGAATAGTCAAATTAAAAAGATATTAGATAAATTCATCCAATTGAATGATGTGATTAATAGAATTAATCATAATATATATTGAAAAAAAAAAACCTAATATGCATGTTAAATATAGACTCAACGCAAATCCACTATGTTTGTATTTTGACGTAATTGACTGCTTTGTCACGTTATGTGTTAATCGAAGTGTCTTGTCGACCTCCATTCAAGTCTTTCATCTCCAATTTTTATACGCGACATCTATAAAAGACCGGTTCGATGAATAAATGAGATACTCTCCTCTTTCCTCTTCTTCTGGTGGTAAAGTGGGGTCTTTAGTTTTATACCATATAGTTTTTATTATTTATATTTCGGAGTAGACGTCGGTCCAGATGATGACGCGAGAGAGATATTTATGGTCAAGTTGAATTTTGTGGATAATACTAATCAATTGATCACATGATGTGCCTGCTATACAAGCATCTTCTTCTCTATTTTTATTTTCTTTAACCACCAAAGTATTGCATCTAACGGGTCTTTTATTGATGTGACGTATAAAAATGTACAGCAATTTGTTGGAGTACGTTTAGGAACAAATTTAGTCTAGTTTCGATTGATATTGGCACATAAACGGAAGGCTACAAAGTTATGGGAAAAATTAACAGATGCTAATTTAGTTTTAAATTTTTAAAATTTTTCCAATTTAGTTATAGATAGTTAAGAAAAATATCAAAAAGTCATAAACCTATCGTATCAATACCAATTCAATTGTAGAATTTTCAATTGGACCAATTTAGTCATAAACCTTTTTATATTAGTACCAATTCAGTCATAAACTTTTTAATTGGATCAATTTAGTTATAAACTTTTTCATATTGGTATCAAATCAGTTAATCTAGCCAATTTTGGCTGGCCAGCGCTGATGTGGATGTTGGCCATTGATTGGATGTTGACGTAGTAATTTTTAAATAATTTTTAATTTCTTTCAAATTTTTTATTAATTTTTTATTTTTATTTTCCTTTTATTTTATTTTTGGTGATCCGGGAACTACCGTACAGCCGGTAGCTGGCGGCGTAAATCCAGGGCGACCCGCAGGGACCCACCTCCCACGGGTTGCAGGTGAGTCGCGCAATGGAGGCAAGAAGTTTTGAACCCCTTCCCTACCGGTTGAGGGGCGAGGCGCGAACTATCTCATCCACCGCGGGGTGGGTTTTCCTTTTCTTTTCCTTCTCCTTCCTCTTTGAACTTTCCTTGCAGTAGTCACTGAGCCTTCGATGACGCTCGTTGGCCACTGGGCGAGGGCCACAAAGCCCTTTCTGGCCACAGCAACGATCACGGCCCTTGCTCGCGGCCCTAGGCAAGGCCGTTAGCGAGGGCTTCACGGCCCTCGCTCGTGGCCAACAAGCCTTGTCGGAGGCTCATTGGCCACTGCAAGGAAAGTCCGAGGAGGAAGAAGAAAGAAAATAAAACGAAAAAAAGAAAAAGAAAAGAAAAAATTTAAAGATTCAAAAAATTAAAATATTATTTAAAAATTGCCACGTTAGTGTCCGACTATCGGTTGGCGTCCACATTAGCATTGGCCCGCTAAAATTGACTAGATGGATTGAATTAATATTAATATGAAAATATTTATGACTAAATTATTTTTTTTTTTTGGACACGATTTATGACTAAATTGGTTAAATGAAAATGTTTATAACTGAATTGATACTAATGTAAAAAGATTTATGACTAAATTGATTCACTTGAAAGGTTTATGATTGAATTGGTACCAATGTAATGGGTTTATAAATTTTTTTTTGTATTTTTCTCTAAATAGTCTTTTGGTTCTATCATCACCTGCCATCCAATCTAGTACAAGTGGTTTTCTCCATGTTTGGTTTTAGCGATCATGTCATCGACATATACTTCAATTTCTTTGTGCATCATGTCATGGAAAAGGGTGACCATGGCTCGCTGGTAAGTTGCTCCAGCATTTTTCAGGCCAAAAGGCATGACCTTATAATGGAAAGTTCCCCATGGAGTAATGAACGCCGTTTTTCCTTGTCTTCCTCCTTCATCTTTATTTGGTTGTATCCCGAGAATCCATCCATAAAAGAGAACAGTTTGAACCCTGCAATACTGTCTACCAGAACGTCTATGTGGGGTAATGGGAAATCATCCTTCGGGCTTGCTTTGTTCAAGTCACGATAGTCGACACAAATACGTATTCGACCATCCTTCTTCTTCACTGGCACAATGTTTGCTACCCAGCTGGGGTATCGCGAGACTTCGAGGAAACCCACTTCGAGGAGCTTCATTACCTCTTCTTCAATCTTTTTTGACAATTCTGGCTTGGTTCTTCTTAGTCGTTGTTTCTTGGGAGCTATATCAGGGTTGGTTGGCAAACTATGCTCCACGATCATTGGATCAAGGCCTGGCATATCCACGTATGACCATGCGAATACGTCTTGATACCTCTTTAAAAGAGCAATCAGGTCTGCAGCTTCTTCTTCAAGAAGGCTGGCGCCAATCTTTATCTCTCTTGGACCTTCGTGCTGCCTAAATTGACAAAGTGACGGTGTCTTCGGTGGTAGAGGGCCTTGTTTCTTCATGACGCTCCCAGTCTCGTTGAATTTCATCGGAATTATCAAAGTCATCATCTGAGCTATCAGAATTGCTATCATGGCTATCCACGACATTGGTTTGGACCATTCCCATACCCTTGCCTGCCGTTAGATCATTCCTGTGTCATAGAGTAGATAGGCTAAGGGGACAAATAAGGTTAGTAGTATGCATGCTTTTTTTCTTTTGGAAATGTGATAAATTGTTCTTGAAGATTTAGGATAAGGAAACATGAGGAGACCCGGGCCTCAGATTTCTTCTTTCATTTGATGGCTGGCTATCATCAACGGGCCGGTCTAGTGTGTCTCCCCATGCCCTCAAAATGTTTTCAACTTTATTTATTAGTAGACGGATTTACAGAGTGATTTCAAAAAATAGTTCACCGGGTGGAACTGATGTTGAAAACAAAACAAGCCAGACTTTAAAAAAATATGTACAGGCTCCCACGTAGGGGAGTATGCGGAGGAAATAAAAATGATTCTACTCGAGTGGGTCTGCACCCATTTCCCCTGACGGTCCTTCATTGATAGCGCCCATGAAGAAGTCTTCATACCAGTCGCCAGTCACGTCTCCCTGTGCTTGTGGCTTTGCAGATTCCAGATCATCCATGCCTTCCCATCCATCAGGGACGATGTGGTGATGATGATCATAAAAACTTTGGGGGATTGAATAATTGACATAGTAGTCAAATTTACCACTTGGTTGGCCCAAAGTGTCTATGATCACCTCTCCTCTACGTGCTTCCTTAGCATGCTCAGGGAACATGGTACGAGTGCTGGGTACCACGAGGAGGTGATCTTTGCCAAAACACAGCCACGGAGAGCGGAACGTGAATACCCCAGCATCTAAAAGATCCTGAACCTTGTCTCTCAGGATGGTGCAGTCATCTAGCAAGTGTCCTAATTCCCCCGAATGATAATCACATTGCTTGGATGGATCATAATCAAGGAAGTACTTGGGAGTAGGATGACTCAGTTCCATAGTGATTAGTCCTTGCTCTAGGAAGATGGGAAAAATGACGGCCATCGATTTAGGAAGAGGCAAATACGGCCTCATGCTTCTTGAGGACTGAGATAGCCGAACCCCTTGCCAGATCGTATCGGTGGGGTCTTCTTCATTTACTACCAAATCCTCACTATGACGAGAGCGGAATGCACGGGTAGCTTGAGCGAAATTTTCCGTCAAATGGTGCACTGTCTCGCGTAGTTCATCAACTTGGCGTTGAAGCTGGATGAACGAGAAGTTATCACCTGTTCCTTCTAACTGCTCTTCCTCAATGGCACCTATGAAAATATCTCCAAACATGGTGGTCATGTCATCCGGCCCCTTTTTCTTTGTAAGTGAGGGCCAAGTTGTGCCTTCCTGGATTACGGGCAAGTTCGAGCTTCCGAGGTTGGACCATTTTGAAGTATTGATCACTTCCTCTTCCTCACGCATCATCCGGGCTGGGCCTGGGAAAGTTTCCTCGAGACGGGGATATACAAGGGCGACTTTTTTCTTTGCTTTTCTATCCGGGGAAATCCTAACTCAATAGTATAGGGTCTCCTCAAGGCTTCAATAGGCGACGGATGCCCCTGGTCTTCTCTACCAAGCCCTTGTCTGGAATAAAACCGTGTCCCACCATGATTTTTCCTACCATGATTGCAGCGCTTGATACCTCGGGGACAAGGGGCAAAGTCCCACGAGTTTCGTGTATAGTAGACACGAGCTCGAACGATTGATAGCTGGCTTCGTTTTTGTCACTAGGTTCAACATAAGGAACGGCCGTCTCGTGGTAGATGCGGTGGTCTTCTTCTCCTCGGACCGTGATTAGTTTTCCCCCAACCACGAACTTTACACTTTGGTGGAGGCTTGAAGGTACTGCTCCTGCGACGTGGATCCACGGGCGCCCTAAGAGGAAATTGAACGCAGTGGAGATATCCATCACCTGGAACAAAATTTTGAATACGGTTGGGCCAATTTGAACGTCGAGCTCGATCTCTCCCCTTTGTTTCCTTCTTTGTTCCATCGAATGCTCGAACAGAAGTCTTGGGTACTGGATCCGTGATCTATCTATTTGAAGGCGACAGAGTGTCGCTAGTGGACATATATTAAGGGCAGATCCGTTGTCAATCAGTACTCGGGCGACGTGAGATGCATTGCATTTGATTGATATGTAGAGGCCTTTGGTGTGTCCTCTACCCTCCTCAGGGATTTCTTCATCAGAAAATGCCATTTGATCATTTAGAAGGATGGTGCTGAAAAATTCCTCGAGTTTGTCATGCTCAATTGTTTCAGGGACATGTACCTCACTTAATACCTTCATGAGGGATTTCTGGTGTTTGACAGATGTCTGAAGCAATTCCAGTAGAGAGATCTGTGCTGGTGATTTTCGTAACTGTTTTACCACATTGTATTCGCTGGCCTTAACTACGGCCAAAAACTCCTTGGCTTCTTCGTCAGTGACTGGCTTAGCAGACTGCATACTTGCGTGAGCGTAGATTCGCCCAGATCTCGTGACTAAACCGATATCGAGGTCATAAGACCACGGTACTGCATTGTTACGTTCATACTTGTAAGGCTGGGGGATTTCAATGACTATAGCTGCTTCCGCTATCGATGCTTCGATCATGGCTCATTTTCCTTCAGATATATCCTCTGGTGGGGTGGAATCTTTCTTCTCCCTTTTTGCATTTAGCGCGGCACATTCCTCATCCCAGTTGATGAGGACTTGCGATATAGTGGAAACTATGCTGGTGCGACTAATGCGCACGATTACTCCGGCCTTTATCATTCTTGATACCCTTTCTTCCATTGTCGCATAAGGTGGTATTTCGTCATCTGAATAATACCCGGTTTCTACTAGCCCTCGATAGATGTCAACAATACGTGTATTGACATTTCTAATTTGATTGGCTTCAGAACCGAATATCGCATTTACTTTGTCAGCATGATCAGGGAGCGGATTGCTTTGGACATTTGGTTTCGTAGTTTGGAATGAGAATGCTTTAGTATCCAGCAGGTTCTGGATCCGATGTTTAAGGATGAAACAATCATCAGTCGAATGGCCTACTTCTCCCATGTGATAATCGCATTTTTTGGACGGGTCATAGCTGGAGAAGCTTTCAGCATTGGGTCGTCTTGGCTCAGTCGATAGGAGATTCTTGTTCCGGAGGATCGCCAAAACCACGGGAAGGAGGTCCAGGAAGCGGAGTGAATTGTCTTCGGTTGTTGTAGCGTTGAGGCTGATGGCTATTGGTCTGCTGTTGGCCTGTGCTTGTCTGAACAGTCGGGAGGTGACCGGTATTCGCAGTGTAGGTGGCATTGACATCAGTCAGGGGCTCTTTATCCTTTTTCATGCTGAACCTTCTGCCGACAGGTGCAGGCTCGGTGAACCAGCCATCTCTTAATCCTATCTCTATTTGCTCTCCCACTGGAATGAGTTGATTGAATGATTCAGCGATCGTAGTCACCATCCGGTTTCGGTATTCATAGGGGAGGGTTTTGATGAACATTTTTCTTAATTCAAAGTCAGTCGGTTCGGGACTGATCTGGGCGGCGAGATTCCTTCACCTGATAGCATACTCTTTGAAAGATTCCTGCTTTTTCTTTTCCGTGCAATCAAGATCCTCACGAGAAGGGGTAATGTCCATTATGAATTTGTACTGCTTGAGGAATGCCTCACTTGCTTCACTCCATGTTTCGATGAGGTTTATGTTTTTCTTGATGTACCACCTCAAGGCGGGACCTACCAGGCTTGACTGGAACAACTGGATCATTAAAGGCATATTACTAACGTACTAGGTCATTCGAACCAAGTACATTTGCAAGTGAGCCCTTGGGCAGGTCGTGCCATCGTACTTCTCAAATTCAGGCATCTTAAACTTTTCGGGCATTTTGACTTTGGAGTAGATGGAGAGGTCTGTTGGAGTAGGATCCTGTAGGCCCTGCAGTTGCTTTAGCCTTTCTTCAAGCTTCTCCAGACGCTTATCATGCTTGGTTTTAGACGAAATGATGGGTTTTACTTTCTCAACTACGATTTGGTGCGCGTCGTCCTCCAATTCGGGCATGCTATCATCGGTTTCTCTTCCTTGTTCTCCTCGGGTGGATGATTGCGGTAATACTACTTCGATTGAGGCCGGGGTAGGAGCCAATTTGCCCTGGATGGAATCTATTTGTTTTGAGAGTTGTTGAAGCACATTGAAGACCTGTTTCATTTCTCTTTCCATAATCTCGACACGGCTTGGTACATTTTCTTCAGCCATCCTAGCTTTTGGATTTGGTGAATATGGCTATGTTGTGATTACTGTTAGCACAGAAATGGAGAAAATGTAAACAAAGGAAACACATGGAACACGGCTCATGGCAAGGGTCGAGTCCTTATTTATTAACAAGAGATTTATACAATGCCAAAAGGATTTTTGACACAAGTTAGAACGACTCTAGACATTCACATTAAAATATACACATCAAAAAAAAAAAAAAAAACCACAATGCCCATTTTTATATGCGATGGGAAGTCTCGATCTTGCGACGCCGCTTGTTCCTTTGAGATAGCTTTGATATGTGTCTCTTGCTGGTCTCCAAACTTTCTTCAAGAGACTTGATCCTTTCTTGCTTGGTAAGTTTATTACTTACATCAGGGATTACCGGCTGCAACTCCTCAGGAATCCCATGGTTGAGGATGTAAAATGTGGATGCATGATGGACTTTTTCCTGTCCCTTCAATCTTTTGGGTATGATAATCCTCTCTGGGTGGCATCTATCCCAGGCATTCTGAATTATGCTGATTTCCTCTGAGTAGTCATAACCGGTGGGGTTGAAAGAAACCCGAAACAATCCCGACTTGAGTGGTGGCGAGACTTCTTGAAGGATCCTGTCATCGGCGAGCCACCCTATATGGATAGTATGAGGTAGCTCCGGAGAGGCCCAGCAGTGGGATGGGATCGTAATAATCAAGCGCAAAACGTGCCTCGCCCGCAAGGAACCACTTAGTTTGCCATATGAATGTCTCTGGGACTGGGTTTTTTAATAAGTCAATCCATCGGGAATATTCTTCATCGGGAGAATATTTCTCCAAGCTTTGGAACTTTTGCAGTGGGTGCTTGAACTCATTAATTTCAAATATTTGCATGAGGTGCCCAAATCCTTTGATATGGGAAAAGAACCACATTTGTAAAATTTCTGGGGCAGCTCTCATGATCTTTTCTTTTTGATCCTTGAAACGATTAAGGGATAAAAACGTTTCGGCTAAAACCATGTTTACATATCCTGCTCCGAAAGTGATTTGATTTATTATCCCCGCGATTGAAGGATTTATGGCATTCTTTCTATAGGGGAAGATAATAAATCCAAAGAACGCCAAAAGGAAGATCTTGGTTTTTTGGGACATCGACTGTTTTTCAAAGCATTCGGTTAAGGATGATAGTGGGAAAGCATTGTTGTTGGTTCTAACAATTTCTCTTACTAAATGATTTTTTAAAAAACGTGATAGACTGACTATGGGGTCGATGCCAATTGGTGGCTTAGCAAGCTCCGCTCCCAGGGGCATTCCTATGGCGAGACTATATTCCTCCAAAGTGGGAGTCAGTTCAAATTTGCCAAACACGAAGGTGGATGTTTCCGGACACCAAAAATGTGGTAGGGCTTGCATGACCCCAGAGTGAATATTGATTTGGAGCAATGGGAGGAGATGACCAATCCTCATTTTGACACGCTCTTGGCCAAGCTAATCTAACTGATTCCACCACCTAAGGAGTTCTTTCTTTGGGGCAGGAATGAACTTGATATCGATTCTTCCTATCGCATTAAAAAAGGGGGCTACACGACCTGACCCTATTTTGCCATGAGCCAGAAAAGATTAAGTAAAAGTAAATAAATTACTTTGCTTTTAAGTAAAAATGGCAAGCACAAAGACATACAGATGGGACGTGTGGCTCGATTTCTAACTCAGAAGGCTTGAAATTAAAAGGGTATTCGCCCGTCGCAGTCTCGCGTTAGCAGCGTACCCCCTTAACCTCGGCTAAGAAATTCGGGAAAAAGAAAGGCAACCTCTACATCGCAGTCTCGCATTCGAGGTCGTATCTTTCTAAACACCATCCTAGAAATCCTATGGCGGCCCAGGTCCGGCGGCCGGGTTGTGTGTGCCATGTGTAGTGTTAAAACAGTAAAGCATGCACAACAATTTATAATCACAAGATAATCTATTTTAAGCAAAATTAAAATAAATTTCTAAGCTTTTGACCTGCATAAAGAAAAAAACCTAACTCAGTAAAGAAATTAAACAAGACAAAAATGGCTTAAGTCTTCAAATTCCCCAGCGGAGTTGCCAAGCTATCGCGACCTCTTTTTTCGGCGCCCGCAATCGGGTACGAGCGCCTAAGGAGGCTAATGGCTCGGCTGAAATCGGTTAAGCCCGGACTCTCCCAAGTCCACCAATTCACGACTTTAATAGTCTAAGTTTTTAACCTGCAAGTTGATTTTTAAAATGGAGTCGCCACTAATCAATTTGGGGTAGGTTGATTAGAAACCCAAGCGAGGTATCGGGAGAAATACTCGCTCTGCGCAACTGAGAGAAATTAGGATCGGGGACTTGATTACACTAGTTAATCACTAATGCCCTTTCGGTACCTAATCTTATTTAAACCTTGAGGTTTTTTGGAAGTTCAAGGGATTTTCCATGCATTTTGGGAGGAAAAACATTTTTGAGTCTTTTTCTAATTTTTGGACATAAAAGGGATTTTTTTGATTTTTTTGGGTATTTTTTGGAAAAATACAAGTCTTTTTGGCTTTTTTTGAATTTTTTTGGCTTTTTCATGAATTTTTGGCTTTTTTGGGATTTTTGGCATTTTTTTTGGAAAATATGAAATATTTTTGATTTTCAGGAAAATAATTTTTTTAAATATTTTTAAATATTTTTAGAAAATAAATTATTTTTGATTTTTTTCTCGATTTTTTGGAAAATAAAACATTTTTTAACATTTTTTTAATATTTTTGAAAATAAATAAATTATTTATTAAAATATTATTTAAAATAAAACTTAAAAAGCCGACCGGGCCAACCCGAAACACAAACGGGCTGCTACTTTTTTTTTTTTTTAATTATTAAACAAAACGGCGCCGTGGCTGGGCGTTCGGGGACACTCGGCCGGCCCGACGACCCGCTCCACGACTCGGCTCCCCTGGCGAAACCCTACCCGACCCGGCTCCAGCACCCGACCCGATTCCCGCCGCCCGCAGACCGCGAACCCTACCCGATTTTCCAGGTTCGGATCCGCTTCGCGACCCGGAAAATCGCAAACCCTAGGGTTTGCGAATCTGCGGCGTCGGGGACGGAAACCTAGGCGTTATGGAGGCGATGACGGCTACGGCGGCGGCAGGAAGGACAACGGCGACTACGACGATGGCGACGGTGACGGAATGGGGTTGTGATGAACGGCAGGGACGACGACGACGTGCTTTTGTTACCATTATTTGAACGTGGGCAATGACGGCGGCGGCAAGGGTCGATTTACAACGGCGGCGGCCACGGCGAGCAACGACGAAGCTGGAGGGCTCGATCTGCGACGGTGAAGACCATGGCGAACCACGACGGCGACGGCGAGACCTGGGCCCGGTCAAATCTGGCCGAAACACTCTCTCTCTTTCGAGTTCGCCCTTCAAGCTACCCGAAGTCTCTTGGGGACCCCTTCGAGCTCACCACACCACGGCTCGCCCTGCACTCGAACTACCCGAAGTCTCTCAGGGGACCTCGAGCTTCGGCCGGCCTCCCTCTCTCCCTCTGTGATCTCTCGGTTCTCTGCTTCTCCGTGGCCTCGATGTCGACGGTGGCCCCCCTCTATTTATAGGCGAGGGGGTGGCCGGTCGGCGAGGCTTGACCCGCCGGTTGGACCGCCATCCCATCCGCCATCATCTCCTCCTCCGGTCACGTCCCGTCGACGCCAACTGCTCCTCTGCTCCACGTGCGTTGCCGTCCGTCCATCTCCCTTCGGCGTCGCGCCCCTCGCGCGTGTGCTGCAATGGCGCGAGGAAGAAGAAGACTCGGCTGGGCCGAGCTGAGGCGGAAATGGGCCGAGGGCCCATGCAGAGGCTGCTTCTCTTTTTTTTTTTATATTGATCATCCGAAAAAGATAAAATAAAGTAAACTAAAAGGGAATTTTAGGCGTCAACATTAAGTCTTACCTTGACCGAAAAGACCCTCGACTGATTAAGTTGAAGTTCAACGCAAACTCTTGCGAAAGAAATCATACGAGTTTGTTCCGTGCTTTGATCAACAAACAGAGGCTTGTCAATGGTACTCGCGATGGTGCTAATTGCCGGGGCTGTCCAAAGGTCAAGAGGTAGGTTCTTCAAGCGAATCCATATCGGCACTGTGGTTTGCTTTTCCCTCTTCAACTCTAGAAGAGGCTTCCATTGTTGCAATACGAGCGGAACCCTTGCAACCATTATAGGTCCATCTTTCAAGATCTTCTTTCTGAATAAGGGGTCAGGGATGCGGAAGAAATAGAAACCTTGGTCATCGGTTAGGACCTCAACAAGTTTCGGTCCCCAACTATGCTTGAGCAAGCGCTCCGTGAGCTGGAAAGGCAACCTCCTTCCCACATAATACCTAACAAGGCACTCATGCTATTTGGGATCCACTGCATCCAGCACCTCTTCAGGGAGATTCACCATAGGGACATCATTCTCAAACGAAGGAGGAACAAAGGTAAGGTCATACCCTTTTGTTGCAAGCTTCGCCACATTTGTCCACATTCGGGCAACCGAGGCCTCTGAGTCCCTCACTTGCTTATGCGAGGCCTGGGGTTGTTTGGAAGCCGACCTCCCTTTGCTTCGTCCTCTTGAACGCCCATCACGGGCCACATCCTTGGGATGACCACGGCCTGTAGTCTCCATAGTCTCCACTTCCACAGGAGCCTTGGGCCTCCTTGTATTGAGTGAGAGGGCTAGAAGCCTTCTCAGTTCCAGCAATCAACTGGACCGCACTACTTGGCTCACCAACCACAGAAGATAGAGCCATAACTACAGCAAGACCAAGTCCACTTCCACCCGAACCCTCTATAGTACATCCATCAAGAGAACTGTAACAAGTAAGAGGCTAACCGGGCTAAGGCAGGTGCTGTTGAGACCAAAAACCTCTATTAGACCTTGGAGCTGCAGCAGCCAGACACTCCAGGGAGCTTGAGTGGACTGACGCAGTAGCTCGACAAGGGAAGCAGCACGACGAGGCTTAACCGGGACGATGGAGGGAGCTGGGATGCCTATATACCGCTTCGAGGAAAGCTGGAGTCGCACCAGCAGCCGCACCACCAGGGATCGAGCAGCGCATCAGTAGGGGATTCATAGAAAGAATGAACCGCGAAGCAACAGTAGCACAAGAACAGTACCGACGCCTAAGAAGCACCCAGATATGAACCAGGAGGACGAATTGGAGGGGAAGGCTTGGAGGGGCAGAGGCGACCCTAACCTCCAATGCATAAGCCAAGACAACCAGCAAAACCACCCAACCGAGCAAACCCCTTTCTAGCAGAAGAGAATCGCGATATGTCCTTGGGCGAAGCAGATCTTGATTTGTAGTCCACCTCTTGAGGATCCGTCCGGTAGGGATGTAGAGGAGGGATAAAAGAGTCTACTCTCCAAAAATCAGCCCAATCGAACGGTTGGATCTCTAGGAACGAGTAGTTGAGCAGACGAGGAATAATGCTGATTTCGCTCAGCAGAGAGCACTTGCGTGAAGCGGATCTGGATTTGTAGTCCACCCCTTGAAGATTTGTTTCTGTGGGGATGTAGAGGAGGGATAGAAGAGTCTACCCTTCAAAAATCAGCCCAATCGGATGGTTGGATCTCCAGGAACGAGCAGCTGAACAATCGGTGAACAATGCTGATTTCGCCCAGCAGAGAGCACTCGTGTGTAAGTTAAATTTAATCAAGACTGCTTGCAAAAATATTTTTGAAATTAAAATGAAAAAGTATCGAAAGGACGTTAGATTAATCTAGTGTAACTATGTCCTCGGACCTATTGAATCTCTGGTTCGCAAAAATAAAGTATTCTTCCATACATTATTTGGGTTTCTAATCAACCCCAATTGGTTAGTGGCGGCTCCAAATTGAGTATAATTGTACATTTAAATGGATTAATTTTTTAGTATCAAGTTGCGATTGGTAGGACTTGGGGGGTCCATACTAATTCTTCGAACTTAGTAATCCATTAGCTTTCTTTTAGGTAATTCACCTTTAGGAAGGTCGCGACAAAAAGGTATACAATTAAGTATGTAGACATCGGTTAATGAAGTATCACATCAAAATGTGATAGGTAAGTTAGCATGCGTCATCATGAATCTAATCATTTCCAATATGGTTTCGTTTCTCCTTTCCGCAACACCATTTTGTTGAGAAGTATATGAAATAGACAACTGTTTTTCTATTCTTTTTTTCATCACATAAATTTCTGAACTCATCAGATAAATATTCTTGATTTCGATCGGATCTAAATACTTTTATTTTCTAATCTAATTGATTTTTTTACCAAGCTCATAAACTTCTTGAAATAACTAAATGTTTCAAATTTAAAAGATATCAAATAGACATGTCCGAATCAAGTATAATAATCTATAAATGTGATGAAATAAACAACCCCATGCGTTCTTCTCGCATTCATTAGACCATAAATGTTAGAATGGATTAATTGTAAAGGAAATTAAGCTTTTTTTTATCTTTTCCAAATGGTTTCATTGTTGTTTTCCTATTAGGCAATGCTCATATATAGGTAAAGCGCCTTTTTTAATGTTGCCTAACAAGCTCTCTTTGACTAGTCTATTCATATGTTGTTGGCTAATAGGACCAGATCTAGCATGCCGCACATTCACATAATTATCATATGAATTAGAATATGTGAAGATGGAATAACAATTATTGTTATTACCATAGTCAACATCCAATGCAATAAAACCATTCAGAAAAATCATAACAACCATAGTAGTTTGTATCCAAATACAAATTCATATAATTATTATGGAAGTTTAAAATAGAAACTAAGTTTAACGAACACTAACACAAATACTAAGTTCCGAGAAATCTCCGAAGCATATAATACATTATGTAAAAACAAAGTGTGTCCACCACATATATTTGTCGCGACTTACCCCTCGGGGGGAGAGAACAGGTTTAGGGGTATTGCTTAAAGGACGGGTTTAAGGCCCGTGATTAGGCGCAGGCTCTCCCAAGCCCATACCTAGCATGACATTGGAATATTTTAACAATTTTGTAATAAGGAGTCGCCACTAGCCTATTGGAGTCGGCTAGAAACCAAGTGAGGCACGGGAGTATGCCACACTTCCTACGCAACTAGAGAATCTAGGGTCAGGGATTTGATTACACTAATTGACTAATTAGTGCCATTTCGGTACCTAATCTTGTTCATTTTAATAAAATAATTTCTTTTTGGCAGGCAGTTTGGATTAATTTTATACATATCAACTAACATATGAGGTGATCATACATGTGCGCAATCATTAAAGCAACGATCATAGCTACCAAAATCCTAATTGCAATCAAATTAAACACGTGCAATTAAACATAATTAGATATGCAAATTAAACATACGATATAATCAAAATACGAGCAAATAAAAGCCTAATTACACTAAGAAGACAAGATATGGCAGTTCCTAACCTAACCTCATTATTTTTGGATTTTCGAAATTTTTAATTTAATTTTTAATTTTTTTTAAAATTTTTTAACTTTTATTATTATTTTTTAAAAAAAAAGTAGAATTTTTTTAATGATTTCTGAGTTTTTTGAAATTTCGGAAAATTTTTTGAATGTTTATCATTTTTCGAAACTTTTGATTTTTTTTTTTTAAATTTTTTAAAATTTTTTAAAGTTTTTTAAAGTTTTTAATATATATTTAATATTTAATATTATTATACTTCAATAAAATGGGTTCGGACCGGGTAAACCCAATCCGGCCTGTGGACCCAACCCAAACCCGGATCCAACACTTTTGGATTAAAAAAAAAAATCATTTTCAATTTTTTTTAAAAAATAATAATAAAATAAAAAACTCCTTTCGTTAGTCTTTTCTCTCTGCACACTCCCCTCCTGCGATTCCTCCTTCCCAAGACCAACTTTTCCTTTCTTTTTAATATTTTGTTTTACTTTTTCACTTTTTCCATACTTTTCTTTTCCTCTTTCTTTTATTCTTTTTTTTTTCTTTTTGGTCTTCTTCTCCTTCGTGCTTGCCTTCTCCGCCCGAAGCTTCCATTAAACCCAGAATTTCCTGTGAACTCAACCCCAACCTAAAAGCGCCAAAACGTTATCTCTCTTTTCATTACTCTTTGTTTGTTTCTCTTGTTTTCTTTTCTTTATTTAATTATCCCTTAACTAGGCGTGATTTCCTTTCTCACTGAAACTCCCTTTTCGACGTTCTCTTCTTTGCCGAGAGCAACCCCATTGTCAAGATCTCTCTTGAAGAAATGTCACTGCTCAACCTCACTAACCACTACCCACGATCAACGAGTTAAGACTTCATGCAAGACGACCTCAGTAACTAGCGATCAAAACGACTATACACGAGCTTCGGAAACGGCAAATAGTAGTGGCTATTTTCCGAAGCACTTCAAGGGCATTTTATCAAACACCTAGGGTGCATCGACTCAAGGTAGCCACGGACAATAATAAGACTCGAAACTAGACCACAGCTCAACGAGAATGGCAGGGAATGCTCAACATCAACGAAAGACAGCGTAAGCGAACCCGAAACTCACGTCCTAACTCAGCAAACCATGCAAAAAATATGAGGGAACATGACAAAAGCAGGGCACAAAGAGAAAAAGGTCCGCGGAGGTCCCTATCCGGCTCGAGGGTGGGGAACGGCTAGCGAGATCGATAGATCGAACAATGTCCGTTTGCCTTGCACGCCCCCGAGCCAGAATCCTTGGGAAATCGACACGAGCTGAACCAAAAACCAGGGAAACTCACCGCGAAAACTTGAATTCAAGGAAAGGGAAGCCGCGGCTTGGTGGTTTCGGCTTGGAGGCGCAAGCTCGCGTCGGGGGTGGCTGAGCGATGTTCGGCTGAGGTGGATTCCGAGCCTCCTTCTTCCTGGTCCGTCCCCGCTTCTACCCCTCTCCTTCCTTTAAGCTCTCTCGTTAAAAGCCCTCTCCAATCTCTCTCGGCCAAAAATCCCCCCTTCTCCTTCTCTCGGTCTCTTCCTTTTAAGCTCGGCCAACGACAGGCGCGCATGGCTCCTGCCACCGCCAGCCTGTCGCGGCCGCTTGATCTCCGACCCTGGGATCACGCCGTCCTCTGCCTTCGCGATCCTCTGGCCTTGCGATCCTCTGCTCCTCTGTTTGTACCCTCTTCTTTTCTCCTTTTTTGTAGAAGCGTGGATGCTGTGAGGGGAGGAAGATGATTTGCGCACGGGCCAGGTTGAAATAAAAGGAGATGGGCCAGCCCAAGTGTGAAAAAAGAAAAGGGAAAGAGGTATGTGGGCGAGCCCATGCGCGAAGAAAGACCCATATACTTGGCCTCATTCGATTTTTATACCTTTTAATGAATCTTTTCTTTTCTTCTTTTTATTTTTAAACTTTTTTTTATTTAAATTTTTTTGTAATAATTTTTTTAAATTTTAAAACTAGTAACACAAATGCTCCTAATGTCTATATGTGATGCAATTTTACCGAATTTTTTTTTAAAAAAAAAGGGTTAGAAATCAATCCCCAATTTTCCAATGCAATTAATAAACACTTAAACAAATCACAAAAATTTAGGTGTCAACAATATTTAATTGGCAGGTGCCAATCTCTTTTACTTCAGCTCTAAGATTATTTCCTACAAAGATTCATTTCGTTCCAGTTGGTACTTATCGAAATTCCACAAAAGATTCTCTATTCTTCACTATATGGTCTATTGCTCTAGAATCTGTAGCTCACAAATGATTAGATTCAGTTAAAAATACATAACTTGATACATAAACAAAGTTATCAAGAATACAATGGGTATTTACATTCTTTCGCTCGTAATAGTTGCGAGCATAGTGGCCATTCTTGCCACAGTTATAACACTTCACCATTTACAACTTCTTTACTTGATGAAGCTTTTCTCTCTCATGTTGGTCAACTCTTGGTTTCTTTCTCGAAGAGCTCGTTTCTTACCTTTCCACCTTTTGAACAAATCAGGACACTTGCACTTGGAACTCGAACCTCTTTGTGATCTAGAACCAGCATAATAAATTTCAATTTCTAGCTTGGCCGTTAGGAGACGATCATCTTCTAACTTAAGATGGCGTACTACATCCTCAAATGTTTTAATGTTCTCATTAAGGGTCAAGTACACCTTCATATGCTCCTAACTATGAGGTAAATAATAGATCACTACCTACATTTGCTGCTCGTCGGTCAAAATGTGGTCAGTATCTTTTAGCTCATTAATCATGTTTGACATCTTTCTTAGGTGTTATTTCATGATTTGACCATGAGATTCCTTGTAAGAGTTAACTCTTATAGTGAGCTATTTTAGCTTGGTCATCGATGTGTGATCAAATTTCGCTGTCTATACTTCCCACATTTCTTTGACATTCTCAAAACGCCTAAACTCTCACATGACATTATTCTCCGTGCTACTCAACAATGTGATGTGAGTAAGTGAGTTTTTTTTTTCTTCCATGTAGCAAATGCCTCCTTATCTCGTTTGTGTTGTGTAGTATTCCCATCTTCAAGCTCTTCTATAACCAAGTTAAGAGCTTTTAGTGCTTCTTCCTATTCTAGCACATATTGGATTTTCATATGACATATTTTATAATTATCACCGTTCAGTTTTTCTCATTTGTTCAACTTAGTAACTATGTTCTTAGTTGCCGAAGTCATTGGTTTTGAACATATCACACATACATTCACAAATTATTAATACTTATTATTTATGCATCTATTTTGTACAAACTAATCATATTAATGAATATGGATAAATGCATTAGAAGTCCTAAAACTTATCATAAAAGTGCAATTGAGTCCTAAAACTTATCATGGAAGTTTAATCAAGTCCAAAACTTTCAAAAGATTCAATAAAGTCCTAAAATTTGTCTCGAAAGTGCAACCGAATCCTAAAACTTTCAAAAAGTGCAATCAATGGCAGGACTTAGATTGAATCATTTTGATAAGTTTTAGGACTTGATTGCACATTTTGAAAGTTTTAGGACTTAATTGGACTTTATGACAAGTTTTAGGACTTAATTGCACTTTTTGAAAATTTTAGAACTTAATTGTATTTTTATGTCAAATTTTAGGACTTCCAATGCACTTATCCCTAATGAATAAGAACAAATAAGGTTTGAGAGTCGAAAGGTCATTTTGTTTCCAATCATTATTAAAAAATCCTAACTTGAAATTATCATTAATATAATCATTTATGCAAAAATAAGTTCACCAAAGCCACTAAAATTTTCTTGAACTTCTCTAAAATAATTGTAAATTAACATAATAATTTATAATAGCAGATAACATTGAACTTTCATTAAGTAAACATGCATTTACATGTAGTAATATATTCAGAGGAAACATATCAATATCAACATAGAAAGAATATTTACATCTAAACATTTCAAACCAATCTAAGAAAAATAATAAATGAATTCAAAGATACTCATTTATCGAACTGAGAAAGTCTCTTCTAATCCCTTAGTAAATTCCTCTAAGAATTCTAAAGGCACATTGAGCAACCATGAAAAGACATTCGGAGAGCTCTTATGACTCATCCAAGGAGCATTCATTCTGCGTCAAGTGATACTCAACTTAAGGGTTGAAGTCTTTGTTACCTCAATTTTATAATATTTTCTCACAAAAGTCACTGCAAGTTTTTTATAATCCGGGACCATGTTGACCTCCTATAGGTGATCTAACATTACTTGCCATTTTGATGGAAGATTGTTCATTAGGGCTAGCACATTCTAAAAATCCGGCATAAAATAACCATTTCAGATTATTCCTTGTATCATTTAGTTGACCTTGACCATGTATGACACTATATCACCGTCATTCCACTGATAATTAGCTAATTCTATTTTTAGCTTTTCAAGTTTCACCTTCTGTTCGTTTATTCATGGGAATATAGGCATGCATATAGAACGCATCATTCTTCTAGCAACAAATGCAAAACAAAAAGGATTACGTATAATTTATAACGAATAAAATTGAAAAACACATTTTTTGTTTTTTTTTTCATGGTCAACGGTCAATGATTGACGGTCGATCGATGCTGGTCAACGTATGATCAACACCGATCAATAGATGACCAGGTTGGGTCAGCGAGGGGCAAAATAGTAGTATTAACAAAAAACAAGGGCATAAACATAAAAACAACATATAGGGGCAAAACGGTAATAATGCAAATAAAACAGGGACAAAATTGTAAAATCACACTGTGTGTGTGTAGCTCACGTGCGAGCGGTTGCTGCATGCGCGCAGCGCACATTGCATGTGCCGACGATGCCTGCTCTTTTTGATTAGGCATAGGAACATGTCTGACGGCCCCTGGTGGCGTGCCATCCGTTGTTTTTCTCGTCTCAACGAGAACTACGGCATTAAACTATCAAAATTAAATTTTGATTTACGGAAAAAATTAAAAAGAGGGGTGAACAGTAGATGGGTGTTTGGATTTCCATCCCCAGGCGTCCGATGGCAACATTTCTCAAAATTTCGACCAAAAAAAAAATTATAAACATTAACAATGATTGAGAAACATGAACAACATCACTCTAATACCAATGTAGGAAACGGATTCATGAAAAACGAACCGATACTCGATTGATTGAATACCAAAAAGAAACACGAAAATGTGCCCATGGAACATGTAACACCGATCAAATTGCATATCACGAAGATGGACATATCTTGTTTATCACAGATTAAATACTCATTGTAATATCAGAGGAATTGATTGAAGCCCTTATAGTTTCGTTCTTCTCAATTCTTTACATTCCCCTTTTTCCTTTTCTTTTTATATATAGCAGTTAATTTTTACTGAAAAAATAATCACTCTTCCTCTCTTGTGGGCTCTTCTTTTATTGGCTAGGTTTGATCCAACATGGACGGACATACCTAACTTGATCCATCAAATAAAAAACCCATAAGGTCTTTTTGAGCAATATTCGCTCTTTGGCAAGGTTGAAAAGTTGATTAAATTGGCATTTGTACAATAGATTTAAAATTGATTGGACAATTTCTCCCAAAAATTCAAGACGTTGCATGGTATATCGTATCAATCACTGAATAAGGCTGGTCGGTGTGCTTTCTCTTATTCATTTCTTTTGGGCCTTCATACCTTCCTCAAGTTGGCCACACAAAGAAAATAAGTAGTCGACCACTTTTGTGTTATGATCATTCACGTAGACCTCAAAATTGGGAAAAGAAACCCTAATAGAAGCTATTATGTTGAAGCTTTGGGTACAACTAAGATCTTGCGATCATAGTCACGAGTCATATCCTCAATCGACGTAGCGTGCGGTACTCAACAAGCACGAACCATCCAAAGTACGAAGCCATACATCAGAGCCAGCTCATACTCAATGCGACGCGGCCTTGTTAGTTGTTGTGCATCATTTCAACTGATGACGTTGCATGTGACGAGCTATAAGCTTGGACAGTCGAAATAAAACTTTCACAATTTCGCTTCATAATGACTCGACTAATTCCTCTCCTACCCTGCTTAAGCTAATGTGGTGGGCTAACCTCGTGGGCATTGGGCTTTTTGCAAATGCGTGGATTAAAAGAATAAGATGGGACCCCTCCATGACTAGAGATCAATGAAAGAGGCTTGACAAGAAGTCAAACAAGTCAAATTGTCAAAGTTGGGCTCATATGCATCTTTTTTCCTCATGGAAATATCACTCTGGGACCACTCTATACCTGTCTCTTTTGAAAGGGGCCCGCCACCATACTGCACTTTATATATGTATGGAGTTTGAAGTCCAAAGAAGCAAAGGCGAAAAAGGAATTTTTATGCAACTGGTTCCTCGAGTGACTTCATACATGTTTCGACTTATTTCAATAGAGCATGGAAGATAATACGACCCGTGATGACATGCAATGACTTCTATCCTTCTATCCTGTATTTCAATTGGCAAAAGGGTAATTAGCAGAGTTGTTTATATAAGCAATTAGGATAACAAAAAAAAAGACATTTCAATTGGACCTCTATAGTGTAAGGAAGTATTGATATTCTCCCTGAGAAAATCCGAGCATATAGATGATAGTGAACCAATTATATAATAAGTCGTTGCAATTCTTTTAGTCCTATTTTGGATGGCTTGTCTTGATTGGATCGAGAAGGTGGACTTAATTTGCCAAAATGTAATTTATTTCAATACATTCGATGAATGGGGCAAAACATATGAACCGTGTATAAGTATGGGAAACCAGAGTACTAACCTACAGAAAAAGAAAAGGCAACATAGGGGAAATCCAAACTATTCCATGACCAATCAAAATTACAAGTGAAAGGTATATCCACCCCAATCTCACTTTTCCCTAATGAACATCAACACGCTCGAATCCAGTTTCCCACGTGATTATTGACATTCCAATCCCTCATAAACTTAAGCCCGCATCAAACTTTCTCCTCCATGGATGACCCGTTGCCAATCTTTTCCTTCTGCATCGTAGGTTTAAGGTTTTGTGGCTTGCACCAAGCTGCACAGACAAGATACGCAACGAAATTTACTAGGCTCAGGAACGTTAGCAATCCGTAGAAGCAATCGAGCCTCCCATAATTGATGTTATCGGCCAACCATCCTTGTCCAGCACCGGTGCCCGTTGCCTTCTTCACGATGGAGACCAGGAAGCTACTGACGAAGAAGCCTAGTGATAAAGTCGTGAGGAAGAGCCCAGTGCTCATGGTCTTCATGCCCTTGGGCGATTGAGTTATGAAGAAGTCAAGCTGGCCCGTGTATATGAAAGCCTCGCCGGAGCCTACCAAGAAGAATTGTGGGATCAGTAGGAACACGCTCACTGGCAGGGTGGTGGTAGTGCGGCCGACGGATGCGGCGACTGACAGTCTCTTGCGCTCGGTTATTGCGGCAGCTGCCATTCCTAAAGTCGAAAGAACTAGTCCGATTGCAATTCTTTGTAGATTGGAGAAACCTGTATTGAGAAATGCTTAGCATAGACAGATCTAAACTTTTTTGCATGTTAAACAAAATTAATAACGTTCGCAAATATGTTCCTATTCTGATGATCACCTCTCAATAATGCTTCATGAACCAACATTACTAGAAGGGAACAGAAATATCACGTGTACCTATGACTCATGCAATTGCAATGTGTGTGTGTATACATACCTGGTTTTCCTTTCCATTTCTTCCACAAAGGCATGATAAACCGGTCATAAACAGCAAGAGTGATCATGATAGCTGCCACGAAGAACACAGTGAGTGAGCCGGCTGGAATTTGAAAGCTCCCAATGGACCTTTCCATGGTTGAAGCTTGCTCCACCGAGAACGTGATCATCTGTGCGTATGTTGTCCAGAATATGATCGTCGTGGCCCAAACCGGAAGCAATCTTATCATCATCTTCACTTCCTCCACTCTTGTCACCGAGCAGAGCTTCCGTGGATTTGGTGCGGAATTATGACCGTCTTTCATGAAGTCGCCTTCAGCGACAATGGCTGCCTTGTCCAGGCACCTGTAATCGAGACAAGGATAAGGAGTTGGATATTTTGATATGATCATAAAAATAACATGATTCAATAGATGTAAGGTTGTTGTCTCAGCAACATCTCTCCTTTCTTTAGAAGGGGAAAGAGTAAAGCTTCGCATGCTTGATATCAGGAGCAATGAGAGTGATTCTTGTGCAAGACAAGAAAAATAGCTGAAGAGAGACAAACAATAAATGAGAGCATGAATACGTACTGAAATTGATCAGTGTGATGAATCCTAGACCCTTCAGGACCATCCTCGTACAGGCACCCAACATCGTACGGGACCTCCAAGCTCCTCTTCTTAATCGAAGCCGCCACAACTTGCATTATCTGCACAATGGGACTCCCCAAACACTTCTTGTACCTGTACCTCCTTGTCCCCGACAAGAACACGAGGATCGCGATGAGCATCGCGACCGAGCACGCCCCGTAGGAAATGCTCCGGCCGACCTCGTCCTGCACGTACACGAGCACGGTGACGGCAGTCAGGGTTCCCATGCTGATGAAGAGGAAGAACCGGTTGAAGAAATAGGCCATCTGGGCCTTTTCCTTTTCGTCCTTGTCGTCGAATTGGTCCGTCCCAAAGCCCGAGACGCTCGACTTGAGGCCGCCGGTGCCAAGGGCCACAAGGTAGAGGGCCAAGTAGAGGATCCCCATCTGGAGCCCATCTGCCTGCTCGCATGGGCGGGCAGGTGGGCACGGAGGTGGGCGAAGCCGGGGGAGCTTTGCTGATAGAGCTAGCGTGGCCGTACCCTGTAGATAATTTGTGTGGGTACCACGATAAAGGTTATCGATGACTTTAGGGAAAAAATGAAAAAAAAAAAAAAAAAGAACTATCAAGAAATATTGTAATTTCTGGGTATATAACTTGATGATAGTTATATTTAAAATAAAGGCGGGTTGAGAGTCTTAGGGTTTGGAAACAAGATAAATGCAATTAAATGTTCACAAATTTCATAAGTATGCTCGAGGGCTAGAGACCGGTTTATAAAACCGACTGATGATAAGGTGACATGCTGGATACAAATTGGTTATTTGTGTACCGACCTTTTTAAGTGTCCATTCATAATCTATCGCATTGCTTTACGAACCAATTTTGAAAAACCGTTTGCTGTCCCTAAGATTTCACCCATTGACCTAAATTTGGAGTTAAATGTATGCTGTGGACCTACACTGAAGACGAATGAACCTGAACTGGGATAAAAGGAAGCTAGACAGATAGGCATTGTGATGGTTGTGCATGTCAAAATGAAATTGAGACCTACCAAAGTTTGGATGAGGGTGAAGATGGCGATGGTCCTATATCGGCCGAGAAAGGAGTCGGCGAGGAAGCCACCGAGCAAGCAGAGCAGGAAGCAGGTGCCCATGAAGTCGGTGACGATGTTGGCCGAGGTTGAGCTCGGCAAGTGCATGGTCCCGCCCAAATACGTCACTAGATTCACCGCTATTCCCATTGTCGACAGCCTCTCACATATCTCTATCCCTGTTATTCAATAATCTCAAATAAATTATACATCAAAATGATGACATCTTGATAAGTATGGGTATTGCACTCGTGATTTAAAGTGATAATCCTTATAAAAATATATTTATTATATGGTTAAATTGTGTAATAATCATAAATATAATTGAAAGATAGATACTTGATATACGGAATACTAAACTCTTGATTGGCTATTAAAGTGATAATTATTATATTCCTTTTAGTTATGACTTTTTGGAGTGTTTTGGGAATTCCAATGATATCATCCTCTCATTGGATATGCTATAAATGTGGATATGTACGTCAGAAGTGTGAAAAGTTGTGTACGGTATTCACTTTAGTACTAAAATTTTTTGTCAGCTCACTTAAGCGTCAAATTGAAAAAAAAAAGAAAAAGATCACCTAAGTGCCAATGGCGAGAAATTCCTATTAGATTGCTTACGTGGCATTTGTAATTAAAATTATAATATGACTTGGCAAATTTTTTAAAAACTCTAGTCCACGTGGCATTTTCACATGATATGACTAGCACTAAATTGTTCACTTATTAATGATTGGCATTGAAGTGATCACTTTAAACAAAATTTAGCATTTAAATAATCACTATTTATAGCTTTTGGACGATGTCGTTTAGGGATTATTTGTTGACTAGGCACGTTGGCGAGCCACGCAGGACTGAAAAATTAATAAAATATAGTCATGTCAGATTTTCAGCTACTCAAATCGGAGTTGGTACTTAAGTGATCGTTTTTAAAAAAAGTGGCACTTAAGTGATGCAATATGAATTTTTGGCACTAAAATAAGCGCCATATATAGTTTTTGGTACTTTTAGTATACTTATCCCCTATAAATGAAGTCAAACAGTATATAAAGTATTGCCCTACATAAACCAAATAGCTTAATAGTTATTATAGTTCTATTATCAATTATTGCAGTCTTATTCCACTAGGGGAACCAAATGGATTGTAAATTCATTCAGGGTTAGGCTAGTTCATAAATAATCTGCCTTCTATGCGTTATCCATCTTTAACTTGTTATGCACATCTTACTCGTGCAACATTTATAACCGAATGAAAGTAAAAATAAACAAATGAAACTTAGAAAATCTCGTTTTTATAGAAGGGAGAAACCTAGCCCAAGTTAAATGAAGAAGGATAAGAGCAAAAGAAAGGATAACTAATATAATAAACTAATATGAGAATCACATGAAGATAAATATATAGGACATCTTAAAAAGCTGAAACAACAGGGAGGAATCGGAGATGAAATTCTGAAGCCACTCATGAATTATCGCACCAAAATCAGCAGAATATCCGCAAATATCCAGTGAGCGTGATCTCATCCCTCCTACTCATAAAGGAAAACGACGCGGCTCAATCCTATACTACATCATCACTAAGAAAGTGTGTGTGGACTGGAACTTCGTATGCCATGTGACAAGTCCCACCAATTTTTTGTGCGCCGTGTCAAGGTGCGCGTTAATCGTCTCCAGTTCCTTGAATATGCATTTTGAGGGAAGATACGTGCATACACGAGAATAAAAAGTGGGGAGTAAAAGAGCAGACCAAGAATAAGAGCAGCAGGAACCCAACCACCCGTTTTGGACCTGTCTGCAGGGAACCCTTTGTAGTCCACAGCATCCGAAACTGCCCAACTCATCTTCTCCTGAAAAGTATAACTGTTAAGGATTTCTATCGTTCTTTTCATAGTTGGAAGACGAAAGTCTATGAGAATCAAGGAGGGATCGCTTCACCTACCATTGCAAAAACTTGATAGGGCTAGAATGGACTGAAAGACACCAGAACAAGAGGGATTGGTTTTGGTTCTTGTCCTGTGTGCGCACACTTTCACAAACATCCTTGGGAGCTTTGTCCTTTTATAGGCAAAGAGAGGATCGGACTCTCTCAGCACATGTTCACCCCCTTCCAAAAGGAAAAAAAAGAAAAAGGATAGGTGGCCCTTCACTGAGGAATTGAGACAGATCATTGCTTGTCGCTCCTCATAAAGGTAGGGATTATATTTATCACGATCTCTTTTGAGGGGAAGCTTCTAGGGAGTAGGGATTGGCGGATTTGTAAACAACTTTTTTTAGGGTTTTTTGCAAGGCGATATTTGGTACAGCATTCAAAAGTGGGGATATTTGCTTATTAATTTATTCATTACTTGAAAAAGGTGATGGCGATTGAGGAGGATGTATCTCAGAGATGGAGAAGAAACAAGGGGAATCTTGAACATGGAATTGTAACAGAGCTCCCATTCGTTTTCTATCTTTTTGCGGTACGAGTTATGCTGAAGTTTTGGCCAAGGATGGAGATGGTGAACCACAGTCTGTACGTACTCTCTGGAGGGGGAGCTTTTGTAGTGGTTTTGTTACCCCACCAAAGGTGGCCGAGTCTGTGCGACTCTAAGCGGAGCTCGTTTTGTACCATAGAAATAGAAATGAGTTTTCTGGAGAAAAATACTCCAAAAAAAGTCATAAAATATATATACAGATCATAATTATATTTTAGATTTTTTTTTTCAATTCGTCCAATTGAATCTCAAATCTTCTCTTGCAATCAAGTCTTGGACTTTTGTTTAGTGGTGTTATTTTAGGCTGATACGTTAGTAATATTAGAATATTATGAGAGTTATTATTTGTCGTTATTTACTGAAATGACTTGATTGAGTTTTCTTGAAAATTTTCGAGGTCTGGTTGTGCTCATTGAATGACTTTTATTGAATGATGTACAAAGAATTTGGGACTTCTAGAGACATTTCTTGGTGATTCTTGATGACTAAAACCAGAAACGTATATTTGTGTAGCCATATGCAATATAGGGAGGGAGGCTCTCTCCCTTTCTGCACATGGAAGTACTCGTCAAGGGTTCCGGCCCACTGTCCGATCCGGTTTTTACTGAACAACTGGAGTGGTCAAGAATTGGTCAAATCCGACGTTGACCTAGATCAATTAGAGTTAAACCCGATGGACCGGTCAATTGAACCGAAGTTGACTGTATCGTTGACCCTTCATTTGCTTTGAAGAAGCTAGAACGTTTCATAGATCGGCCCAGATTTCCAAAAGCGGATCGAGGGCAAAAGGATCGTACGATTTTTTTTTTGGTCGAAAAAAGGATCGTACGATGAATTTCCTACTTTTGTGGCCATATTAAATGCGTCAATCAATTATAGCTATAGTCCTAGGAACCTAGGAGGGGATGTGAGAACTGTAACTTGTAAGGGAAAGTGAGCCAGAGAAAATTACCTAAATATATATTTTTATATAAACTTGATCAATGTCGCCATAGAGAATAAAATGCATGGTATATATTAGATGAACAAGATTAATAAAATTGCAAGCCACTCAAATTGGCTAAGTGTCTTTCATAATGTCACTCTCACATGACTCTTTGGTAGAAACTTTGACGGGCCATTGATTCAATATTACTCATGATTACACAATTCCAAAATCAATGTTACTATCTTCGTATCCATCGTCCACTTTCACAAATTTCTCCCAAGCCCTCTCCATCAACTTTGAAGATTCTTCTTTCCCTTGTACCAATTAATTGTTAATGACAACGGTATTGGAATTGTCGATTCAACGTATTCTACCCCAAGCATCATAATCACAACATTCGTCAAATCACCATTCAAATCTTCATCATTTGCATATCAAACCAGTAAATCCTAAGATTGGTGATCAAGTTATTGAATTATTTAGCCATTGATCAAATCGTTCACCACACGACTAAAGATATGAGCGGTGTAGAATTCACTTAGTCATCTAATCAACAATCAAGTCATAAGCCAATTGGACATAGAATATGCAAATCATCTTACATTCAATCCTTGGACACAAAAAATAATCATTAATCATGGGATCCATATCATTGAATGATTGAGATGAAATGTGCTCACATGTTCCAGACACGTACAAGAATTTTTCCTCTCTATTGCTCCTCCAAAGATACTATGGACTTGGGTTAACGAGTGTCGTGATAAAGTTAAGCTTATTATTATTTCTTTTTGTATCAAATACTATTGCACAACTTACATCCAAAGGCGATCCAATCAACTTATCTAGTCAATTATGATACACAACCCCAATCACACACTAGGATAACTCTCTAATTAAAGGAGAACGATTGAGTCCACTAGATGAAAATGAACCATGCAAGCAATTGGTGGAGGAGATTAAATTAGAAGTTGACCCATCATTACTTGGGACATGAGTGTGGAGTAGGGTCGTGTGAGCGATATGCGCACAATCGAATATTTAAGAGTTTAGGTTAAGTCAAGTCATCTAAAGGATATGGCCTTAACAAAATGCCATCACGTTTGGAAAGAATCATATATGCTGATCCATAATCCTAATTGTCTCTCCCTTTCCCTTGCTGCCCCATCTCTCTCTCTACCCCAAGCACCACCACTCATGGTTTGCCCGTTGTCGCCGCCTTAGGCTCACCATCAATAGCAGTCGCCACTAGATCTCTCTCTCTCTCTCTCTCTCTCTCTCCATGCATTTGTGTGTCCACAACACAACATAGGAGGTCATAATTATTAGCGAGCGTTTAGTTACAGGAACACAATTTACGGTCTCGTGAGGCCAACAACTTCCAGTTCATAAAATGATCAGAACACACGGCATTTTGAAAGCTTAGTTACTCTATATTGCACAATAAGTGTAGTGTGGATTTGTGGATTTCAAATGAAATCCGTGCATTCATGGGCTCTTTATGCAATAGGATCAGTCCGAATGAATAGTTCCCGCTGTCTATTCTAAATTCAAACTTCCATGAAAGTAAATGGAATCTTGCGTACCCATGCTCAACATTCATTTCAGCGTCTAAGCCGCTTCAACATTGATTAAAACCCAAAAGAAAATTGACACCATCCCACATGGAAGATAAAGTTCCCTTCTCTTTCATTGGTCAACCATAACCATAGGTTTCTAATTGTTATGGGCCAAGCATGGAAATAATGTTTGATGGGACAAGGATGGGTAGCTTTATTAGGGCGGGCAATAACGAGTGAACGGGAGTCAGCTCAAAGCAGAGGCGCCACTAAACCAATCGATTGGCCAGATTCTTTCTCCAGATGTGGTCGGGGGAAGTCGACCCATCCGCTGAAACACAACACATGAAGTCGGTAGTCAAGGGAGTTTGACAAACAGGCCTCCGTCAACACATGTGCACTGCGCGTGCGGATGAGGAGGAGCTCCCTTTTTGCAGCACTTGGCGCGAGCGGGGTCAATAATAGAACGCACCTGCGCAGGGACCAGCAGACAGGGGGCATTAGGGATGATCATGCCCGCCGCCCATGGCACTAATGGCAACACGCAACATGCGAACTGAGAAACCAGAAAGCTGGTCCATCTCCATCTGTATCTCCACGTCCACAAAACTAGGTGAAGGGGTGACCCACGTCATCACCGCACTCCCCCTTCCATCTGCGCAACCTGCTGCCACATCTGCCCCCGCCCACCTCTCCCCCTATTTGCAGAATCTTACTTGTAAACTTTGACATAACATCCCACCCTCCTTTCTTCTTTTTTTGAACAACCTCCTTTGACTTCGGGAGTTTGATATGGCAGCATGGATCCGATCATCCCCATTTTAATTTACTCTTCTTAATTTTTTTGGTTCTTTATTTGACACTTGACGCATGGAGTTCCACATTATTCTTCATGGCACTATAAAAGGGTTGAAGATTCTTTGCAGCTGCAACAAATGCAACAACTCTAAAGTAAGCAACTACTTGTTGTTAGCTTTATTTCTCTTTCCATTCAGTTCTAGAGTTCAAGAGGATGGTAAGAGTTGGGAACTTGTACGATAACTTGTCTTCTATATTGAACCATGTAGTAGTACATTGGTCCCTGCAAGTTTGAGTGCTATGCTTATGGGAAGACCAAGAAGCCGTATTCTTGCATATACATTGAAAATGGCCAGACCATCGACCAAAATTGTCAAGAGTTAAGGGCCGTTCCTACAGATATGCTTTTTGATCAACTTTCGAAAATCGGAGCTTCCCCTTTTGGTTGGCCAAGCTTTAATTATCGGAAAGGTCATTCTAATCTCGACTCCTCTCCAGCGACACCTCCCCGATTAAGATGTTGCTTAAGCCTTTGCAGTAAGTTGCGTATCATTGCAAGAGAGATCGATTTGGATGCATTTAGCAAGTCATTTCGTTTTACAGACTGTCCAAAATATCGGTCAACTTTGCTTCACTTCGGTGAAATAAAAATTTGCTGGTGCAAACTTTGTTCTCCTCCCCGATTCAGTTTGCATGTCAATCATGAGTGCAGAAAAGCAAAATAATTTTTATTTTGATAAAGTGCTGCATCGATGTGAAAACTTAGTTTCCTTGTAGTGTTATATTGTGGACGTCGAAAAAAGCCACAGATAAGGATATCTCAGCCAGGTATAATTACCCATGTACACTATGATACTGAAGTATGACTAGTAATATCGTCTGACGCCCTCAGCAGAAAATTGAAATGTAGTTAGAACATCTAGCTCGCAATTGACTTCCTGTGAGGGCAAGAAGGGAGGAGGATAGAATTGTACCATTACCTTCTTCAGAGAAATATTTGCCGTCAGACCCCAGAGTCTCTAACAAATTGTCAAAGGCAGAAGGCTCTTTATAAATTGCTTCTTCGTCGTTATCCACGTTACTGAGTTCTGCGGCAAGTGATAGCAGTACAAAATTATTTTAAGGTGGAATATTCAATTCATTTACAACCATTTGACTTAAGCTTTACTGCGGGATCAACTAACTGATCCTCAGGTATGCCGGCCCCAGATCTCATGTCAAGCATTGTAATTTCAGACAGAATCATCAAGTAAGAGATATCCTGATAAACGTAATTTCTGCAACTAAAATCTCATTTGAAGCGCAACGTTTTCTACTAAGGCTTCATGAGATGACCATAGAGAAGTGTCGTAGACATCTAGAAAAGCGCTTGAAATTACATGATAAAGAATGTCAAAGAAGAAAAGAAGAGTAGTTGACTGAATACACGATAAATAGTTTGATAATGAACACTTCCAAAGATGTTTATCCATATATATTACAGTAAGAAAGCTGCGTTGACATGCCTGCAGGATCAGGAGATATCCCTTGTGGAGTATGCGTTCTTCAACCTTCTGCTTCTTTCTCGCAATCCCACAATGTTCACATATCACAGGGGTCTTGGGTTTCTTAAATCCTGCTTTACCGAACAAAGTTCAGCTTCGCTGCAAAGAACTTGACAACACACATCTAAAAGGAAAACTAAGAAATGTGAGTAAAGCAAAATGGAGAGTAACAACCTGAAAGGAAAATAATGTAACGCAAACAGACTAATTGCTATCCATAACTTATCGAAACCTTCTCTTGGATAAGCTGCTCTAAGCAGTGAACTTATCTTAAATACCAATTCTAACCAACTATAAGGCAAATCATGTTAAGCATAGAAACCAAAAAAGAAAAGAAAAAGCCAGACAAATGTACCATGCTTATGACGATTTCTCTTGCCCGTAGGATTAGAAAGACGCTTCCAATCACTGACAGATGCAAAAAGAGTTTCGGTTGAATTTTACCAACGGCCAACTACCTTTTCAGAAAACAACACATTGGTAATAAATTGAAATTCCCAATCTCAACCTTGAGGGTGGATAGGCTTGCATCAACTTATGCCAAAAGAAATATAATGGACTTCCCATAGTATGAAGTGAATTAAAAATCACAGCATCCTCCTCCAAAATGCGGTCGATTTCCAGTAAGTTGATTTCCTTTCCTTGTATTAAGAAAAGAAATCCTTTCATCCATTTGGCGACCGTTGAAATCAGATAGATGAAGCAGATTGTGCTGCGAATGTCTTAGTTCATTTTACTTCCTTGGTGCTCTAGATTATTTATCCGTCGTGATTAGCATTGCCGTAAATTCTGTCATTAGGCTCCAATTGTTCCTAGGAAATGCGTTATGAAAAAGATGGCCTTCTTGATAGTTGCCTCTGATACTTATTTCTGTTAACATCAATTATATAATCTCACGATTTCCTCAGTACTACTTTTAGTACTATAGCCATGATACTATACAACCATGGAACTTGTCCTTTTCAGTTAAAGTAATGAACTAAGCAACCCCTTCACTTTCTAAGCTATTACCACATGCTAATTGTCTACCAACGATGCACATATGCTGGAGAAACCATGATAGGAAAAATCTTTTAAAGTGCTGTTTTTTTCTCGAGAAGTAGTAGTAGGACATGGTATTTGAACAAGTTATTGGGAAGCGCACGCCATTGGAGACATATGGCTGGTTGTCTTCGAGGAATGGCTATGTGATATGGCCTAAGCGGAATCTATATATGACACCTTAAGCCAACGAATTTATAAATGGGTTAAGCAAAACCAATGTGATCTACGTCAACTTGAACACTAACTACGTGTCTTGTGAAAGAATTGCACCACCAAAGCCAGCCCTACCGATCTGTGCACAAATTAAGCATGCATAGGCTTACAATGATTGGATCGGATAAAAGTATATTCGAGGGGAAGCCCGTATCTAGACCAACGATAAGATGACAATAAGCTGATTTGAACACATGAAATGACGACCATAAATATTTAGCTTATTCAAATTTAATAGCTCGGACTGAATCGGTACCTCAATATTGATTAGGTCCAGGATCTCTTATTGAATTGTTCATTCAATGAGTATTCTCAATATATTGCCTTGAAGAAAATTTAAACATCCATGCTCTTGAACACGAGATTTATCCTCTTGCATGTCTACCATTTCACCACTATAAACTGTGCAAAGTTAAGTAAACCTAGAGAAATTCTCTTGTAACAATGCTAGAGCTTCACTAAAGGCGAGGGAGAGAAGGAGGGAGATGATGCAAATGCGACAGAAAGTTATAGCTCTTATTTGTTATATTAATATCCAGTATCATTAAAAATAGTACGCTAAGTCATGTGATTGATTGTAATTGGATTTCTAACCAAGTTGACCATAATAATATTTTGTGGAATTATATCATTAAAAATAGTACGCTAAGTCATGTAATTGATTGTAATCAGGCTTCCAACCAAGTGACCATAATAATATTTTATGGAATGATCGATTGATTAAATAGCACGTATATGACATGTATGCGACACGCATATTGAATTAGCAAATTATGTAACTTTTTCCTCCTCTTGCGAGTGTATGCTCGAACCAAGGAGATACTAGAATAGATGCTCATGTGAATAAGTCTACGAGAATGCGTAAAAAGTCATTAGATACATATGGAAGATGAGAACAATAATATTCAAAGAATACGAAAAGTATATTTCTCACAAGAAAGTCGGAATGCATCGTGTATCACCTCTTGTGCGGAGCACACGTTCTTTTCTTTGTTAAATTATTCTGTTTTTATTATTATTCATTTCCACATCCTCTGCATTTGAAACATCATATGTTAATGCTAAAAATCAAGCAACAGTACTTGTTAGCAGAGTAAAGAAGAAACCCATGCATTATGTTTTCTTACATAATAAATATGATGTTACTAATGAAAAGGTGAGGTGAGAGAAAACACAAAGCATGTGAAAACAGTAATGCATTGAACCTTTTATTTTCTAGAAAAAAAACAGCCTATGTGTCGATCTATTTATTAATAAGCCAGATGGGAAAAAAATGGAGCTTCTGGTGAAATTAAATAATATTAGAGCAAAGGAAAGGGGAAAAAATGGGAAAATTGTCCAAAAAGTCCTAAACCTATTGCACTTTTGCCAATTCAGTCCTAAACCTTTTAACTTTGCCAATTGAGTCTTAAACTTTTCACTTCTTACCAATTCAGTCAATCCGGCTAATTTTAGCCGGAAAATACTGACGTGGACGCCGGCGGTGTCACATAAAATTACTAGCGCCGACGTGGATAATTTTTAATAATATTTTAATATCTTTTTTGAATTATTATTATTTTTTTCTGTTTTTTTTCCTTCTCTTTTTGGCTTTTTTCTTGGGCTTTTCTGGTGGCTGGCCATCGGCCATAGGTGACAGCTGGCCACCGGCCATAGCCAGTCGGCTGGCCTCGCCCGCCACAAGCGAGGCCGGCCCGGTGAGGAGGAGCCTCGGCAAGGGAGCCCTCGCCCGGGCGTGGCTCGGCTAGGGTCGCTTGGGCGAGGCCGACCCTCCCCCAGGCCAGGGCGGCCTCGCTGGGCGTCGGCCGGGCGAGGCCGCCCTGGCCTCGGCGAGGGCCGACCTCGCCGGATCCGGCGAGGGGAGCCCTTGCCGGGCTCGCCCTCGCCCAGCGAGCATTGGCCTCGCCCGGACTAGATCCGGCGAGGCCGGTCCTGCCCCCGGGCCGGGTGGGCATTGGCCATCGGCCACGGCGAGGGCCATTGGTGGCCGACGCCGCTCGGCTGGGGCGAGGGCCGGCCTCGCCAGATCTGGTCTGGGCGAGGCCGACGCCGCCCGGGCGAGGCCGACGCCGCTCGGGCGAGGGCGAGCCCCGGTGAGGGCTCCCCTTGCCATATCCGGCGAGGCTGGCCTCGCCGAGGCCGTGGTGGCCTCGCCGGCGTCGCCGTCGCTCGGCCGACTCTCGGCGAGGCCGCCCGGCTTGGGAGGGTCGGCCTCGCCCGGGCGACCCCGGGCCGGGCCGCGCCTGGGCGAGGGCTCCCCTTGCCGGGGCTCCTCCTCACCGGGCTGTGGCCGGTGGCCAGCCGTCGCTTGTGGCCGGTGGCCGGCCACTGGAAAAGCCCAAGAAAAAAGCCAAAAAGAAAAAAAAAAACGGAAAAACAGAAAAAAAAAATAAAAATTCAAAAAAATATTATTAAAAATTGTCCACGTCAGCGCCGGTAGTCTTATGTGGTACCGTTGGCGTCCACGTCAGTATTTTCCGGCCAAAATTGGCCGAATGGACTGAATTGGCAAGAAGTGAAAAATGTTTAGGACTCAATTGGCAAAGTTAAAAGGTTTATGATTGAATTGGCAAAAGTGCAATAGGTTTAGTACTTTTTGGACAATTTTCCCGGGAAAAAATAGACCTCACATTTATTAATTAATTGCAGCATCGGAACCGAGTCAAAGAGGAACGATTCAATGACCTTACATTTAGTGAGAAGAAAGAGGGGAAAAGAGAGGGAACTCCCCCTTCCATTAGTTTTGGCAATATATCATTAATTGTCAACAATCCTCTTTTGACATCTTTTTTGGTAGTATATCATTAATTGTCACCAATCCTCTTATTTTACATCCTTTCTGGCGTTGTAAGTCACATAGATGGATTGCATAAAGTCGCTTAGATGGATGGATAACGGTCGCTAATTCAAATGCATCTTTTTTGGTAGTATATCATTAATTGTCACCAACCCTCTTATTTGACATCTTTTCTGGCATTGTGAGTCACTTAGATGGACCGGATAAGGGCGACTAGTTCAAATGCATCTCTTTTGGTAGCATATCATTAATTGTCACCGACCCTCTTATTTGACATCCTTTTTGGCATTGTGAGTCACTTAGATGGATTGGATAAGGGTCACTAATTCAAATGGTAACTTTAATATTTTGCCATTAAGAGACAGAATAGGGACTTTGTTCCTTGGAACTTCCAAGTTTTCGACTTTTTTTGATTTCCTTCCTTTTTCTTTATCATTCGTGATGCGTCTCGAAGATCCCCGCCTCTCTCAAATTGTCCTATTTAGATGCAAAGTCTAGGGCTCACTTGTCACCCCCAATAAAAGTTGTCCTTCTACTACCACACTTGCAAATCATCTCCAACGCAATCCAACGAAATGTCCATGGTCGTGAGGTACCGGGACACTTACACCATAAAGCCTGAGACAGAGACGTGGAGTGGCTACCTACCACTCTCGGAGCTGGACCAAATCGACATGATCAGCCATTGGTACACCATTTACTTCTACAAACCACCCTCAGAATGGCTCCACTCGGCCGATGCCATCTTCAACACTCTCCGAGGTTCATTGAGCCGCGTGCTGGTCCCCTTCTATCCGCTTGCTGGAAGGCTCGAGTGGCTCGATGGGGGACGGCTCCGACTCGATTGCAATGCCATGGGTGTTTGGCTCATCGAGGCCGAATCCGAAGGTGAGCTCAATGACTTAGGTGATTTTTGTCCAGGTCCGGACTTCGAACAACTTATGCCAAGCTTGGACTACACGATGCCGATCCATGAGCAGCCGCTATTGCTAGTTCAAGTCACCAAGTTTAGGTGTGGTGGGCTCGCCTTGAGTCTCTCTATATCTCATGTAGTTGCTGATGGGCTGAGTGGTGCTCATTTCTACGATGAGTGGGCTCGGCTCGCCCGCGGTGAGCCATTGAATATTGAGCCGTACTACGATAGAAAGGTTAGGCGTTGATTTAAAGGGTTTTCTTTTCGATAACTCAGAGCATGCAAATCCTTTTTTCATTTTTTTTTCCCATAATCTAGTGGTACAAAATGGAGACTCAATCACTTAAAGGCACATGAAACGCCGTGCGTGTGTATCCGAATCTTTTGACACTGTTAACATGAATTTTCTTTAAAAAAAGTTCATGAAAACTAAGATTTTTGGTACTAAGAGGACACACAATAATTTTTTAATGAATTAAACTAATAATCTTTGGAATGATATAATTTATTACCCTAGCTTGCGAATAAATGACAACCAAAGTACCGATTAAAAAAATCCAGGTTGACTATATAATTTGGACTAAATGGACTTTTCCTTGGTTTATTTAACTCCCCGCTACCCATTACAAGAGAATGGTTTATCACAGAAGCCTCTGCCTTTTGGCATTACAAGCAACAATGAAGCTCCTTTTGAGAACATTTTGCGTCTATGCAATTGAACTTTGTGATTTTTGTGTCTCCTTTCACCTTCTCCACCTTTTTTATTTCCTAATGCTCTTTTTTTTTTATCGTTATTTATGGAGTTTTTGCTTTTGTCGTCATCGATCAAAGGAGGCGTCCATTTCTTCAAAGCCGTCATATTTGCATAATTATCGTGCTCGGTTGAGAACTATTAAACTCATTTCATATTTTTATTGTGGCCGGTTACTTCTCCCCTAATTTGCATTTGGTAAATGGCAACGTGCTATGGCCTGTTTATCCGGCAGTGCAAATGTAAATTTATATGATTTACATGTTCTTGAATGTGTTTTTACATCAACTTGCATTTTCAATTTCATTCCCAAGCTTCCCCATCAGATAATTTAACATATTGTTTTTTACGTTCATTTTTTTTTTTCCGATTTTGAATTTGTAAATAGTTTAGTTGGAGTTTTCCTTATTGATGTTGATACTCGGAAGTACTAGTTCTTCGAGTAAGCAATTGTGCAAGCGTGTAGAGCATGCATGAGTGCTTGTAACGAACATTTTCTATAGTCGTCACATTTTCATTCCAAAATCTAGAAATTGACATCTTGTATGTAAGTTCATATAGTCTCTTATTCTATAACTTCAGTCATTGTAATCACTTGCATGATTTTTTGTTTTCAACAAGGTTTTATGGGTGGGTGAAGATCCATCCGGGGCACGGCTGCCGCCGCCAAACTTGGAGCTCTCCGAGTTCAACCGCCCGCCATTGCTAATTGGCCACGCTAACAATCTAGAACAGCGCACGAAGAAGACCGCCCTAGCCATGCTAAAGGTAACGAAGACCCAAGTAGAAACCCTAAAGAACGCTGTGAACAAGGACCGACCCAGCCACCACCCACGCCCCTACACCCGATTTGAGACGATTGCCGCGCACATATGGCGGTGTGCGTGCAAGGCGCGCAAACACAAACCCGAGCAGGAGACCTCGCTGTACTTCTACATAGATGCCCGCAGCCGCCTGCGTCCCCCCCTAAAGCCCGGATTCTTCGGCAATGTGGTCTTCAACATGGTCGCAGGTGGCACATCCGGCGAGCTGGTGACCAGCCCGCTCAGGTGCACCTCGAGCGTGATTCGAGAGGCCATCGAGGCAGTGACCCACGACCATGTGAAGTCGGCCATTGAGCACATCCGGAGACAACCGGACCTGACCACGTTTCAGGCCCTAGGAAGCACACAAGGGGTTTTCTATGGAAACCCTAATCTCAGGGTGTCGTGCTGGTTGACGTTGCCGCTGAACGGCCTTGATTTCGGGTGGGGGAGAGAGATTCACATGGGGCTTGGGAACCACGATTTGGACGCCGATTTTGTGGTTCTTCCAGGTCTTGAGGAAGCAGGTGGCTTGGTGGTAGCCGTGTGCTTGCAAACAGCGCACATTGAAGATTTCAAGAAGTTCTTCTATGAGGATATCGTTGAGTAACTCATGAACTGATTAATGTTTAATACTGCTACTGCTTTTGGTCAATATATTGTTAAATCAGGGCTTTGATGCAGAGGAAGATATGCTTGGAAAAGGATTTTAAAAGACAATGTTTATTTTGAATAATGAAGTGCCGTTTACTATAGTTTAGATGTTCGCCATTTAGGAATTAGTCATATAACCGAAATCAAATAACAAAATTAAGCAAAAAATATCGATATAGGAGAGATTCTTCAAATCTTCAAATTGCGTCTCAGAAATCTACAAAATACTTCCGGAATTTTTTATGGCCTGGAAATCGAGGAAAACCCGTAAATTTGAGATAAACAATTCCCAAATTGGCGTCACCCGTTTACAACTTCAAAGATCTCACAATTCTCTTTGATTTATGCGACCGCTTGCTCTTTTGACATCTGAAAGTTTCTATATAGGCATTTGCCCGTTGTTTTATCCAGGCTTCGAGTTATGATGTATCTAGATATGAGTTTAAGATCCAAGCAATTAGTAAACACCAGAGGGTTTGAATTTTGTCCTTACATAAAGACATGGAGTCATTTATTTAAAACTAATTGGCTGTGAAACCCCTATACGCCGCAGTAATGCAAAGTAACAACCAAGCAACAGTCTTCCTAAAAAAATGTATGACCAAGAAAATTCCGGTTGCCAACAAAAACCACCACAAATGAGACAAAAGATAACCCCAGCTGGACCACGCTGGAAAGCAATCGAGAATTTTCAGTGTCAACCCTTGTTGGGTCAAACCAACCGCCACATGTGGAAAGAAGACGAACCAAACGTGAGTGATTCGCTCTAAAAATAGTCCACCAGCTTGCCTCATGCTGAGTAATAGGTCATATTGCCTTGAGACCATAAAAACAACAAAGATAAGTAACTAAAAACTAAACTAGCCAAGGTAAAACGAGCCACACTGCTTGCGACTGCTAGAGCCGCAAGGGCAAGTGAGAACAGAGATAGCAACACTCGAGTGCCATACCGGCAGCAGAAGCGAGAAGGAAGTTTTTCGAATAGAGGATTGTTGACGCCTTAATTTTATTTAGGTTTATTTTATTTTATTAATTAAGTTTTTATTTTATTTTATTTTGTCTTTTCGGATAAAAAAAAAAAAGAGAACCGTATAAAAACAAGCAAAAGAAAAATAAACAAAAAAGAAGTAGCCCCCTCCTCTATTTTTTCTCTCCCTCGCACGGGCCCCTTGGCCCAGCCCGCGCGACCTAACCCTCCCCCTCCTTCTTCCTTTTTCTCCCTTCTTCTTCTTTCTTCTTTTTCTTCCTCGCTCCTCCCTTCTCCGCCTCTGTATTTCACGCGCGTCAACGCCGACGCGCGAAGGACAGCCTACGGCCAAGGAAGGTAGGCCGACGTTGCCCGGAGATGACAGATCTTAGGCGCCATTAATGGCTGCCTTCAATGCGGAGCACGCCTTGCTGGATAAGCTCGGATGGGACGCCGGTTCAGCCGAGGAAAACCGATCGGCAAGCTGAAGGCCGGCGATTGAGGCCCTCCGTCGACCGGACTCCCCCTTGCCTATAAATAGGCCTCTCCCGACGACGGCAAAGGGCAGACCGTGAAGGATGGAGGCCCGCAAGCTTCGAATCTCCCACTGAGAGACTTCAGGAGAGGCCCGAGGACAAGCAGGCCGAGATCCAACAAACACATAGAGGGAGGCACGGAGAGAGAGAGAGGGAGGTAGATTGAGTTGCAGCCCTTGGACACCCCACTGAGAGACTTCAGGGGGGTCTGAGGACTCGCGGCCGCGGATTCGAGCCACGCTGGAGGAGGAAGTAAAGAGAGAGAGAGAGAGAGAAGCTGAAGGGAGAAGGAGGTTCGCATGGGTCTCGCCGTTGTCGCCGCCCTCATCGCGCCGTTGCCGCGAGCAGGTAGCGTGCTATCGCCGTCACCGTCGCCATCTCCCCTTCCATAGTCCAATCCTCGCTGCCGTCGCCGCCATCACAGCCGTTGTTGCCATTGCGCCTCAGCCCTTTCCTCCCTTCCAGCGCCGCGGATTCACAAACCCTAAGGTTTGCGATTTTCCGGGTTGCGAAGTGGATCCGGGTCGCAAGAATCGGGTAGGGTTTGCGATTTTGGGGCGGTTGGAAGACGGGTCGCGAGTCGGGTCGGAGCCGGGTAGGGTTTCGCTAGGGGGAGCGGGTTGTCGGGTCGGGGTTGTCGGGTCGGGCCAGGCGTCCATAAACGCCCGGCCGCGACGCCGTTTCAATAAAATAAAAAAAAAAAAACAAAAAATCCGAGTCGGGCCCGCAACGCGGGCTCGTCCGTGTTCGGGTCGCCGGCCGGGTCGGACCAACCCGCGGATCCGACCCGGGTCGGCTTTTTTTTAAAAATTTTTAAATAATATTTTAAATAAATAATTAATTAAAAAATATTTTAATTTCCGAAAAACCAAAAATATTAAAAAATATTAAAAAATAGTTTATTTTCCGAAAGATCAAAAAAATCAAAAAGTTCCATATTTTCCAAAAAATGCCAAAAATCCAAAAAAAAAAAGCCAAAAATTCATGAAAAAGCCAAAAAATTCAGAAAAAGCCAAAAAGACTTGTATTTTTTTTCAAAAATACCAAAAAATCCAAAAAAATCCATTTTATGTCAAAAAAAAAATTAGAAAAAGACTCAAAAATGTTTTTCCTCCCAAAAATGCATGGAAAATCCCTCGAACATCCAAAAAGCCTCAAGGTTTAAACAAGATTAGGTACCGAAATGGCATTAGTGATTAACTAGTGTAATCAAGTCCCCGATCCTAATTTCTCTGGTTGCGCAGGAGTGAGTATTTCTCCCGATACTTCGCTTGGGTTTCTAATCAACTCACCTCAAATCGATTAGTGGCGACTCCATTTTAAATTTTAAAAATTGATTTACAGGTTAAAAATTTAGACTATTAAAGTCGTGAATTGGTGGACTTAGGAGAGTCCGGGCATAACTAATTTCAGCCGAGCCATTAGCCTCCTTAGGCGCTCGTACCCGATTGCGGGCGCAAAAAAAAAAGAGGTTGCGACAAGGATAGACACACAATTGCAAATCCCCTACCCCCGCCCCACGTGCAAATAATCACTACTGTTCCTTCTCAGCAAACCGTTCATAGCAAGTATTACGTTCTCATCCCCGTCTCCCGGTTTCTTTTTTTCAAGGGGGGACACGCCGGCCTGCATTGCCCCCACTGATGCTCCCAGACACCAAAATTTCCCGCCTTGTAAAACAAGAAATCAAGAATAGGACATGAAATGGGAAAAGCAACAGCTCCGGCAATCAAGCAGGCATTCTAGTTCTACGCACAGCTAGAAGAAATCATCACCCTGATTATTAAGCACGGCGCTCCTCTCTAACCCAAAGGACTGACGGATGTGCACAATATGGCCGACACAAGACAAAGTCGCAATCCACCTGGGAAGCAGAGACTCGGCGCACAGAGAGCGAGAACGAAGGACGAACCTTAATCTGACGGCGGCGAGCGGCGAGCGGGAGGCAGTGAGAGTCTCAGAGGTGGACAGAGTGACGAGAAGGGAGTAGATAGAAGAGAAGAGAGCTGCTCGTTCGCGCTTTCCTTAAGTAAACAATTTTTCCGAACAAAAAACAAAAGCTAAAAATTATTTAAAAAGAAGTTTAATCCCATGAAAAATTCCAAACTAGCAGATATGTAATAAATTTAACTCAAATTAATTTTTTGACTACCTAATATTCAAATTGTTACACATATGACAATTGATAAATTTATCATAAATTAATTTTTCGATCATAAAAACCTAAAATTGATATATTTGTGACACGTTTATCCTATGTTATTTTTCATTAAATTAAATTAAAATAAAATTGGTATACAACAAAGGAATGGTAAAATCCCAAACTGGAATACTTGTAAACTACCACGTGCTATATAACTGAGCAATTTCATGGTAAAATTAAACAGAAAGTAATAAAAGGTAAATTTTCTATAGATGTAATTTGGGATAAATTTATTATCAGTTTGAGATTTTTGATAGTGTTAACGGAGTTCATTTAGTCATAGTGAAGCAAACGGACCAAGCTTTTCCTCGAGAAATTGACCCTGCCTGGCAGTACATCTTGGCCCTGGAATTTTTGGAATTTCAGGCCGAAAAGATGGGCCCAAAATGAGGCAAACACCATTGGCTAGACATGAAAGAACGGGTATGGTCTGGCCTAGACCGGGTCAAAATTACTTAGCCCAATAGCTCGAGCCGAGCTTTCAGACTTGATTCTTTATTACATTTTAGATATATCTTTTTATATTTCTAGTAATACGTCATCAATCATTTTGATCCTATATGAAAAAAGTGAAATTTCAATAAGTGGGTTTACTGTTTTTTTTTTAATGCTATTGAAACAAAAATAAAAACTTTAAACCTTCATTGAACTAAATTCTTTACTTAATTGAACTAATGGATTGAACTATGAGAAAAAAGGGAATCGTCATAAAAATATCCAAATGGAAATTGACTTGAAACCACAAATTGCATTGAATATTAGACTTTGAACTTAAATAGACATAATATTTTTTTTTGTTGAAAAATAGACATAATTTACTTAATCAAGAACATCCGCATCGAAATCTTCAATTAAGCTTAACTAATAAATAAAATAAAATACGGATAAAAATAGTTATCATGAAAGTGAATAATCCAAATTGAAATCATTTCGAAATCACAAATTAACATTAAGCATTGGCACTCAAATAAATAGTTTTTCTCACTCGAAGAAAATAAATATTGAATTCTTTCATTAAACTTATTGTTAATTAAATTAATGAGATGAAAAAGCATATGATCAAGAAAATCATCGTTAATTTATTGTTTATGTCAACTAATGAAATAATATACCATATGATATGGTGGGAAACATGAGTTTTTTAAAACTTTGAAAAACAAAGGCAAAGCACTACTACTAGTTGACAATAATACGATGTACAGTTGATGAATAGAACAATACTAGAAAAAGTCCATAAAATGCTCTCTAGTAATAGAACATTTAGTGATAAACTGTATAGGAAATTAGAGGTTAAACTTTAACTCCTATGCAAAAATAATTTTATTATAACATATGTTCTTACAAGCATTTGCACTAAAAGTAGCATAATTTATTAAAATTTGTTAAAATAAAATATTTTATAATTTTTTAAAAATTAAATTAAATTATTATTAAAAAGTGGGGGCAGGTTAGGTCGAAGGTAGGTTGACTCAATCTCCCTTTCCCTTTTTTGTTGGCTAGGCCTCTCCCAGCCTCCTTTTTTTTCTCTTCTTTCCCCTCCACATGAGCAAGCCCCATTCCTTTCCCCTTTGACCCAATTCACACCTTGGTCTTCCTCTCCCTCGTCAATACTACTTTTGGTATTATAGCCATGGGGCTAATTCCATAAAAAAACATCAACTTTAGGTCGATGGACAAATTTGACCAAAACTTTTTTTTTGTCTCATGAAAAAGCACAAACTTTAAGTTAAGTGGCAATTATGGCCTCAAATTTTTTTTTGTCTCATAAAAAATCACAAACTTTCACTCCTATCTAGAATCTAACCCCTACCATTAACTTTCTATTTGAAGTTAACCTTATTTCAGTAGAAAAGGTTCTAGCTGTGAGGTTGGTGGATCTCATCCATGGTTTCTCTTGACGAGCGGTGATCTACAGCTTCATATTACGACAAAACGATAAAGTCTAGTAAGAGAAATTCAATTTGGAGATTTTTTTACTTGCTAGTGAAGTATAGGAGACAACACAATTTCACCGTTACTCTTCAAGCTGTGGCTCAAACAAGAAGACGATGGATGGTGTTAGCTAGCAAGTGCACATGGATTTATTGGTAAGGACAATAAATGAATCTAAGTTAAGGGGGGGGGGTTAGATTTAGGATTTAAGTAAAAGTTGGTGATTTTGTTTTGAAACAAAAAAGAATTTAGGCCAGAATTGTCACTCGACCTAAAGTTAGTGCTTTTTTATGTTACAAAAAAAAGTTTGGGCCAAATTTGTCACTCAACCTAAAGTTGGTGCTTTTTTATGAGCAAAAAAAAAAGTTTGGGCCAGATTTGTCTATTGACCTAAAGTTGGTGTTTTGTTTTGGAATTAATCTATAGCCATGATACTATACAAACATTGAACTTGTCCTGTTCAGTTAAAGTAATGAACTAAGCACCCCATTCACTTTCTAAGCTATTATCACATACTAATCATCTACCAACAATGCACATATGTTGGAGAAACTATGATAGGAACAATCTTTTAAAGTGCTGATTTTTCTTGAGAAGTAGTAGTAGAACATGGTATTCGAACAAGTTATTGGGAAGCGCACGCCATTGGAGACATATGGCTAGTTGTCTTCGAGGAATGGCTAGTAGGATTTGTAAGAGTTTTCCTAATGTGGACTACATTAATTGATATTGTAATTTACTGTTTTTACGATTACCGTAATACATGGTTGGTCTAAGATGAGATAGAAGGTTTCTTAATTAGTCTAATATGGGACTGGCTAGTGTGGGCCGAGTTGAGCCTGGCCTGTAATGAGGGGGCCTGGTTGACAACTCTACAAATAGTGCTCAAGTCTCTCCTCTAACCCTAATTCTCACATGTATCCTCACCTAAGGAGCGTTTACCTAATGCTAAATGTGAAGGGGTCGCCTCATTGAGCCAGTGATACGGAGGGCAATATAGGAGAAAGACTTGCGTGTGGAACATTGTGTTTTCGCTTCCTCTTCAAGAATGATGGTTCCCAGGTGCGTTAATCTTTCTACTCAATTATGCATGTTCTTGTTCTAGTTATGGTGATCTTGGGATTGCGCAAATTGCATCCAACATGTGGTATCAGAGCAACCATAACCCTACAACTCGAACACATAAGATTTTTGCCCTAATTTGTGATTTTCGTGATTTTTTGTTCAATAAAAATAAAATTAAATCACAAATTCGGACTGGGCTTGATAATACGAGCAAGAAGGTAGGCGGCGCATCACCGAGGGAGTTCTCACGCGCCCCTACGCGTGGCCATGCACTGCTAGGGCATCGGAGACGCGCCCCACGCGCCCTCATGCACTCCTACGTGCGGGGCGCGGCTCGCATGTGCGCTCCATGCGCCGTGCACTCAGGTGGCACGTGCGGGCACGTGGAGCGTCGGATCGGCGCGTGGCCGGCACCGTTAGATTTGTATGATCATCCTCTACGTCATGGTGTATTTATTTTACATGTTTGATGTTTTTATGGATGTGAAATTACATACAAGCCCTAAATATGTGTATTTTTGCGTATTTTTCTTGTATTTTATGTGATTTTGGAAATATAAGTGTTGGGTTACAGGTATGTTATCACATAAATATTATAATGGTATGATTCATTAATAAAAATTAAACTTTATTGTGAACTGAAGCTAGCTTAATAAGATAAAACTATTATGGGATAGTAATTGAACTATGTATTGAGGTGATGAGAAACAGTAAAAGGTTATGAAACTTTTGTTGCTCATGCATACTCTTTTACATGTTGGTAACCTTTGAATGATGGACGTCTTAAGAACCTGTGATCAAACTGATTGTACTAATTAATACATCTGCTGAATGTGGGTAATGCATGTTAGTTAAGTCATTGCATATTGTACCTAAACTCATTGGTCACTGGTTAATGTCCATTAAGTTGAATATTTCTTATGATTAATGAGTATGATAATATTTACGCAGAGCAATAGTATCTATTGTTAAATTTTAAATATTTGGTTCTCTGGTTTGACTCAATTAATAGGCCATTGGTTGATTACAATGATAATTTGTTACTTAAAAATTGACTAATAAATCAGTTGTTGGTCTTGGAGTCATTTTTGTCTTATGAAACTCATGAGTGATAATGAATCAGCTGTCTTGCTTGTCAATTTGATGTACCCTGTATTACTATTAATGTTAATTTGTGAGAGATCTTTTAGATCGGCATTTTTTTTTATGTTGTTCTAGTAATCTATAATCGGGGTGCATAAGAGATGCTTTATTCTCTGTTATGAGAAGTTTCTTGTGTTACTATGATTAATGATCTCATTGGAATCTGTCTTTCAGGTTTGCTGTATATTTATATATATATATATATATATATATATATGTATGATTAATTTTTATTAATGAATAAAGCAATGTAATTAGCATGATATGTGATTTTAGTGATTTACTGCCCCTATCACTAAAGTTAAAATCACATGTATATGGTGTATGTGAGAAGTAAAGTTTATATCCCTAGTATGAGAGAATTTCAATGATTTAGTTGAGTAGTGACCGCCAAAGTGGCACGCTTGATTGGGTTTGAGAAATTTCAGTCTCCTATGTTGATTGGGATGTCTTCTGGTTTAATGCGTGGTCATACTCCCAAAGGAGGTGATTGTGTATTAGTTCATGGAGGGATACATGATGGTGTGGTGGACGAGTGATTTATCCTAGTGATTCATATGCCCAAAGGTGATGAATTCACGAAGATTGGAATATATTCTCATAACCACTATCATGTGGGGAGTGTATAACTGTATGTCATGTATTCTGCCTAAAGGTGATTATATGATTGTGTGTGTAACTCTCTGGATGTGTACTTGTACGTCAAGTTACACGGTGCTCACATGATGCTAATTATATATATTGCTTGTTTTTCCAGTCACATTTTTTGTAATTAATAAACTCCATTACTATTGAGGTTTTTACTGCTTCAAATTTTAAGTAGTAGACATATGATTTTTTTTTTTTGGTAAAAAAGTAGACATATGATTTGCTGCTTGGTAAAAGAGCAATAGAATTTGCTTACTGTCCATGAAGCGTTCCATTCAGGAACACTTGAAAATTGACTTGTCTACTGACTGCACTGCTAAAAGATGATGAAAGCTTTAATGGCTTGAAGTTATGTTTTATCTAATATCGAAATTAGGACACATCTGAAAAGATTGTGTTTAAGTTCTAATGACATATACATCTCGTATATGGTTGAAGATGTTGTTTAAAAAAAAAAAATTATATTTAAAGAATAATCTCACACATGTCTAAAGTAAAAGTAGAAAAGTTGACAATGTTGATATTTTATCTACTCTTAACGGTTATCTAAAGACTTCTATAGATTATTGTGGAAGGAAAATAACCGAGATAAAGAATGAAACAGTTACAATTAGTCTTAAAGATTGTCAGGCCTAATAGTGGCAGTGAGTATTTTGGCAGGTATGACAATGCGAAATAGCTTAAGGGGTCATTTGTCAAATACTTGGTAGATTCTGGGGTGGTAACTTAATTACTATGCTTGAAAATCTTGACAAAAGATTTGGCTGAAAGGCATAAATGTACTATATTGAATATGGTGATGAGTATGATTAGTAAGACTAATTTATCCGGTCTTCTGTGGGCTGATATTTTGAAAGCAACCTTTTCACATACAAAAGTTGTTTCATAAACTTCTTTTGAGTTATAGACTTGACATAAATTACTTGAATCATATTAAATTTAGAGGTGTTATGCAGAAGTGAAGTTATCTAATTCAATATTAAGTGTGTTGGAATTTAGATCCACTCGGAATTATTTTGTATCTTACTCAGATTGTTCAAAGGGGTATTAATTTTATGACTCTAAAGAAGGTACAAAAATTATGGAATCACATACTATAAAGTTTCTATAATTCGACGTAATTGTAGAGGATAATTGCTCTCAGACTATTAATGATAATAGTGCGATGGAAGATCACTGTGTCTTTGTTTTTGCCTATACAGACAATTGTGGAATCTCCTAGACTATAGACTAAACTTGTTGAGGTTCAAGGTACTATTCTTAATATAGTTATGATGAAATTTTTTCAAATCTCTCAAGTATAGAATGAAGTGGTTATAGCTTTACTCAGGAGATTTATTAGGAAAAGATGATAAGTTATTCCATTAGACTATATAGTCTATTTGTGAGAGTATGATTGCAATATCCACTACATGGTTGATTTAGCAACATAAATAAATGTTGTTTCTTATCCTCAATCAAGTATGTGATTAGATGCCATAAAAGATGATAAAGTTTTCACTCTGAAAGAGGGGTGTATAGTTTATAGTGAAAAAATAATTATTTCTTTATATATTCTTTCAGAGTGAATGTAGCATTAATAGCTCTTTTTGATTTGGAGTTATATTAAATAGATACAAAATCTATATAGTGCAATTGGAGCATTTTACAATAGATTTAAGTAAACTTGTGTGTAGATTGAAAAGTCTTATTCTTGATTTTAAGCAAATTTCCAGACAATATTATTAAAGTTTCATAGTGTTATTATTTTGGTCAATTGGGAACAAAGTAATTCGGTATATATATACTACAAGGTCAGTGGGAGGAAATTTATTTTTCTCATACATTATGTACATGATATTTTGTTTACAAGTAGTGACCTTGAGGCATCTTTTGTTTTTTGTACTGAAGTCTGTAAGGATTGTTCTCACCATAATATATTAGATTTTCTCAGAGGACATTTGCTGATCATATTTTGTAAATATACAAAATATATCATTGCAAGCCAGGAATTGCTCTTGTTGTTAAGGGTGATGGATTGAATCTATCACATTGTTCTTATTTAGATATTGAGAAAATCTAATTAAATGGTGTACCTTGTGTTAGTGTATTTAAGAGTATAATGTATGCTCAAATTTGTACTAGACTAAATATCGTCTTTGCGACGGAACTTCTAGGCAGAAATCAATCATACTGGGTTGCTATCAAGAAGGTTTTAAGGTACTTAAAGATGACACAAGATTATATGCTAATTTACAAACATGTTCAATTCTTACAGCTAGTAGGGTATTCAGATATAAATTTTACTGGCTGTTAGGATGACATGTGATCAATAACAGAATACATATTTATGTTAGTAGGAAGTGCAGTAAATAAAGTTCTATGTCATCTTTTACTATGTAAGTAGAGTTTGTAACATTCTTTTAGGCTGTTATTAACTTTATGGATAGATCCATATGATTATATTGAGATAATAAATTTGTAATATTATTTATTTACTACAGAGGTCTCAAGGGGTCTAAATATATGTTAATCAAAATTTTTGACCAAAAGGAAACGGTACAAAAAGGTGACGTAATAATATAATATATTTTTATAGATGATATAGTTGCAGATCCACTAATTAAAGGCCTACGCCCATGTGTATTTGAGCGACATGTCATTAGCATGGGCCTAGGAGCATCATGAGATGCTGTTGTTTAGTGGGAGCTATTTTGGCTTTACTCTGATAAAGGTTTCATCTGTGTTCGTTACACTTTGTAACGGTTTGATATGTATCAACTTTTGCATTCGATAAGATATTTTTGATTGTGTTGTTATTATATGGAATACATATTGATAAAACCTTAAAGTATTGTATAAACCTTGAGTGAAGGCTAGGGGCATCCAATTATTAGCCTTGTGCATATGCCTTGTTATACATAAAGAAAGGTTAACCCTAAGGACAAGGCATATGAGGTTAATTAGTGTGAAAGCTAGTACGAGCACCTAGAGGGGGTGAATAGGTGCGAAAACAAATTTTCCAGAGTGAAGTGAATGATTTTATTTTTAAAGCAACTCTAATTAGCAATACATTATGAAAAGGAAATTAGACTCTAATAATCAAATTAAATTATGATCAAAGTAAAAGAGCTTAGGGAAGAGAATAAGAACACAAGGTTTATAGTGGTTCGGCTTAATCCAAGCCTACGTCCACTCTTCCGCATTGACAGCCCACCGGCTAGATTTCACTATGAATCAAAAGAGTTGTTACAGTATAGCTCTTCCTTGATTCCACAGTGTAGAGACTCTACTACACTTCCTCAAGGTCTCACAAAGATATAAACTCTCTTTTGAGTACAAGATTTCGCTCAACAATTGAATTGACTAAGAACAAGGAGCTTCAGACTTTGGAATTCTTCTATCGCGCACACACTCGAATAACTGGAACGTCTTCCTTATATACTCATTCATGCCATCACACCTGTTGGCACTTACCAAATGAGTTCTTCCAATCTACCCGTTGGACAGAATCAATCATAGAGATTTCGAGTTATTTAAGGAATATGACAATAGCCCACCAATCCTGCTCGTCTATACAACCAGGATCTAGATTTCCATAAGTAGAACCTTCCAAGTATGCTTTGCCAATCAACGGATCCAAAATCCCTGAATCAATCTCAATTTGAATAATGGATTCTGACATGCTATATCCAGCCAAGAGATCTTCTTCAGTCGATAGAATCAAATCCTTAACGAAATACTCAGTTCTGGATAAGCCTTCTTCGACGGTCTAGAAACTGTCAATAAGGATAGACTTTGAATCTTGAGTCTGGCAGTCTGGTGGTCTTTGGACTTTGATAAAAGAGTCTGCAAGTCTTCAGACTAGACTGATGGAAACGTTTTGTCAACTTCAAAACACTCAAGGAAGTTTTCTTCAACAATCTCCCCCTTTTTGATGGTGACAAAACTTTTCTGCAGATTTGGATAACTTTGACCTGCAAAACAATACTCAAGCAAACATGGATATCTCACAAAAGATAATTGGCTTAGTAAGGATAACATTAAAATCTGCATCCACAGGAAATAAGTTAGTCCTGTAAATGAGCAGCTATCTTTGTCATGAAATACTAATAGTGCTTAAAATAAACAAACGATCAAACAATCCAAATCCAAATCCAGTCACAACCAAACAGCCAAATACAAAAGTAAAGTAAAAAAAAAAGTCAAGAGTTTAAATCTCAAATCTCAAATTTGCACTACATCTCTCCCTCTTTTTGTCAGCATTAAAAAGGTAGAGACGAAAAGCGAATGGAATTAGGATTGCTTTGGAACACGAACGAGCTAGAAATCTTCCATTGACTGGACAATCCCTTCCAGCTTTTTCAAATCCTCCTTCAGTTGAGCCATATCTTCACCCTTGGCATTTGCTTGAACTTGAAGAGCAAGGGCATGAATTTGATCATGCAAAGAAACTGAAGAGGCTTGACCTGCATTCTGCAAGTTCTGAACTTCGCATCCCAGAGCATAAATTTGGCCTCGCATCTCCATAAGAACATCAAGCACTCTGCGAAAATCTGCTGAATTATCAGTCTGAGTACTGGCTTCTGCACAATCAGAAGGTGTATTGGTAGATGATGGCAAGTTAGCATGATCACTTAGATTGGGCGATGAAACCTCATGGCCTTCCTTAGGAAATTGAGAGGCATAGATGTCTTCTGGATCTGTTGGTGAACGGCTTACTCCTTCATTATTAGCAGCAATTGAAGATGTACCTCTTTTCTCAGCATCTCCCCCTATTTCATTGCCTTCAGGCGGTGAGAAGTACTCTTCATGCTCTGCTTCTTCTTGTTCACCTTTGCCCTCTTTTTCTTCTTCCTCAATCCTTTCTTCCTCTGCTTCTTTCTCCATTGATTCTCTCTCTCCAGTCCTCTGTTCGATCTCCTCCTTGTCTTGTTCCTATCTCACCTCTGTCTTTGGAACAGAACGACTTAAGTTTTTTAATGCAAGAGCAGAAATTGTGATATCATCCTCATCCTCTTCATCCTCTAAGATGAGTGCTCTTCTTTTCTTGGATGGAGCAACCATGGGCTCCTTCCCTTTCTGTTTTGCAGCCGAAGAGATTGGATGAGTCTTGACAGGGGTTTTATCTTTGAATCGCTCCAAAGCCTTGTTAAGTGCCTTCAGACGCATTTTTGAGACCATTTTCAGTCCCACCACCATTTGATCGCATGTTCGAACACAAAGAATCCTGGGAGGCTGAATGTTCAAATGTCTGAATAACTTAGTGACAAGTGCTGAGTAAGGAAGTTGGCCCTTGTCTTTCACCATTGTTCTGTACATGTGGAACATAATAGTGTGAGGAAAAGAGAACTTTTTGCCAGCGTTAATGGCATACATCAGCTTTGCCTTCGAGTTTGAAACATCGGTCTTCGAAGTCGATTTGGGTCTGAGGCAGTTGATCACTATCTTGTGAAGCAAAATATTTGAGGCATTCATCCTCAAATATGAAATCTTTCCTTCCGCCGTTCTATCTCGAACATGCTCTACAGTCGCACGACCAATAGACACACTGATTGGTTGGAATTTCCCTCTTTCAACCCTAATCACATCAACCAATGTATCCATGTCAACTACATAGTCCTGATCTCGAACACTAAAAGAGAAGCTATTCGCATCCAAGAAACTTAGATTAGAATAGAAGTAAGCAATGAGTTCAGCCTGAGCCTCTGTCGTTTCAGAACAAAACCATTCTAGTTGAAGAAGATTGAATTTCTCTTGCAGCTTGACATTCAGAGAATCAAGAAAATCAAAGTCCACACGTCTAGGGTTAATCACACCATGCTTTAGCAACTTAGAGTACAGTTGCTTGTGTTCCTTCCAACGAAACAAATCTGTCCTTTCGCTTCGGATTTTCGCCGCAACACCCATTATGGGTTTAAAATGAGTGTACATCCTATCATCATCATTCCCATTAGGTTGACTCAGCCCTCCAACACGTGGATCGCTTGGGATATTTGCAAATGCTTCTTCCGCTGACCCCGCAGGAGCAATTCCCAATCGTTCCATTGTGCGTAAAAAGTAGGTTTCATTTTGATACCCTTTGTCTTTCAAAAATTCATTAATATAGTTCAAGGGAGTACCACCCTTCTTCAAAGCACAGTAAAGCTTAGAAGTAAAAGTGGGCTTTTGAGTTATTACGGGTTTTGCATCTTCGATGATTTCTTCCTCTTCTCGATGTTCAATATTTTGAGGTCTAGATGGAGGAGATGGACGCTGCTGAGAATGTTGTGGGCTCTGCTGCTGTATAGGAGATTCTTCTTCCTCGGTGAGGTCAAAATGTGTAGGACCCTCACGCATTTGCTGTGGTCCCCTATTCGCGATCCTCGAAGACTTTCTTTGAGACGACATCCTTCATAGTCTTTGAGAGATTCCAAACTTGTTTCGCAAGAAATGTGAAAACTTTTCGAGGATTAAACAAGAGAAGAAAAGAGAAGTTGAAGATCTATGCTCTCTTAGGGTTTTTATGAGTAAAACGAAGAAGAACCAACAATATATAAGGCAGTTGAAGCAAGGCATACGGAATGTCGTAAAAGGAAAAATAAAAATGCCTTTTAAAAAATAACTTCTTTTTTGAAAAGGAAAGATTGCAATAATCACGAAAATTGGGGTAGATAACATCAATCAATTACAGATAGATGATCGTACATTTTCGAGATTTTATCTAAGAGATAAATTTCTAAAATAGAAATAACTTACAGTCGTGAATCTTGATCGTCTGAGTCTGAGTGTCTTTAGACTTTCAGCCCTGAGTCTGAACTTCCTCAGACTTTAAGATATTAAGTCTGGAACGAATAACTTCAAATTGATTTTTTTCCAAAGGCTTTGTAAATATGTCCGCCAGTTGATTCTTTGAATCAATAAACTGAATCGAAACTTCTCCATTTTGAACATGATCTCTAATGAAATGATGTCGAATCTCTATATGTTTTGCTCTTGAATGAAGAATTGGATTCTTGATGAGATTGATTGCGCTGGTGTTGGCACATTTGATCTCAGTACATGAATCTTCAATTCCAAAGTCTCTTAGCTGTTGTTTTATTCACAGAATTTGTGAACAACAACTTCCAAGAGTTACATACTTTGCTTCTGCTGTAAAAAGAGCTACGGTACTTTGCTTCCTTGAAAACCAAGACATTGTCTTGTTACCAAGTAGTTGATAGGTGCCCGAGGTGCTCTCTCTATCAACTCTGCATCCTGCTAGGTCTACGTCTGAGTATCCAAGAAGAGTGAAGTCTCCTTCTTTAGGATACCAGAGGCCTAAATTTGAAGTTGAGGCAATGAATTTGATAATACGTTTTGCAGCACTTAAATGAGATTCTTTGGGGTCTGATTGAAATCTGGCACAAATACAAACACTAAACATAATGTCAGGTCTAGAAGTAGTAAGATAAAGAAGTGAACTAATGATACTCCTATATAGCTTCTGGTCAACTTTCTTTCCTCCTTCATCTTTGTCCAACTTCAAGGAACTTGACATTGGTATATTAGTCCTTTTGTAATTCTCCAGTCCAAACTTTTTGACAAGTTCTTTAGCATATTTTTCTTGGTGAATAAAAGTTCCCTCCTTTAGTTGTTTCACTTGAAGCCCAAGAAAGAAGGTTAGTTCACCCATCATGCTCATTTCAAATTCATCCTGCATAGACTTAGAGAATTTCTTGCACAGATTTTCATTAGAAGATCCAAATTTAATATCATTAACAGAAATTTGAACAAGTAAAAAGCTTTTGCTTTCTCTTTTGATAAACAGTGTAGTATCTACTTTACCTTTGACAAAGCCATTTTGAATTAAAAAATTACTTAGTCTGTCGTACCAAGCTCGAGGTGCTTGCTTTAAACCATATAGAGCCTTTTTCAGTCTGAATACAGAGTCTGGTTTCCTTGGGTCTTCAAAACCGAGAGGTTGTTCCACATAGATTTCCTCTTGGATAAATCCATTTAGGAAAGCGCTCTTGACGTCCATTTGGAATAACCTGAAATTCTTATAACAAGCAAAATGAAGTAATAATCTAATTGCTTTTAACCTTGCTACTGGCGCGTAAGTTTCATCATAGTCTATCCCTTCTTCTTGCGTATATCCTTTGGCTCCGAGTCTTGCTTTGTTTCTTACGACTTTTCCTTTCTCGTTAATCTTGTTCCTGAACACCCATTTAGCTCTAATGATTGATTTACCTTTCGGTTTAGGAGTCAATTCCCATACATCATTGATACTGAATTGCCTGAGTTCTTCTTGCATAACTTCAATCCAGCTTTCATCAGTTAAAGTTTCTTCTATGCTTTTGGGTTCTATCTTAGAAATAAGAGCCACAGCACTAGACTCTTCACGCCTTTTGGATCTTGTACGAATTCCTTCAGTAATATCACCAATAATGAGATCTTTGGGATGAATGGACTTATGCTTCCAATTGCTGGTTGATTTGTCAGACTGTTGATCATTTCCTTTATTTGAATCTTCGATGATCATTTGTTGTTGATCTTCTGAAGTCTGAGCTGTTTCTGGAGATTTAGACTTTGTAGAGTCTGAAGCAGATTCTGATTCTTCAGGTTGAGTCTGAATCGATTGATTTTGTATAAAGTCTTGAAATTTAACATTCATCGATTCCTCCACAGATTGAGTCTTTTTGTTGTATACTCAATAAGCTTTGCTTGTGATTCAATATCCAAGGAAAATATCTTCATATGATTTTTCTTCAAACTTACCAACTCGATCATTTGCATTTTTTAATATAAAACATTTGCATCCAAACACATGAAAATACGAAACAATTGGCTTCTTTCCTTTGAATAACTCATAGGGAATTTTCTCCAGAATAGGCCTTAAGAAGACTATATTAATAATATAGCACGCTGTAGAAACTGCTTCAATCCAAAAACGAGAAGAGATGTTACTTTCAATTAAAAGAGTTCTAGCCATTTCCTGCAGCGATCTATTCTTTCTTTTCACAACTCCATTTTGCTCTAGAGTATATGGTGAAGAGAACACGTGCTGAAAGCTAGATTCATCACAAAATTTTGCAAAGTCTTGATTTTCAAATTCACCTCCATGGTTTGTCTGAATACTTGAAATAACACACCCTTTCTCATTTTGGACTTTCTTAGCAAACTTTATAAAAAAAGAAAAAGGTTTCAGACTTACTTGCTAGGAAATATACCCAAGTGAATCGTGAATAATCATCCACAATTACTAGGCAGTATTTTTTACCTCCAATGCTCTGAGTTCTGGTTGGTCCAAAGAGATCCATATGCAAGAGTTGCAGTACACGGTTAGAGGATACTTGATTTATTGGTTTGAATGAATTTCTTACCTGTTTTCCCAACACGCATGGTGTGCATAGATCAGACTTTTGGTATGTCAGTTTGGGTAGTCCACGAACAAGCTTCTTTGCTGAGATTTTGGCTATTTGCTTCATGTTGATGTGCCCAAGTTTTCTGTGCCATAAGTTTGCTTCCTCTTGAATTGAGATTAGACATTGGGTTTCATCTGATTTGATATCCAAGAGGTAGATATTCCCATGTCTTTGCCCCGTGAAAGACTGAGAGGAGTCTTTACTGGTTCCTGAACATATTCCTTCTTGAAAGTTGATTTTGAAACCAGTGTTGCACAGCTGACTGATACTCAGCAAGTTGTAGTTGAGTCCTTCCACTAAGGAAACATTACTGATCATGAGACTTCTAATCTTTACAGTTCCGTATCCCACAATTCTTCATTTGCTATTTCCTCCAAAAGAAACTTTTCCACCATTAACTTGCACAAGTTTTATGAAATAATTTGAGTCTTCTGTCATATGTCTTGAGCATCCACTATCCAAGTACCATTTAACCTTTTTCTTGATAGTGACCTACATTTAGAAAAGAAACTCAAGCTTTTTTTGGTACCCATATTTTCTTGGGTCCATTGGTGTTAGTGTAATATACGGTCTTTGCCCATACCTTCTTAACAGGTTTCCAAACCATAGAACATTCTTTCTCAAAATGATATGAGCTATTGCATTTAGAACATTTAAGAGCTCTGCGGCTTATAGGTTTTACAAAAACTTTTTGGAAATGATTTTTGTAAGAATCTTTTGTAGATCTTTGCTTAATTCTTTCCTTTACTTTAGGAAAATCAATTAGAGGAATGGTTTTAGCAGTCATTCCCAAACCTGATTTGTTGAAGTAAGATTTTTGTGCTGAAAGAATTTTTTCAAATTTCTCAGATCCTATAGAAAATCTTTTAGAAATACTTGAGATATCATTTTTTAAGAATGCATTTTCTTTTGAAAGATTGTCTGCCTTTTCTTTCAAAGTAGTAATACTTTTGTCTAAACTTTTGACATTCTCTTTCCAAACATTTTCCTGTTGTTTTAGTGCAGAATTTTCCCTTTTAAGTTCGGAAATCATTTTGAAAGATGTTTTAAGACTAAGACACAATTCATCAATGTATCTAGAGACTTTAGTAGGAATTTTTAAATTACTTACCTCGATTTCACTGTCTGAGTCTAAATCTGTCTCAGAGTCTGAATCTGAGTTTGATTGTGCCATGAGACAAATATTGGCATAATCATCATCACTTTTCTCATATTCGGTATCACTCCAAGTTTCTGCTTTAAGCGCCTTTGGATATTCCTCAGCTTTTCCTTTCTTTCTTTTCAGCAGAGGACAGTTGGGTCTGATATGTCCCTTTTTCTTGCATTCAAAGCCGACTACATCTTTATTGGATTCATCATCCTCAACTAATTTATTTTGAAGCTTTTGAGAACTTTGTTTCTTTGAATTAAATCTTCTCCCCTTTTTGTTCAGTTTTCTGAACCTTCTTATCATGAGAGCAAGCTCTTCATCATCCATATCGTCTTCAGAGTCTGTGACATCAGAATCATCATTAGATTTTAATGCAATGGATTTCTTACCTTTAGGATCTTCATCTTTGTTGATTTGCTCCACTTCATAAGACTGAAGAGTCCCAACCAATTCGTCAACAGAGAGTGGCATGATTATTTGTGTCTCCCTTATTGAGGTCTTTATGTGATTCCAATCTTTGGACAGTCCACGCAGTAACTTGTTAACCTTCATGGGTCCAGAAATTGGTTGACCTTGATATTCAAGACCATTCACGATTTCTGTAAAATGACTAAACATGTCAGTGATAGATTCTCCTATTTTCATCTTGAATGCTTCGTATTGATCAAGCAGATTGTTGATTCTAGTTTCTTTCACTCGATCAGTTCCTTCATAGGTGATATGTAATCTATCCCAGACTTCTTTAGCTGTTTCATAAGAAGATATTCTGTTAGATATTCTGTTATATTCAGTAGGAGATAATGCACAATATAAAGAATAAATTACTTTTACATCAAGAGCTTGTCTCTTGGTTATCTCTTCTTGAGTCATTTCACTGGACTCAATAGCTTCTTTTCCTCTTTCTGAGACTATTGCAGCTTTAGGAATGATTCATTTGTCTACCACGTCCCATTCCAAAGGATCCTTTGATCTTAGAAATGCCTTCATCTTGTTTTTCCATATGTTGTATTCCTTTCCATCAAAATAAGGCGGTCTGGTATTGCTTTGCTCTTCAACCAGACCTGGAGCCAACATATTAGCCATGGATCTTTAACTCTGAAGTAAAACACTTCAACTTAAGTGAGTACACAAGCTCTGATACCAATTGTGAAAGTTAGTACGAGCACCAAGAAGGAGTGAATATGTGCGAAAACAAATTTTCCAGAGTGAAGTGAATGATTTTATTTTTAAAGCAACTCTGATCATCAATAGATTATGAAAAGGAAATTAGACTCTAATAATCAAATTGAATTACGAAAGTAAAAGAGCTTAGAGAAGAGAATAAGAACACAAGGTTTATAGTGGTTCGGCTTAATCCAAGCCTACGTCTACTCTTCCGCACTGACAGCCCACCGGCTGGATTTCACTATGAATCAAAAGAGTTGTTACAGTATAGCTCTTCTTTGATTCCACAGTGTAGAGACTGCTACACTTCCTCAAGGTCTCACAAAGATATAAACTCTTTTTTGAGTACAAGATTTCGCTCAACAATTGAATTTACTAAGAACAAGGAGCTTCAGACTTTGGAATTCTTCATGCCATCACACCCGTTGGCACTTACCAAAGGAGTTCTTCCAATCTACCCATTGGACAGAATTAATCAGAGAGATTTCGAGTTATTTAAGGAATATGTCGATAGCCCACCAATCCTGCTCGCCCATACAATCAGGATTTAGGTTTCCATAAGTAGAACCTTCCAAGTATACTTTGCCAATCAACGGATCCAAAATCCCTGAATCAATCTCAATTTGAATAATGGATTCCGACATGCTATATCTAGCCAAGAGATCTTCTTCAATCGATAGAATCAAATCCTTAACAAAATACTCAGTTCTGGATAAGCCTTCTTCAACGGTCTAGAAATTGTCAATGATGAAGACTTTGAGTCTTGAGTCTGGCAGTCCGGTGGTCTTCAGACTTTGATGAAAGAGTCTGCAAGTCTTCAGACTAGACTGATGGAAACGTTTTGTCAACTTCAAAACACTTAAGGAAGTTTTCTCCAACAATTGGAACCATAAAGACATTCTCTAGTGGCACAGGTTTTTTGTGTTGCCTAAGGTAAGAGAATGGTGACTGACAAATGGGATCTCTTTATAAGAGATGTTATCCATTTGCCACACTACCATATTGAATCCATATCAATAAAGTTGAGAGCACTCGTGACTATGGAAGGCTCTGTGTGTATACATGCAGTTACCGCCATGATTCGGTATTTAAGATTTTATAGGATATGATTGACTATTAAGAATTATCTCTGGACCAAATGTGCGCACATACGGTACGATTTCAATTAATATAGTCCAAGTGGGAGAATGTAAGAGTTTTCCTACTGTGGACTACATTAATTGATATTGTAATTTATTGTTTTTACGGATACCGTAAAACATGGTTGGTTTAAGATGAGATAGAAGGTTTCTTAATTAGTCTAATATATGACTGGCTAGTGTGGGCCGAGTTGAGCCTGGCCCGTAATGAGGGGGCTTGGTTGGAAACTTTATAAATAGTGCTCAAGTCTCTCCTCTAACCCTAATTCTCACATGTATCCTCACCTAAGGAGTGTTTACCTAACGCTAAACGTGAGGGGGCCGCCTTATTGAGCCAGTGATACGGAGGGCAATAGAGGAGAAGGACTTGCGCGTGGAACATTGTGTTTTCGCTTCCGCTTCAAGAATGATGGTTCCTAGGTGCGTTAATCTTTCTATTTAATTATACATGTTCTTGTTCTAGTTATGGTGATCTTGTGATTGTGCAAATTGTGTCCAACAGGATCTTGAAAAAAAAAAATTTATCTCAAGCGCCTGTGATATGGCTTAAGCGGAATCTTTACATGACAGCTTAAGCTAACGAATTTATAAATGGGTTAAGCAAAAACAATGTGATCTACGTCGACTTGAACACTAACTACGTGTCTTGTGAAAGAATTGCACCATCAAAGCCAGCCCTACCGATCTGTGCACAAATTAAACATGCATAGTCTTACAATGATTGGATCGGATAAAAGTATATTCGAGGGGAAGCCCGTATATGGCCAGACCAACGATAAGATGACAATAAGCTGATTTGAACACATGAAACGACGGCCATCAATATTGAGCTTATTCAAATTTAAGAGCTCGGATTGAATTGGTACCTTACTATCAATTAGATCCAGGATCTCTTATTGAATTGTTCATTCAATGAGTATTCTTAATACATTGCCTTGAAAATTTGAATATCCATGCTCTTGAGCACAAGATTTTTCATCTCACATGTCTGCCATTTCACCATCATAAACTGTGCAAAGTTAAGCAAACCTAGAGAAATTCTCTTGTAATAATGCTAGAGCTTCAATGTAAAGGCAAGGGAGAGAAGGAGGGAGATGATGCAAATGCAACAGAAAGTTATAGCTCTTATTTTTATATTAATGCCCAGTATCATTAAAAATAGTATGCTAAGTCATGTGATTGATTGTAATCGGACTTCCAACCAAGTTGACCGTAATAATATTTTGTGGAACGATGGATTGATTATTTGGCACGTATATGACACGTACGCGACACGTAAATTGATATAACAAATAATGTAACTTTTTCCTCCTCTCGCGAGTGCATGCTCATACCAAGGAGATACTAGAAGAGGTGCCCATGTGAATAAGTCAACGAGAACGCGTAGAAAGTCATTAGATACATATGGAAGAGGAGAACAATAATATTCAAAGAATACGAAAAGTATATTTCTCACATGAAAGTTGGAATGCATCGTGTATCCCCTCTCGTGCGGAAAACACGTTCTTTTCTTTGTTAAATTATTCTGTTTTTATTATTATTCATTTCCACATCCTCTGCATTTGAAACATCATATGTTAATGCTAAAAATTAAACAACAGTACTTGTTAGCAGAATAAAGAAGAAACCAATGCATTATGTTTTCTTACATAATAAATATGATGTTACTAATGAAAAGGTGAGTTGAGGGAAAACACAAAGTATATGAAAACAATAATACATTGAGACTTTTCTTTTCTATGAAAAATAGCCTATGTGACAATTTATTTATTAATAAGCCAAATGGGAAAAGAAAAAATATAGAGCTTCCGGTGAAATTAAATATTATCAGTGTAAAAGAAAGAGAAAAAATAGACCTCACATTTATTAATTAATTGCAGCATCGAAACCGAGTTATTGACGAACGATTCAATGACCTTACACTTAGAGGGTAGAAAAGAGAGAGAAAGAGAGAGAGAACTCCCGCTTCCATTAGTTCTAGTAGCATATCATTAATTGTCAACAATCCTCTTTCGAAATCGTTTATGGTAGTATATCATTAATCGTCACCAACCCTCTTATCTCACATCTTTTTTGGCATTGTGAGTCACTTAGATGGACCGGATAAGGATCACTAGTTCAAATGCATCTTTTCCTGTAGCATATCATTAATTGTCACCAACCCTCTTATTTGACATCCTTTCTAGTATTGTAAGTCCCTTAGATGGACTGGATAAGGGTCACTAGTTCAAATGCATCTTTTCTGGTAGCATATCATTAATTGTTACCGACCCTCTTATTTGACATCCTTTTTGGCATTGTGAGTCACTTAGATGGACCGGATAAGGGTCACTAGTCTAAATGCATATTTATTGGTAGCATATCATTAATTGTCACCAACCATTTTATTTGACATTCTTTCCGACATTGTGAGTCACTTAGATGGACCGGATAAGGGTCACTAATTCAATTAGTAAATTTAATATTTTGCCATTGAGAGATAGAATAGAGACTATTTCTATGAACTTCCAAGTTTTATACTTTCTTTCATTTCCTTCCTTTTTCTTTATTAATCATGATGCGTCTCCAAGATCCCCTCCTCAAATTGTCCTATTTAGATGCAAAGTCTAGGGCTCACTTGTCACCCCCAAGAAAAGTTGTCCTGCTACTACCAAACTTGCAAAATCATCTCTTGCACAATCCAATGAAATGTCCATGACTGTGAGGTACCGAGGCACTCACACCATAAAACCTGAGACAGCCCATGGGATGGCCACCTACCACTCTCGGAGTTAGACCAAATTGTCAGAGTTTTTCTAATGTGGACTATATTAATTGATATTATAATTTACCATTTTACAGGGTTGGTCTAAGGTGAGATAAAATGTTTCTTAATTAGTCTAATATGGGGCTAGTTAGTGTGGGCCGAGTTGAGTCTGGTCCGTAATGAGAGGGTCTGATTAAAAATTCTATAAATAATGCTCAAGTCTTTCTTCTAACCCTAATTTTCACATGCATCCTTACAAAATGAGGGTTAACCTAGCGCTTAAGGGTGAGAGGGCCGTCTCATTGAGCCAGTGATACGGATGGTAATAGAGGAAAATGACTTGTGTGTAGATCATTGCTTTTCTACTTCCGCATCAAGAACGATGGATTCCAAAACAGATGCGTTAATCTTTCTATTAAATTATTTATGTTCTTGTTATGGTTATGGAGATCACGGCATTGCACATTTTGCATCTTACACAAATTGGCATCATCACCCATGTGCCCATCATTTACTTCTACAAACCACCCCCGGAATGGCTCCACCCGGCCGATGCCATCTTTAGCACTCTCCGGGATTCATTGAGCCGCGTGCTGGTCCCTTTCTATCCGCTTGCTGGAAGGCTTAGGTGGCTTTATGGGGGACGGCTCCAACTCGATTGCAATGCCATGGGCATTTGGCTCGTCGAGGCCGAATCCGAAGGCGAGCTCAATGACTTGGGCGATTTTTCTCCATGTCCAGAGTTCGAACAACTTGTGCCAAGCTTGGACTGCACGAAGCCGATCCATGAGCTGCCGCTATTGCTAGTTCAAGTCACCAAGTTCAAGTGTGGTGGGCTCGCCTTTCTCTATATCTCATGTAGTTGCTGATGGGCTGAGTGCTACTTATTTCTTCAATGAGTGGGCTCAACTCGCCTGCGGTGAGCCACTGAATATTGAGCCGTACTACTACGATAGAAAGGTCAGTCGTTGATTTGAAGAGTTTTCTTTTCAATAACTCAGAGCATCCAAATCCTTTTTTCATTTTTTATCCCATAATTTGGAGGTACAGAATGGAGACTCAATTACCTAAAGGCACATGAAACGCCATGCATGCGTATGCAAATCTTTTGACACTGTTAACATGAATTTTTTTTTTTAAATTCATGAAAACTAAGATTTTGGGTACTAAGAGGACACAAATAATTTTTTAATGAATTAAACGAACAATCTTTGGAATCATATAATTTATTACCCTCGCTTGCGAATAAATGACAACGAAAGTATCAATTAAAAAATCCGGGTTGACCATATAATTTGGACTAACTAGACTTTTCCTTAGTTTTATTTAACTTCCCACTACCCATTACAAGAGAATGGCTCATCACAGAAGCCTATGCCTTTTGGCATTACAAGCAACAATGAAGCTCCTCTTGAGAACATTTTATGTCTATGCAATTGAATTTTGTGATTTTTGTGTCTCCTTTCACCTTCTCCACCTTTTTTTATTTCCTAATGCTTTTTTTTTTATAGTTATTTATGGAGTTTTTGCTTTTATCGTCATCGATCAAAGGAGGTTTCTATTTCTTCAAAGCCATCATATTTGCATAATTATCGTGCTCGGTTGAGAACTGTTAGACTCATTTCATATTTTTATTGTGGCCTGATTACTTCTCCCCTAACTTGCATTTGGTAAATAACGTGTTATAGCCTGTTTATCCAGCAGTGCAAATATAAATTTATATAATTTGCACGTTCTCGAATATGTTTTTACATTAGTTTGCATTTTCAATTTTACTCCCGACCTTCCCCATAAGATAATTCTAACAGATTTTGTTTTACTTTTTATTTATTTATTTTGGATTTGTAAATAATTCACTTGGAATCTTCCTTATTGATGTTCGATATCTTTCTTGCTCGCTTTTAATATTGATCAAACACTTTCTACTTAAACACTACGAACAAGATTTCATCCACGACAGTCGTCTATCTGCAATGTTGATACTCAAAGTACTAGTACTTCAAAAAAGCAATTGCGCAAGCATGTGGAGCATGCGTGAATGCTTGTAACTAACATTTTCTATAGTCGTCATATTTCCATGCCAAAACCTAGAAATTGACATCTTGTATGTAATTTCATAGTCTCCTAATCTATAACTTCACGAATTAACATTAAACACTGGCACTCAAATAAATAATTTTCTCACTAAAAGAAAATAAATATTGAATTCTTTCATTAAACTTATTATTAATTGAATTAGTGAGATGAAAAAGCAAATGATTGGGAAAATCATCGCGAATTCATTGTTTATGTCAACAAATGAAATAACATACCATACGATATGGTGGGAAAACATGAGTTTTTTTAAACTTTAAAAAACAAAGGCAAAGCACTACTACTGGTAAACAATAACATAACGTAAAGTTGATGAACAGAACAATACTAGAAATAGTCCATAAAATACTATCTAGTATTAGAACATTTAGTGATAAATTGCATGGAAAACATTATTACATATGTTTTACGAGCGTTTGCACTAATAGTAACATAATTTATTAAAATTTGTTAAAATAAAATATTTTATAGTTTTAAAAAAATTAAATTAAATTATTATTAAAAAAGTGGGGGCAAGTCAGGTCGAAACTAGGTCGACCGATCTCCCTTCCCCTTTTCTGCTGGCTAGGCCTCGCCCGGCCTCCTTTTTTCTCTTCTTCGCCCTCCGCACGGGCAAGCCCCATTCCTTTCCCCATTGGCCCAATCCACACATTGGTCTTCCACTCCCTCGCATCTCTGCAAATGAAATACGGAGAAAAACAAAGGCGGGAGCAGGGCAAAGGTCACATCCAAGCCGCGATCGACAACGCACTATTGTGCTTCTTTTCCTACGCCAAAGCCATGATAGGTCTTGACTCGTTTTTTTTTTTCAATTGTTTTCTTTTGGGGCGTGCGAGGAGACTGGTCATCATCCGATTTGTAGAGCTTGCCCTCCATTCGGCGCCCCCAAGTCAGTTAGGGCCACTGCCGTGAATGCCCCTTTTTGTCTCTTTACCTTGAGTCCCTTGTTTAATTTTGTTGTGGGTGTCGCCAGACTGGCGCTCGGGGCCGTCCAACTTGGACAAGCTCTAGCCCACGTTGCCCTTGCATTTTGTTATGGTATTCTCGAACGTCGTGCGTTAAGGCCACTGGCATAGATTTGAGTCCCGGTTTGGGTCAGTAACCCCTCGTCCCAGTAGTGCACTCCAATCATTTGCATAAATGCTTGACTGAGATTTGTTTTTATTCTATCATTTTTGGCTGGAGTAGAGCCGTCTGTGCTCAGCCTCGCCTTATGGAGGTGTCCCCGTGGTGTTGGCGCTCCCAAGTGTTGGCTGTTTGGTTGATTCGAGCCATCGGGGGCTTTCTCGGTCGGCGATGCTAGGGTCAACCGTGGACGACCGCTAAGGCTAAGGCATCTAAGTCGCCTGGCCATGAGGTGGCCGATCCATAGCTGCCAATTTGGTGGTCTGTGAAAGCGCCTGACGGTCGTAGCTCGGGTATCTGACGAGAGCATACTGTGGTGTTGTTGGTCAGACTAGGGTGGATTGCCTAGCCTGAGCTGCCTGGGCATGCCCTCGGCTGCACAAAGACGAGCGAGATGAGCGGCGATGGTCAGTCTCGTTGTCGCCATCACAGCAGCGAAGCCACAAGTGAGGGAGAGATCGCAGACCGAGTGGGCTAGGGCGGGTTTGTTTTGAGCCGGTTCGTATATCCGATTGACTCGGTTCGTTCGGTTTTGGGCTAGGCTTAGTTTTTTTTTTACCCATTTTTTAAAGGTTTGGGCTTGAGCTTTACAACCATTTGACTTAAGAAGGGGAAAAAAGATTCCACTTCTGAATAGTTGGTACAATATCTCAAAGTAGCTGCACCCTTAATCATTACGTAAGTCATATCTTATAAAGAAAGTGGAATTAAAACTTTCTTTTCATTAGGCTAATGAGAAGGGGCAGCTTGGGAGAAGAACGTGTTTTTTTTTTTCTACCATCCACGAACCATGCTCAGGAAAGAGAAAAACTTACAAAAAGTATCATATGACAAACGAGAAAAATGATCAAAACATCTGGGATGAGCTTATAATATATAAATACTAATGGTGCATTGTTTGAATGAAAATTTCATCACAAAAGAAAATACTTTTTGGGAATTCATTTTCCAAGAAAATGGTTAGTTTTCATTTATTTATTGATGTATTGCCGAAAATTTTTTTTGGTGTTTGGATCTTATTTGGAAAATGATTTCAATTTCATTACTTTTTCTCAAGCCCAAAAAAGAATTCGATTTTTTTTTTTTTTAAAAGTTTTTACCTTTTCTTTTATTTTCTTTCCTTCTCTGTTCGCCGATCATTGAGTCTCATCGATGACTGGTGACAACCACCTAAGTAGCACTAATATTGACAAGTGACACGCTAACATGCCCTTTCTAAAAAAATAGAGAATTACAATACATTATGAGAAATTATATACGATTTGTATATTTTTATATATACATAATAAATGATCATTTTTATGATTATTTCAATCAACTTAATTTAATTCAAGTTCATAAATAAATAATAATAATAATAAAAAGAGCTTAGAATGAATTTATACTAAACATGTTAATCGCCATTTATTAATATCATTAATTGTTTCAATTTTGAGCAGCACCGATGAGAAGAGCGATGCTCGTTGAGAGGAGCAGGGAATTTTGTGTCATGGAAAGTGCAAGTTAGAAGTGGAGAAGACTAGGTTTTTTTTTTCCTCCCTTTATTATTTATTTATTTATTTACATATTTACATTTTAACTTTCCATTTATTGATAATTTTTAAAATTGACTCCGTGCGTGTTGGAATTCCATGTTAGAATATCGGCCTTGTGTGTTAGGAAAGTTGACCACCTGTCGGATTTTCTGACACCTACTGATCTTGTGTCGAATAGTCTCGAAGAGTGTGGGATAAGTCTGGAAGTGGCCAATACAATACGAAGGCTCCCGGAAAGTGTCTGTACCTTCTAGACGACCACAGGCGAGCTCAAGCTCATCAGGATTGGGTGAGCCTTGAACTCATTGGCCTCAAGCATTCCTAGCCTCATCAGGGTCAAGTAAGCGATGAGCTCAAGCTTGCGAGGATTGAGTAAGTCTCGAGCTCACCGGCCCATGTCATGGCCGATTGCTGGATTGTCGGCGTGGCTGGTGGAGGAAGGAGATAGGAAAAAGAAAACAGAGAAAAGAAAAAAGGAAAGAAGAAAGAAGAAAATAAAAAGAATAAATCAATTAAAAAATTCGGCTTTTAAAAAATAATTAAAAAAACAATTTTAAAAATATATATTTGTAAGAATAAATGTTTCATTAACCAAAGACTCAATCTTGAGCATCGAGGGCTAGTGCGCGTTCTTTGTAAACCTAGGCCTAAGGGTTGGGACTAGAGTTTGAGCATCGGGGACCCAAATATGGACTCAAGTTCAGGTGCCAAAGCATTAGGTACGAGCACCAAAGGTTCGAGGCAAACCTTTATAGACCCAGGCATGGGTGCTAGGGGCCAAAGTCGAAGCACTAGGGGTCCCGGCTTGGCCTCAATGGACCCAGGTCTAGCCGCCGAGAGACCTAGTTCTAAACATCAGGTACCGGGAACCAACTTTGGGGTTACCATGTCCAAGCGTAAAGTTTCGGGTTCAAGCATCGATAACTAGTCATATTTCAAAACATTTTCTAGTTCTTTTAAAGAAGAAACCATTTTCATTGAATGAGTTTTGGTAGGAAAACTTTTTCCATTAACTCATTTTCCTAAATGAACCAAATGCCGGAAAATGAGGAAATTTCTAGCAAATGTTAAAAACTTTGGTATTCACTACTGAACACGACTTATTTTTTATACTATTTCTAAAAGTAACATGAATATTTTCAAGATGAAGAAGCCTAAGGAATGTGTTCTTCTGTAATCTAGATAATTTTAAGTCTTTTTTAGCTATTGAAACCTTGCACAAGATGTGCTCTTTACTTGGTTATCTTCTTTGAGTTGGTAAAAGAGTGGTAAAAGAAACGAACAAGAAATGGTATGAGGATTCTCAAAAACCATTTCAATATCAGGTAATATGCAACAAATCGCCAAGCATTGTAGTTGTTATAGGGTGATTCATCCCTAGACTTGAGAAGGGGAAAATAGATAAAACTTTTAAAGACTTGGTAATCTGCATGGAAACCTACTGACAAACAAAATACTTGGTCAAACATTTTTATCTATAAAGAGAGAGCATGCTGCCATGCAAGTCCTCACTCCTCCCTCAAGCAATACTAGTTTGTGCATGGATTAGAGATTGCGATCAAGGCCCTAACTCATGTCCAATGTCTACAACCACAATGAAGTTTATGCCTATTAGCTTTCTCATCTTGGCTTTGGCAACTGCCACTTGTCGCGACCTACCCCTCGGGGGAGGGAATAGGTTTAGGTTTAAGAGTATTGCCTAAAGGATAGGCCTATGGCCCATGATTAGGCACGGGCTCTACCAAGTTCATACCTCGTGCGATATTGGGTGTTCAAATTGAAGGTATGAAAATTTTCTAAAGAAAGAGTTGCTACTAATTTATTGGGATCGGTTAGAAACCAAGTGAGACATTGTAGTGTACTTCACTTTTTACACAATCAGAGAATCAAGGGTTGGAGACTTGATTACACTAATTAATTAATTAGTGCCCTTTCAGTATTTAATTTTATTCACTTAAAAAAAAAAGATTCCTTTGTCAGGCAATCTAGATTGATTTTATTTTATTCATTAATATATAAGGTGATCATGCAGGTGCACAATCATTAACCAAGGAAAGCATTAAATACATTTTGTGGGATAACAAAGACTTAACACTAAGGAAACAACAAATGCTAATATTGTGCAATTAAGGACATTTGTCTCTAAGGACAATTGAAACCCTAAGGTAAAGTACTAAGGGCTTGGTTAACCTTGAGTATAATTCTAAATTGAAAACCTTCCACTTTTCAGGAGAAAATAACCCAAAAGATTAATTTTAATCCTTTTGAGGATTTTTATTCTTTTTAATTTTTTCGAATTTTTGGAGAAATTGATTTTTTTGAATTTTCCAAAAATTGTGGATTTTATAATCATTTTGATTTTTTGATTTTTCTAATTAATACTTAAATTTTCAAAAATTTTCCGAATTTTGGAATTTTTTGAAAATTTTTGAATTTTTCTTTTTTAATATTTTTGATTTTTTTAAAGAAATTCGATTTTTAAAAAAATATTTTCTCAATGTTTTTGAATATTTTAAATGTTCTTCGAAAGTTTTTGAATTTTGAAATATTTTTAATATTACATATTATTATATTCGAAAAACAGTTTTGGACTGGGTAAATCTAATCGGGCCGTTGACCAGATCCAATGACCCATATCCTACCTAATTAAAAACTATTCCTTAAAATCCCCTTTTATATTAATATTTTAATTCTTTTATTTTCTTCTTCTGCTTTTATCCTTCCTGTCAATGGGAAGTGTGAACCGCATCCTAATACTATGGTGATACTAGATATTTCACAAACAATACAAGGATGTAAAAGTCATTGAAGACCACTTCCATCTCCGATGTCGTGCCCTATTCAAGTTGGAGGAGAGGAATTCAAACAAATCACTAAGTCCTCGTAGTAGTTATAGGGAAGTTCATACTTGGACTCTAGAAGGATTCCACTTCTGAAGAGTTGGTAATGCGTAGTGTAACTCCTTTAATAAACTATATCTCCAAAATTGATGCACCTTTAATCATTATATAAGTCATGTCTTATAAAGAAAGTGGAATCAAAACCTTCTTTTCATTAGGCTGCTGAGAAGTGGCAGCTTGGGAGAAGAACAAGATCATATTTTTTGTCATCCACGAACCGAGAGGAATGAGAAAAACCTACTAAAAGTATTGTATGACAACCAAGAACTGCGTTAAATGAATAGAACATCAGGGATGAGTTTTACCACATATAAATACTAATGGTGCGTTCGTTCAAAGTAAAACTTCATAATTAAGGAAAAATATATACTTTTTAGTAAATAATTTTTCAAGAAAATGGTTAATTTTCCTTTATTTATTGATATGTGACCAAAAACATTTTATAGTGTTTGATCTCATTCAAAAAATTATTTCAATACATGACTTTATTTCAAGCCAAAAAAAAGAAATTCGAATTTTAAAATATTTTTATTTTTTCTTTTCTTTTCTTTCATCTTCTTTTTCCTTCTTTGTCCGCCAGTTATTGAGTCTCGGTGACTGCCATAGGCAAGCTTGAGTAGCCTAGAGCACGATGACCTCAGGCGACCTTGGCCTCATCAGGATTGGGCAAGCTATGAGCTCAAGCTTGCCTAGATTGACTAAGCCTCGAGGTCGTTGGCCTGCATTATGGCCTATCGGTTGGCTACCGACCATCGTTGAGGCACGTGGCTAGCAAAGGAAGAAGGAGATAGGAAAGGAAAAGAAAAGAAAAGAGAAAAGAAAAAAAGAAAAGGAAAAAAAGAATAGGAAAAAATAAAACAATACGAAATTAGATTTTTAAAATAAAAATATTTAAAAATTCAATTTAAAAAAAATACTTTTATAAGAGGAAATATTTGATTAACCTAGGACTTGAGCCCAAGCATTGAGGACCCGTGAAAGGTCTTTACGGACTCAGGCCTAAGGGTTGAGACTAGAGTTTGACCATTGAGGACCTGAGCACGGCTTTTATGGACTCGAGTTTGGGTGCCAAAGCATAAGGTATGAGCACTAGGGGTTCAAGCTTGGCCTTTATAGCTAGGGCATGGGTGCCAGGGGCCTAAGCTCGAGCGCCGATAACTAGTCATATTTTGGAAAACATTTTCCAGTTCTTTTAAAGAAAAAACTATTTTCCTGAATTTAAGATTTGGTTGAAAAACCCTTTCTATCGACTTGTAAAACATTTTCCATTGACTCATTTTCCTAAACGAAACAAATGCTGAAAAATGAGAAATATGTTTTCCTGGAAAATGTTATTTGCGAAACAAACACCTATCAACTTTTCTGCCGCAAGAGGGTGCATTTCTAGCAAATGTTAAAAACTGTAGTACTTACTACGATTGATTTTTTATACTATTTCTAAAAGCTGCGTGAATATTTTCAAGATGAAGAAGCCTAAGGAATGTGTTCTTTTGCAATCTAGATACTTTCAGTCCTTTTATTATTATTATTATTATTATTATTTTAATGATGTCTCGGACTCCCGCACCAGTTGCACTACAAGGGAAATATGGAGGGCAGAGGGACCCGAACGTGGGATCCATCACCCACAAACCTAAGCCCTTACCACTCCACCAACCCCTTGGAGGCATTTTGAGTCTTTTTTCTGCTATTGAAACCTTGCACAAGATGTGCTCTTTACTTGGTTATCTTCTTTGAGTGGGGAAAAAGACTCGTGAAAGAAACGAAGAAGAAACGGTACAGGGATTCACAAAGACCATTTCAATATCAGGCAATATGCAACAAATAGCCAAGTCCTCGCAGTTGTTATAGAGCGATTCATCTCTTGACTTGAGAAGGGTAAAATAGATAAAACCTTTAAAGACTTGGTAATCTACATGGAAACCTACTGACACACTAAATACTGGGTCAAACATTTTTATCTATAAAGAGAGAGCGTGTTGCCACGCAAGTCCTCACTCTTCCCTCAAGCAATACTAGTCTGTGCAAGGATCAGAGATTGCGATCAAGGCCCTAACTCCTGTCCAGTGTCTACAACCACAATGAAGTTTCTGCCGTTTAGCTTTCTCATCTTGGCTTTGGCCACTGCCACTGCTTTAGCTTACGACCCGAGTCCTCTTCAGGACATACACGTGGCCACCAATGACCTGGAATCTGGAGGTTGGTCCTCAATTCTTGCATTAGTCATGTATTTCGTATCTAGCTTATGATGCCGAAACTGAAACACGAATTCTTTTTCTCATGCAGTATTTGTGAATGGAAAATTCTGCAAGGACCCGAAACAAGCCACGGCTGATGATTTCGTCTTTATGGGGCTTAGGAATTCTGGAAACACATTGAATCCGCTCGGATCAAAAGTCACACAGGCTTTCGTCTAGCAATTTCCAGGACTCAACAATCTTGGAATATCCATGGCTCGCATTGACTTTGTTCCCGGTGGCCTAAATCCTCCCCACACTCACCCTCGTGGCACTGAGGTTCTGGTTGTGGTGGAGGGTACGCTACTCGTTGGCTTCGTCACGTCCGACCAATTAAACAACACTCTCTTCATGAAAGTCCTGTACAAGGGGGACGTGTTTGTGTTCCCTATTGGTCTCATTCGCTTCCAGTTGAATATCGGAAACACATACGCGCTAACCTTTTCCGGTTTGAGCAGCCAGAACCCTGGGCTCATTACCATTGCTAATGCTGTCTTCGGAGCGAAGGCACCAATTTCTGCTGATGTTCTCACTAAGGCCTTCCAACTGGACAAGAAGGTCGTTGACTATCTCGAGGCGCAGTTTTGGTACGACAACAACTAAATGAATCTATCGTTAGTTACACAAAATAATTGAATTATGCGACTTACTTGCTTAATCTTGTTTCCATAAGGGGTTGCTCTAGACACATAACTAGACTACTTACCACATGTATGATTCATTTTGAATAAAAGATTGTTATATCTCTAGTGGTTGCTCTAGACGCATAACTAGACTATATACCACATGCATGATTGATTTTGAATAAAAGATTGTTCTCTCTCTCTCTCTCTCTCTCTCTCACGACATGATCAGGATAATCGGATTCATACCTCAACTAAATGTCTATAAATGGGAAGAGCAATAAAATATAAATTCAAACTATAGAAGCTCCGGCTCAGGAGGGCTGCTTTTGTGACTCTCACCTGGTCGTTGGGGAGGGGGACCCTATGCCTTCCTATCAATGGGAAGTGTGAACTGCATCTCAACACTATGGTGATACTAGATATTTTACTCCTTTTTCACAAGAAAAGTGAAGGAGAAACAGTACAAGGATGTAAAAGTCATTGAAGACCTCTTCCATCTCCGATGTCATGCCCTCTTCAAGTTGGAGTAGAGGAATTCAAACAAATCACCGAGTCCTCTCAGTAGTTACGGGGAAGTTGATAATTGGACTATAGAAGGATTCCACTTCTGAAGAGTTGGTAATGCGTAGTGTAACTCCTTCAATAAATTATATCTCAAAATTGATGCACCCTTAATCATTGCATAAGTCATGTCTTATAAAGAAAGTGAAATTAAAACCTTCTTTTCATTAGGCTGTTAAGAAGTGGCAGCTTGGGAGAAGAATAGGATCTTATTTTTTTGTCATCCATGAACCGTGCTCGGGAATGAGAAAAACCTTCTAAAAGTATCGTATGACAAACAAGAATTATGTTAAATGATCAGAACATCATGGATGAGTTTTACCACATATAAATACAAATGGTGTGTTTGTGCAAAGTAAAACTTCATAATTAAGGAAAAAAATATACTTTTTAGGAAATAATTTTTCAAGAAAATGGTTAATTTTCCTTTATTTATTGATATGTGACCAAAAATGTTTTATGGTGTTTGTTGTCATTCAGAAAATTATTTCAATTCATGACATTATTTCAAGCCAAAAAAAAAGAAATTCGAATTCTTAAATATTTTTTGTTTTTATTTTTTATCTTTTTTCATCTTCTTTTTCCTTCTCTGTCTGCTGGTCGTCGAGCCTCAATGATGGCCACAGGCAAGCTTGAGTAGCCTAGAGCTTGATGATCTCATGCGACCTCGACCTCGTCTGGATCGGGCAAGCTGTGAGCTCAAGCTTGCCTAGATTGGCCGAGCCTCGAGGTCGTTGGCCGGCATTATGGCTGGTTGGTTACTAACCATCGCCGAGGCATGCGGTTGGCGGAGGAAGAAGGAGATAGGGAAGGAAAAGAAAAGAGAAAAGAAGAAAAGAAAAGAGAAAAGAAGAAAAGAAAAAGAAAAGAGAAAAAAAAGAAAAAGAAAAAAGAAAAAAAAAGAAAAAAAAAAATAAAAAGAATAGAAAAAATAAATCAATAAAAATTTAATTTTTTTAAAATAAAAAATATTTGTATAAGAGGAAATATTTGATTAACCAAGGACTCGAGCCCAAGCATCGAGGACCCGTGCACGGTCTTTGTAGACTCAGGCCAAAGGGTTGAGACTAAAGTTTGACCATTGAGGACCCGAGCATGGCTTTTATGGACTCGAGTTTGGGTGCCGAAGCATCAAATACGAGCAATAGGGGTTTGGGCTAGGCCTTTATAGCTAGGGCATGGGTGCCAGGGGCCTAAGCTCGAGCACCAGGGTCTTGGACTCGGCCTTGATGGACTCGTGCTTGGCCGCCGAGAGACCTAGTCCTGAATGCTAGGTTTCGAGAATCAACCTTGTGGTTTCACACCTAAGTATAGACTTTTGAGTTCGAGCTCCGATAAATAGTCATATTTTGGAAAACATTTTTCAGTTCTTTTAAAGAAAAAATTATTTTCAAGAGTTTGAGATTTGGTAGAAAAACCTTTTCCATTGATTAGTAAAACATTTTCCATTGACTCATTTTCCTAAACGAAACGAACACTGAAAAATGAGAAATATGTTTTTCTTGGAAATGTTGTTTGCGAAACAAACACCTTATCAACTTTTGTGACGCAAGAGAGTGCATTTCTAGCAAATGTTAAAAACTATGGTACTCCATACTGAAAACGATTGTTTTTTATACTATTTCTAAAAGCAGCATGAATATTTTCAAGATGAAGAAGCCTAAGGAATGTGTTCTTTTGCAATCTAGATACTTTCAGTCCCTTTCTTTTCTTTTCTTTTTTTAATAATGATTCGGACTCCCGCACCAGTTGCATTACAAGGGTCTCACCGGTTAGGCGCCAACCTGAGGAGAACTAGCCCGGCCCCATAGACTAGCCTCCATGTAAGTCAAGGGTATTGTAAGATGGAGGGCAGAGGGACTCAAACTTGGGATCAATCACCAACAAACCTAAGTCCTTACCACTCCACCAACCCCTTGAAAGCATTTTCAGTCTTTTTTCAGCTATTAAAACCTTGCACAAGATGTGCTCTTTACTTGGTTATCTTCTTTGAGTGGTGAAAAGAATCGTAAAAAAAACGAAGAAGAAACGGTACAAGGATTCACAAAGACCATTTCAATATCAGGCAATATCCAACAAATCGCCAAGTCATCGTAGTTGTTATAGGGTTGTTCATCTCTTGAGTTGAGAAGAAACCTTTTAAGACTTGGTAATCTAAATGAAAACCTGCTAACAAACTAAATACTGGGTCAAACATTTTTATCTATAAAGAGAGAGCATGTTGCCACGCAAGTCCTCACTCTTCCCTCGAGCAATACCAGTCAGTGCAAGGATCGAGATTGCGATCAAGGCCCTAACTCCTGTCCGGTGTCTACAACCGCAATGAAGTTTCTTCCGATTAGCCTTCTCATCTTGGCTTTGGCCACTGCCACTTTGCTTTAGCTTACGACCCGAGTCCTCTTCGGGACATATGCGTGGCCACCAATGACCTGGAATCGGAGGTTGGTCCTCAATTCTTGCATTAGTCATGTATTTCGTATCTAGCTTATGATGCCGAAACTGAAACACGAATTCTTTTTCTCATGCAGTATTTGTGAATGGAAAATTCTGCAAGGACCCGAAACAAGCCACGGCCGATGATTTCGTCTTTATGGGGCTTAGGAATCCTGGAAACACGTCGAATCCGCTCGGATCAAAAGTCACACAGGCTTTCGTCCAGCAATTTCCAGGACTCAACACTCTTGGAATATCCATGGCCCGCATTGACTTTGCTCCTGGCGGCCTAAATCCTCCCCACACTCACCCTCGTGGCACTGAGCTTCTGGTCGTGGTGGAGGGTACGCTACTTGTTGGCTTCGTCACGTCCGACCAATTAAACAACACTCTCTTCACAAAAGTCCTGTACAAGGGAGACGTGTTTGTGTTCCCTATTGGTCTCATTCACTTCCAGTTGAATATCGGAAACACATACGCGCTAGCCTTTTCCGGTTTGAGCAGCCGAACCCCTGGGCTCATTACCATTGCTAATGCTGTCTTCGGAGCAAAGGCACCCATTTCTGCTGATGTTCTCACCAAGGCCTTCCAACTGGACAAGAAGGTCGTTGACCATCTCGAGGCGCAGTTTTGGTACGACAACAACTAAATGAAATTATCGTTAGTTACACAAAATAATTGAATTATAAGACTTACTTATTCTTCTTTTCCATAAGTGGTTGCTCTAGACACATAACTAGACTACTTGCCACATGTACGATTGATTCTGAATAAAAGAGTGTTATCTCTCTAGTGGGTTCTCTAGACACATAACTAGACTGTATACCACATGAATGATTGATTTTGAGTAAAAGATTGTTCTCTCTCTCTCTCTCTCTCTCTCTCTCTCTCTCTCACTACAAGATCCGGATAACCGGATTCATTCCTCAACTAAATGTCTTTAAATGGGAAGAGCAATAACATTAAACTATGTAAAATTTGAAACTTGAGACGATATCACCTTAGATTAAATATCGATTCCCATATCAACGGAATTTGTACTCTGGAAAAAAGGTATCATGAAAAGAATGTCCAACCCTATTAAATATTCTTAATTGAAATAATCTTGTGATTGGTTTAAAAGACTGGTACGAGAAATCAACAGGGCTATCGTTTTTTACGTCCGGCCCTCAGGTGGCCAATAAGAAAGAAGAGCAGCTTTATTTCCATCTTTATCCTAGGAGGAGAAGAGCAGCTTTATTTCCACCATTATCCTAGGAGGAGAAGTTGCAGTACAAATATTTCAATTTCCTTAGGGTATTGAATTCAAGTTTGATAAGTTACGGTTGGTGGCCTTTCTCATCTTATAACCCACGTACCAAATTCTACAAATGACTTTTCTTTTTCATTAATATAGCCAAAACGAAAATCTTTCCTGCGATCATTTTCCATCTACAGTCGAAATGTCGGGTTGAAACCTCATAAGTTCAGTTGGATAAATTTTTACAGGGATGTCGTGGCTTAAAATGTTGTTTATAAATGTGTATGTATGGACAAAGTCAAAACATTGAATAACATATGGATGGCATTGATCTCTTTCGGGAAGTAATCAACATCACAATCTCAAGTGGACAATTGATGAACAGAACGGGGAAATGTGGGGACACGAGTGCGTTACTTCCTGCGCCCTTGTTTTGACAATCTCCAAAAGAACTGGAAAGCTAAGTTGTTTCTCAACCTTAGCTTGGAATGATCTAAGACTACATGGCAATTGGACCGAAAACAAAGTTATACATATCATAGAGATGGACATGAGTCTGATCGAAATCGTTGGGTAATTCCTGCTAATTATGCAGCAGAAAATGTCTAGATCACATATCAAGACGAATTAGCAGATAAAACAGAACACAGTGGCATAATTATCTGAGTTTGGTGTAGGGACTTGGGTTCGGTTCTCATGATGATTCCATGTTGTAGTTCATAACTTTTCCCTCAACGAGTGTTTTCCCTTCTCGCTCCAGTTGCATGGAAGCTTAGAGAAGGGAAACTTGCAGATCGGCACACTGTGATTTTACAAGAGAAGTCGCTCAGTTCTCCATGCCTGATGACCTAAATCTGAAGATGCAAGACCCCGGCAAGCAAATTGACCATGTCTCTTCATCAAGCCAAAAAAAGTTTACCCAATGGACCGGAGACATTCTTCAATACTCCGAATTAGTAATAACCGGCATCTCTGTCCTTCAGTGAAAATAATTGGGGCGGCGTGGGCAACCGGATCAGCCTCAAAATGATAATTGAAATGCTGTTTTCAACTGTCCACACTCAGCATTGTCATCAAAATGAATGCTTCGTGCTGCCCTATGGATGACTTGTTTCATAGTTCGAATTCTGCGTATATGTGAAAACTGTTTCTGAAGCAATTCAGTGGGAACTCTTACGATTCATGTACCCTGTTCGGAATACGAAAGAAACGGAATGTGTTTTCTACAGTGGGCTTTCATTGACAGTAGAAAATTGAAATGCCTGGTTGAAGGACAGACTAAACCTGCTCTCATGTCAGGTGAATTTGTTTTCCTCGAGGATGATCCATCACATGGTATTTCTCAAACCATGGGGTGCGGAATGAACCCGCACTCGAACCTGCGTTAAGGTGCGTGCGTGTTTTTAGGACACGATCTAAACCTTGAATGAGATAAGCTAAGCATCGCACTATCTTGATGCTGTCAACATCACAGCTTCAATTAGAATACAAACGGCTACTGGGGATATATGAGGACACGGATGCTTTACTTGTTTCCCCTTTTTTTGACAAGCAAAGTGAAGATAAGAGCGGACAGAATAGATGTAGAAGTGGGCGTATTGGTGAAAGCCCACTAGAACTCCTGGGATGCTTTACTTATATTGATTTGGTTCAGAATTCTGTGCACTTACTTTGACAAACTTCAAAAACCATTGAAGTCAGTTACTGGTCGATCTTAGTTTCGAAATATGGTACCGGTTTTATATCATAGCGACCAGCCCGTAAAGGAAATAATGGCACGCTCCATCGTCTAAGTAAGACATGACTTATAAGATCTGGAAGCCATTGGAATATCATTAAATGCTCGTAAAGAAATTCGAACTATGACATTCCTCTCATTGAACTGCACAGAAGTGGCAGGTTGGGGGAAGAACAGTCTCTTATTACCTACCATCCGCGAACTATGTTCGGGAAAACAGGAAAAAGGCACCGATGACATTAAATGGTGGAAGAGCTTATCGTTCATGTAGGAATGCTTATTTTTATCCCTTTTTGTGCAACGCATGAGTGCAATGCAACCAAGTAAGAGTTAAGAACTTTGGTATTGGGCAACAAAGATGGGGGGACATTGATAACAAGAATATTTTTGGGATGAAGATGGATATGGATAGTGTTCTCCTTCTGCAATCTAGATAACCAATTCAATCTTTTCAAGATATCAGATTGTCGTAGAAGCAATGGTCTATGCTTGATCATACTGCTTTGTTTTAGGATTCGGCGCACAATCATAAGGAAATTGAGAATAAAAGCGAGAAGAAATCGATATATGGTTTTATCCTAGTTCACCCTTCAATAGAGTCACATTTAGCAGAGGGTTTCACTATAGTTAACATATGGCACGTCTCTATGGCAAATATCAATTACAAGAGAAAGATCTTATCCTTGCTTAGTAGCTATTCATAAGTCCAATTTAAAACTACCAATAAAATATGAATTGAAACTATATAAACTCCGGCTCAGGAGCGCTACTCCGTGACTCTCACCTGGTCATTGGGGAGGGGGACCCTATGCCTTCCTGTCAATGGGAAGTGTGAACTGCATCTCAACCCTATGTGATACTAGATATTTTACTCTCTTTTTTCACAAGAAAAGTGAAGGAGAAACAGTACAAGGATGTAAAAGTCATTGAAGACCACTTCCATCTCCGATGTCTGCCCTCTTCAAGTTGGAGGAGAGGAATTCAAACAAATCACCGAGTCCACGTAGTAGTTACGGGGAAGTTCATACTTGGACTCAAGAAGGTTAAAAAAGATTCCACTTCTGAAGAGTTGGTAATGCGTAGTGTAACTCCTTCGATAAATTATATCTCAAAATAGATGCACCCTTCATCATTACATAAGTCATGTCTTATAAAGAAAGTGGAATTAAAACCTTCTTTTCATTAGGTTGCTGAGAAGTGGCAGCTTGGGAGAAGAACAGGATCTTATTTTTCGTCGTCCCCGAACCGTGCTCGGGAATGAGAAAAACCTACTAAAAGTATCGTATGACATACAAGAACCGTGTTAAATGATCAGAACATCAGGGATGAGTTTTACCACATATAAATACTAATGGCGCGTTCGTTCAAAGTAAAACTTCATAATTAAGGAAAAATATATACTTTTTAGGAAATAATATGGTTAATCTTCCTTTATTTATTGATATGTGACCAAAAACATTTTATGGTGTTTGATCTCATTCAGAAAATTATTTCAATTCATGGCATTATTTCAAGCCAAAAAAAGAAATTCAAAATTTCAAAAATGTTTTTTGTTTTTATTTTTTATTTTTTTCATCTTCTTTTTCCTTCTCTGTTCGCCGGCTGTCAAGCCTCGGTGACGGCCACGGGCAAGCTTGAGTAGCCTAGAGCTCGATGACCTTAGGCGACCTTTGCCTCGTCGGGATCGGGCAAGCTGCGAGCTCAAGCTCGCGTAGATTGACTGAGCCTCGAGGTTGTCGGCCCGCATTATGGCCGGTCGATCGGCTGCTGACCATCGCTGAGGCATGCGGATGGCGGAGGAAGAAGGAGATAGGAAAGGAAATGAAAAGAAAAGAGAAAAGAAGAAAGGAAAAGAAAAGAAAAAGGAAAAAGAAAAAGAATAGGAAAAAATAAATCAATAAAAAATTCGATTTTTTAAAATAAAAATATTTAAAAATTCATTTTTTTAAAAAGAAGATATTTTAATAATAGGAAATGTTTGAATAACCAAGGACTTGAGCCCGAGCACCGAGGACCCGTGCACGGTCTTTGTGGACTCGGGCCTAAGGGTTTAGACTAAGTTTGACCATTGAGGACCCGAGCATGGCTTTTATGGACTCGAGTTTGGGTGCCGAAGCATCAGGTACGAGCGCTAGGGGTTCAGGCTTAGGTGCCAGGTGCTTAAGCTCGAGCATCGGGATCTCAACCTCAGCCTCAATGGATCGCGCTTGGCCGCCGAGAGACCTAGTCCCGAATGCCGAGTTCCGAGAACCAACTTTGTGGTTTCGTGGCCAAGCATAGAGTTTTGACTTCGAGTGCCGATAACTAGTCAAATTTTGGAAAAGATTTTCCGATTCTTTTAAAGAAAAAAAATATTTTCCTGAATTTAAGATTTGGTAGAAAAACCTTTTCCATTGACTAGTAAAACATTTTTCATTGGCTCATTTTTAAGCAGAACAAACGTTGAAAAATGAGAAATATGTTTTCCTGGAAAATGTCGTTTGCACAACAAACACCTTATCAACTTTTGTGCCGCAAGAGAGTGCATTTCTAGCAAATGTTAAAAACTGTGGTACTCAATACTGAAAACGATTGATTTTTTATAATATTTCTAAAGGCAGCATGAATATTTTCAAGACGAAGAAGCTTAAGGAATGTTTTCGTTTGCAATCTAGATACTTTCAGTCCTTTTTTTTTCTTTTTTAATGATGACTCGGACTCCTGCACCAGTTGCACTACAAGGGTTCAACCGTTAGGCACCAACCGGAGGAGAAACAGCCCGGCCCCATAGACTAGCCTCCATGTAAGTCAAGGATATTATAGGATGGAGGGCAGAGGGAGTCAAACTTGGGATCAATCACCCACAAACCTAAGCCGTTACCACTCCACCAACCCCTCGAAAGCATTTTTAGTCTTTTTTCAGCTATTAAAACCTTGCACAACACGTGCTCTTTACTTGGTTATCTTCTTTGAGTGGGGAAAAGAATCGTAAAAAAAACGAAGAAGAAACGGTACGAGGATTCACAAAGACCATTTCAATATCAGGCAATATCCAACAAATCGCCAAGTCATCGCAGTTGTTCATCTCTTGAGTTGAGAAGAAACCTTTTAAGACTTGGTAATCTAAATGAAAACCTGCTGACAAACTAAATACTGGGTCAAACATTTTTATCTATAAAGAGAGAGCATGTTGCCACGCAAGTCCTCACTCTTCCCTCGAGCAATACCAGTCTGTGCAAGGATCAGAGATTGCGATCAAGGCCCTAACTCCTGTCCGGTGTCTACAACCGCAATGAAGTTTCTGCCGATTAGCCTTCTCATCTTGGCTTTGGCCACTGCCACTGCTTTAGCTTACGACCCGAGTCCTCTTCAGGACATATGCGTGGCCACCAATGACCTGGAATCTGGAGGTTGGTCCTCAATTCTTGCATTAGTCATGTATTTCGTATCTAGCTTATGATGCCGAAACTGAAACACGAATTCTTTTTCTCATGCAGTATTTGTGAATGGAAAATTCTGCAAGGACCCGAAACAAGCCACGGCCGATGATTTCGTCTTTATGGGGCTTAGGAATCCTGGAAACACGTCGAATCCGCTCGGATCAAAAGTCACACAGGCTTTCGTCCAGCAATTTCCAGGACTCAACACTCTTGGAATATCCATGGCCCGCATTGACTTTGCTCCCGGCGGCCTAAATCCTCCCCACACTCACCCTCGTGGCACTGAGCTTCTGGTCGTGGTGGAGGGTACGCTACTTGTTGGCTTCGTCACGTCCGACCAATTAAACAACACTCTCTTCACAAAAGTCCTGTACAAGGGAGACGTGTTTGTGTTCCCTATTGGTCTCATTCACTTCCAGTTGAATATCGGAAACACATACGCGCTAGCCTTTTCCGGTTTGAGCAGCCAGAACCCCTGGGCTCATTACCATTGCTAATGCTGTCTTCGGAGCGAAGGCACCCATTTCTGCTGATGTTCTCACCAAGGCCTTCCAACTGGACAAGAAGGTCGTTGACCATCTCGAGGCGCAGTTTTGGTACGACAACAACTAAATGAATCTATCGTTAGTTACACAAAATAATTGAATTATAAGACTTACTTATTCTTCTTTTCCATAAGTGGTTGCTCTAGACACATAACTAGACTACTTGCCACATGTACGATTGATTCTGAATAAAAGAGTGTTATCTCTCTAGTGGGTTCTCTAGACACATAACTAGACTGTATACCACATGAATGATTGATTTTGAGTAAAAGATTGTTCTCTCTCTCTCTCTCTCTCTCTCTCTCGTATCTCTATCTCTCTCTCTCACGACATGATCCGGATAACCGGATTCATTCCTCAACTAAATGTCTATAAATGGGAAGAGCAATAACATTAAACTATGTAAAATTTGAAACTTGAGACGATATCACCTTAGATTAAATATCGATTCCCATATCAACGGAATTTGTACTCTGGAAAAAAGGTATCATGAAAAGAATGTCCAACCCTATTAAATATTCTTAATTGAAATAATCTTGTGATTGGTTTAAAAGACTGGTACGAGAAATCAACAGGGCTATCGTTTTTACGTCCGGCCCTCAGGTGGCCAATAAGAAAGAAGAGCAGCTTTATTTCCATCTTTATCCTAGGAGGAGAAGAGCAGCTTTATTTCCACCATTATCCTAGGAGGAGAAGTTGCAGTACAAATATTTCAATTTCCTTAGGGTATTGAATTCAAGTTTGATAAGTTACGGTTGGTGGCCTTTCTCATCTTATAACCCACGTACCAAATTTTACAGATAACTTTTCATTTTCATTAATATAGCCAAAAAGAATATCTTTCCTGCGGTCATTTTCCATCTACAGTCGAAATGTTGGGTTGAAACCTCATAAGCTCGGTTGGATAAATTTTTACAGGGATGTCGTGGCTTACAATGTTATTTATAAATGTGTATTTATGGACAAAGTCAAAACATTGAATAACATATGGATGGCATTGATCTCTTTCGTGAAGTAATCAATATCACAATCTCAAGTAGACCATTGATGAACAGAACGGGGAAATGTGGGGACACGAGTGCGTTACTTCCTGCGCCCTTGTTTTGACAATTTCCAAAGAACTGGAAAGCTAAGTTGCTTCTCAAGCTTAGCTTGGAATGATCTAAGATTTCATGGCAATTGGACCGAAAACAAAGTTATACATATCATAGAGATGGACATGAGTCTGATCGAAATCATTGGGTAATTCCTGCTAATTATGCAGCAGAAAATGTCTAGATCACACGTCAAGATGAACCAGCAGATAAAACAGAACATAGTGGCATAATTATCTGAGTTTGGTGTAGGGACTCGGGTTCGGTTTCATGATGAGTCCATGTTACAATTCTCAACTTTTCCCTCAACGGGTGTTTTTCCTTCTCGCTCCGGTTGCACGGAAGCTTAGAGAAGGGAAACTTGCAGATCGACCCACTGTAATTTTACAAGACAAGTCGATCAGTTCTCCATGCCTGATGACCTAAATCCGAAGATGCAAGACCCCGGCAAGCAAATTGACCATGTCTCTTCATCAAGCCAAAAGGTTACCCATTGGACAGGAGACATTCTTCAATACTCCAAATTAGTAATAACCGGCATCTCTGTTGTCCAGTGAAAATAATTGGGGCGGCGAGGGCAACTGGATCAGCCTCAAAATGATCATGGAAATGCTGTTGTCAACTGTACACACTCAGTATTGTCATCAAAATGAATGCTTCGTGCTGCCCTGTCGATGACTTGTTTCATAGTTCGAATTCTGCGTATATGTGAAAACTGTTTTTGAAGCAATTCAGTGGGAACTCTTACGATTCATTTAGTCTGTTCCGAATACGAAAGAAATGTAATGTGTTTTCTTCAGAGGCCTTTCATTGACAGTAGAAAATTGAATTGCCTGGTTGAAGGACAAACTAAACCTGCTCTCAATGTCAGGTGAATTTGTTTTCGTCGAGGATGATCCATCACATGGTATTTCTCAAACCATGGGGTGCGGAATGAACCCGCACTCGAACCTGCGTTAAGGTGCATGCGTGTTTTTAGGACACAATCTAAAATAGGAAAAGCAACAGCTCGGGCAATCAAGCAGGCATCCTAGTTCCCTAGTTCTACGCATAGCCAGAAGAAATCGTCGCCCTGATTATTAAGCACGGCGCTCCTCTCTAACCCAAGGACTGACGGATGAGCACAATCTTGCCGACACAAAACAGAGTCGCAATCCACCTGGGAAGTGGACACTCGGCGCACAGAGAATGAGAATGAAGGACGAACCTTAATCTGACGGCGGCGAGTGGCTGGGATACGAGCGGCAAGTGGCGAGAGGCGAGCGGCGAGTGGGAGGCAACAAGAGTCTCAGAGGGGGACAAAGTGACGAGAAGCTAGTATATAGACGAGAAGAGAGCCGCTCGTTCGTGCTTTCCTTAAGTAAACAATTTTTCCAAACGAAAAACAAAAGCTAAAAGTTACTTGAAAAGAATTGTTAATCCCGTGAAAAATCCCAAATTGGTAGATATGCGATAAATTTAACTCAAATTAATTTATTGACCACCCAATATGCAAATTGATATACATATGACAATTGATAAATTTACCATAAATTAATTTTTTGACCATAGAAACCCAAAATTGATATATTTATGATATATTTACCCTATGTTAATTTTTGTTAAATTAAATTAATAACTCAATAAATTTATAAACTGGTATACTTATGACAAAGGGATGATAAAACTCCAAATTGCAGACACCGTCAATCGTCACTTGTCATTTAACTCAGTAATTTTACGGAAAAGTTAAATGAAAACTAATAAAGATAAATTTGAGATTTTTGATAGTATTAATCAAGTTCATTTAGTCATAGCGAAGGAAACGGATAAAGCTTTTCCTCGAGAAATTGACCCTACCCGATGGTACATCTTGGCCCTGGAATTTTTAAAATATTTTGTAGTTTTTAAAAAATTAAATTAAATTATTATTAAAAAAGGGGGGCAGGTCAGGTCGAAACTAGGTCGACCTGATCTCCCTTTCGCTTTTCTGCTAGCTAGGCCTCACCCGGCCTCCTTTTTTTTCTCTTCTTCCCCACTGCCCGGGCACGCCCCATTCCTTTCCCCATTGACCCAATCAACACATTGGTCTTCCTCTCCCTCGCATCTCTGCAAATAAAATACGAAGCAAAACAAAGGCGGGAGCAGGGCAAAGGTCACATCCAAGCCGCGATCGACAACACGCTATTGTGCTTCTTTTCCTACGCCAAAGCCATGATAGGTCTTGACTCGTTTTTTTTTTTTTTTTTTTTTTTTTTTTTTCAATTGTTTTCTTTTGGGGCGTGCGAGGAGACCGGTCATCATCCGATTTGTAGAGCTTGCCCTCCATTCGCCGCCCCCAAGTCAGTTAGGGCCACTGCCGTGAATGCCCCTTTTTGTCTCTTTACCTTGAGTCCCTTGTTTAATTTTTGTTGTGGGTGTCGCCGGACTGGCGCTCGGGGCCGTCCAGCTTGCACAAGCTCTAGCCCACGTTGCCCTTGCATTTTGTTATGGTATTCTCGAATGTCGTGCGCTAAGGCCACTGGCGTAGATTTGAGTCCCGGTTTGGGTTAGTAACCCCTCGTCCCAGTAGTGCACTCCCATTATTTGCATAAATGCTTGACTGAGATTTGTTTTTATCCTATCATTTTTGGCTGGAGTAGAGCCGTCTGCTTTCAGCCTCGCCTTATGGAGGTGTCCCCGTGGTGTTGGCGCTCCCAAGTGTTGGCTATTTGGTTGATTCGACGTGCCCATGCCGTCCCCTCGGCCATTGGGGGCTTTCTCGGTCGGTGATGCTAGGGCCAACCGCGGAGGACCGCTAAGGCTAAGGCATCTAAGTCGCTTGGCCATGAGGTGGCCAATCCATAGCTGCCAATTTGGTGGTCTGTGAAAGCGCCTGACGGTCGTAGCTCGGGTATTCGACGAGAGCATGCTGTGGTGTTGTTGGTCAGATTAGGGTGGATTGCCTAGCCTGAGCTGCTTGGGCATGCCCTCGGCTGCACAAAGACTAGCGAGATGAGTGGCGACAGTCAGTCTCGTTGTCGCCATCACAGCAGCGAAGCGACAATTGAGGGAGAGATCGTAGACCGAGTGGGCTAGGGTGGGTTTGTCTTGAGCCGGCTCATATATCTGACTGACTCGGTTTGTTCGGTTTTGGGATAGGCTTAGTTTTTTTTTTACCCCTTTTTTAAAGGTTTGGGCTTGAGCTTTACAACCATTTGACTTAAGAAGGGGAAAAGAGATTCCACTTCTGAATAGTTGGTAATCTGCTGAGCAACTCCTTCAATAAACAATATCTCAAAGTAGTTGCACCCTTAATCATTACGTAAGTCATATCTTATAAAGAAAGTGGAATTAACCTTCTTTTCATTAGGCTAATGAGAAGTGGTAGCTTGGGAGAAGAACGTGATCTTATTTTCTACCATCCACAAACCATGCTCAGGAAAGAGAAAAATTTACAAAAAGTATCATATGACAAACAAGAAAAATGATCAAAACATCTAGGGTGAGCTTATAATATATAAATACTAATGGTGCATTGTTTGAATGAAAATTTCATCACAAAAGAAAATACTTTTTGGGAATTCATTTTCCAAGAAAATGGTTAGTTTTCCTTTATTTATTGATGTGTTGCTGAAAAAGTTTTCTGGTGTTTGGATCTTATTTGGAAAATGATTTCAATTTCATTACTTTTTCTCAAGCCCAAAAAAGAATTCGATTTTTTTTTTTTTAAATTTTTACCTTTTCTTTTATTTTCTTTCCTTTTCATTTTCCTTCTCCGTCTACTGATCATTGAGTCTCATCGATGACTGGTGACAACCACATAAGTAGCACTCATATTGACAAGTGACACGCAACACGACACGACACGTTAACATGTCATTTCTAAAAAAAATAGAGAATTATAATACATTATGAGAAATTATATACTTATTGTATATTTTTATAAATACATAATAAATTATCATTTTTATGATTATTTCAATCAACTTAATTTAATTCAAGTTCATAAATAATAATAATAATAATAATAATAATAATAATAATAATAATAATAATAATAATAATAATAATAATAAGAGCTTAGAATGAATTTGTACTAAAAATATTAATCATCATTTATTAATATCATTAATTGTTTCAATTTTGAGCAGCATCGGTGAGAAGAGCGATGCTCGTTGAGAGGAGGAGGGAATTGTGTGTCATGGAAAGTTCAAGTTAGAAGTGGAGAAGACTAGGTTTTTTTTTTCCCTCCCTTTATTATTATAATTATAATTATAATTATAATTATAATAATTATTATTTTTACATATTTACATTTTAACTTTCCATTTATTGATAATTTTTAAAATTGATTTGGTGCGTGTTGGAATTCCATGTTAGAATTCCGGACTTGTGTGTTAGGAAAGTTGACCACCTGTCGGATTTTTTAACACCTATTGATCTCGTGTCGAATAGTATCGAAGAGTGTGGGATACGTCTGGAAGTGGCCAATATAATACGAAGGCTCCCGGAAAGTGTCTGTACCTTCTAGACGACCATAGGCGAGCTCGAGCTCATCAGGATTGGGTGAGCCTTGAACTCATTGGCCTCAAGCATTCCTAGCCTCATCAGGGTCGAGTAAGCGATGAGCTCAAGCTTGCGAGGATTGACTAAGTCTCGAGCTCACCGGCCCATGTCATGGCCGATTGCTAGATTGCCAGCGTGGCTGGTGGAGGAAGGAGATAGGAAAAAGAAAACAGAGAAAAGAAAAAAGGAAAGAAGAAAGAAGAAAATAAAAAGAATAAATCAATTAAAAAATTCGGCTTTTAAAAAAATAATTAAAAAACCAATTTAAAAAAATATATATTTACAAGAATAAATGTTTCATTAACCAAAGACTCGAGCTTGAGCATCGAGGGCTAGTGCGCGTTCTTTGTAAACCTAGGCCTAAGGGTTGGGACTAGAGTTTGAGCATCGGGTACCCAAATATGGACTCAAGTTCTGGTGCCAAAGCATTAGGTACGAGCACCAAAGGTTCGAGGCAAACCTTTATAGACCCGGGCATGGGTGCTAGGGGCCAAAGCCGAAGCACCAGGGGTCCTGGCTTAGCCTCAATGGACCTAGGTCTAGCCGTCGAGAGACCTGGTTTTAAACATCAGGTACCAGGTGTTGGAGAAAACTTCATTGAGTGTTTTGAAGTTGACAAAACGTTTCCATCATTCTAGTCTGAAGACTTGCAGACTCTTCCATCAAAGTCTGAAGACCACTGGACTGCCAGACTCAAGACTTAAAGTCTATCCTCATTGATAGTTTCTAGACCGTCGAAGAAGGCTTATCCGAAACTGAGTATTTCGTTAAGGATTTGATTGTGTCGACTAAAGAAGATCTCTTGGCTGGATATAGCATGTCGGAATCCATTATTCAAATTGAGATTGATTCAGGGATTTTGGATCCGTTAATTGGCAAGGTATACTTGGAAGGTTCTACTTATGGAAACCTAGATCCTGATTGTATGGGCGAGCAGGATTGGTGGGCTATCGTCATATTCTTTAAATAACTCGAGATCTTCCTAATTGATTATGTCCAACGAGTAGATTGGAAGAATTCCTTTGGTAAGTGCCAACGGGTGTGATGGCATGAAGGAGTATATAAGGAAGACGTTCCAGTTGTTCGAGTGTGTGCGTGATAGAAGAATTCCAAAGTCTAAAACTCCTTGTTCTTAGTCATTTAAATTGTTGAGCGAAATCTTGTACGCAAAAGAGAGTCTATATCTTTGAGAGACCTTGAGGAAGTGTAGTAGAATCTCTACACTGTGGAATCAAGGAAGATCTTTACTGTAACAACTCTTTTGTTTCTTAGTGAAATCCAGCCGGTGGGCTGTCAGTGCGGAAGAGTGGATGTAGGCTTGAACTAAGCCGAACCACTATAAACCCTGTGTTTTTATTCTCTTCCCTACGCTCTTTTACTGTGATCGTAACTCGATTTGTTTACAAGAGTCTAATTTCCTTTTCATAATCTATTGCTGATTAGAGTTGCACACTTCACTCGGGGAAATTTGTTTTTACACCTATTTACCCCCCTCTAGGTGCTCGTACTAGCTTTTACACCAGGAACCAACTTTGGGGTTACCATGTCCAAGCGTAAAGTTTCGGGTTCAAGCATTGATAACTAGTCATATTTCGAAACATTTTCTAGTTCTTTTAAAGAAGAAGCCATTTTCATTGAATGAGTTTTGGTAGGAAAACTTTTTCCATTAACTCATTTTCCTAAATGAACTAAATGCCGGAAAATGAGGAAATTTCTAGCAAATGTTAAAAACTTTGGTATTCACTACCGAACACGACTTATTTTTTATACTATTTCTAAAAGTAACGTGAATATTTTCAAGATGAAGAAGCCTAAGGAATGTGTTCTTCTGTAATCTAGATAATTTTAGTCTTTTTTAGCTACTAAAACCTTGCACAAGATGTGCTCTTTACTTGGTTATCTTCTTTGAGTTGGTAAAAGAGTGGTAAAAGAAACGAAGAAGAAATGGTATGAGGATTCTCAAAAACCATTTCAATATCAGGTAATATGCAAGAATCGCCAAGCATTGTAGTTGTTATAGGGTGATTCATCCCTAGACTTCTGAAGGGGAAAATAGATAAAACTTTTAAAGACTTGGTAATCTGCATGGAAACCTACTGACAAATAAATACTTGGTCAAACATTTTTATCTATAAAGAGAGAGCATGCTCCCATGCAAGTCCTCACTCCTCCCTCAAGCAATGCTAGTTTGTGCATGGATTAAAGATTGCGATCAAGGCCCTAACTCTTGTCCAATGTCTACAACCACAATGAAGTTTATGCCTATTAGCTTTCTCATCTTGGCTTTGGCAACTGCCACTTGTCGCGACCTACCCCTCGGGGGAGGGAATAGGTTTAGGTTTAAGAGTATTGCCTAAAGGACGGGCTTATGGCTCATGATTAGGCACGGGCTCTACCAAGTCCATACCTTGTGCGATATTGCGTGTGAAAATTGAAGGTGTGAAAATTTTCTAAAGAAAGAGTCGCTACTAATTTATTGGGATTGGTTAGAAATCAAGTGAGACATTGTAGTGTACTTCACTTTCTACACAATTAGAGAATCAAGGGTTGGAGACTTGATTACACTAATTAATTAATCAGTGCCCTTTCGGTATCTAATTTTATTCATTTAAAAAAAAAGATTCCTTTGTCAGGCAACTTGGATTGATTTTATTTTATTCATTAATCTATAAGGTGATCATGCAGGTACACAATCATTAACCAAGGAAAGCATTAAATACATTTTGTGGGATAGCAAAGACTTAACACTAAGGAAACAACAAATGCTAATGCTAACTAGACTAAAGGAAGCCAAAATCAAGATATCAATATTGTGCAATTAAGGACATTTGTCTCTAAGGACAATTGAAACCCTAAAGTAAAGTACTAAGGGCTTGGTTAACCTTGAGTATAATTCTAAATTGAAAACCTTCCACTTTTTTGGAGAAAATAACCCAAAAGATTAATTTTAATCTTTTTGAGGATTTTTATTCTTTTTAAATTTTTCGAATCTTTGGAGAAATTGAAATTTTGAATTTTCCAAAAAATTCTGGATTTATAATCATTTTGATGTTTTTATTTTTCTAATTAATACTGAAATTTTCAAACATTTTCCGAATTTTGGAATTTTACGAAAATTTTGAAATTTTCTTTTTAAATATTTTTGAATTTTTTAAAAAGAAATTCGATTTTTTAAAAATATTTTCTCAATGTTTTTGAATTTTTTAAATGTTCTCCGAAAGTTTTTGAATTTTGAAATATTTTTAATATTACATATTATTATATTCGGAAAACAGGTTTAGCCTAGGTAAATCTAATCGGGCCTGTTGATCAGATCCAAAGACCTAGATCCTACCTAATTAAAAACTATTCCTTAAAACCCCCTTTTATATTAATATTTTAATTCTTTTATTTTCTTCTTCCGCTTTTATCCTTCCTGTCAATGGGAAGTGTGAACTGCATCCTAATACTATTGTGATACTAGATATTTTACTCTCTTTTCACAAGATAAGTGAAGGAGAAACAGTACAAGGATGTAAAAGTCATTGAAGACCACTTCCATCTCCGATGTCGTGCCCTCTTCAAGTTGGAGGAGAGGAATTCAAACAAATCACCAAGTCCTCGTAGTAGTTACAGGGAAGTTCATACTTGGACTCTAGAAGGATTCCACTTCTGAAGAGTTGGTAATGTGTAGTGTAACTCCTTCAATAAACTATATCTCAAAATAGATGCACCCTTAATCATTAAATAAGTCTTGTCTTATAAAGAAAGTGGAATTAAAACCTTTTTTTTCATTAGGTTGTTGAGAAGTGGCAGCTTGGGAGAAGAAGGGGATCTTATTTTTTGTCATATCCACGAACCGAGAGGAATGAGAAAAACCTACTAAAATTATCGTATGACAAACAAGAGCTGCGTTAAATGAACAGAACATCAGGGATGAGTTTTACCACATATAAATACTAATGGTGCGTTCGTTCAAAGTAAAACTTCATAATTAAGGAAAAAATATATACTTTTTAGGAAATAATTTTTCAAGAAAATGGTTAATTTTCCTTTATTTATTGATATGTGACCAAAAAAAATTTATGGTGTTTGATGTCATTCAAAAAATTATTTCAATACATGACTTTATTTCAAGCCAAAAAAAGAAATTCGAATTTTTAAATATTTTTATTTTTATTTTTTATTTTATTTTCTTTCATCTTCTTTTTCCTTCTTTGTCCGCTGGTCATTGAGTCTCGATGACTGCCATAGGTAAGCTTGAGTAGCCTAGAGCTCGATGACCTCAGGCGACCTTGGCCTCATCGTGATAGGGCAAGCTGCGAGCTCAAGCTTGCCTAGATTGACTAAGCCTCGAGGTTGTTGGCCCGCATTATGGCCTATCGGTTGGCTACTAACCATCGCTGAGGCATGCGGTTGGCAAAGGAAGAAGGAGATAGGAAAGGAAAAGAAAAGAACAGAGAAAAGAAGAAAGGAAAAAGAAAAAAAGAAGAAAAAGAAAAATAATAGGAAAAAAATAAAACAATACAAAATTCGTTTTTTAATATAAAAATATTTAAAAAATCAATTTAAAAAAAAAATACTTTTATAAGAGGAAATATTTGATTAAGCTAGGACTCGAGCCCAAGCATTGAGGACCCGTGAAAGGTCTTTATGGACTTGGGCCTAAGGGTTGAGACTAGAGTTTGACCATTTAGGACCCGAGCACGGCTTTTATGGACTCGAGTTTGGGTGCCGAAGCATACGGTATGAGCACTAGGGGTTCGAGCTTGGCCTTTATAGCTAGGGCACGGGTGCCAGGGGCCTAAGCTCGAGCGCCGGTAACTAGTCATATTTTGGAAAACATGTTCCAGTTCTTTTAAAGAAAAAATTATTTTCCTGAATTTAAGATTTGGTTGAAAAACCTTTTCTATCAACTTATAAAGCATTTTCCATTGACTCATTTTCCTAAACGAAACAAACGCTGAAAAATGAGAAATATGTTTTCCTGGAAAATGTTGTTTGCCAAACAAACACCTATCAACTTTTGTGCGACAAGAGGGTGCATTTCTAGCAAATGTTAAAAACTATGGTACTTACTACGATTGATTTTTTAAAGTATTTCTAAAAGCAGCATGAATATTTTCAAGATGGAGAAGCCTAAGGAATGTGTTCTTTTGCAACCTAGATACTTTCAGTCCTTTTATTATTATTAATATTATTATTATTATTATTTTTTTTTTTTAATGATGACTCGGACTCCCGCACCAGTTGCACTACAAGGAAAATATGGAGGGCAGAGGGACCCGAACTTGGGATCAATCACCCACAAACCTAAGCCCCTACCACTCCACCAACCCCTCGAAAGCACTTTTAGTCTTTTTTTCAGCTATTAAAACCTTGCACAGCATGTGCTCTTTAGTTGGTTATCTTCTTTGAGTGGGGAAAAGAATCGTAAAAAAAACGAAGAAGAAACGGTACGAGGATTCACAAAGACCATTTCAATATCAGGCAATATCCAACAAATCGCCAAGTCATCGTAGTTGTTATAGGGCGATTCATCTCTTGAGTTGAGAAGGAAAAAGAGATAAAACCTTTTAAGACTTGGTAATCTAAATGGAAACCTGCTGACAAACTAAATACTGGGTCAAACATTTTTATCTATAAAGAGAGAGCATGTTGCCACGCAAGTCCTCACTCTTCCCTCGAGCAATACTAGTCTGTGCAAGGATCGAGATTGCGATCAAGGCCCTAACTCCTGTCCGGTGTCTACAACCGCAATGAAGTTTCTTCCGATTAGCCTTCTCATCTTGGCTTTGGCCACTGCCACTGCTTTAGCTTACGACCCGAGTCCTCTTCGGGACATATGCGTGGCCACCAATGACCTGGAATCGGAGGTTGGTCCTCAATTCTTGCATTAGTCATGTATTTCGTATCTAGCTTATGATGCCGAAACTGAAACACGAATTCTTTTTCTCATGCAGTATTTGTGAATGGAAAATTCTGCAAGGACCCGAAACAAGCCACGGCCGATGATTTCGTCTTTATGGGGCTTAGGAATCCTGGAAACACGTCGAATCCGCTCGGATCAAAAGTCACACAGGCTTTCGTCCAGCAATTTCCAGGACTCAACACTCTTGGAATATCCATGGCCCGCATTGACTTTGCTCCCGGCGGCCTAAATCCTCCCCACACTCACCCTCGTGGCACTGAGCTTCTGGTCGTGGTGGAGGGTACGCTACTTGTTGGCTTCGTCACGTCCGACCAATTAAACAACACTCTCTTCACAAAAGTCCTGTACAAGGGAGACGTGTTTGTGTTCCCTATTGGTCTCATTCACTTCCAGTTGAATATCGGAAACACATACGCGCTAGCCTTTTCCGGTTTGAGCAGCCAGAACCCTGGGCTCATTACCATTGCTAATGCTGTCTTCGGAGCAAAGGCACCCATTTCTGCTGATGTTCTCACCAAGGCCTTCCAACTGGACAAGAAGGTCGTTGACCATCTCGAGGCGCAGTTTTGGTACGACAACAACTAAATGAAATTATCGTTAGTTACACAAAATAATTGAATTATAAGACTTACTTATTCTTCTTTTCCATAAGTGGTTGCTCTAGACACATAACTAGACTACTTGCCACATGTACGATTGATTCTGAATAAAAGAGTGTTATCTCTCTAGTGGGTTCTCTAGACACATAACTAGACTGTATACCACATGAATGATTGATTTTGAGTAAAAGATTGTTCTCTCTCTCTCTCTCTCTCTCTCTCTCTCTCTCTCTCTCACTACAAGATCCGGATAACCGGATTCATTCCTCAACTAAATGTCTTTAAATGGGAAGAGCAATAACATTAAACTATGTAAAATTTGAAACTTGAGACGATATCACCTTAGATTAAATATCGATTCCCATATCAACGGAATTTGTACTCTGGAAAAAAGGTATCATGAAAAGAATGTCCAACCCTATTAAATATTCTTAATTGAAATAATCTTGTGATTGGTTTAAAAGACTGGTACGAGAAATCAACAGGGCTATCGTTTTTACGTCCGGCCCTCAGGTGGCCAATAAGAAAGAAGAGCAGCTTTATTTCCATCTTTATCCTAGGAGGAGAAGAGCAGCTTTATTTCCACCATTATCCTAGGAGGAGAAGTTGCAGTACAAATATTTCAATTTCCTTAGGGTATTGAATTCAAGTTTGATAAGTTACGGTTGGTGGCCTTTCTCATCTTATAACCCACGTACCAAATTCTACAAATGACTTTTCTTTTTCATTAATATAGCCAAAACGAAAATCTTTCCTGCGATCATTTTCCATCTACAGTCGAAATGTCGGGTTGAAACCTCATAAGTTCAGTTGGATAAATTTTTACAGGGATGTCGTGGCTTAAAATGTTGTTTATAAATGTGTATGTATGGACAAAGTCAAAACATTGAATAACATATGGATGGCATTGATCTCTTTCGGGAAGTAATCAACATCACAATCTCAAGTGGACAATTGATGAACAGAACGGGGAAATGTGGGGACACGAGTGCGTTACTTCCTGCGCCCTTGTTTTGACAATCTCCAAAAGAACTGGAAAGCTAAGTTGTTTCTCAACCTTAGCTTGGAATGATCTAAGACTACATGGCAATTGGACCGAAAACAAAGTTATACATATCATAGAGATGGACATGAGTCTGATCGAAATCGTTGGGTAATTCCTGCTAATTATGCAGCAGAAAATGTCTAGATCACATATCAAGACGAATTAGCAGATAAAACAGAACACAGTGGCATAATTATCTGAGTTTGGTGTAGGGACTTGGGTTCGGTTCTCATGATGATTCCATGTTGTAGTTCATAACTTTTCCCTCAACGAGTGTTTTCCCTTCTCGCTCCAGTTGCATGGAAGCTTAGAGAAGGGAAACTTGCAGATCGGCACACTGTGATTTTACAAGAGAAGTCGCTCAGTTCTCCATGCCTGATGACCTAAATCTGAAGATGCAAGACCCCGGCAAGCAAATTGACCATGTCTCTTCATCAAGCCAAAAAAAGTTTACCCAATGGACCGGAGACATTCTTCAATACTCCGAATTAGTAATAACCGGCATCTCTGTCCTTCAGTGAAAATAATTGGGGCGGCGTGGGCAACCGGATCAGCCTCAAAATGATAATTGAAATGCTGTTTTCAACTGTCCACACTCAGCATTGTCATCAAAATGAATGCTTCGTGCTGCCCTATGGATGACTTGTTTCATAGTTCGAATTCTGCGTATATGTGAAAACTGTTTCTGAAGCAATTCAGTGGGAACTCTTACGATTCATGTACCCTGTTCGGAATACGAAAGAAACGGAATGTGTTTTCTACAGTGGGCTTTCATTGACAGTAGAAAATTGAAATGCCTGGTTGAAGGACAGACTAAACCTGCTCTCATGTCAGGTGAATTTGTTTTCCTCGAGGATGATCCATCACATGGTATTTCTCAAACCATGGGGTGCGGAATGAACCCGCACTCGAACCTGCGTTAAGGTGCGTGCGTGTTTTTAGGACACAATCTAAAGTAGGAAAAGCAACAGCTCGGGCAATCAAGCAGGCATCCTAGTTCTACGCATAGCCAGAAGAAATCGTCGCCCTGATTATTAAGCACGGCGCTCCTCTCTAACCCAAGGACTGACGGATGAGCACAATCTTGCCGACACAAAACAGAGTCGCAATCCACTTGGGAAGTGGACACTCGGCGCACAGAGAATGAGAATGAAGGACGAACCTTAATCTGACGGCGGCGAGTGGCTGGGATACGAGCGGCAAGTGGCGAGAGGCGAGCGGCGAGTGGGAGGCAACAAGAGTCTCAGAGGGGGACAAAGTGACGAGAAGCTAGTATATAGACGAGAAGAGAGCTGCTCGTTCGTGCTTCCTTAAGTAAACAATTTTTCCAAACGAAAAACAAAAGCTAAAAGTTACTTGAAAAGAATTGTTAATCCCGTGAAAAATCCCAAATTGGTAGATATGCGATAAATTTAACTCAAATTAATTTATTGACTACCCAATATGCAAATTGATATACATATGACAATTGATAAATTTACCATAAATTAATTTTTTGACCATAGAAACCCAAAATTGATATATTTATGATATATTTACCTTATGTTAATTTTTGTTAAATTAAATTAATAACTCAATAAATTTATAAACTGGTATACTTATGACAAAGGGATGATAAAACTCCAAATTGGTACACCCGTCAACTGTCACTTGTCATTTAACTCAGTAATTTTACGGAAAAGTTAAATGAAAACTAATAAAGATAAATTTGAGATTTTTGATAGTATTAATCAAGTTCATTTAGTCATAGCGAAGGAAACGGATAAAGCTTTTCCTCGAGAAATTGACCCTACCCGATGGTACATCTTGGCCCTGGAATTTTTAAAATATTTTGTAGTTTTTAAAAAATTAAATTAAATTATTATTAAAAAAGGGGGGCAGGTCAGGTCGAAACTAGGTCGACCTGATCTCCCTTTCGCTTTTCTGCTAGCTAGGCCTCACCCGGCCTCCTTTTTTTCTCTTCTTCCCCCTCTGCCCGGGCACGCCCCATTCCTTTCCCCATTGACCCAATCAACACATTGGTCTTCCTCTCCCTCGCATCTCTGCAAATAAAATACGAAGCAAAACAAAGGCGGGAGCAGGGCAAAGGTCACATCCAAGCCGCGATCGACAACACGCTATTGTGCTTCATTCCCTACGCCAAAGCCATGATAGGTCTTGACTCGTTTTTTTTTTTTTTTTCAATTGTTTTCTTTTGGGGCGTGGGAGGAGATCGGTCATCATCCGATTTGTAGAGCTTGCCCTCCATTCACCGCCCCCAAGTCAGTTAGGGCCACTGCCGTGAATGCCCCTTTTTGTCTCTTTACCTTGAGTCCCTTGTTTAATTTTTGTTGTGGGCGTCGCCGGACTGGCGCTCGGGGCCGTCCAGCTTGCACAAGCTCTAGCCCACGTTGCCCTTGCATTTTGTTATGGTATTCTCGAATGTCGTGCGCTAAGGCCACTAGCGTAGATTTGAGTCCCAGTTTGGTTCAGTAACCCCTCGTCCCAGTAGTGCACTCCAATTATTTGCATAAATGCTTGACTGAGATTTGTTTTTATTCTATCATTTTTGGCTGGAGTAGAGCCGTCTGCTTTCAACCCCGCCTTATGGAGGTGTCCCCGTGGTGTTGGCGCTCCCAAGTGTTGGCTATTTGGTTGATTCAACGTGCCCATGCCGTCCCCTCCGCCATTGGGGGCTTTCTCGGTCGGCGATGCTAGGGCCAACCGTGGAGGACCGCTAAGGCTAAGGCATCTAAGTCGCTTGGCCATGAGGTGGCCGATCCATAGCTGCCAATTTGGTGGTCTGTGAAAGCGCTTGACGGTCGTAGCTCAGGTATTCGACGAGAGCATGCTGTGGTGTTGTTGGTCAGATTAGGGTGGATTGCCTAGCCTGAGCTGCTTAGGCATGCCCTCGGCTGCACAAAGACTAGCGAGATGAGTGGCGACGGTCAGTCTCGTTGTCGCCATCACAGCAGCGAAGCGACAATTGAGGGAGAGATCACAGACCGAGTGGGCTAGGGTGGGTTTGTCTTGAGCCGGCTCGTATATCTGACTGACTCGGTTTGTTCGGTTTTGGGATAGGCTTAGTTTTTTTTTTTACCCCTTTTTTAAAGGTTTGGGCTTGAGCTTTACAACCATTTGACTTAAGAAGGGGAAAAAAGATTCCACTTCTAAATAGTTGGTAATCTGCCGAGCAACTCCTTCAATAAACAATATCTCAAAGTAGTTGCACCCTTAATCATTACGTAAGTCATATCTTATAAAGAAAGTGGAATTAAAACCTTCTTTTCATTAGGCTAATGAGAAGTGGCAACTTGGGAGAAGAACGTGATCTTATTTTCTACCATCCGCGAACTAGGCTCAGGAAAGAGAAAAACTTACAAAAAGTATCATATGACAAACAAGAAAAATGATCAAAACATCTTGGATGAGTTATAATATATAAATACTAATGGTGCATTGTTTGAATGAAAATTTCATCACAAAAGAAAATACTTTTTGGGAATTCATTTTCTAAGAAAATGGTTAGTTTTCCTTTATTTATTGATGTGTCACCGAAAAAGTTTTTTGGTGTTTGGATTTTATTTGGAAAGTGATTTCAATTTCATTACTTTTTCTCAAGCCCAAAAAAGAATTCGAATTTTAAAAATATATATATTTTTCATTTTTTACCTTTTCTTTTACTTTCTTTCATTTTCATTTTCCTTCTTTGCCCGCCTATCATGGAGTCTCATCGATGACCGGTGACGGCCACCTAAGTAGCACTGATATTGACAAACGATACGCAATATGACACAACATGCTAACATGTCATTTCTCAAAAAGTAAAGAATTACAATACATTAGGAGACATTATATACTGTATATTTTTATATATACATAATAAATGATCATTTTTATGATTATTTCAATCAACTTAATTTGATTCAAGTTCATAAATAAATAAATAAATAATAATAAAAAGAGCTTAGAATGAATTTATACTAAAAATGTTAACCGCCGTTTATTAATATCATTAATTGTTTCAATTTTGAGCAGCACCAGTGAGAAGAGCGATGCTCACTAAGAGGAGGAGGGAATTGTGTGTCATGAAAAGTGTGAGTTAGAAGTGGAGAAGACTAGTTTTTTTTTTTCCTTTATTATTATTATTTTATTATTATTATTATTATTATTATTATTATTATTATTATTATTATTATTATTACATATTTACATTTTAACTTTCCATTTATTGATAATTTTTAAAATTGACTATGTGCGTGTTGGAATCCCATGTTAGAATTCCGGACTTATGTGTTAGGAAAGTTGACCACCTGTTGGATTTTTGACACCCGTTGACCTCATGTCGAATAGTATCGAAGAGTGTAGGATACGTCTGGAAGTGGCCAATATGATACGAATGCTCTCAGAAAGTGTCTGTACCTTCTAGACGACCATGGGCGAGCTTGAGCTCATCGGGATTGGGTGAGCCTTGAACTCGTTGGCCTCAAGCATTCCTAGCCTCATTGGGGTCGAGTAAGTGATGAGCTCAAGCTTGCCAAGATTGACTAAGCCTCGAGCTCTTCGGCCCATGTCATGGCCGATTGCTGGATTGCTTGCGTGGCTGGTGGAGGAAGGAGATAGGAAAAAGAAAATAGAGAAAAGAAAAATGGAAAGAAGAAAGAATAAAATAAAAAGAATAAATCAATAAAAAAAATTCGGCTTTAAAAAAAATTAATTAAAAAACCAATTTTAAAAAATATATAATTATAAGAATAAATGTTTCATTAACCAAAGACTCGAGCTTGAGCATCGAAGGCTAGTGCGTGGTCTTTGTAAACCTAGGCCTAAGGTTTGGGACTAGAGTTTGAGCATCGGGGACCCAAATATGGACTCAAGTTTAGGTGCCAAAGCATTAGGTACAAGCACCAAAGGTTCGAGGCAAACCTTTATAGACCCGAGCATGGGTGCTAAGGGCCAAAGCCCAAGCACCAGGGGCCTTGGCCTAGCCTCAATGGACCTAGGTCTAGCTGTTGAGAGACCTAGTTCTAAACATCAGGTTTCGAGAACCAACTTTGGGGTTACCATGTCCAAGCGTAAAATTTCGGGTTCAAGCACCGATAACTAGTCATATTTCGAAACATTTCTGAGTTCTTTTAAAGAAGAAACCATTTTCATTGAATGAGTTTTGGAAGGAAAACTTTTTCCATTAACTCATTTTCCTAAATGAACCAAATGCCCGAAAATGAGGAAATTTCTAGCAAATGTTAAAAACTTTGGTATTCACTACTGAACACGACTTATTTTTCATACTATTTCTAAAAGTAACATGAATATTTTCAGGATGAAGAAGCCTAAGGAACGTGTTCTTCTGTAATCTAGATAATTTTAGTCTTTTTCAGCTATTAAAACCTTGCACAAGATGTGCTCTTTACTTGGTTATCTTCTTTGAGTTGGTAAAAGAGTGGTAAAAGAAACGAAGAAGAAATGGTATGAGGATTCTCAAAAACCATTTCAATATCAGGTAATATGCAACAAACCGCCAAGCATTGTAGTTGTTATAGGGTGATTCATCCCTGAACTTGAGGCGGGGAAAATAGATAAAACTTTTAAAGACTTGGTAATCTGCATGGAAACCTACTGACAAACTAAATACTTGGTCAAACATTTTAATCTATAAAGAAAGAGCATGCTGCCATGCAAGTCCTCACTCCTCCCTCAAGAAATACTAGTTTGTGCATGGAATAGAGATCGCAACCAAGGCCCTAACTCTTGTCCAATGTCTACAACCACAATGAAGTTTCTGCCTATTAGCTTTCTCATCTTGGCTTTGGCAACCGCCACTTGTCACGACCTACCCCTTGCGGGAGGGAATAGGTTTAGGTTTAAGGGTATTGCCTAAAGAACGGGCCTATGGCCCATGATTAGGCACGGGCTCTACTAAGTCCATACCTCTTGCAATATTGGGTGTTCAAATTGAAGGTATGAACATTTTCTAAAGAAAGAGTCATCACTAACTTATTGGGGTCGGTTAGAAACTAAGTGAGACATTGGAGTGTACTTAACTTTCTACACAATCAAAGAATCAAGGGTTGGACACTTGATTATACTAATTAATTAATTAGTGCCATTTCGGTATCTAATTTTATTCATTTAAAAAAAAAGATTCATTTGTCAAGCAATCTGGATTGATTTTATTTTATCTATTAATATATAAGGTGATTATGCGGGTGCACAATCATTAACCAAGGAAAGCATTAAATACATTTTGTGGGATAGCAAAGACTTAACACTAAGCAAACAATAAATGCTAATGCTAACTAGACTAAAGGGAAGCCAAAATCAACATATCAATAGTGTGCAATCAAGGGCGTTTGTCTCTAAGGACAATTGAAACCCTAAGGTAAAGCACTAAGGGCTTGGTTAACCTCGAGTATAATTCTAAATTGAAAACCTTCCACTTTTCAGGAGAAAATAACCCAAAAGATTAATTTTAATATTTTTGAGGATTTTTATTTTTATTTATACTTTTTCGAATTTTTGGAGAAATTGAATTTTTGAATTTTCCAAAAAAAATTCTGGATTTTATAATCATTTTGATTTTTTTTTATTTTTCTAATTGCAACCGAAATTTTCAAACATTATCCAAATTTTAAAATTTTTTGAATATTTTTGAATTTTTAAAGAAATTCGAATTTTTAATATTTTCTCAATGTTTTTGAATTTTTTTAATGTTCTCCGAAAGTTTTTGAATTTTTGAAAAGTTTTTATTTTTTGAAACTTTTTGAATTTTGTAATATTTTTAATATTAAATATTATTATATTCGGAAAACGGGTTTGGACTCGGTAAATCCGATCAAGCCCGTTGAGCAGATCCAATGACACAGATCTTATCTAATTAAAAACTAGGGTTAATACCCTGAAAAATCCCAAACTGGTACACTTGTGACGAATTTACCCCAAACTATTTTTTTGACCATGAAAAACCCAAAACTAGTATACCTGTGACAAATTTACCTCGACTGACTATAAAAAAACCATAAACTGGTACATTTATGACAAATTTACCCCAAACTAATTTATTTGACTGCAAAAAACCCTAAAATGGTAAATTTGTGACAAATATACCCTTTGCTAAATTGGATTAATACTACAAAAAAAGCACAAAAATTGTAAACTATGACAAATGGAGCGTAAGATCCTAAATTGGTATATCGGTCAACTGTCACGTGTCATTTAACTTAATAATTTGAGAATAAAATTTAACGAAAATTAACAGAGGGTAAATTTGTCACAAGTGTACCAATTTGGGGTAAATTTGTCAAAGGTATACCAATTTGGGGTTTTTTGTGGTCAAAAAAATAGTTTGGGGTAAATTTGTCACAAGTGTACCAGTTTGGGGTTTTTCGGGGTATTAACCCTAAAAACTATTCCTTAAAACTCCCTTTTATATTAATATTTTAATTCTTTTCTCTTCTTTTCTTTTTATGTTCTTCTTCCGCTTTTGTCCTTCATGTCAATGGGAAGTGTGATCCACATCCTAATACTATGGTGACACTAGATATTTCACCCTTTTTTCACAAGAAAAGTGAAGGAGAAACAGTACAAGGATGTAAAAGTCATTGAAGACCACTATCATCTCCGATGTCGTGCCCTATTCAAGTTGGAGGAGAGGAATTCAAACAAATCACCAAGTCCTCGTAGTGGTTACGTGGTAGTTCATACTTGGACTCTAGAAGGATTCCACTTTTGTAGAGTTGGTAATGCCTAGTGTAACTCCTTCAATAAACTATATCTCAAAATAGATGCACCCTTAATCATTACATAAGTCATGTCTTTTAAAGAAAGTGGAATTAAAACCTTCTTTTCATTAGGTTGTGAGAAGTGGCAGCTTGGGAGAAGAACATGATCTTATTTTTTGTCATCCACGGACCGTGCTCGGGAATGAGAAAAACCTACTAAAAGTATCGTATGAGAAACAAGAACTGTGTTAAATGATCAAAACATTAGGGATGAGTTTTACAACATATAAATACTAATGGTGCATTCGTTTGAAGTAAAACTTCATAATTAAGGAAAAATATATACTTTTTAGGAAATAAATTTTCAGGAAAATAATTAATTTTCCTTTATTTATTGATATGTGACTAAAAACATTTTATGGTGTTTGATCTCATTCAGAAAATTATTTCAATTCATGGCATTATTTCAATCCAAAAAAAGAAATTTGAATTTTTTAAATATTTTTTGTTTTTATTTTTTTCATCTTCTTTTCCTTTCTCGTCGCGCCGGTCGTCGAGCCTCGGTGACGGCCACAGGCAAGCTTGAGTAGCCTAGAGCTCGATGACCTCAAGCGACCTCAACCTCGTCGGAATCGGGCAAGCTGCGAGCTCAAGCTTGGCTAGATTGATTGAGTCTCGAGGTCGTCGACCCGCATTATGGCCAGTCGGTTGGCTATTGACCATCGTTGAGGCACGCAGCTGGCGGAGGAAGAAGGAGATAGGAAAGGAAAAGAAGAGAAAAGAGAAAAAAGAAAAAAAAAAAAGGAAAAATTAAATCAATAAAAAAATTCGATTTTTTAAAATAAAAATATTTAAAAATTCAATATTTTTTAAAAATATTTTTATAAGAGGAAATATTTGAATAACCAAGGACTTGAGCCGGAGCACCAAGGACCCGTGCACGGTCTTTGTGGACCCGGGCCTAAGGGTTTAGCCTAGAGTTTGACCATTGAGGACCCGAGCACATCTTTTATGGACTCGAGTTTGGGTGCCGAAGCATTAGGTACGAGCACTAGGGGTTCGGGCTTGGCCTTTATAGCTAGGGCATGGGTGCCAAGTGCCTAAGCTTGAGCATTGGGGTCTCGACCTTAGCCTCAATGGACTCGCGCTTGGCTGCCGAGAGACCTAGTCTTGAATGCCGGGTTCCGAGAACCAACTTTGTGGTTTCGCGCCCAAGCATAGAGTTTTGACTTCGAGCATCGATAACTAGTCATATTTTGGAAAATATTTTCCGGTTCTTTTAAGGAAAAAAATATTTTCCTGAATTTAAGATTTGGTAGAAAAACCTTTTCCATCGACTAGTAAAACATTTTTCATTGACTCATTTTTAAGCAAAACAAACGCTGAAAAATAATAAATATGTTTTCCTGGAAAATGTTGTTTGTGCAACAAACACCTTATCAACTTTTGTGTCGCAAGAGAGTGCATTTCTAGCGAATGTTAAAAACTGTGGTAGTCACTACTGAAAACGATTCATTTTTTATACTATTTCTAAAAGCAGCATGAATATTTTTAAGATGGAGAAGCCTAAGGAATGGGTTCTTCTGCAATCTAGATACTTTCAGTCCTTTTTTTCTTTTTTAATGATGACTCGGACTCCTGCACCAGTTGCACTACAAGGGTTCAACCGTTAGGCACCAACCGGAGGAGAAATAGACCGGCCCCATAGACTAGCCTCCGTGTAAGTCAAGGATATTATAAAATGGAGGGCAGAGGGACTCAAACTTGGGATCAATCACCAACAAACCTAAGCCCTTACCACTCCACCAACAAACCTTGCACAAAATGTGCTCTTTACTTGGTTATCTTGTTTGACTGGGGAAAAGATTCGTAAAAGACACGAAGCTGAAACGGTACGAGGATTCACAAAGACCATTTCAATATCAGGCAATATGCAACAAATCGCCAAGTCGTCGTAGTTGTTATAGGGAAATTCATCTCTTGACTTGAGAAGGGCAAAATAGATAAAACTTTTTAAGACTTGGTAATCTAAATGGAAACCTCCTGACACACTAAATACTGGGTCAAACATTTTTATCTATAAAGAGAGAGCATGTTGCCATGCAAGTCCTCACTCTTCCCTCGAGCAATACTAGTCTGTGCAAGGATTAGAGATTGCGATCAAGGCCCTAACTCCTGTCCAGTGTCTACAACCACAATGAAGTTTCTGCCGATTAGCTTTCTCATCTTGGCTTTGGCCACTGCCACTGCTTTAGCTTACGACCCGAGTCCTCTTTAGGACATATGCGTGGCCACCAATGACCTGGAATCTGGAGGTTGGTCCTCAATTCTTGCATTAGTCATGTATTTCGTATCTAGCTTATGATGCCGAAACTGAAACACGAATTCTTTTTCTCATGCAGTATTTGTGAATGGAAAATTCTGCAAGGACCCGAAACAAGCCACGGCCGATGATTTCATCTTTATGGGGCTTAGGAATCCTGGAAACACGTCGAATCCGCTCGGATCAAAAGTCACACAGGCTTTCGTCCAGCAATTTCCAGGACTCAACACTCTTGGAATATCCATGGCCCGCATTGACTTTGCTCCTGGCGGCCTAAATCCTCCCCACACTCACCCTCGTGGCACTGAGGTTCTGGTCGTGGTGGAGGGTACGCTGCTTGTTGGCTTCGTCACGTCTGACCAATTAAACAACACTCTCTTCACAAAAGTCCTGTACAAGGGGGACGTGTTTGTGTTCCCTATTGGTCTCATTCACTTCCAGTTGAATATCGGAAACACATACGCGCTAGCCTTCTCCGGTTTGAGCAGCCAGAACCCTGGGCTCATTACCATTGCTAATGCTGTCTTCGGAGCGAAGCGACCCATTTCTGCTGATGTTCTCGCCAAGGCCTTCCAACTGGACAAGAAGGTTGTTGACCATCTCGAGGCACAGTTTTGGTACGACAACAACTAAATGAATCTATCGTTAGTTACACAAAATAATTGAATTATGCGACTTACTTGCTTAATCTTGTTTCCATAAGTGGTTGCTCTAGACACATAACTAGACTACTTACCACATGTATGATTGATTTTGAATAAAAGATTGTTATCTCTCTAGTGGTTGCTCTAGACACATAACTAGACTATATACCACATGTATGATTGATTTTGAATAAAAGATTGTTTTCTTCTCTCTCTCTCTCTCTCTCTCTCTCTCTCTCTCTCTCTCTCTCTCTCTCTCTCTCTCTCACGACATGATCAGGATAATCGGATTCGTACCTCAACTAAATGTCTATAAATGGGAAGAGCTATAACATTAAACTATGTAAAATTTGAAACTTGAGACGATATCACCTTAGATTAAATATCGATTCCCATATCAACGGAATTTGTACTTTGGAAAAAGGGTATCATGAAAAGAATGTCCAACCCTATTCAATAATCTTAATTGAAATAATCTTGTGATTGGTTTAAGACACTGTTATGAGAAATCGTCACGGCTATCGTTTTTACATCCCGCCCTCAGGTAGCCAATAAGAAAGAAGAACAGCTTTATTTCCATCATTATCCTAGAAGGAGAAGTTGCACTACAATTATTTCAATTTCCTTAGGGTATTGATTTCAAGTTTGATAAATTACAGTTGGTGGCCTTTCTCATTTTACAACCCACGTACCAAATTCTACAGATAACTTTTCTTTTTCACTAGTATAGCAAAAAAAAAAAATAATCTTTCCTGCGGTTATTTTCCATCTACAGTCGAAATGTTGGGTTGAAACCTCGTAAGCTCGGTTGGATAAATTTTTCCAGGGATGTCGTGGCTTACAATGTCATTTATAAATGTGTATGCATGGACAAAGTCAAAAACATTGAATAACATATGGATGGCATTGATCTCTTTCGTGAAGTAATCAGTATCACAATCTCAAGTAGACCATCGATGAACATAACGGGGAAATGTGGGGACACGAGTGCGTTACTTCCTGCGCCCTTGTTTTGACAATTTCCAAAAGAACTGGAAAGCTAAGTTGCTTCTCAACCTTAGCTTGGAATGATCTAAGAATACATGGCAATTGGACCGAAAACAAACTTATACATATCATAGAGATGGACATGAGTCTGATCAAAATCATTGGGTAATTCCTGCTAATTATGCAGCAGAAAATGTCTAGATCACACATCAAGACGAACCAGCAGAAAAAACAGAACATAGTGGCATAATTATCTGAGTTTGGTGTAGGGACTCGGGTTCGGTTCTCATGATGAGTCCATGTTATAATGCTCAACTTTTCCCTCAACGGGTGTTTTTCCTTCTCGCTCCGGTTGCATAGAAGCTTAGAGAAGGGAAACTTGCAGATCGACACACTGTAATTTTACGAGACAAGTCGATCAGTTCTCCATGCCTGATGACCTAAATCCGAAGATGCAAGACCCCGGCAAGCAAATTGACCATGTCTCTTCATCAAGCCAAAAGTTTGCCCATTGGACAGGAGACATTCTTCAATACTCCAAATTAGTAATAACCGGCATTTCTGTCCTTCAGTGAAAATAATTGCGGCAGCGTGGGCAACTGGATCAGCCTCAAAATGATCATTGAAATGCTGTTGTCAACTGTCCACACTCAGCATTGTCATCTAAATGAATGGTTCGTGCTGCCCTGTGGATGACTTGTTTCATAGTTCGAATTCTGCGTATATGTGAAAACTGTTTCTGAAGCAATTCAGTGGGAACTCTTACGATTCATGTACTCTGTTCGGAATAGGAAAGAAACGGAATGCGTTTTCTACAGTGGCCTTTCATTGACAGTAGAAAATTGAAATGCCTGGTTGAAGGACAAACTAAACCTGCTCTCAATGTCAGGTGAATTTGTTTTCATCGCGGATGATCCATCACATGGTATTTCTCAAACCATGGGGTGTGGAATGAACCCGCACTCGAACCTGCTTTAAGGTGCATGCGTGTTTTTAGGACATGATCTAAACCTTGAATGAGATAAGCTCAGCATCGCCCTATCTTGATGCTGTCAACATTTCAAATGGCTACTGGGGATATATGAGGACACGGAAGCTTTACTTGTTTCCCCTTTTCTTGACAAGCAAAGTGAAGATGAGAGCGGACATAATAGATGTATAATGGGGCGTATTGGTGAAGGCCCACTAGAACTCCTGGGATGCTTTACTTACATTACTTTGGTTCAGAATTCTGTGCACTTAGTTTGACAAACTTCAAAAACCATTGAAGTCAGTTACTGGTCGATCTTAGATTCGGAATATGGTACCGGTTTTATATCATAGCGACCAGCCCGTAAAAGAAATAATGGCACCCTCAATCGTCTAAGTAAGACATGACTTATAACATCTGGAAGCCATTGGAATATCATTAAATGCTCGTAAAGAAATTCGAACTATGACATTCCTTTCATTAAACTGCACAGAAGTGGCAGCTTGGGGGATGAACAGTCTCTTGTTACCTACCATCCGCGAACTATGTTCGGGAAAACAGGAAAAAAGGCACCAATGATATTAAATGGTCGAAGAGCTTATCGTTTATGTAGGAATGCTTATTTTTATCCTTTTTTGTGCAACGAATGAGTGCAATGCAACCAAGTAAGAGTTAAGAACTTTGGTATTGGGCAACAAAGATGGGGGGACATTGATAACAAGAATATTTTGGGGATGAAGATGGATATGGATAGTGTTCTCCTTCTGCAATCTAGATAACCAATTCAATCTTTTCAAGAAATCGGATTGTCGTAGAAGCAATGGTCTATGCTTGATCATACTGTTTTGTGTTAGGATTCAGCGCACAATCATAAGGAAATTGAGAATAATTGCGAGAAAGAAATCAATATAAGGTTTTATCTTAGTTCACCCTTCTTCAACAGAGGATTTCACTATAATTAGCATATGGAACGTGTCTTTATGGCAACCATCAATTACAAGAGAAAGATCTTATTTTTGCTTAGTAGCTATTTATAAGCCTAATTTAAAACTACCAATAAAATATGAATTCAAACTATAGAAGCTCTGACTTAGGAGTGCTACTCCTGTGACTCTCACCTGGTCATTGGGGAGGGGGACCCTATGCCTTCCTGTCAATGGGAAGTGTGAACTGCATCTCAACACTATGGTGATACTAGATATTTTACTCTTTTTCACAAGAAAAGTGAAGGAGAAACAGTACAAGGATGTAAAAGTCATTGAAGACCACTTCCATCTCCGATGTCTTGCCCTCTTCAAGTTGGAGTAGAGGAATTCAAACAAATCACCGAGTCCTCGTAGTAGTTACGGGGAAGTTCATACTTGGACTCTAGAAGGATTCCACTTCTGAAGAGTTGGTAATGCGTAGTGTAACTCCTTCAATAAACTATATCTCAAAATCGATGCACCCTTAATCATTACATAAGTCATGTCTTATAAAGAAAGTGGAATTAAAACCTTCTTTTCATTAGGCTACTGAGAAGTGACAGCTTGGGAGAAGAACAACATCTTATTTTTTGTCATCCATGAACCGTGCTCGGGAATGAGAAAAACCTACTAAAAGTATCGTATGGCAAACAAGAATTGTGTCAAATGACAAGAACATCAGGGATGAGTTTTACCACATATAAATACAAATGGTGCGTTTGTTCAAAGTAAAACTTCATAATAAGGAAAAAAATATACTTTTTAGGAAATAATTTTTCAAGAAAATGGTTAATTTTCCTTTATTTATTGATATGTGACCAAAAACATTTTATAAAAAAAAATTTTATGGTGTTTGATCTCATTCAGAAAATTATTTCAATTCATGACATTATTTCAAGCCAAAAGAAGAAATTCGAATTTTTTAAATATTTTTTGTTTTTATTTTTTATTTTTTTTCATCTTCTTTTTCCTTCTCTGTCTGCCGGCCGTCGAGCCTCAGTGACAGCCACAAGCGAGCTTGAGTAGCCTAGAGCTTGTTGACCTCATGCGACCTCGGCCTCGTTTGGATCGAGCAAGCTGCGAGCTCAAGCTCGCCTAGATCGACCGAGCCTCAAGGTCGTTGACCTGCATTATGGCTAGTCGGTTGGCTACTGACCATCGCTGAGGCACGTGGCTGGCAGAGGAAGAAGGGGATAGGAAAGGAAAAGAAAAGAAAAGAGAAAAGAAGAAAAGAAAAAGAAAAAAAAAGAAAAAAGAAATCAATAAAAAATTCCATTCGATTTTTTAAAATAAAAAATATTTGATTAACAAAGGACTCGAGCCTGAGCACCAAGGACCCGTGCATGGTCTTTGTGGACTCAGGCCTATGGGTTGAGACTAGAGTTTGACCGTTGAGGACCCGAGCATGGCTTTTATGGACTCGAGTTTGGGTGCCGAAGCATCAGGTACGAGCACTAGGGGTTTGGGCTGGGCCTTTATAGCCAGGGCATGGGTGCCAGGGGCCTAAGCTCGTGCACCGGGATCTCGGACTCGGCCTCAATGGACTCGTGCTTGGCCGTCGAGAGACCTAATCCTGAATGCCAAGTTTCGAGAATCAACCTTGTGGTTTCACACCTAAGCATAGAGTTTTGAGTTCGAGCGCTGATAACTAGTCATATTTTGGAAAACATTTTCCGGTTCTCTTCAAGAAAAAATTATTTTCCTGAGTTTAAGATTTGGTAAAAAAAAACCTTTTCCATTGATTAGTAAAACATTTTCTATTGACTCATTTTCCTAAGTGAAACAAACGATGAAAAATGAGAAATATGTTTTCCTTGGAAATGTTGTTTGCGAAACAAACACCTTATCAACTTTTGTGCCACAAGAGAGTGCATTTCTAGCAAATGTTAAAAACTATGGTACTCCCTACTGAAAACGATTGATTTTTTATACTATTTCTAAAAGTATCATGAATATTTTCAAGATGAAGAAGCCTAAGGAATGTGTTCTTTTGCAATCTAGATACTTTCAGTCCCCCTTTTTTTTTTTTCCTTTTAATAATGACTCGGACTCCCACACCAGTTGCATTACAAGGGTCTGACCGGTTAGGCACCAACCTGAGGAGAACTAGCCTGGCCCCATAGACTAGCCTCCATGTAAGTCAAGGGTATTGTAAGATGGAGGGCAGAAGGACTCAAACTTGGGATCAATCACCAACAAACCTAAGCCCTTACCACTCCACCAACCCCTTGGAAGCATTTTTAGTCTTTTTTCAGCTATTAAAACCTTGCACAAGACGTGCTCTTTACTTGGTTATCTTCTTTGACTGGGGAAAAGAATCGGAAAAGACACGAAGAAGAAACGGTACGAGGATTTACAAAGACCATTTCAATATCAGGCAATATCCAACAAATCGCCAAGTCATCGTAGTTGTTATAGGGCGATTCATCTCGACTTGAGAAGGGCAAAATAGATAAAACTTTTTAAGACTTGGTAATCTACATGGAAACCTGCTGACATACTAAATACTGGGTCAAACATTTTTATCTATAAAGAGAGAGCATGTTGCCACGCAAGTCCTCACTCTTCCCTCGAGCAATACTAGTCTGTGCAAGGATCAGAGATTGCGATCAAGGCCCTAACTCCTGTCCAGTGTCTACAACCGCAATGAAGTTTCTTCCGATTAGCCTTCTCATCTTGGCTTTGGCCACTGCCACTGCTTTAGCTTACGACCCGAGTCCTCTTCAGGACATATGCGTGGCCACCAATGACCTGGAATCTGGAGGTTGGTCCTCAATTCTTGCATTAGTCATGTATTTCGTATCTAGCTTATGATGCTGAAACTGAAACACGAATTCTTTTTCTCATGCAGTATTTGTGAATGGAAAATTCTGCAAGGACCCGAAACAAGCTACGGCCGATGATTTCGTCTTTATGGGGCTTAGGAATCCTGGAAACACGTCGAATCCGCTCGGATCAAAGTCACACAGGCTTTCGTCCAGCAATTTCCAGGACTCAACACTCTTGGAATATCCATGGCCCGCATTGACTTTGCTCCCGGCGGCCTAAATCCTCCCCACACTCACCCTCGTGGCACTGAGCTTCTGGTCGTGGTGGAGGGTACGCTACTTGTTGGCTTCGTCACGTCCGACCAATTAAACAACACTCTCTTCACAAAAGTCCTGTACAAGGGAGATGTGTTTGTGTTCCCTATTGGTCTCATTCACTTCCAGTTGAATATCGGAAACACATACGCGCTAGCCTTTTCCGGTTTGAGCAGCCAGAACCCTGGGCTCATTACCATTGCTAATGCTGTCTTCGGAGCGAAGGCACCCATTTCTGCTGATGTTCTCACCAAGGCCTTCCAACTGGACAAGAAGGTCGTTGACCATCTCGAGGCGCAGTTTTGGTACGACAACAACTAAATGAATCTATTGTTAATTACACAAAATAATTGAATTATAAGACTTACTTACTTAATCTTGTTTCCATAAGTGGTTGCTCTAGACACATAACTAGACTACTTACCACATGTATGATTGATTTTGAATAAAAGATTGTTATCTCTCTAGTGGTTGCTCTAGACACGTAACTAGACTATGTACCACATGTATGATTGATTTTGAATAAAAGATTGTTATCTCTCTCTCTTGAAAGGATGTCATCTAAGATTAAATATTGCTTCCTACATCAAAAGAATTTGTTCTTCGAAAAGGGTATCATGAAAAGAATGTCCAACCCTATTAAAAAGTCTTATTTGAAATAGTCTTGTAAATGGATTAAGAGGCTGTATAGAGAAATCATCAAGGTGATCGTTTATACATCCGGCGCTGGGGTGGCCAAAAAGAGAGAAGAACAGCTTGTATTTCCATCATTATCTTGGAAGGAGAAGTTGCACGACAATATGTCAATTTCCTTATTGTATTGAATTCAAGTGTGATAAATTACAGTTGATGACATTTCTCATGTTATGACCAACAAAAGTCCACCCGTATAATTATTTGCAGGATTGTTGGGGCTTACTATATCATTTATAAGGGTTAATATTATCAAAAATCCTTAATTGGTATACCTACGATAAATTTATCATAAACTATTTTTTGACCCAAAAAAATCCCAAATTGATACATCTATGAGAAATTTATCCTCCGTTAGTTCTCTAAAATTTTATCATCAAATTTTTGAGTTTGATGACCCGTAACAGTTGACAAGTGCAAAGGTTTAGAGTTTCACTCTCAATTTGTCACAGATATATTAGTTTGTGATTTTTCGAGATATTAATCTATTCTAACGGAAATGAATGGACGGTAAATTTATCATAAATGTATCAGTTCAGGGTTTATGATAGTCAAAAAAGTAATTTAAGATAAATTTGTCACAGTTATATCAGTTTGGAATTTATGATTGTCAAAAAGTTACTTAGGGGTAAATTTGTTATAGGCACATCGGTTTGGAGTTTTTCATGATAATTAACCCTATTTGTAAATGCGTATGCATGGACGAAGTCAAACCTTCAATAAGATATGGATGGTATTGATCTCTTTCTTGAAGCAATCAATAAACAATCTGAAATAGACCACCGTTTAATGGGAGAAATGTGGAGACACGAATGCGTTACTTCCTACCCACTTAATTTGACAATTTCCGAAAGAACTAGATAGCTAAGTTGCTTCTCAACCTTAGCTTGGAATGATCTAAGACTCACTCTATATGGCAATTGAACCGAAAACAAACTTAGACATATCATTGAGATGGACATGAGTCTGATCGAAATCGTTGTGTAATTCCTGGTAATTATGCAGTGGAAAATGTCCAGATCACATACTAAGGAGAGCCAGCAGATAAAACAAAACATAGGCTATATGATGATAGGAATTCAAGAAAAAATAATCCTAACAACCATGAGTCAGACCCCAAAGGAGTATTCAAGAACTGTTGGAGTGAAGATGAGTATGTGACATTATTATTTAAGTTTGGTGCGGGGACTCGGGTTCGGTTCTCATGATAAGTCCATGTTATAATTCTTAACTATTCCCTCAATTGGTGTTTTTCCTTTTGCTCTGGTTGCATGCAAGCTTCGCACATTCTAGAGAGTTCACTTCAAAGATACAAGTTTCCTTATCTTTTCTGGTTTCCAGATCGACACCTTTGAGTTACATTACCTGTGACTGCAAAAGCAGTAACAAACATTTCTGGTGGATTGCTGGGATTTCTTGAATAATTGCTTGGAAAGGGTAGAATCAATCTATTGGTGACGAACGAAAATTTACTTGGCAGAGGTATGAAGTCTACGGCTAAATCTCCATTTTGTGATTGCAGATGTGAAAGAAACAGTCAGGCACTTATAGGGAGTGATGTGTCGGAGTGAGTCGCATTGAACAAATGGTCCCAATGGTGACTTGCTGATTCTAATCCAAAGGGAGAGGCTAGGATAAGAGGTTTCTGGTTCCCATTGCTTTTGTATGCTGAGCATGCTTGATTAGCAATTACTACTACAAGTCGGACGGGCTGCTTGGATAGGGAATAAAAAAGAAGCACGAAACTTGGGCAGAGATAGTCCTACCGGAAGAAACCAACTAATTACAGATACGGTGCTTACGATCTTAGAGCCGGAGTTATCCTAAGTAACCACCAGAACTGGATGGACTGAGGAAGAGAGTGGAGGCTGCGCACACTTAAAGCCATGACCATTAAGGAAGCTCTACGAAGTGGGATGATACAGCAGAGTATCCCTGATGAAGAAAGACGAAAGAGAGGATCAGACAGATCAAATGATTTTCGCATTTATAATTGTTGACTGGTTAATACTGATTCGTATCTTAGCACATATTTAAGGTGCTCCCAAAGTCGTGTTAAGGAATCGCTTTTACTTGGCCACAAATTACTTCATTTAGGCCTCACAACCAATGGTTACTGCTCGAGTAAAAAGAAACGGTTATCAAGTTGGAACCTTAAAGAACATGTACGATGCGTGATGTCCCAACCTAATCTCAAGTACTAAATGAACAAACAAGGGCTATACAAGCAACAGGGTATCACCTACTCATTCCGGAACTCACTAAATGGGAACAAAATAGATTGCCAAAAAATTGAAACAGGTTTGGTGGAGAAGAAGATAAGCAAATACAATGCGAGATCAGATGGACTCACTTCGAGAGCACTAAATTGAAAAGCATCAGACGTGGAAACATGCTGCGGAAGGTAATTCTGAGCAAATGCTATTAAACATGACTCACATTGCCAAATGTTCACGGCGATCCAACGTTCTAACCAAAGAGGACAATAATCATAGATATCTGGGATCCAAACAAAATTCTCATGCTATTTGGGATATCTACTGACCCAACCGTAACATAAACTCAAGAAGTTCCTTGACAACAGCTCACTGTGCATATACAAACGAGTAATCACTTTGATGATTACTTGCAGAGTAGCATCTACCAGTATCTAACAACAGGCGACTAGAATCGAGAAACAACAAGAAGCAAAACCATTTAAGACCTTACTCACGAAAAGAGCATGAAAACATAAATTCCCCCAAGAGAAGATCGCGAATCTCTACTAGACATACTATCTCAACGCACCATTACCTCAAATACAGATCGATCATACACACACTTCCTACAAGAAGCCACAGCAGTCTCAACATGACGTATGAATATATTGAAAACTATGAAATTTTATAGGATCACTGTTCTAAAAGCTTAAAACTGTTAGATAAATGCGTGATTTAATATAAATTATTCCAACACTCCCCATCATGCTTAGTTTAGTCTTTTTGCCTAATACTAAGCGTTGACATATTTAATTGGAGAGGCAAATAAAGGTCTGAACTCTAATATTATGTGACAACTATTCTAAGTGCTTAAGCTATTAAACAAATGCGCAATTTAATATTAAATTATTCCGACTAAAGCAAGCATGTATATCTCAACAGAGACCTGGGATACAGTGAAGGAAGGGGTGACAAGCGAGAAGGAGCACTGGAGGCCGTCGATGGCAGACTGGATGAGCTTCCTCTGGAGCTCGAAGGTAGAGGCCGCCGGAGAGCTGCTTCGCCATCCACTAATCGCTGGAGCTCCGGTCGACGAAGGTGAAGATTCCCATTGTCTCTTCTTCGAGAAGTGAACGAGGCAGAGGAACGAGAGAGATCGAAGGAGTTGAATGGGAGAAGTGAAGAGAGAGGAAGAGGGGGCAGTCATAATTTACACGTGGAGAGGGCGGCAAAACTGTAGTTTAGGTGAGTTTATGGTTTTGTCCTCCCCTGATTAGGGTATTTTATGCTTGGACATACTGATTTTTTTTTCTTTTCTTTTCGAAAGCTTTTAACTTAGGCTCCGTTCATTTTGCAAGAAATAACTTTCGGAACACGTTTTCTGAATTTTCGGTGTTCGGTTCATGAAAAATGAACTAGTCAAGAAAAATGAAGTCTTCTAAAATAAAAAAAATATTTTTTCTACTTTTTAAGAAGGAGAAAAATTTTCTATATCTTTTTTCATGTCATTTTCTTTCACCAAACACATTTTCCTTTTTTTTTCCTTTCTAAAAATCATGTATTTAATTATTTTTTCTTTTTACTTATTCTTTTTTTCTTTCCTCAGTTGGTTGCCAACCATGCTAGCCTTTGGCAAAATGGACGACATTCTGCCTTGCCTAATTAGGCGAGCTCCAATCCCACCTAATTAGGTGAGCTACCTCACCGGTTCTAACGAGGCCCAAGCTCGCTCGAAGTAGGTCAAGGTGAGCTTAGCATTTGCCATAGGACGACGAGACTCACATTTGCCTGATGCCAGTAATTGGCTAAGGAAGAAGAAGAAAAAGAAAAATAATTAAAAAATTGATTTTAGAAAAATAAAGTAATAGAAATTATTAAATAGAGTGCATAGAGGAAAATATTTTCCTTATGAAATGGCAAAAACATTTTCAAATTTATTTTCATATTTCAGATAAACACCTGAAAACATTATCATTTTTCTAGAAAATGGTTTCCTGGAAAACATTTTCCAAAAACGCCACATTGTCCGCAAAATCAACGGAGCCTTAAATTCTGACCAAAAAAGAAAAGCGGAGCCTTAAATTGATTAGCTTAGTTGGCAATTAAGTTTACTCTGTTTCTTGTAATTTTGGTTAGAATTTGATCGTTGTTATAAATGAAATTGAGTTAAAGGAAAATCAGCCTCATTTTCGCTCTGGCTTTAGATCTCTATTTTAGTGGTTTAATCGGAGAGAGAAATTTTCATTTCCACGAGATTTCGTACCCGACTTTCGTGGCTGAATTTTTTCCCCAGTTCTTCCACATGTGTTCGAATTTAATTTTTGATTTATCTTTAAAACTATTTTTTTATGTTTATCAAATTAGATTGAAATTCAAGGGTCATGTTTTCCTCCTATCAATCTTGATTGGTGGGTTTTCCAATAATAATAATAATAATAATATCTGTCTAGATTACCCAGCTTTCGAGGGGAAAAAATTATAACAAGAGGCTCTCTTTTAGGTGAACGTCACTAAACATTTATAATGCAAAATCCCGAAATAAATGGAAGATTATGAGCTAAATCCAAATTTCTGTAGCCTATATATTGTTAAAGCTGTCCTCCATTGATTGTGAAAGGAGTTGATAGTCGATTTATAAGTGTGAAGGAAAACCCCACCCTTTGAGTTAACTTTCGGGGCAAAAGAGACCCAAAAAATATCCAACACTAGCATCAGAGCTCACGTTGCCAATAAGTCTAGACCCAATAGTCACGAGTTTATAAGTGTGAGGAAACAGTTCACCTTTGAGCTAGCTTTGCCAATAAGTCTAGACTCAACTGTCACGAGTTTATAAGTGTGAGGAAAAATTTAACCTTTGAGCTAACTTTTGGGGTGAGAGAAGCTCAAAACCAGTAAAGATATATAATACTAGTCCTATGGAGGGGTCTCACAGGAAATGGCCTTGTCAATGGAACCATAAAATCAAGAGAAAATCATAGAGACATTATAATTTCCTCTTGCATAACTGAACCCTCGAACCAACATGTCTCATACGACACTACAATGAATAATAGCTATCATGTGGCTAGATGACTAGATGACTGTCCCATCGAGCCCTAAAATATTAGGTTTGCAACTTTGCATGAATAACTCTAAATTGATCGACAGCAATTTCATAAAGACATTCATAAAGACATTCATTTTTATCATTAAATTGTGAACCTAACATCGAAAGATCTTAGAAAAGACCCATTTTTTTAGAGGTCTCTCACTAGTATTCTCATTTAGGTTACAACAAGTAGAGATGTTGAACTTTGTCAACAAAGAATTTCATCGAGAGGAGCAATTGTTCCGAGAGATAGCATTGAATGTGGGAGCAAGCAAAGTGCATGGCACCCTAAAAGCGCCTAATAGCTAGTACAGATAATGAGTGCGTTTTATTTACCATTTACAAAATCCTCCAGCAAATGCAAAAATTGTTTCAAAAATTTTTTGGGTTGCTTTAGAGAGATGCGATATAATCTCCAAAACTCTTTAAAGGTCTTTAACCCAAGATAGGTTTATAGATATTTTGAAATCTTGCATTAAATTTTGGTTGCTTTAGAGAGATGCGATTTCATCTCCAAAACTCTTTAAAGGTCTTTAACCCAAGATAGGTTTATAGATATTTTGAAATCTTGCATTAAATTTTGGTTGTTTAGAGAGATGCAATTTCATCTCCAAAACTCTTTAAAGGTCTTTAACCCAAGATAGGTTTATAGATATTTTGAAATCTTGCATTCTGGAAAGCAAATAAACTTTTTTTTTTCATTTCAACTTTGCACTCGCTTAATTTCATAATTTCGAAAATGTCTTCAAAAACCCTAACCTTGCCTTAGCTACCAACAAGCAATCGGCGAGAAATCAATGCACAGCCAAGTGCCGCCGCCACCTTCGCATGAGATTGGGTGACCTCAAGTGAAGCTGGTTGATTTGGCCCACCGATGACGGCTGAGTTTTAATGGCAAATAGTTTGAGTTTTTTTATATTAAAAAATAGTAAAAATCATTTATAAAATGTAGTTTTTACTAAACGGCGTTTACGTCAAAATTACTTTCCAATGTAGATACATTTTACCAAACATTACTTACATATCAAAAAATCGTTTTAAAGATTTTTGTATTTTCTCAAAAATTAAACCAAACGCTCCCAATGAAGTAAAAGCTCCCCATTTGGTCGACCAAGTTGACGTATCTGAAGGCGACGGCAGCATGGCTAACATCATCAAGTTTACTAATTTAAGCCCATTTTTTATTGGTACCACCCTCTCATATTTTCGTTTTCGGTTTTTCTTTTTCTTTTTTTTCTTTTCTTGTTTTTTTCCTAGTTGGAGGGTGAGGTTGTGCGCAATTGTTGCGGTCGCGGTCCCGGTGTTGCCGTGGGGGCGACGCGTGGCATGTCCCAACAAGGAAGCAACGGTTTGGATCAGGTCGGTAAAGCATGCCCCTCCTCGATTGGGGCGGGGGCGAGTTTAGGGCCCCTGAGCCTCCGGTTCGGTCCTTGGGCCAGGCTGGTTTTTTTAATTCTTTTTTTTTTCACCGTTTGTTATTTTACCCTGATTAAAAAAATATATATTTTTTCCTTTTTCGGTTTTCCTTTTTTTTTTTTTTTTTTTTTGATTTCGTTCGTCACTTTTCATGGGGTTTGATTTGAGAAAATTTCAGCAAAAATTCTATCTATGCATGTGCACGATATAATTTAGTTATAATCCTTTTACTCAGCGCAATCGAAATCCTTTGCCATTGAAATTTTTGTGATAATCGATGCTAGCTACAGTTCTGAGCTGCTATCATAATACATTTCCTTTTTTAATTTATATATTTGATTTTATTTGCATTGTACTAGACCTAAAGAGTACCATATTAGAATCAATTTCGAATTGGAAACCTAAAACCTACCTTATTGGCCTTGGAATCAGATTTCCCAAAAAATAAACCAAACGCTCCCAATGAAGGAATTAGAGTGTACAAAAGTGGTCCGATCTAGTTTTCACGTGAAATCGATCCAGTTGCATGTCCTAACGGGAATAGTGTATATCAATTTATTGTTTAGGTTGTCAATCTGTGAAGATTCGTTATGCAACCACAGGTGCCCAACAACTGACCAAATAATGTGCCTGTCTTGGTCAGTTCTAACTAATATGCCTGTCTACTGGTAACTAATTTCGAAGTGCTTGACAATTAGACGAAGCCTCCACCTTGTTATCTGACGTACGCCAAGTACAGGAGATCCATTGTCACCATTGCACGGACCAACTTCCTTCATCCAGATATTTACAAAATACAGATTCACATTAGTAGGATGATCATTTTATTTACGAGAACCGATTCTCTGGTTAGACGTGCATGCAACAGTGAATGAAAAAGCAAGACAGATCTTTCTCGAAATGTAAATGCAAGAAAAATCTATCTCAAACGATAAATGTACCTTAAAAATGACTAATGAGTCAAAGCTAGTCTCTTCACTTGTTCAGGTTCCTATTTCCCCATATTGAACCGAGATGGAGTCTAAAGCCGGTCATATAGTGACATGCTTGAGCCTTCCCCTTTTGTGAATAATCAGATAATGGACCAGCTGCAAAAAAAGGCACCACCAGCAGCTATATTTCTCGTAAATCATATTTAAAAATATATTACATCTCAAACCTTTCTAGATATCGTCTTTCTCCATTACATCTATCAAACCAACAGACTCCAACCATTAATCACCCAAAACCAACCTTGTCGATTAAAAGGACTGGATGATACACTCATATGAATATCCGCCTAAAATTTATTGTTGAACTTTTAGCCTCGGTGTGGTTAAGGGAGAACAGCTTCCCTGATCAATAGAAGATCCATACAGCATTGCATTCAAGCTATTCATTTTGAGCGTCAAAATTGTCAGACAGCTTTCTTGTTTCCAACTTTCATAAACTGATTGCCTAGAGTTCACTAAACCAAGATGTTACCTCCCTTCGAGTATCGACTCCTTCAGCACCCTCTGATCTATTTATACCAAAAGAGCTTCAGAGAAAAGATATTCATTTGATCTTTATGCTCGGTCCTAAATTGGCCGATAGCTCCAAGAAATAATCTATAGATATCCCTTCTTCACCTCAGCTTATACTCTGCTTTCTCGAATATGTCAACGAGCAGAATTTCAGAGAATCGCCTCTCCAAATGAATCATGAAATAGGCAATGTTTGACAGAGCAAACAGCCACAAATTAGGTACCGCACCTTTCCCAACTCCAAATAGAACAGCTAAAGCTTTGAAGACCAACCGTACCATCATTTTTTTTTCTTTTAGGTCGGGCCATACGACATCTTGATAACATAACAGTTTTAAGCATCCAAAAGAAGCCACAGCAAGCGGGCCATTGGCAAGCCATGTATCCGCATCTTCAAGGTTGTATGTATGTAAAGATACACCCATAGAGGTAAATTTCCTTTTTGCTGAACTTTGCATTAATATACTTCCAAATATATGTCAAGATATTAGTGCATCTATTTTTATATATTGTGCAAATTGTCTCGACCAAATCAGAAAGGAAAAAAAAAAAAAAAAAAAATCTCCCAGACATGTTTTTGTCTTTTTCATAAATCCTTGATTTGAGAAGAACAGAAAACAAAAATGTAACAAAATTTTTCATCCATGTTGAAAATTTTCCTTTTTACAAACTAAACATGCATTCAAGAAAATCGAAGTGAAAAAGATTTTTTTGTTTTTCAATCCATTTTATGAGAAAACGAATTTTGGAAACATTGCTTGAAACCAAACTGACCCTGAGTTTTCCAATAAGGCCACTTGTAACATCCAAAAATCCATCCATTTCCTTAGTATTTCTATGAACTAAGAAAGCTCATCCTAATAGTACAAATCAATTCTTCCCCTATTCCATTATCCAACTTCAAACATTGAAATTCAAAAATGGCAATGGCTCTTCAAATAATACACCAGGACAAACTGTGACATTCTGGATTTTTCACTTCTGCTTTCAATTAAATTAATTGGGCATTTTATCGACACGCCTATATGATTGTTCTCAAAGCTGATTACTCTCGAGATAACTAAATTATCTAGGGAAGCATTAAGGAATTTTAAGACAATAGACTTGAGAATTCGACCAGGAATCGGCTACTCGACCGTGCTCGTCTTTATAGGTCAGTTAAAAATTGACCAGGGATCAGAGATAGGTCAGTTCGATTGAGATGTGTGGCTAAAAGTGGGTGACTTCACTAATTTGGAAAATTCTCGTCGGCCGGCACTATATTTATTTTTCTATTGTTTTGGTACCCTGTGTTCGTATTTGAATTCTCGAGATTTTCACGACAACCGAGAGTCGCCAATGTATCAAGTGGGCTCATTGTGGTTTGAAGAAAATTGACCATGGGTCATTTGCACTCAAAAATTCTGAAAGATACCCAATAGCTTAGGTCACGTTAAAAATGCGTCGGAGTGACATTAACCGTGAATTTGAATCTGATTTCAGAACTTCTGTTATGTCACAATAAATTCCAAGAACGTCGACTCAGTCTCAGAAGATTTTTCTGCAACCCAAGACTTTTTGGGAAAAAGTCGACTTAGGACCATTTTTGTTCAGAAAAAGCCAGGGACCATTTTTGATTTCACAATTGAAAAGCAAGTAGGACCAATTTGTGAGGAAAAATACCAATTTGATCATTAAGGTGTCGGATGATTTTATTGAGGCCGAATGGTGTTGAATTAAGAAGGATTAAGTGTCCAATTAGAGGGAAAATGCTTGAAATTCGTAGCTCCCCCACCCCTATGGCTTTTGGACCATTTCAAATGTCCTAAGAAGAGCCTTCGTGGCTGCATATGAGCCATGGAAGATAGCCTTAGCTGTGGTTGAGTCAATGGGACAAATTGGTGGAAAAACAAATCAAGTGGACTCCTTATCCTTCCCTCTCTCCCTCTCTTCCTCTTTTGTTGGCCGAAACCCCCTCTATACCCTCCATCTTGCCTTGTTCGAACTCCATAGCAGCTAAGGAAGAGCAGCCAGCAACCGCGGAGTTGCACGACGCCACCTTGCCCTCGCCGTTTGCCGCATTCGCCTTTGCGAGCGCCGCCGTTGCCCTGCCGCGCCACCGCCTAGCCCGACGTCCCCTGCTGCTTCCAGCCCTCTGTCTGTACGTCCCAGCTGCTGTCCCAGCCCGTGCCGGAGTCGTTTGGCCCGCCTCCGACCTCCGTGAGTCCCTCTTTAGGCCTGGTTTGGTCCTTTCAACGTTTCCCAATCAATCCTCGCCTTAAACCAGCCTTGTTACCTTCTGTTTCAGCAAAAACAAAACAAAAAAATAGTTAGTTTCTAGCAGGAGGTTTAGCCCATTTTGAGGTGGTTCCGAGTTCCGAAAGTTAGGCCCACTTTGGAGAGAATCGTCCCCCGTCACGTCCCCGTCGATTTGAACCGATTGGCTCACCGAACAAGTGAGTTGAACTTACTAATCCTCGCTTAGTAGATTAATTGTGCTTAGAGGTTGATTAGTTTTGGCTAAGATGAATTAGGTGGTTAGATTAGATTAGATTAGATTAGTAATTTTAATTACTTACCATTGCATGTTAGGTAGTTAGTTAGTGTAGTTAGAGCCTAGACAAGCTTTAGTATTTAACTAGAGTGGTTCGGAAATTTTTCGGGCTCGTCTCGGCTTCCAATTAGACTATAATGGGCCTAAGTTGGATTTATTGCATTTATTTATTAAATTTCCTAATTATTTATTTATTTATTTATTTTCCGGAAATTCAATTGGGATGACCGGTGACCGGATTTTTGTGTTAAATTCAGTGGTGCTTTCTGTTTATTTATTTGAGTACCAGATTGTGATAATTGAGTGAAATTGGTGATTATGATAATTTATCTAAAAAATTGATTAATGTGGGTATAAATCTAAAAATTGCCGAGTGGGGTTGTGATGTCACTAAATATAAAAAATTACCGAGTGGGGCTGTGATGCTACTAAATCTATAAAATTGCCGAGTGGGGCCGTGATGCCACTAAATCTATAAAATTGCTCGGTGGGACCGTGATTACCACCAAATCTATAAAATTGCCAGATGGGGCCGTGATGATCACCGAATATAGAAAAGTTGCCAGTGGAGCCGTGATTACCACTTAATCTAGGTTGTGCCTATTAGGCTGTGGCTAAGAGTTGAGAATGAATAATCGAGGTGACCGTGTGATGGTCTCGATGACATGTAATCGACTGAGTCAATTGATTGATGAGTCGATATGATTGATTGAATGATGTGATTGTCAGTATTTATGAATTGAACTGACTTGCAGGAAGGAATTGAGGCTAAGGTAAGTCCTCTGATGCCTGGTTGTGCTTAGGCAGCCCTTAGGAGGTAATTTTTTTCCTAATTGAGTCTTAGGGGGTAGAACTTGCTGAGACGTCGTCTCACCCCGTTGTGGGATAACATTTAAGGCCTATAGATGGCAGCACCTCCAGCTCCTGCTGAGCGTTTTGGTATACCGGAGGATATCTCAGAAATAACTTATCACATTCCGATACATGACCACCCGGAAGGATTGGACTATGTATTGGTGAAATTCACCATCTGGGTTGACATGGGTGGATCTAAACATATGCCTCATAAGTACCGGTCATGGTATCGTCACTATTAGGATAGGTGAAGGGAGGGTCCTGTGCCGGAATTTGATGTACCTTAATACGTTTTGGAAGTTGCCTTTGGTAAAGGTACAACAGACCCTAAAGATGGAGCAATGGAGGATGCGAAAAATCCCAAGCTCAAGGGTGATTCTGACTCTCCGGTGTACTTAGCTGAGGGCGCCAATTGGAGCAAGGAAGAAGGGGAGATCGTTGAGGATGGGGAGGTGGAGCAAGAGGGATTTAGCGATGATGAGTAGTCGTGGTTGTTAGACCCTCGCCCCCTGTTTGAGAACCTGCTGTGATGTATATGTTTTTATACTTAGACCAACTTGTATTATATATGGCTAGTTGTATTATATATATATAAGTGTGGTTGGTGTGGTTTGAAATTTGATGGCCCTGCTTTCCTATCTCATTGTTTTATTATTTGGGGATTTATATTTGCTTCCGCATGCGTATATTAAAATGAATGGGTCGGTGATGCGTCCTAGGACATCGCTATTATATCGATCAAGTAAGAATGGGCACAAGCTCGGAGGATCGAGACGTGACACAAACCCCTCACCTTAGTACTATAGGCCACATAATTAAAAGGAATAGCTAAAGATGTCATAGAGAACTGACAAAATCTCCATCAAGGGGAAGTATCGAAGCCACACACATGTGGACTCCAGATGTGTTAGTCCAAATGATTTCACATAAACCAAGTAGTTTTTGCGCATGATGGGAATGCTTATACTGCTATATTAAAAGGACCAATATTGGAGTTAGTTTTGCACCTGAAAGAGTTGAAGACGTGCTTTCTAAGTAGTCACTGAAAGAAAATGCAAAATCCTCAACGTTACCACAAGAATATTAATCCTCCCCCTGCCCCCAACACCACCCCAAAAAAAAATCCCTTTTCGCTTTCATTCTTCTCCCCTGACTCAAAATCAAAAGATAGGAAAGAGACATCAACCCAATTCATCTAGCTCAAGAATTTTATAAGAATGGAGTCAGCATGATAATCCCACTTGATGTAATAGAAGATAATTAGAAGAAACACCCTTGTAAAAATGATGAGAAAATCATGAATCACTTCTATTCAAAGCTTCCAAATCAATACACCTTTGGGCTTTTTATTATGAAAAACCAACAATTCAGATTCCATTACACGGTAGGACTTCATGAAAATAACCGTGACATAATTAAGCTTCATTGGACAACTCAGTTTACAGCAATTTTTGAAAAATAAACGGACATAAGATCTTAATGCAAATCATAGGTAATGGCACAAAGGCAAAAATTTATGATTGGTTAGAAAATTTATTATTTCTGTAGTTATTTAAGGAACCTTTGACTCTACATAATATCTCAATGCAAACCCTAGCGTATCAAACAATGGCAAAAATGTACACACAAATCCTTTGTGTGCATGTGCGTTTTGGGGGGTAACTTTTGGAATTTTCTTATATTGTAGCATTACTAATTCAAAAATGACACCATTGCCACTTTCTGCCAACATGGTAGCTTTCTAGTGACCAAAGGAAGAATATACGGTAGCTTCCCATGTGCATCAGATCGACAAAATAAACAGCTGATGTTCAAGACTAAAACAGAAAATTAGTTCCAAAAAAAGACAACACAGGTCGAACCCCCCACTAGAAGACCAAAGAAGGGGGGAAGGGAAAGGAAGAAACAGAGGAACATCATTAGATACAAAATTTTTGTTTCGCAATGCAAAAGCCAACTGTCTAGACAAAACCGTGGACCAAAATGTTAAGGGAAACGCTTACCCTAAAGTAGCGTTAGCGGGAAACAATAAGAAGACTAAAGCCTCGAAAAATTAAAGAAGGATATAAACATCAGTGCCAACAGAGCACAGTCCCCTCCAAGAAACCCTAGCGTCTTGTCACAAATTTAGAAAGTCACAACTCCCTAGAATTAACTCCAACCCTTTCCACACCATGTACGACTCAAGGAATTCCACGCCAATATGTAAGTGAGTTGGTGAAAACTTTTAATACTAAAGTGAACGCTGGACACAACTTTTGGTACTTTTAGTGTATTTATCTTCTTTGTTAGCTGAACCATATGGAAATCAATTCCTACTGCACTAGGATAAAGATTACCTCAAAAAAATAGATAATACATCCCCAACGCAGAGGACATTGATATGCAAACATGAGTTTTTGTTTTTGGAACACTTGTCCCTCAATTATAGTTGCCTTTGAATATGATCAAAAGGTTACTGAAAGTTATCTTTTGAAGCCATCAGTCTGCTCTTCTTCAGTTGCTGAGTATGATTTTGTATAGTTTCAAAGTTTGAAATTGGAGCCTCATGTCACAGAACGAATGGCGGATCTCAAGGTAGAGCAAATCAAGTACGGAGGTTTTGGGTTATGGCTTTTTATCATCTTGGTGTCGAGCTATTTTTTTGCAGGACCTCCCTTACAATATCATCACCGCAATAGAGTTTAAGCACCAAGCATTAGTGGGACTACGGCTGGCTCTTTCTCCTCAATCGGAGGGAATGCCATTCTTAACATCAATCAAGGCAAGTCAGCCTTTGAGGTTTCCTGTCGAGATATACTCATCTGAGTCTGAACCTGCATAAACCAAAATGATGGATTTAACTTGGTCTTTCCATCTCCACGAATCCAAAAATACCCTTTACATGCTATTTCTGTTTCAAACTTCAAAGAATTTCCACTTAAAAGCTACAAAAGCTTGTCTTTGAAACTATGTGAAAATGTTCTTGGTGGAGCAAGTTCATCTAGACCTTCAAAAATAGATTGTGATTAAGTGCAATATGTGTTTTTTTTAGTCTGTATGGCATGATAACAGTAGATTGAAACATTGCAATGAAATACTCAAGGGTTCAAATCTTAGGTTCTAGAATCACAGCAGTACTTATCAATCAAAGATCGCCAGCATGCTGAAAAATTAGGTGCTAAAGTCACCAATAAATCAGAGCCTTCGAGTGAGTTGACCTTCTGCGGGAAGAGAGTGTTCATGCTATCGACCTTTCTAAAGGTCAACTCACTCGAAGACTTTGGTTTATTGGTGACTTTAGCACCTAATTTTTCAGCATGCTGGCGATCTTTGATTGATAAGTACTGCTATGATTCTATCACTCCAAAGAATTTAATGTCGACCAGCTTTGAGCATTTCCACACCTAGACTTGAATCAAGTTCTTTAAACATGATAGGGTGGGCATTCTCTCTAATATCTTAACCGACTTCACAGTCAAGTTCCCATGGAGTTGTATTTCTTTCACTTGTGAGCCATAGAGTGCTAGCAACGACAAACTTCTCAAATTGGGCAATAGTGATCTGGTTGAGTTGAAGTTATCAAGTTGCAACTCCTACAAGGAAGGTGGAAGCTGCATGAGGTCGCAAGTCCAAACTAAAGTAAGTTTTTCCATGAGAGGGGGAGCTTAACTATGAAGGCGATGCGGAGTTGTTCTAGCAGCATAGTTCTAACTTGTTCAATTTGGATAACCTCCCAATCCACAACAAGGCAGAAGTCTGCATCAGAACTTATCCATTTGTGTTGATAAAAGTTGAATGGAAAAATGCAGAAAATTTGTTCTGTATTGATTGATTTTGTATACAGGTACAATGAATACATTTATAACGTAAGAATGAAAGAAGAGAAAGGAAATAATATACAATGAATTATAAATTTCCTATTTGCTGAATAAATCACACATATCACTCTTTCTCCAAATCAATCAATCCTCAATTATGATCGAAACCAGCAGATCTTAATCTCAGAATCTTCAATATTATCTCCAACACTACCCCTTAAGTTGGTGGCCTGTACATATCAAGGACACCTAGCTTGCTCAATAAATATTTATGTTGTCTTTGACATAGCAGTTTAGTGAAGATATTTGCAGGTTGATCCATAGTTCCAATTCCCTTAGTGACAAGAACTCATTCTCTGATCTTTTCTCGGGTAAAATGGCAATCAACTTCTATATTTTTGTTCTTTCGTGAAAAACTGGATTTGTTGTCAATTTGAGTGCAGCATCATTATCACAAAACAAATAAGTTGGTCCACTGACCTGTAATCCAAGATTTGAGAGTAATCCTTGCATCCAAATCACTTCACAGGTAGTCTTTGCCATAGCTCGATACTCTGATTCGGCTGATGAATATGATACAGTTGACCGTTTCTTCGTTTTCCAAGAGATTAATGACTTTCCCAGTTAATGCAAAATCCAGTGATAGATCTTCTAGTCATTAGGCAAGTAGCATAATTTGTATCACAGAAAGCTGTCATCTTTATGCTGCAATCACAAGATAAAAATATTCCAAGCCCTGGACATCCCTTCAAATATTTCAGAACCTTTAAAGCTGCATTCATATGTGACTGTTTTGGACTATGCATGAATTGACTGAGTATTTGCACTGCATAACATATATCAGGCCTTGTCATGGTAAGGTATACTAATTTTCCAACAAGCCGCCGATATCCAGTTGGGTCCTTGAGCAATAGATCCTCAACAGATGAAGAGGAATTCAAGTCATATTCATGAGTAGTCAGCTTGGTATTTTGTTCAATTGGTATGATAGCTGGTTTGCATCCAGATAATCCCGCTTCAGAAATGATTTCTAGGATAAACTTCCTTTGACTGAGATTGATGCCTTTCTCGGATCGCGCAATCTCAATATCAAGAAAATATTTGGGAGATCCCAAATCCTTGATATGGAAAGTAGAGTGCAAGTATTCCTTGAATTTTGCAACATGAGAGTCGTTGTTTCCCATAACAAGTATATCATCAACATATATCATCAAATAGATTGATGAATTACCTGAATTCCATGAAAACAAGGCGTAGTTGTGCTTAGAATGTTGAAATCCCGCACTAGTTAACGCAATAGTGAACCTGGCATACCATTGCCTAGATGCCTATTTTAATTCATACAGGGATTTGCGTAGGCGACACACCCGAGACTCCCCCTGTCTGCGTAATCCCTGTGGAAGTTCCATATAAATCTCTTCATCGAGATCACCATGAAGGAAAGCATTGTGAACATCCATTTGATGTAGTGACCAGTTGCGAATAGCTGCGATGGAGAAGAATGAACGAATAGTGACTTCTTTAGCAACAGGAGAAAATATCTCATGATAATCAAAACCTTCTCGTTGGGTGAATCCTTTAGCCACCAGTCGAGCTTTATAGCATTCAACTGAACCGTCTGCCTTAAACTTGATTTTATACACCCATTTACATCCGATTGGTTTCCGATGTGGAGGAAGCTATACAATATCCCAAGTATGATTCTCTATCGATGCTTTAAGTTCTTATTCCATTGCTCGTTGCCACTGAGGATCACGTGATGCTTCATGGAATGAGGATGGCTCTTGTTCTTCTGAAAGGCGACTGATGCAACACATATGTCCCGGTGATAGCTGATTAAAGGAGACATATGAAGAGACAGGATACTTGGTACTTGGATAGCGGGATGCAGAACAAATGTAGTCCTTGGTCCACATAGGTGGACGAGTTTGCCATCCAGAACGTCGAGGCTGCGTAGCTACTATTTCTTTAGGTACTGGAGAAGATTCAGATGTGGTTACGGAAGGAGCCATGGCTAGAGAATCTTCATATAATTTTGGAGATAATTCTGGTAACTCCCCTTTAGAAATTGTTGTTTCTTGTGGAATAGAGGCGGATGGTTCCTAGGCAACAACTAGGTATCATGAAGTCATAGATAGATCTTCTTCACACAGAAAAGGTTGGTGGCTTTCTGATGATGAAGTTGATGGAGATATCATATCTTTGAATGGAAAGACATCTTCATGAAGTGACATCCTTGCTTATAAAGAAATGCCCCGTAGAAATTTCTATAACTTGGTATCCAATCTGAGCCGTAGGATATCCCATGAAGACACATTGGGTGGCACGAGGACCCATTTTATCCAAAGGACCCACATTTGTTGCATAACATAAACAACCAAACACTCAAAGGTGATTATTTTATGGTCATTTCTTGTAAAGCATCTCAAAAGGAGTTTTGCCATCTATTGGTTAGCTAGGCATGCGGTTAATCAAATAGGATGTTGTGACAATACAATCTCCCCAAAAAGCTTCGAGAATGCAGGCTTGGTATTTTAATGCACGAGCTACTTCCAAGAGATGTCTATGCTTGCGCTCAACAATTCCATTTTGTTGTGGAGTGTAGGTGCAAGAGCTTTCATGAATTATCCCATGGGAAGATAGAAATTTTGTGCAATCAGAAGTGAAAAATTCCCACCCATTATTTGTACGAATTCGTTGCATAGATCTTTCGAATTGATTCTCAATCAAGGAAATAAAGTTCAAAAGATGAGTAAATGTTTGACTTTTGGATTGCATAAGATAAACCCAAGTTGCCCGCGTATAATCATCAACAATTGTTAGAAAGAATTGGGACCCATCACAATGAAGAGTGTGATAAGGACCCCAAATATCCATATGAAGTAAGGAAAATGCTCTATTTGCTCGAGATGTACTTATTGGAAAAGATGTTCGAGACTGCTTAGCCAAAGGACATATTGGGCATTTAGGATGAGGGAAACACGCACTATGACCCAATCTCTGATGAAAAATGAGACTTTTATTTCGACTAATAGCATTACAAGAAATGCTTTTATTCAATAATTATAAATCTCCTAGGGAATCAATCCAGAAATATAGTCCTTGCGCAACACTACCCAAGCCCATTAGTTGCCCAGTCAAATGGTCCTGAAAGAAACAATTGTCGGAATTGAATATGGCACGACATGAAATGTCCTGTATTCACTAGAAAAGAATTCTCCTTGTAAAGAAAAGTACTTGAGAATCCTGCACTTTTGTCCTCGATTTTCGGTTGATTCAAAATTTTCACAATATTCTGGTACTGATCCTAAGTAATTGTCTGTTGCGCTCCATCAATCCTTTTCGTGGAGACCTGATAAGCTGAGGATTCCTTTTTTTTTTTTTTTTTTTCAGTGGGCTTTCCATGCAATTTCTAGCAAGTATCAACAGTATGATGTGGACGTTTGCAAAAATCACAATATTTATTTTTGAATTTATCGTTTTGCCCATTGCCCTTCCCTGATGACGTGGCACCTCGTGAGCCGTTGGATCCTCTATAAATCGGAGCTGACGTGGCTTGATACAGGCCGTCCAATCCAGCTGAGATGATGGGCACTTGAGGGCTATCCGATCCGCCGTGAAGATCCTAGCCGTTTGATCCCTCCTACAAGTTCCAGCCGTCCAATCCTCTGCGATGATTTTGGCCGTCCATTGTTGACACCTAATTTTGGAAAAATAAAATTGCATTTTGAACAAATAAAAAGAAAAAAATGAAAATGGGAGAAATTGATTTGATTAAATTATGTAAGGAAATATGGAATTTTGATGGATGTCCGGATTTTGTTAAATGCAGCAACAATTTTGAAATCAAGTGAAAAATGGGCAAGAATTGAACTGATTGTCAAATCATACAGATTTGATTTAATGTGATAAGAAATGGTAACTCGGGAAATGCCATGTAAAGAGACCTTTTCGAATCACTATAAAAGATAGGCTCATTTTTCATGATAGCGGGGGGGAAACTTACAAAGAAATTGAGAGTAAAAAGTTCCGGAGAGAAGTTCGTACAAAAAGAAAGCTTTGAGAGAAAAAAAGAAAAAAAGTCAGCTTTTTCCTTCTGTGGAAAAAGCAGAAAAAGAAACAGGAGGGGAAGAAAGAATTTGTACAGAGAGTAGACGTGAAGTGAGAGAGAAAAACCAAAATAAAAAGAAAAGAAAAGACGTGCACTGTGCTTCTTCTTCATGGGTTCCTTCTCCTTGAAGCCGCACGACGCTCCGCTACTGCTGACTGCGCCCATATCGCCTCGCACGGCCACCGCGCCTCCGTCACCGCCGCTCGACCTCCCCTGCGATGCCAATAGCAGCCAGCCTCGCGAGCCCCCCCTCGTTGCTTGACCCGACGTTCGTGCCTGCACCTCCATCGCAAAGCATCGTTGCCAACGCTGCAGTTGCTCCCTCACCGCTCGGCTGCTGCTAAACCCAATCTCGCCGCTTGAGTGTCGACACCTGCAGATCTGAGCTCGCCTCCACCTGATGCCGCGCCTTGGCTACTCGCGAGCATCACACTTGTAGCAACCCGCCCGCCGGTCACAGCGCCTCTGCCCGCACCTCCACTTCTGCAGACGTCACTCGCCTCCGCCTGTACCTTCGTCCGAGCACCACTCAATCGCCGCGCCACCTCTGCCGCGGCTGCACCAGTGAAACCGAACGCCCTTGAATTTCGACGACGGTGTCTCCACAGCCGCGAGCACTCGAGCGCCTCCGCCGCCGTTGAACGTTGCCTTGCCCTTGCTCGCCTGGCGACTGAAACCCGCTACTCTTGACCTCGCCGACGTCGCACCACCGCACCACCTCCGCTTGCGATCCGCTTCCCCGTCGACGCTGCAGCCTTCCTTGAGCCCCCCTTTAGGTAGTTTAATTCTTTTTCTTTTTATTTTATTTATTTTATTTCATTTTATCTCATTGTTTTGTTCTTTTTTAGTTTATTTATTTAAGTTGTAATATTTGATGTCAATAAATATTGTAGGCATTATCCGCAGGGATTTTGCCTCGAATTATTGTAATTATTAATTTGATCCAAGAGACATCGATCATTTTTTTAATTATATTAATTTTCGGGCTTTTCGGTAGAATTTTTAATTGTTAAATCATTATAATTATTAATTTGATCCGTAAGACTTCAAATCAGATTTTTAATTATTTTGAACTCTTTGTCGTGATAATTAGGGTTAGGATAATCGTTAATTTGACTTGTGAGACAACAGGTTATTTTTTCAATTATTTTAATCCTTTATTTTGTTGATAGTTTATATTTAATATTTATTTAATAATTACTCATCATAAAAAAACTCAAAAATTCAAAAAAAAATCAAAAAAGTCAAAATCTTGCATGAGCATATAGATTTAGTAAACTAGACAGATAGGTTTAGTAAATTAGAATTTTTTAGGATTATATTTTTAGGATTGCATTTTTAGATAATTCTTTTTAAATAAGTTAGGGTTGGACCTAAATATTTTTTTTTAGGGTTTTAGATAATCTTCGCACATTTTAATTATCTCATTTTTCCAAAAAATAGTTTTCTAAGATAGGATAGGGTTTAAGTCAAATTAATCCCTAAAATAAATTAGAAAATTATTCCTTTTTAGATAGTTTAATTAGGGTTTTTATTAATTTCGAATTTCAAATAAAAAACAAAAAAAATATTAGCTGCATGTTAATTAGTTTGCATAATAGGTGCATTTAATTAGAATTTGTTTATTAGTAAAATTAGGTCATGCATTTTTTATAAAAGAATTCTAATTTTCAAGAAAAAAAAAAAAAAAAAAAAAAAATTGTTTGCTTTGTGTGATGCAATTGATTTATTAAATGTTTGAGCATCTGTGTGGTCACCTTTTGACATGATAGTAATTTAGATTAAAATAAATCCAAGCTGCCTGCAAAATCATTTTAAAAAAAAAAGAATGGTACCGAAAGGGCATTAAAGAAATCTAGTGTAACCAAGTCCCCGTACCCATAGTCTCTGGTTCGTAGGAGTAAAGTAAACTTCCGTTACTTTGCTTGGGTTTTTAATCGACCCACCAAAAAATAGATCAGTGGCGACTCCTAGATAAAATCTATCTGCATGTTAAGAATTTGAACTTAAGTCGTGAATTGGTATGGGCTTGGGAGAGCCCGAGCTAAGTTTAAAGACTTAATAGTCCATTAACCTAGTTTTAGGTGGTGCACCTGAAAAATAGGTCGCGACAGCTTGGCGACTCCACTGGGGACTTGTGCTAAAACACTTAGTGGACTTAGGCCAATTTTTTTTTTCCTTTTAAAAATGTTTTTGTTTGGCAGCGAGGATCCCAGGTACGTCCCTAACATTTCTAAGGTGTTAAATGTTCTTGTAGATGGGAGGTATAAGGAGAGTAGTTTATGCTAACCTTTGTCTTGCAGGGAGGTGTTGTGATGAATGATTTATTAGAAGTGTTGTTTGCATTTAAACTGTTATGCATATTTTACTGCTTTTAGCACTACACTATTACACACACAACCTGCAGTTGGACCTGGGCTGCGATAGGATTTCTAGGATGGTGTTGAGAAGGATACTTCCTCCAAAGCGAGACTGCTATGTGGAGGTTGACCTTCTCTTCCACGAAATTTCTTTTATGGTGTCGAATGTGTTTGTCCATATCCGCGAGACTGCGTGATTATTGGACATTCCATTCAACTGAGCCGGAGTTAGGAGGACCTGACATGTTAATGTGAGACTGCAACGGTCAGACCATCTTCTTAGCTCTACTTTGTTAAGCCATTTAGAGTAGAAATCGAGCCTCACATCTCATGTGCATGTCTATGTGGTTGCTGTCGATTTTTCTTGGTGAAGTTTTCTATCCCTATACCATGCAATTTATTTTGTCGTGCTTTTAGTCTGTCCATGACAATTTAGGTCAAGCATTGATTTAACTCCTTTGTCAATTAGAAATGAAATGAGGAAATTGCCATGCAATGAATCATTTTGAAAAAAAAGAAAGTTTTGGAAAATTTGTTTTCAATTCATGTCTAGGAAATTTGGTCTTTCTAGGGTGTCTATTTTTCTAGCTCTCTTTTAGGAAATTCCTTTCTTATACGAACTTTTCATGAATAAGTGAAAAAAAAAAAAAAAAAAATCAGATCATTGTCATGGATTGGCTATCTATTTACACTTCGTGCTTATTTTGTTCATTTCTTCGAAATAGGTGACAACGAAGCCGCCACGTTCATCCATTATCACACGATTAAGAGCTAGAATGGCCGATCAAGCTGAAATGCGTGATCATATCTCCACTATGGAGGATCAACTCCGACAGTTGGCTAAGTCTATGCAACTTATAACAGCTCAACTTCAATCTCTCCAGGTGAATCCAAATCCTCCACCTGCTCTCCCTGAGATAGTAGCCTCGAAGCAGGCAAACATGGCCCAAGTGAGTGATGACGAAATGCTCGGGCTAGAAGATGACATGGTCCTTGTTGGAAAGGCCAAGCTTGACAATGTTTCGAAGACATATCAGGATGAACGCGTTGCAAAGTTGGAAAAGAAAATGAGACAGTTGCAGGAGTCACAAAGCTCACTACCATTTGACCTCTTAGTTTATGAGAAGGTCCAAATGCCAAGCAAGTTCAAAATGCCAGAGTTCGAGAAGTACGATGGTACTTCTTGCCCAAAATCTCATTTGCAGATGTACCACGTACGCATGGCCTAGCATGTCAAAAATGAGCCCCTCATGATCCAATCATTTCATGCGAGTTTGACCGGACCCGCACTAAACTGGTATGTCATAAAGAATGTGAACTTTCTTGACACTTGGAATAAAGTGGCTGATGTGTTTATCAAGCAGTATAAGTTCAACATGGACATTGCACCTTCCCGAGAGGATCTTGAGAGAATGCAGAAAAAGAGGAGCGAGTCGTTCAAGGAGTATGCCGTGAGATGGCGAAATCTGGCAGCTCAAATTACTTCTGAACCTACTAACAAAGAGCTGATGAAGTTGTTCATCAAGACTCTCCCGTCTGAGTTCCGTACCCAAATGGCTAGCACGTATGTTGAGAGCTTCAACCAACTTATTCCGGTGGGTGAGCGAATCGAGATTGGGTTAAGAGACGGATGGTTCAACGAACCAACCCATCAAGGCAAAAGGTTCACCATGAAAAAAGACCAAGAACCTAGCACAAAAGTCAATGTTGCGTATGCACAATCTAACAAGCCTCCAATTGCTCATGTCCCTAAGAATCAACAAGGCGGTGTCCGTCCGACCGCGCCTCGGCAGTTTACTAGAAGGCAGTTCACTCTTCTTCCTGGCTCCCTGTCCCAGGTCTGGAAGGTCCTACAAAAAAAGGGGTTGCTTTCCTACGAGCCAAAGCGACCCAATGCTGAAAATTTTTCTAACTACGACCCCTCCAAGAAATGCAAGTATCACATGGGGGAAGTAGGACATTCGACTGATGAGTGCATAACCTTGAAGCATAAGGTCCAAAACTTATTAGACACCAAGGTGTTTGCCTTCAATATCGGTCAGCCGAATCCTCTACTTGAGCATAAGGATAGAGTAAATGCTATTTTAGAACATGGCGCCAGTCGAATCAAGAACTCGAAGGTGCACGTGATGGACACTCTGGGGCAACCAAATGATGAATGGGATGGCATGGACGAGTCGACACCCCCGGAGACGGAGAACCCTGATGATGTGCTGGAAGGGGTTACAAACTTGTTTGACGACCTCATCATAGGAGCCATTGATGAAGGACCCCCTGAAGAGATGGGCCTTGGCCCACAAGAGGACGGTCTTATAGCATGCAAATGTGTGAAAATGGTCCAATCCAATTTCAGATTCTAGGGGCAAGTTTGCTCCAAATTGCAGCGGCCCATATGTGGTGAAAAAGGTATTCCCTAGAGGTGTCTTGATCTAGGCGGAAATGGATGGTCGTGAGTTTTTCACTCATGTTAGTTCTGATACTGTCAAGAAGTATTATTCATGATAGAATTTTTCATGTCATTATTTGAACTGCGAGCATTTTTATGATGAATAAATTGCCTTAATGAGTTGAATTGTTTAAGTCCGTTGCAAATCCTGCATGTTTTCCATGATGAATTGTGTGAGATGAATTGAATGTGTCAAATGGGGTACTTTGGAATGACGAAAGGCAAGCTTTGTTCCATACACTGTTTCATACACTAACCCTCGGTGAGTTGTGTGAAAAGTTCCATGCCCGCAAGGAAAAGGGCTATCTCGTAAAGGGTACGTCAACCAAGGTGATGAGAGGCATTCTTTTCTCTATCCCAAACACTACAGGTGATCCATTGCTCAACCCCTTTGAGCCCCATACACTTATGGAGATTCTTTTAAAATTACCTCTGTCAAGGATCATCTCATATTGGGGCAAATTTAAAATGAATGGTATGAATCTTTTTTCTCACACTTGCATCAATCTTCGAGCATCGCTTTTGCAGTGCAACTTACGCGGTAATTCAAGTGCCTTAGGATGATGAAGAACGGTTCTTTCTTTATCCTACACACTTTTGACTATTGCATAGCCCACTTGAGCCTATAAATTCATTTCATGTCAAACCCAGTTGGTGATCATCTCCCACACTGGGGCAAGAAAAAAGACAATCATTCAAGTAGCATGGTCTAAAATGCTCATAAAAGAAGACTGTGTAAGTCAAAAGAGAAGAAGTGCAAAATAGGGGCATGAAAAAGCAGTGTGCTTGGTAAAAGCAAGGCCAATGCCCAAAAAGAAAAATCAAACTCTTAATATAATGAGTCGTATCCCCGACAAGGCGGTATGAAAAAAAACTCTCAAATGCTGTTGCAATCAATGGAGTTGTGATATGAAAAAAAATCTTCAACAGTGGAGAAGGAAAGTGGTGGAAATGTCAAGATGAACACCAACTTTGACCCCCTAAACGCTTTTTGAGCCTAATGATCCTTTCATTTCTCAACCCATGAGCCAAGCCTATATTACGTCCCTTGTAAAGTTTCTTCAGATTATGGCACTTGAATTAACCTAGGGGTTCACATGTTTTAAGCATAGCTCGAAGAAGTGCGAGCAAGATTATTTCTTTTTCATTTTGCAGGGTTCTTGACTTGTAAACCCGGAAATGATTGCGAAGCTATTCTTTCAATAGCCTTGACTCAAAGAGTCCCTTTGTTAAGCCATTGACCAAGCTCACAATATGGTCCCTATTAAAGACCTCTCATATTGGTAAAGTCGTACCGCTTGCGAGAATACTCAGACCCTTGTCAATATGGTGAGATGGAGTGATTCTCTTTTAAATGAGAGTGAGTGAAAGTCCTTTCGAATCAAAAGTTTCTCATTTGACATTTTCAAGATGTCTTCATCACAAGAGTGGATTGTCTTGGTTATAACTCTCCACATGGAATTATGGTAATAATATAAACGAGTGATGAATGCATCTACTTGTTATTACTAACCATGTTTGATAGGCAAATTTCTCATGAAAGTCAAGCAACAATTGGCCTTGAAGCATTGGGATTCGTCCAAACTGTTTGGTAACCCAATCAATCAAGCCTCCAGGAAGGGAGCCTTAGGTAAGTACCAAATCTTTCAAAGTACTCAAGGTAAGACTCAGGTAACTTGTCTTCCAATTTGGATCTACATGCTTAAAGAAAAAAGAATTTGAGCATCTTCTCCAATCTTTAGAAATTGAGAGCCTATGAATCTCACCAAAATCTTTCAACCCGATCTTGACATCTCAGTTTGAATCTGGATGTCTTAATTCTTTTCGTTGAACATTTCACTTTGGATGTGAATGTTTTTCAATTTTTCTTGTTATACCTTAGTTTGGATCTAGGTATTTCAAGTCATAAAATCTTGACATCTTAGTTTGGACCTGGATGTCCTATTCGTTGAACATTTTACTCTGGATGTGAATGTTTTTCGATTTTTCTTGTTATACCTTAGTTTGGATCTAGGTATTTCAAGTTCTAAAATCTTGACATCTCAGTTTGGACCTGGATGTCCTATTCGTTGAACATTTCACTCTAGATGTGAATGTTTTTCGATTTTTCTTGTTATACCTTAGTTTGGATCTAGGTATTTCAAGTCCTAAAATCTTGACATCTCAATTTGTACCTGAATGTCCTATTCGTTGAACATTTCACTTTGGATGTGAATGTTTTTCGATCTTTCTTGTTATACCTAAGTTTGGATCTAGGTATTTCAAGTCCTAAAATCTTGACATTTCAGTATGGATCTGAATGTCTTAATTCTTTTCGTTGAATATTTCACTTTGAATGTGAATGTTTTTCGATCTTGCTCATTATAACTTAGTCTGGACCTAGATATTTGAGTCCCAACATCTATTTCCCTATTCAGGCGACCGTAGAATGGTACGGGTCTTGGAAAATGAATCCTAGTTTAGGCGACCGTAGAATGATACGAGTCCTAGACAACACCTATTCAGGCGACCGTAGAATGGTACGGGTCCTAGACACAACCAAATAATGCCATACTGGGCAACCATAGAATGGTACGGGTCCTAGGAAAGCAGTCTCTTTGCGAAGCCATGTTACTATTTTGGGCGACCGTAGAATGGTACGGGTCTTGGACATGTAACGCCAACTATCTTGAATCATCCTATCCTCCTCGAAGGTAAGTAATTCCTGGTAAGTTCTTTTATCATTTGCATTAGCATTTCCATGCATCATATAAATTGCATTCAAAAAAGTAATTCATTTTCCAACAAAAAGTCATTTAGTGCATGTGCATAATTAAAATTAGGTCTCAATTGGTCTTTGAAGACAACCTCTACGAGCTCACCTTCAAAGAGGGGCAACTGTTGACACCTAATTTTGGAAAAATAAAATTGCATTTTGAACAAATAAAAAGAAAAAAATGAAAATGGGAGAAATTGGTTTGATTGAATTATGCAAGGAAATATGGAATTCTGATGGATGTCCGGATTTTGTTAAATGCAGCAACAATTTTCAAATCAAGTGAAAAATGGGCAAGAATTGAACTGATTGCCAAATCATACAGATTTGATTTAATGTGACAAGAAATGGTAACTCGGGAAATGCCATGTAAATAGACCGTTTTGAATCACTATAAAATAGAGGCTCATTTTTCATGATAGCAGGGGGGAAACGTTCGAAGAAATTGAGAGTAAAAAGTTTCGGAGAGAAGTTCGTACAAAAAGAAAGCTTTGAGAGAAAAAAGAAAAAAAGTCAGCTTTTTCCTTCTGTGGAAAAAGCAGAAAAAGAAACAGGAGGGGAAGAAAGAATTCGTATGGAGAGTAGACGTGAAGTGAGAGAGAGAAAAACCAAAATAAAAAGAAAAGAAAAGACGTGCACTGTGCTTCTTCTTCATGGGTTCCTTCTCCGTGAAGCCGCACGCCGCTCCGCTGCTGCTGACTGAGCCCACACCGCCTCGCGTTGGCCACCGCGCCTCCGTCACCGCCGCTCGACCTCCCCTGCGACGCCAATAACAGCTAGCCCCGCGAGCCCCCCCCGCTGCTCGACCCGACGTCCATGCCTGCACCTCCACCGCAAAGCATCATCGCCAACGCTGCAGTTGCTCCCTCACCGCTCGGCTGCTGTTAAACCCGATCTCGCCACTTGAGTGTCAACACCTGCAAATTTGAGCTCGCCTCCACCCGAAGCCACACCTTGGGAACTTGCGAGCATCACACCAGCAGCAACCCGCCCGCCCCGCCACGCGCGCCCGCCCGCGCCTTCGCTCGGGACGTCGCTCGCCTCCGCCTGTACCTTCATCCGAGCCCCACTTAATCGCCGCGCCACCTCTGCCGCGCCTGCACCAGTGAAATCGAACGCCCTTGAATTCCGACAACGATGCCTCCACAGCCGTGAGCACTCGAGCGCCTCCGCCGCTGCTGAACGTCGCCCTGCCCCTGCTCGCTTGGCGACTGAAGCTCGTTGCTCTTGACCTCGCCGACATCACGCCACCGCACCGCCTCCGCTTGCGATCCGCTTCCCCGTCAACGCTGTAGCCTTCCTTGAGCCCCCCTTTGGGTAGTTTAATTTTTTTTTCTTTTTATTTTATTTATTTTATTTCATTTTATCTCATTGTTTTGTTCTTTTTTAGTTTATTTATTTAAGTTGTAATATTTGATGTCAATAAATATTATAGGCATTATCGGCAGGGATTTTGCCCCGAATTGTTGTAATTATTAATTTGATCCGAGAGACATCGGATCATTTTTTTAATTATATTAATTTTCGGGTTTTTTGGTAGAATTTTAATTGTTAAATCATTATAATTATTAATTTGATCTATAAGACTTCGGATCAGATTTTTAATAATTTTGAACTCTTTGTCGTGATAATTAGGGTTAGGATAATCGTTAATTTGACCTGTGAGACAACATGTTATTTTTTCAATTATTTTAATCATTTATTTTGTTAATAGTTTAGATTTAATATTTATTTAATAATTACTCATCATAAAAAAAAAACTCAAAAAATCAAAAAAAAAAAGTCAAAAAAGTCAAAATCTTGCATGAGCATATAGATTTAGTAAACTAGACATATATGTTTAGTAAATTAGAATTTTTAGGATTATATTTTTAGGATTGCATTTTTAGATAATTATTTTTAAATAAGTTAGGGTTAGACCTAAATATATATATATTTTTAGGGTTTTAGATAATCTTCGCACATTTTAATTATCTCATTTTTCCAAAAAATAGTTTTCTAAGATAGGATAGGGTTTAAGTCAAATTAATCCCTAAAATAAATTAGAAAATTATTCCTTTTAGATAGTTTAATTAGGGTTTTTATTAATTTCGAATTTCAAATAAAAAATACAAAAATATCAGGTGCATGTTAATTAGTTTGCATAATAGGTGCATTTAATTAGAATTTGTTTATTAGTAAAATTAGGTCATGCATTTTTTATAAAAGAATTCTAATTTTCAAGAAAACCCAAAAAAAAAAAAAAAAAAAAAATTGTTTGCTTTGTGTGATGCAATTTATTTATTAAATGTTTGAGCATCTGTGTGATCACCTTTTGACATGATACTAATTTAGATTAAAATAAATCCAAGCTGCCTGCAAAAACATTTTAAAATAAAAAATAAAAAGGAATGGTATCGAAAGAATATTAGATAAATCTAGTGTAACCAAGTCCCCGTACCCATAATCTCTGGTTCGTAAGAGTAAAGTAAACTCCCGTTACTTTACTTGGGTTTCTAATCGACCCACCAAAAAATAGATTAGTGGCGACTCCTAGATAAAATCTATCTGCATGTTAAGAATTTGAACTTAAGTAACAAATTGGTATGGGCTTGGGAAAGCCCGAGCTAAGTTTAAAGACTTAGTAGTCCATTAACCTAGTTTTAGGTGGTGCACTCGAAAAATAGGTCGCGACATCCATTAGTTTGCGTTGATCCCAGCCATTCACTCCAAAAAAGTTAGGGTTCCTTCATTTTTCCTTGTCGCAGCAACCACACGACTAGAGAGATTTCCAAAGGCTTCAAGGGTTCCACCAGCTTCAACCAAGGCGCCACCGTTTCTGACCATCGTCTTCCCGGAGCCACTACTAGTCGAGAAAGCAGCAAGGCTCAAGCTTTCTCCCGCTCGAGCATGTCCAACGGCAGTGAGTTGCTGACTTTCTTCCTGGACGGCCAATTGGTATATTCGGCTAAGCGATGGTGGAGGCTCCATTGCAAGGATTTGAGACCGAAACGCCGAGTAAGATTTGTTGAGGATAAGTAAAAACCTCGTAGCTTTTTCTCTGTCTCTAATTTCCTTGTATTGTCTTAGGGTGCTTTCAGGTCCCTCTAATCGTTCCTCTACTGATTCGAGTTCATTCCAAAGGGCTGAGAGACGGTTGAAGGAAGCGGTAACCGAGAGGTTCCCTTGCTTCAACTCAGTCAAGCTTTAGGTGATGCTGAAGAGCCGTACTCAGTTGAGCCAACCATACATCTCTCTGATGCTGTCCCAAATCTGTTTGGAGTCCTCAGTAGGCGGCAGCCCAGCCGCGACATCGGGGGCGAGCATGTTGGAGATCGAAGTGCGAACCAACTGGTTGCACCTCCGCCAGAGACGTTGGAGGCGTTCGTCGGTCGAAAACGGGATGGCTTCGTCGAGGAAGCCGTCCTTGTCTTTCGTCACAAGAGCTCGCCGGAGATCTCGAGCCCACGAAGAATAGGTTTCCGGTCCGGTAAGTTGATTGCTAATGAGACGTAATTTGGGGCCGTCTACCGGCGATGTGTAAAGGGGATCGCCGGGTTCAGGCCAGCCGCCACCGCCAACCGGAAAAATTAGCAGCACGTATCCGGGTTGAAATCCTGGGTAGGGATTCGTCCCTTGACCCGGGATAGATTCGGGTCCCTGACTTGGTACAAATTCGGATCCCTGACCCAAATTCGTCTGGCCCGACGCTTCAATTGGGCCCGTTACAGACGGCGTAGGTCTAGATGGGTATTGGGTCCACATCTGTCCTGGCCCAGTGCCCCACTGATACCAATTAACTGGGGGAAAATTTCTACTAGGCTAGGTCGGAGGTCTGACCCAATGTAGGAACGAACCTTGCGGAATGAGTTTCTTCTGATTGCTGGACAGAAGATCGGTCTTCGCCAGAAAGGATAACCGGATCTAAGGTGGGTGTCTCCTTTGGTGAGGAGCTCTCAATGTTGTTTGTCATGGTACCAAAAAATTGTTGAATTCCTAACCGATTTGCTAGTCTGTTTCGCAAGTGAAGACGATGCGACAATAGCCCAGAAAAAAAACGGTGGCAATTCCAAATACACGGAAGCTAGGCCAAGAGTATCTGCTCTAATACCATGATAGAAGTTGAATGGAAAAATGGAGAAAATTTGTTCTGTATTGATTGATTTTGTATACAGGTACAATGGATACATTTATAACGTAAGAATGAAAGAAGAAAAATGAAATAATATACAATGAATTATAAATTTCCTATTTGTTGAATAAATCACACAAATCACTCTTTCTCCAAATCAATCAATCCTCAATTAGGATCGAAACCAGCAGATCTGAATCTCAGAATCTTCGATACTATCTCCAACATGTGTATGTAAAGCCATCACAAAGAAGCAATTCTTCCAAATTACTCAAGTTCAAAAGATTAGGGACTAACAGTAGCTGAATACATAAACCGATTAAGCTTGTGGGAAGCTTCAGCAACTCTTAAATCTCTTGAAATCTACTTAAGTGTAGTTTTTGGAGGCGAGGAAGCATGCTGACTTAGCTCGGCATGGTGTCTATTCGTGTACCTGAAAAATTTAGGATTCTCAACAAGAGCAAGTGTCCAACTTAATTAGGAATTTTGCCTTCTTACTCTTCACAGAGCTCAGCATGTTTCCCTTCAAATTCTCCAACGTTCCAATAGCACTAGGTAACTTCCACCCTTTTTCAGTTGATACAGGATTCATCTTACCCAAAAAATCCAATGGCCGCAGGGACTTAAGCTTTCCGATGGAGATAGGAAGCTCTCCGATCTTAGTGCTAATTAGAGAGAGACTCGAGTTTCACTAGCGGTTCAATAGAGTTAGGAAGTTAGCTGATTGATATTCTTGAGACGTTGAGGGTCGAAAGCTTATGATTCTCATGTTTGATTGATCCAACTTCGTCAAGATGCCAATTTCCAAAGAGAGGCGGTTAAGTTTCAGTAGCCCTCCCATTTCTTTAGGCAATTCTTCAAAACGCAAGCTGTTGTTTACATTCAAGTCAATTAGGCAATTTAGTCTTCCAATTGAAAAGTCAATTTTCGGTAAACCATCACACCTTTCAAGAGTGAACCTCTCTAATATCAAGCACTTAGAGAAGTCTAGAGTCCAGGTAATGCCGATGCACCTTCTGAGAGCTAGAACCTTTAATTTGATTGCCATCGACAGATGGTTAATCATATTTCAAATGGAAAACTATCAGGCACAAAGACCAGGAGAAATTGGGGTAAAAGTGATACACACATAATAAGATGCCCTGATTAAGCTCCAGACCTCCGAATCATCTGTAAACTGATTGTCAGAAAGTTCAAGAAAGCTATATTTATTGAATGGATATTGACCACCCCAAAAATTTGTAGAGGACAATCCAAGAAAACCATCTTATCTTTGAAAGACAATAGGAGAAACCATCAACAAAGGTGACGTTACATAACCTTAGGAACCTTAAACTTCCAAGCATTTCAAGCCATTGATTCGTGATCACGATCACAGTTTATTTTCCATTTGGATCAAATACTTGAACCTTCTTCTTGCTCCGCCAATCATTAACCAATACTTGCAATTGTAAGTACACATTCATTACTCATCAACTAAGTTTATTTCTTCACATATGAAAATGTTTCTCAATAGAAAAGACAATTCTCCAAACTAGCATGCCTGATTTTCTACTTGCAACCTAGTAATTGTTGTTACTCTTTTTTTTTTTTTTTTTTTGGTCAATAATTGTTGTTACTTTACCTCTTTCATTCTTAATATTTTGGAGGTGAAGTCTCTTTCATAGCGTTCCAAATTGGAGGAATAATAACGGGAGTCTGAAGTTCCAGGGAAATTTATGATAAAAATTCAAAGGCGAAGCTCATGTTGGGTTCTTGTATAAGTGGGTTTTTGTTACCAACTTAAGAAAAGTTACCAAAAAGTCCTGAATCATTTGTACTTGTATTAATTCAATCTTAAACTTTTAAATTATGTCAATTTAGTCCTGAATCTTTACATATTTTGCTAGTTGAGTCTCTTTAACCAATTTAGGCAAAAAATTACCGACATGGATATCGAGCCATGGTCAACGCTAATGTGCATATTATTTTAATAATTTTTTTTATTTTTTAAATACCTTTTTTTGGTTTTTTCTCTCTTTTTTTCTTTCTTTATTTTTTGGCACGGTCGGACTTCAACATGGAAATTTCAACCCAAAAAAAATATAAAGAAACCTCTAGTTTCCCCTTTTGATTAACTTCGCCGACATCAATGCGGAAGTTGATTTTCACACATTCTGCTTCGGTTTATTTGTGGACTTTCCTTTAAATCTCGGATCGGGTTCACACGGTCAAATTTGAACATCTGATCTCTACTTGTTGACCGAATTTATTATCTTAGTCAGCTAAAACTGGAACTTTAATAGATTTTGTCAGCTCAACTGCATTATTAAATAAGACCCTGTCGACCTAACCTCAGGAATGAGAAACAAAGTCAATGTCAACACGACCAGCTCATACATCCGGTAGCCATTCAGTCGGTCAGAAGCATAGACAGCATCATATAGTCACTTTTCCCCAGAAAAAGCGAGGCAGATTCATGTAGGCTGAAATCTATTTGAGAACAAATATCATTTTGATAGGCTAAAGTTTTGGGAATTGGGATGCATATGAACAACGACCAAATTGATGGGTTTTATTTTGAACTTACACTAAAATTGATAGGAAACAAATTGCATTGGGCAATTGGTACTACACTGCTTTCTAATAGTTTTTCTGGTTTTGGTGGGTATCACATAATGCTCTGTTGGAAGACAGGCTTAACATTATCTAAAATGGGAAAATTTGAAAACAGCATCCGGTATTTAGGCATGGGTACCGGAGTCCCATGCCCGACTTCAATGAACTAGGGCCAGAGCGTTGGGGATTTGTGCACGAACACCAGTGTCCACGGCCAGCCTCGATGAACTTGGGCTCGTCTTCAATAGGCCTAAGCCCAGGCTCTGGGGATCTAGCCATTAGCACTAGGGTCCCGGGCTTGGCACTAGGGGCCTCGGCCTGGGCACCCGGATCCCTTATGCTAGAGCTTGAGTCCATAGAGGGCCGGGCCCAAGCGTAGAGCATAGATTGCGTCATGTAGAACAAAAGGTAAGATTACGTAACCTTTTTGTAAAAGATATGGTATAATAGAGAATAGACTTTTTGAAATAAGACACGATTGTTTAGTTACATTGCAGATGATATGAATAAGTATAATATGATAAGGACGATGCAAAGGAGGTTAGAGTTTATATAGCAAGGGTATTGTGATTGTATAATGGCAAGATCAGGTATATGCGGCCAATAAATGAAGTAATTTGTCTAAATGTATGAAACTTGGCTACCTTTCTGTTAGATATTGTAATCTATGCTGGTCAGTATACTAACACTGTCATCAGCATATATGAAAAAATGTGAGATATTTATCAAGAAACTGAACCACTCATTGTATAGAACATTAGTATATTCCAATATCAAATTTTTACAGACTCGTTATTTTATTTCATTCGAAATCCACAGAAAAAAAGGAGCTCTCAAGCTAGAGAAGAGTAATAATTAGGGGTTGACACAGAATTTAAATTACACACACAGCAGATTCGAAAACTGTCTAATGCAATTTAGACTTGGTAATTAAACTTGTTCTTCCAAACCATCACATTGGCAATGGATTGACGTATAGAGAAGTCACGTACTCTTCTAACTTGGTTCCAGCATGAGTGTAGATATCTATCTCATCTTTATACACCAGATGCATAGCTCGTGCAAAATTGAGAATTCGCACAAGGAGTGGCCTGGGGACGATGGCCGGACAGCACAACCCTTCGTTAATGTCCTTCCATGCATCGGCCACTTGTTTACGGAGTTCCACCTTAACCTCTTCCTCTGTAACTTTGTATTGTTTCATGAAACACTCCACTGAAGATGGCCCATGACCTCTCTCTTGCTCAAACTGTAAACACATATCTTGTGGAAATTATTTTTTTATCCTATTGATAAAATCTGTTAGACAAAATTTAGATAAGTCAATGCTGTTCACTAGTAGAGCTTTCATATACCTCGTGTCCGGCGATGTCATCCATGAGCCGACCGACTAATTTTACAGCCTTCACCATCTTCGAGTTGCCGTATAACAACCAGTCAAAAGCATCTTTTGTTACAAAATCTTCCATTCCCAGCAACAACGTCACCAATAGCAACTCAATAGCAGCGGATGTTAATGCAATGGGCATGTACTCCTCCATCGTCGGTACGTGGTTTAGGTGGAACCATTTGGCTTCAGCGAAGTACGCTCTCACTAGGTTTTTCATCTAAGGATTTATCCTCAAACATAAAGCTACGTCAATATTCAAGCTTTAAAGTGTTTGGTGGACTTAAATATTTTGTTGCCAGTGTGATAAAAAGTGCAATTGATTGATATAACCTCAAATGACTTACTGCTTCTTTTGCATAGAAGAGTCAGTATGATCGTCCTTTGCTAGTCACCTCATAACCAATTTCATCATACAAATCAAGAACTGTCTTGTAACACGCTTGCATATACTCTAGTAATCCTTCTTTGGCATTGACGTCCCAACTAAGTTCAAAGTTCAAAAAGTATCACACTCAACTCTAATAAACAATTGATCAAATTTGAACAAGTTTAGAATTGGTAAATTGAGGAAAGCATTTGAGTGCGAATTATACCTTTCAATTGCTTCTGTGAAGAGTCCTAGATCTTCCAACGTGCCATGGACATCATAGATGTCGTCCATAATGGAAACCATGCTGGCCACTTTGGTGAGTATTTCCCTGGCGGCTTCATAGTCTGACTCAAAATAAATTATTGACATCCAGAGATACATCTCCACCAGCCTATCTCTCGCAAATGGGAACTTCCTTTCTACATCTAAATTCTTCCACCACCTATGGTTCACCAACAAATCCTATTTAAGGCAAATACTTTCTATGCACTTCATTGAGAGAATTATAGAAAGTATTTAGACCAATGAACCAAAGATAATAACACTCCTTGTAGATTTTACAAATGATTTTTAGTTCAGGATAACTTGAAATTGCTATGACGATTGGGTGTTCTTAGCACATCTAGCTATTTAGACAAGCTATCATGAAGTTAACCTTGTAAGGTTGCCGAGTTCCTTCTGGTGTTGCGCTTGCAATAAGTTGAAATCGAGTTTAGCTAAGGCTAGCAAGACTTCACTATGCAAAGGCTCCTCTTGGTAGAGTGGAATGTAATGCCTTGCCTCTAGCCTTGGTATTCCCTTGTGGATTGGTTGGTTTAGGGCATGACTCACTTGTTTTTTGAGGTTAGGGCTTGCTTTACCTTCATCAATCGACTTGAGGTGAGTCATAGTAAAAGCAAGTGCATCATTCAAAACATCATCGCCATGAAACCTTGTATGGCAAGCTTCAAAAAGACTTAGTAGTCCCTGCACATCGGCGATGAGTGATTCGTTGAAATTCCCATTGCTGTCCTTGAACTTGTTAAAAATTTCTGAATGGCCAAACAAAACGTGGGAAAAGATGTTATCATGAGATACTATGAAAAATTCATGTTCAACATATAGGTCAACTGGAATCGATGGAAAAATGACGTATTAAACCGAGGAAATAGAAGAAGGCACTATTCACCTTTCAAAGCAGGAAATTTTTGTGAAGAACTCAAGGTATGAGAATCATATAGAGAAAGTAAACTAACAAACAAATAAAAACTAGAGTGAGCTAAACATGTTAGCGATATTATGTGTTTACTCTAATCAATCAAATGGGCTATCAAACTATTGTCTCTGACATAATTTGGCCAACTGATCAATCAATGAGAATTAGAACATTACATACCACATGAAATTGTGTAACCTTCTTGTCGCAACAATCGAAAGAGAAGAGCGGTTGTGTGTAGGTGGCTGTCCTTGTCGCCATTGTGAAAATTAAAATAGCTTTCGTGGATTTGTTCAAGCTGCTGATTTATCTCGATTTCAAAATGGTAGGCAATCCCTAATCGTTGGATTTGATCGATCAAGTTCAACTTTTGCGAAGGTTTATTTAAAGCATCTGTCAACATCTTCCTCACTTCTCCTTTCAATTTCTCAATTCGATCATCTGATTTGGCAGGAGAACTCTACAAGAAAGTTCACAAAATAATTAGAGGGCATAAATTGTAAGAACGCAAGAAATATATTAGGTTGCCTATGACCCAATTGACTGCGATATGTAATGTGAACTGAAATTACCTAAAAATCATTCCATCATGACTAATTTTTTTAATAGTGGAGAAATCCTTCCTACATTTGTTAAGTCATATGTGCATGCCATAAGGTTCACGTAGAAATTTTGAATCATGTAAGGATCAACATATGCGAGGAGTTTCGAATCAACTAGCACTTCTTTTCTTTTTCTTTTTCAAATGCTGTGGGATGGTGCCCAATCATTCAAGATATCATTGTCTACGGCCTTAGCTTTTAGAAAACATAAAGATGAAAAAAATTCCGAATATAATCCAAGAAAAGAACAACTCAGATGCTACCATCGAGTTGGAGTCAGAAGCATATTTGAGAAAATAATCCCTCCATATGCTTGGATGAAAATTTGCTGATCGGCGTTCGGGGACGTGGCTTGTTTCTTGAGCAGGAGAAGAAGATGAGATTGCCATAATCGGAAGAGATTTCTTTTCCGCTGCTTTCTTGATTTAGGTGACTGAACAAAGGTAGATGAATGACAGTAGAGGGCAGAGGCTTTTCTGTGAGTGTCGGAACCTTCTTGATGGGTATTTATAGGCTGCTTTCTTGATTTAGCATGGTATGATGGACAGGTACGTAGAACAGTTGTCAACGACTTGCCGCAAGCTAGGGAGCCTTGGCAAGGTCAAGGCTCCCTAGCTTGCGGCAAAATGGACGACATTTCGCCTTGCCTAATTAGGTGATCTCTAGCCCTACCTAACTTGCTAGATCTAACGAGGCCCAAGCTCGCTCGAAGGGGTGAGCTTTAGGCCTTGCCATAGGCCGACAAGACTCAAGCTTGCCTGAGGCCGGCAATCGGCTAAGGAAGAAGAAGAAAAAAGAGAAATAATTAAAAATCGATTTCGGAAAAAATAAACTAATGATAATTATTAAATAGAGTGCATAGAGGAAAATATTTTCCTTATCAAATGGAAAAAATATTTTCAAATTTATTTTCATATTTCAGCTGAACACTTGAAAACTTTATCATTTTTCTAGAAAATGGTTTCCTAGAAAAATTTTCCAAAAATGCCACATTTTTCGCAAAATCAACGGAGCCTTAAATTCCGACCACAATATAAAAACGGAGCCTTAAATTGGTTAGTTTAGGGCGTGCATGTTTGTGTTCTTTTTTTTTTTTTTTTTTTTTATGAACAGATTTTCTTTTTTTGTTCCGGGAACAAAAAAAAAAGAACAGAAACGCGTTTATTTGCGTTTTTGTTCAAAATTTGTTTTTTTGTTCTCGGAACAAAATTAGAATAGAAATAAGATACAAAAAAATTTGTTTTTTTGTTCCGAAACACTTTTGAAGAAACACTTCTCTCTCATTTCTTGTCTTCTCTTTTTTTCTTCTTCTTTTTTTTTTTCTTTTTTTCTTTGGCCGGTCGCCGGCCTCGGCCATGGCGGCGACCGGCCGACGAGGGCTGGCGGCCTCGCCCAGCCACGGCGAGGCTCGCCGGCCCCCAGTGAGGCCAAGCCTCGCTGTGGTTGGGCGAGGCTCGAGCTCGCCCAGATCCGGCAAGGCCGAGCTCGCCAAGCCTCGGCCAGCGCGAGGCGAGGCTCGGCAAGCCTCGCCATGGTGGGCGAGGCTGCCGGCCCTCGTCGGCCTGTCGCCGACCATGGCCAAGGCCGGCAACCGGCCAAAAGAAGAAAAAAAAAAAAGAAAGAAAAAGAAAGAAAACTTTTAAAAAATTAAAAGAAACAAAAAAATATAAATTTACCAAACTTGTTTCTATTCATTTTTTATTCTCGGAACAAGTTTACTAAACATGTCTTTCTGGTCAAAAATTGTTCCTCGGAACAGAAATAGTTTTTTCTATTTCTGTTCCCTGGAACACTTTTTGAACAGAAATACAAACAAATGCGCCCTTAGTTTGCAATTAAGTTTACTCCGTTTCTTGTAATTTTGGGTAGAATTTGATCGTTGTTATAACAATTGAGTTAAAGGAAAATCAGCCTCATTTTCGCTCAGGCTTTAGATTTCTATTTTAGTGGTTAATTGGAAAGAGAAATTTTCATTTCCAAGTGATTTTCGTACCCGACTTTTGGGGCTGAATTTTTAGCCCAATTCCTCCCATCAATCTTGATTGGTGGGTTTTCCACCAATAATAATAATAATAATATCTGTCTAGATTACCCAGCTTTCAAGGGAAAAAAATTATAACAAGAGGCTCCCTTTTAGGTGAACATCGCTAAACATTTACAATGCAAAATCCAGAAATAAATGGAAGATTATGAGCTAAATCCAAATTTGTGTAGCCTATTTATTGTTAAGGCTGTCTCACATTGGTTGTGAAAGGAGTTGATAGTATGAGGGAAAATCTTACCCTTTGAGTTAACTTTTGGGGTGAAAGAGATCCAAAAAAAATCTAGCACTAGTATCAAAACCTACGTTGCCAATAAGTCTAGATTCAACAGTCACGAGTTACAAATTGTTGGGGCCGATGGCCAGTTTATAAGTATGAAAAAAAGTTTCACTTTTGAGCTAGCTTTTGGGGTGAGAGAGACTCAAGACCACCCAAGATATATAATACTAATCCTATGGGGTGGCCTCATAGGAAATGGCCTTGTCGATTGAACCATGAAATCGAGAGAAAGTTATAGGGACATTATAATTTCCTCGTGCATAACTAAACCCTCGAACCAACATGTCTCATACGACACTAAAATGAATAATAGCTATCATGTGGCTAGATGACTAGATGACTGTCCCATCGAGACCTAGAACATTAGGTTTGCAACTTTGCACGAATTACTCTAAATTGATTGATAGCAATTCCATAAAGACATTCATTTTTATCATTAAATTGTGAACCCAACATCGAAAGATCTTAGAAAGACCCATTTTTTTTTTTAAAGAGGTCTCTCGCTAGTATTCTCATTTAGGTTACAACAAGTAGAGATGTTGTTGAACTTTGTCAACGAAGAATTTCATCGAGAGGAGCACTTGTTCCAAGAGATAGTAGTGAACGTGGGAGCAAGCAAAGCGCATGGCACCCTAAAAGCCCCTAATAACTAATACAGATAGTGAGTGCATTATATTTAGCATTTGCAAAATCCTTTGGCAATAATTCATACTTAATTTTAGTGTAAAAGAATTTAACCAAAAAATATTATGTTTTAAGAACACATGGCCATGCAAAGCTTTGTTCAAGGACATGTAGCACTTCTAATTTTAACTAATAAATTTTACAATGAAAGATGTAGCAAGCGAAATGTACTCCTTCTTCTAGCACTATTAACACAAAATATTCAACAATATTATTATCAATTAACTAAAACTTATGCGATTAATAGCAATCATTAATTAATAAGACTATAATAATTTAATTAATACCATTCTATTATTAGCACACACATAATTCGATTCACACGTCGAACCCGAAACAATTTATGTTCATGAAAATGACCGGCCGCATTCTACAAAATTTACTTATTTGATTAAGGTCTCCATGTACTTGTGATACTAAGGCAAATACTTAACTCAAAATCTAAGTGTCATTATCATAACACAAATTTCTGAATTGTACATAATTATAATATGGAAATTCTGAATGTCACGCTATCGGCCTAACCTCAGGAATGAGAAACAAAATCAATGTCAACACGACTAGCTCATACATCCGGTGGCCATTCAATCGGTCAGAAGTATATACACCATCATATAGTTGCTTTTCCTCAAAAATAGCGAGGTAGATTCATGTTGGCTGGAATCTATTTGAGAACAAATATCATTTTGATTGGGATGCGTATGAACAACGACCAAATTGGTGGGTTTTATTTTGAACTTACACTAAAATTGATGGGAAACAAATTGCACTGGACAATTGGTACTACATTGCTTTCTAATAGTTTCTCTAGTTTCGACGGGTATCGGAGTCCCACGCCCGACTTCAATGAACTAGGGCCAGAGCATTGGGATTTGTGCACGGACACCAGGGTCCAGGGCCAGCCTCAATGAATTTGGGCTCGGCCTCAATAGGCCTAAGCCCAGGCTCTGGGGATTTAGCCATTAGCACCACGGTCCCGGATTTGGTACAAGGGGCCTAGGCCCAGGCACCCGAGTCCTTTATGCCATAGCTTGAGTCCATAGAGGGCTGGGCTCGGGCGCAGAGCATAGATTGCATTGTGTGGAACAAAATGTAAGATTACGTAACCTTCTTGTAAAAGAAATGGTATGATAGAGAATATAAATTTTTTGAGATAAGACATGATTGTTTAGTTACGTTGAAGATGATATGGTTAATTATAATATGATTAGGACCATGCAAAGTAGGTTAAAAGTTTATATCTCAAGGGTATAGTGATTGTATAATCGCAAGATCATGTATATGCGGCCGACAAATGAAGTAATTTGTCTGAACATATGAAACTTGGCTAGCTTTCTGTTAGATATTGTAATTTGTGCTGGTCACTATACTAGGACTGTCATAAGCATATATGAAAAAATATTTGATATTTATCAAGAAACCGAACCACTCATTGTATAGAACATTAGTATATTCCAATATCACATTTTTACAGACTCGTTATTTTATTTCATTCGAAATCCACAGAAAAAGGAGCTCTCAGGCTAGAGAAGAGTAATATTTAGGGGTTGAAACAGAATTTAAATAACACACACAGCAGATTCGAAAACTGTCTAAAGCAATCTACGATGGCTTGGTAATTAAACTTGTTCTTCCAAACCATCACATTGGCAATGGATTGACGTACAGAGAAGTCACGTGCTCTTTTAACTTGGTTCCAGCATGAGTGTAGATATCTATCTCATCTTTATACACCACATGCATAGAGCGTGCAAAATTGAGAATTCGCACAAGGAGTGGCCTGGGGACGATGGTTGGATGGCGCAACCCTTCGTTAATGTCCTTCCATGCATCGGCCACTTGTTTATGGAGTTCCTCCTTAGCCTCTTCCTCTGTAACTTTGTATTGTTTCATGAAACACTTCACTGAAGATGGCGCATGACCTCTCTCTTGCTCAAACTGTAAACACATATCTTGTGGAAATTATTTTTTTTCCTATTGATAAAATCTGTTAGACAAAATTTAGATAAGTCAATGCTGTTCACTAGTAGAGCTTTCATATACCTCGTGTCCGGCGATGTCATCCATGAGCCGACCGACTAATTTTACAGCCTTCACCATCTTCGAGTTGCCGTATAACAACCAGTCAAAAGCATCTTTTGTTACGAAATCTTCCATTCCCAGCAACGACGTCACCAATAGCAACTCAATAGCAACGGATGTTAATGCAATGGGCATGTACTCCTCCATCGTCGGTACGTGGTTTAGGTGGAACCATTTGGCTTCGGCGAAGTACGCTCTCACTAGGTTTTTCATCTAAGGATTTATCCTCAAACATAAAGCTACGTCAATATTCAAGCTTTAAAGTGTTTGGTGGACTTAAATATTTTGTTGCCAGTGTGATAAAAAGTGCAATTGATTGATATAACCTCAAATGGCTTACTGCTTCTTTTGCATAGAAGAGTCGGTATGATCATCCTTTGCTAGTCACCTCATAACCAATTTCATCATACAAATCAAGAACTGTCTTGTAACACGCTTGCATGTACTCTGGTAATCCTTCTTTGGCATTGACGTCCCAACTAAGTTCAAAGTTCAAAAAGTATCACATTTGACTCTAATAAACAATTGATCAAATTTGAACAAGTTTAGAATTGGTAAATTGAGAAAAGCATTTGAGTGCGAATTATACCTTTCAATTGCTTCTGTGAAGAGTCCTAGTTCTTCCAATGTGCCATGGACATCATAGATGTCATCGATAATGGAAACCATGCTGGCCACTTTGGTGAGTATTTCCCTGGCGGCTCCGTAGTCTGACTCAACATAAACCATTGACATCCAGAGATACAGCTCCACCAGCCTATCTCTAGCAAATGGGAACTTCCTTTCTATATCTAAATTCTTCCACCACCTATGGTTCACCAACAAATCCTGTTTAAGGCAAATACTTTCTATACACTTCATTGAGAGAATTATTGAAAGTATTTAGACCAATGAACCAAAGATAATAACACTCCTTGTAGATTTTACAAATGATTTTCAGTTCAGGATAACTTGAAATTGCTATGACGATTGGGTGTTCTGAGCACATCTAGCTATTTAAACAAGCTATCATGAAGTTAACCTTGTAAGGTTGCCGAGTTCCTTTTGGTGTTGCTCTTGCAATAAGTTGAAATCGAGTTTAGCTAAGGCTAGCAAGACTTCATTATGCAAAGGCTCCTCTTGGTAGAGTGGAATGTAATGCCTTGCCTCTAGCTTTGGTATTCCCTTGTGGATTGGTTGGTTTAGGGCATGACTCACTTGTTTTTTGAGGTTAGGGCTTGCTTTTCCTTCATCAATCGACTTGAGGTGAGTCATAGTAAAAGCAAGTGCATCATTCAAAACATCATCGCCATGAAACCTTGTATGGCAAGCTTCAAAAAGACTTAGTAGTCCTTGCACATCGGCGATGAGTGATTCGTTGAAATTCCCATTGCTGTCCTTGAACTTGTTAAAAATTTCTGAATGGCCAAACAAAACGTGGGAAAAGATGTTATCATGAGATACTATGAAAAATTCATGTTCAACATATAGATCAACTGGAATCGATGGAAAAATGACGTATTAAACCGAGGAAATAGAAGAAGGCACTATTCACCTTTCAAAGCAGGAAATTTTTGTGAAGAACTCAAGGTATGAGAATCATATAGAGAAAGTAAACTAACAAACAAATAAAAACTATAGTGAGCTAAACATGTTAGCGATATTATGTGTTCACTCTAATCAATCAAATGGGCTATCAAACTATTGTCTGACATAATTTGGCCAACTGATCAATCAATGAGAATTAGAACATTACATACCACATGAAATTGTGTAACCTTCTTGTCGCAACAATCGAAAGAGAAGAGCGGTTGTGTGTAGGTGGCTGTCCTTGTCGCCGTTGTGAAAATTAGAATAGCTTTCGTGGATTTGTTCAAGCTGCTGATTTATCTCAATTTCAAAATGGTAGGCAATTCCTACACGTTAGATTTGATCGATCAAGTTCAACTTTTGCAGAGGTTTATCCATAGCATCCGTCAACATCTTCCTCACTTCTCCTTTCAATTTCTCAATTCGATCATCTGATTTGGCAGGATAACTCTACAAGAAAGCTCGAAAATAATTAGACGACATAAATTGTAAGAATGCAAGAAATATATTAGGTTGCCTATGACCGAATTGACTGCAATATTTAATGTGAACTGAAATTACCTAAAAATCATTCCATCATGACTAGTTTTTTTAATAGTGGAGAAATCCTTCCTACATTTGTTAAGTCATATGTGCATGCCACAAGGTTCACGTAGAAATTTTGAATCATGTAAGGATCAACATATGCGTGGAGTTTCGAATCAACTAGCACTTCTTTTCTTTTTCTTTTTCAAATGCTGTGGGATGGTGCCCAATCATTCAAGATTATCATTGTCTACGGCCTTAGCTTTTAGAAAACATAAAGATGAAAAAAATTCCGAATATAATCCAAGAAAAGAACAACTCAGATGCTACCATCGAGTTGGAGTCAGAAGCATATTTGAGAAAATAATCCCTCCATATGCTTGGATGAAAATTTGCTGATCGGCGTTCGGGGACGTGGCTTGTTTCTTGAGCAGGAGAAGAAGATGAGATTGCCATAATCGGAAGAGACATTTCTCTTCCGCTGCTTTCTTGATTTAGGTGACTGAACAAAGGTAGATGAATGACAGTAGAGGGCAGAGGCTTTTCTGTGAGTGTCGGAACCTTCTTGATGGGTATTTATAGGCTGCTTTCTTGATTTAGCATGATATGATGGACAGGTACGTCGAATAGGGAACAGAAAAGGCAAACGTTTATTTTCACAAAAGACAATTTTCATTTAATTTCGAGGTCTAATTGATATACCATGTTATTCAAGGTGTACTGTACAAAAGTTTATCTCATGAATGCGGCCATGGAAATAGGGGTAGCTCTCTCAAAATTCAACCTCACTATTGTGCGTACTGTTCTAACTCTGAATTTGATCATCTCTCACTAAATTTGATCTTCTAGGACACCTCTTTTTCCTTCTACACTCGCGTAAATAATTAAACATCATTGATCTCTATAAGATTTTCCAAACAACTTAATATTTTTCTGATGAGAAAGTATATTGCATTACTGCCAACTTAATGAGGCAAAAGAACATTAGAAGTGTCAAAAATTGTATACGACACTTACTTTAATATCAAAAGTTTTTGTTAAATCACTTAAGTGTCAACGACGAGAAATTCCAGCTACAAATAATACGTGATATTTATAATTAAAAATTTTATATGACTTGGCATATTATTTAAAAAATTCAATCTACTGAAGTGGTCTCTTTTTAATAACGACTGGAACTAAAATGATAACTTTAAATAAAATTTGGCACTTAAATAATCACTATTTACAATTTTTAGATGACATCATTTAGGGATTATGTACTAATTGTGCATGTCGGCAAACCATGTAGGACTAAGAAATTAATAAAATATGGCCACATTGGATTTCCAGCAACCCAGATTAGAAATGGCACTTAAATGATTGTCTTTTTTAAAAAATGGCACTAGAGTGATCCAAAAAAAAAAAATATTTTGTACTAAAGTGAGTACTGTGCACAATTTTTAGCACTTCTAATGTCCTTCTCTCGCTCAAGGAAGACCACATGTATATAATATTGACACCTAAATTTTGGTTAATCATTTAAGAATAATTTATATAGAAGAATTATGGACTAACCCAACCCCTAACAAAAATAAATATCAAATATATATTTTTAGGGGCATTTTTCATGACAAATAGATAAGCTCATAAAATTGCATTTAAATTGGACCTATAGAGATCTGAGGTTCTGAGCTTAGTTGAATTATCTGGATTAAGACCCGTCAAGAAGCAGAATTCGGCAGCGCAAGGAGAGGTAGTGGCCGAAAATCACAAGGAAAATGAGGACATTGAGCTTTAACAGAGTTGTGATTAGCCCTTTCAAGCTTAATTAAAATAGGCCCTTAAAGGATCAAAGTTTGATAATAATTGAGCCGGCAAATGAGCTAAAATTCAGCCAACCCATGCAATAATCTTGGCTGAAATTCACAAGGGAGAGGGGGCCTAATTGGCCTAAGTTAAGATTAATTCAGCCCATTAGAATTTAATTAGAAAAAACCTTAAGTCATTAAAGCGCATTGTCTTGGCAAGGCCGAACATTAATGTCGCCGTCTCTATGGCCCCCCACCGTCGTCGTCCATACACGTCAGCCCCGTCCTTGCACTACCGAACATTAACATAGCTATCTCTATGCACCCCCACCGTCAGACAGCATCACCGCCCCGTCCTTGCACTGCCGGCCACCGGGATTCTCGCAATCCAGCCATTCGAATTTGGAAGTCAAATCTTCAAATTGAGTCTTGGCTTAGCTAATCGTCCACCGTCAAGTGAAAGAGTGACGATTAATTAATGACTGCTCATTTTGTATTTTAATCGATTTCATCTCACCCAATTTTTTTTATTTATTGCAAGTTTAAATTGAGAGATAAAATCCTAAGATGGCCCACACAATCAATTTTCATGAATACAATAAAAAATAAATTAGATACTAAAATATAAATAATTACAAGTAAAAAATATTATCATTTATTGAAAGAAATTGTTAATGTCATTATATAGATCTGTTAAATTTAAAAAATGAAAAAACACTTGAAACATTGGCTTTGCAATTAATAACAAAATCATTATTGGCTTCACAGTCCTTTCGCCAAAATGAAATTGCTTTAGAATGACTCTCCAGTGACTTAAAATTAAGATCGGTGATATCAATTATGCATAAAATGAATGAAGTAAAAAAAAACAACAACAAAATAAGAATAATGAATTAGTAGAAAAGAAAATTTACCCCATTGATCCAAATCTCTTAAGATTTTATCTCTCAATTTAAGCTTGCAATAAAAAAAAAATAAAAAAACCTAAAAAATAAAAATTGGGTGAGATGAAACCAGTTGAATCACAAAATGAGCGGTCATTAGTTGACCATCACTCCATCACTCGATGGAGGACGGTCAGCTAAGCATTTTTCCTTCAAATTTATGTAAAAATCTCATCCGATTTGATTAAAATATCGTATTACCTAATTTGTTGATATCTAACGTTGCATATTTTGAGTGATAGGCATATCCTCAATTAGGATTACTTCCTAATCAACAACATGCATATAATCGGTAACTCAATGTCTAAGGCTTGAGATAGGGTTATGGATTGCGTGGAAAAATGTAATAACTTTATCTTAAGACCTAAGATTAGGTTCGATTTTTATTTGCTACCAAATTTGAGTTGATTGGATATCTTTAGTGATTTTGTGCTTATTTTTTAATCCTCATGATTATCTTATTTGATTTGATGTTGATCTCGTGCGATTGGGTGTTTATCCTGTTTGATTAATTCCTATTCGAAAAATACCAAAAAAATTGCATGATAGATTAGGATAAGCATTAGATAAGATTTCCCAGTAGGATAGGATTTTGCATAGGATTGCATACTGAATAGTTTCTAGAAGATTCCTAGTTAGGATAGGATTTAACCAAGATTACTTCCTAATTTAAATTGGATAATATCTTACTTTAGATAATTCATTTTGATTAATTTTAATTACAAATTTTAATAAGAAAAAACATCACGTGCTTGTCATATAAGATTAGATATCATAAATTCCATGTCATATGTCACGTCATTCATACGTGTCATGTCATCATGCCACATCATTATACTATACCATGTCATCGTGCCACGTTATCATGTCATGTCATTGTGGCATGTTGTCATGCCACGTCATCAATACTATGTTATTTAGCAATTGCTTGTTTAGGTCATTTAAAATAGAATTGCATGACATGTCAGAATTAGGTCATGTCATATGTCCTTAAAATAGTACATCATATAGACAAAAAAAAATTAGTACATCATGCATGTTTACCTTAGGTTAGAAGAATATAATTTAGCTTTCACTAAAAATAAAATCTCAAAAAGAATTAATTGAAATTATATGGTAATTGGAAACCATATTTAGGTTTAAATATTGTTTTTAATTAACATAGTTGCAAATTGCTTTGCTTCGATGGGGTTAAAATCAATCCAAATTGCCCGACAAACATTTTTTTTAATAAAATAGAAAAGGTACCGAAAGAGCGTAAGCGTTAAAATAATCTAGTATAAAAAGTCCCTGAATCCATTTAATCTCCAATTCATAAAAGTAAAATATTCTTCCATGCTTTGATGGGATTAAAATCAATCCAAATTGCCACGACAAACTTTTTTTTTTTTTTAATAAAAGAGAAAAGGCACCAAAAGAGTATTAAAATAATCTAGTATAAACAAGTCCCTGAATCCATTTAATCTCTGGTTCATAAAAGTAAAATACTCTCCCATACTTTACATGAATTTTTAATTGATCCATCAAAAATTGATTAGTGGTGATTTCGAAATAAATCAATCTTGCTTGTTAATAACTTGGACTTAAGTGGTAAGTTGGTATAGGCTTGGGAGAGCCTGAATTAGGTTTGAACTTAATAATTCATTAGTTAAACCCTAGATGGTTTACCGTTATGGAAGCTCGCGACATATTATAAGATTTTTCTGACGAGAATTGCATTGTCACAAGCTCTAGGAAGGGGAAAATTGTCCAAATAGTCCAAAACCTACTATACTTTTGCCAATTCAGCCATAAACTTTTCAATTTTGTCATTTTAATCCTAAACATTTTCACATTTTGCCAATTTAGTCTTGAACATTTTTATTTCTTGCCAATAGAGTCCATCCGATCAATTTTGATCTAAAATTACTGATGTGGCACTTTTTTAAATGATATTTTAATAATTTTTTTTTTTTTTTTATGTTTTTCAAATTTTTGGCTCTTGCATCGGTTATAAAGTAAGTGAGGGCTTCTTCCAAGCGATGTGGGATAGCTAAGATCCCTTTAGCATGCATCCGGATCCACCTTAACCTAGCTCTGATACCAATCTAGGGGGGTCTCATCCCCAAAAGACGTCTTGAGAGGTGAGGGAGACCGCAACGGTTATAAAACAGGCTAGAGGGCTTCTCTCAAGCGATGTAGGACAGCTAAGATCCCTTTAGCATGCACCAAACCCCCTAAAAGGAAAAAAAAAAAAGTAAAAAAGAAAAAACCATAAAAATTCAAAATATTATGAAATATTATTTAAAAAGTGTCACGTCGGTGCCGTCATCAACGTCGGCAATTTCCAGTCAAAATTAGCCGAACGGACTGAATTGGCAAGAAGTGAAAAGGCATATGATTGAATTAGCAAAATTAAAAGGTTTAAAACTGAATTGACAAAAATGAAATAAGTTTAGGATTTTTTTGGACAATTTTCCGCTTAAGGAAGACCACATGTATTAAAACCTCCATCTCGTGTGCAATCCGGGTTAAAAGTAGCTTAAGCTATTAAATGGTAGGATATCACATGTATATGAAGAGTCTATAAATTCCATTATCAAGCGATGAGAGATATTTTAACAAGAAGAAAACTGGCGTAGATTTTTAGGGTATTGCGTGCCTTTTGTGAAAGCTAGTACGAGCACCTAGAGGGGGTGAATAGGTGCGAAAACAAATTTTGCAATGTAAAGACAATAATATTTCTTTTGAACCGACTATGTTCAGCAACAGATTATGAAAAGGAAATTAGACAAATATTGTTACGATCAAAGTAAAGAGCTTAGGGAAGATAATAAGAACACAAGATTTGTACTAGTTCGGCTTAGTCCAAGCCTACGTCCACTTTCCTACACTGACAGCCCACCGGCTGGATTTCACTAAGAATCAAAGAGTTGTTACAGTATAGCTCTTCCTTAATTCCACAGTGTAGAGATTCTGCTACACTTTCTCAAGGTCACACAAAAGTATAAACTATCTTTTGAGTATAAGTTTTCGCTCAATAATTGGATTGACAAATAACAAGGAGCTTCAGACTTTGGAATTCTTCTATCGCGCACACACTCGAACAAATGGAACGTCTTCCTTATATATTCCTTTATGCCATCACACCCGTTGGCACTTACCAAAGGAGTTCTTCCAATCTACCCGTTAGACAAAATTAATTAGGGAGATTTCAAGTTATTTAAGGAATATGACGATAGCCCACCAATCATGCTCGTCCATACAATCAGGATCTAGATTTCCATAAGTAGAACCTTCCAAGTATACTTTGCCAATCAACGGATCCAAAATCCCCTGAATCAATCTTAATTTGAATAAAGGATTCCGACATGCTATTTCCAGCCAAGTGATCTTCTTCAGTCGATAGAATCAAATCCTTAACGAAATACTCAGATCTGGATAAGTCTTCTTCGACGATCTTGATACTGTCAATGATGATAGACTCTGAAACTTGAGTCTGGCAGTTCAGCTGTCTTTAGACTTTGATGACAGAGTCTGCAAGTCTTCAGACTAGACTGATGGAAACGTTTTGTCAGCTTCAAAACACACAAGGAAGTTTTCTCCAACAATCTCCCCCTTTTTGATGGTGACAAAACTTTCCTGCAGATTTGGATAATTTTGACTGCAAAATGAACTCAAGCACACATGGATATCTCATAAAGATAATTGACTTAGTAAAGACAACATTGAATCTGCATCCACAGGAAAAATGTTAGTCCTATAAATAAACAACTATCTTTGTTATGAAATACCAATAGTACTTAAAATAACCAAAGAATCAAAATCCAGTCACAACCACACAACCAAACAAAAATCAAAGTCATGAAAAAAGTCAAGTTTCAAATCTGCATAAACATCTCCCTCTTTTTGTCAACAGCAAAAAGTGGAGACCGGAAAAAGATAGATTTGGAAAAGAGTATGAGTTAAGGCTATTTAGGTAGGCGAACAAGCTCAAATTCCCTCATTGAGTACACTGTTTGTTCAAGCTTGTGAAAACTTTGCTTTAGCGCCTGAAATTCTTCACCCTCCACAGAAGACTTAACTTGATTCCTTAGCGAATCCAGCTGTTTATAAAGAGACGCTGAAGTGGCCTTAACATCATTCTTGAGATCCAACATCTCAAAACTTATAGCATATTGTTGACTCCGCATATCCAAAAGAATTTCCAGCAGTCTTGAAAAGTCTGTTGTTTGAGCAGTTGTATCGCTTGGACCGGCAGAGTGAAACTCAGGGAAGTTGAGAAAAGATGGAGTCTCAGCAGGAGGTCTATCTTCTGGATAATGAGAGGCATGCACTTCTTCTGGGTCTACTGCAGATCAACTTACATCACTAGCAAGTAAGGGTGAAGAAGTACATTTTTGACCATTAGCTCTCCCTGTTTTGATGCCCTCAGGAGAAGTAGGTAAAGCTTCCTCAGCCTCAGAACGATGCACTCCAGTAGACTCTTCTTCTCTTATCTCATAATGACTGGACAGAGAAATAGCCAAGGTTGGCTCGATAGAATCTTGAGTACCCCGATCTCCTTCATTCTCTCGCTTCTTCTCATTCTTCTTCCCTTTCTTCTTCAACTTCTTCCATTTCTTTCTCTGCTTCCTCTTCCTCTTCCTCTTCTTCTTCTTCCTCCTCTTCTTCTTCTTCTTCTTCTTCTCTTCTTCCTTCTTCTTCTTCTTCCTTCTTCTTCTTCTCTTCCTTCCTCCGTTTCCCTCCGTTCTTCTTCATTCTCCGATTCTTCTCTCTCTCTTTCCTCTTCTGACTCTTCTCTTCTCTCAGGAAAGCTGACAAAGGTCTTCAGATTTTCCAAGGCAGAAATAATGAGCTCATCCTCATTTTCTTCATCTTCTAGGACGGGAGCTCTTTTCTTCTTTACAAGAGCAATCATGGGCTCATTGCCTTTCCTTTTAGCTGCAGAGAGTCTTGCTTTGCCTTGAGAGGAGATTTCTCCTTTATTAGTTCCAGCACTTTGTTTAGCTCTTTTAAGCGCATCTTTGACACAATTTTGAACCCAATTACCATCGGAGTGATGGCTTTCAGACTCAATGGAGCAGAGATATGAATTTTGAAGTGCCTAAAGAGTCGAGTGATAAGAGCATAATAAGGGAGCTATCTCTTATCCTTAGTCACAATTCGAAACATGTGGAATAGAATGGTGTGAGGTAGAGAGAATCTAAAACCAGTGTTGATTGCACACATCAATTTTGCTTCTGAACGAGAAACATCAGTCATGGATGTTGATTTAGGGCGAATGCAATTTATCACAATTTTGTGCAAGAGAATATTCGAAACACTCATCCTCAAATAAGAAAGTTTTCTTTCAACACCCCCGTCTTTCACCAAAGAAAGAATAGCATGAGTAATGGACATACTAATCGGTTGAAAACTCGTTCTTTCCACCCGATTATGTCGGCCAAAATGCCCGTGTTCACCAAAAATTCCATGTCCTTCACGGTGAAGATAAAACTGTGTGCATCCAAAAAGGATAGATTCGAATAAAAGTAAGCGTCACTTTGGAAATCCAGCGGTAAAATCGAACGGAACTTTTCCAATTGCAAAAGCGCAAACTTTTCTCTCAAATTGATTTTTATCGAATCAGGAAATCAAAATCAACAGTCCTAGGATTCATCACCCTCTCTTCAAAAGACTTGCATAAACCTTTTTATGATCCTTGGATCTAAAAAGATTTGAACCATCGTAATGTTTGCAACCACCCGGACCTAGGTTAAAAATGAGAATACAACCATTCATCATCATCCGAGATTGTGGTTAATTCGCAATGCTATAGTGTGGGTCACTTGGAATATTCTGAAATGCTTTCTCAGCCGATCTTTTTCCACAACTCCTAGCCTCTCCAAACCTCTCAAAAACAAGGTTTCATTTTTGAATCCCCTATCTTTTAAGAACTCATCAATTAATGACAATGGCGTGCCTCCTTTCTTCAAATTTGAATAGAGTTTGAAGGCATTCTTTGGAGTTAGAGTTCTTACAAGATTAACTCCTTCTATTACTTCTTCGGCTGCTTGATTCGAGGAAGGTTGTCGCTGCTGACTTGGACGCAAGGGAGATTCCTCTTCTTCAGTTAAGTCAAAGTGTGTAGGACCCTCGGGCATGCGGCGTGGTCCCCGCTTGCAATCCTTGATGACTTTCTTGAAGACATTGCCACTCCAATGGAGAGAATCACAAACTTGTTCGAAAAGTTGAAAACTTTTGAACGAATCGAGAGTAAAAGTGAAAGAGAATAGGAATATTGTATTCTAGGGTTTTGGAGTAAAAATGAGAAAACGACACAGAGGTATATAAAGAAAGTGAAGCGGGGTAAACAAAACGTCGTAAAAGGAAAATAAAAAGATGACTTTTTGAATAAAAACTTCCCTTTATGGTTTTAACTGGATTCCTTTTTAAAATCGATAAATGCCTTTTTGAAATAAAGGGTATTTTAAGAAAGATAAATCAATCAACTAATCAGAAAAAGATAATCGTACATTTTCAAATTTGAAAAATTAGAATAACTTACGAGATGAGGCTTGAGGTCTTCGAGTCTTGGCATTGAAAGACTTTTGACTTTGAGTCTTGAGAGTGTCCAAACTTTATTAAGCAAGAGATATGATATTAAGTCTGGTACAAATAGACTCAAATTGATTTTTCTCCGATGTTTTGTAAATATATCCGCAAAGTTGATTCTTAGAGTCAATGAACTGGATCTTCACTTCTCCATTCTGAACGTGATTTCTAATAAAATGATGTCGAATCTCAATGTGCTTTGCTCTTGAGTGGAGAATAGGATTCTTGGAGAGATTTATTGCGCTGGTGTTGTCACATTTGATCTCAATGCATGAATCTTCAATTCCAAAGTCTCTTAGTTGTTGTTTTATCTACAAAATTTGTGAACAACAACTTCCAAGAGCCATATATTATGCTTCTGCTATAGATAGAGCTATGGTACTTTGCTTCCTTGAAAACCAAGATACTGTCTTGTTCCCAAGCAATTGACACGTGCCCGAGGTGCTCTTTCTATCAACTCGCATCTTGTTAGGTTTGCGCCTGAATATTCAAGAAGAGTAAAGTTTCCTTCTTTAGAATACCAGAGACCTAAATTTGATGTAAATGCAACATATTTCATGATGAGTTTTGCAGCACTTAAATGAGATTATTTGGGATTTGATTGAAATCGGCACAAATACAAACACTAAACAAAATATCAGGTCTAGAACCGGTGAGATAAAGAAGTGAACCAATAATACTCCTGTAAAGTTTCTGGTCAACTTTCTTTCCTCCTTCATCTTTATCCAATTTCAAAGAACTAGACATTAGAACTTCAACCTTTTGAAATTTTTAAACCGAACTTTTTGACAAGTTCTTTAGCATATTTCTCTTGGTGAATGAAAATTCCTTCCTTCAATTGTTTCACTTGTAGTCCGAGAAAGAATGATAATTCACCCATCATGCTCATTTCAAATTCGTCCTGCATAGTCTTAGAAAATTTCTTGTAAAGACTTTCGTTAGAAGAGCCAAAGATTATATCATCAACATAAATTTGAACAAGTAAAAAAAATTTACCTTCTCTTCTGATAAATAGGGTTGTATCTACTTTTCCTTTAGTAAAGCCGTTTTGAATTAGGAAATTACTTAACCTATCGTACCAAGCTCGAGGTGCTTGCTTCAAACCGTACAGCGCCTTTTTCAGTCTGAATACAGAGTCTGGTCTCCTTGGGTCTTCAAAACCGGGAGGTTGTTCCACATAGACTTCCTCTTGGATAAATCCATTTAGGAATGCACTTTTGACGTCCATTTGGAATAACCTGAAATTCTTATAACAACCAAAAGCAAGTAATAGTCTAATTGCTTCTAACCTTGCTACGGTGTGCGTAGGTCTCATCATAATCTATCCCTTCTTCTTGCGTATATCATTTGGCCACGAGTCTTGCTTTGTTCCTTACGACTTTTCCTTTTTCGTTCATCTTGTTCCTGAAAACTCATTTAGCTCCAATAATGGTCTTACTTTTGGTTTAGGAGTTAATTCCCGGACATCATTGATACTTGAATTGCTCGAGTTCTTCTTGCATAGCTTCAATCTAGCTTTCATCGTTAAAGCTTCTTCTATGCTCTTGGGTTCTATTTCAAAAATAAGAGCCACAAAGCACTAGACTCTTCACGCCTTTTGGATCTTGTACGAATTCCCTCATCATTGTTGCTGGTTGATTTGTTAGACTGTTGATCATTTTCTTCATTTGATTCTTCAACGATTATTTGTTGCTGGTCTTCGAAGTCTCGAGCTGCTCTTTGTAGATTTAGACTTTGTAGAGTCTAGAGCAAGTTCAGATACTTCAGGTTGAGTCTGAATCGATTGATTTTGCATAAAGTCTTGAAATTTGACATTCATCGATTCCTCCACTGATTGAGTCTTTTTGTTGTAAACTCTGTAAGCTTTGCTTGTGATTGAGTATCCAAGGAAAATACCTTCATCTGATTTTTCTTCAAACTTACCAACTCGATCATTTGCATTTTTTAATAGAAAACATTTGCATCCAAACACATGAAAATACGAAACAATTGGCTTTTTTCCTTTGAATAACTCATAGGGAGTTTTCTCCAAAATAGGCCTTAAGAAGACTATTAATAATATAGCATGCTGTAGAAATTGCTTCAACCCAAAAATGAGAAGAAACGTTACTTTCTATTAGAAGAGTTCTAGCCATTTCTTGCAAGAATCTATTTTTCCTTTCTACAACTCCATTCTGCTCTGGAGTATAAGGAGAGGAGAATACATGCTGAAAACCAAATTCATCACAGAATTTAGCAAAATTTTGATTTTCAAACTCACCTCCATGATCTGTCCGTATACTAAAAATATCATACCCTTTCTCATTTTGAACTTTCTTAGCAAATTTCATAAAATATGAAAAGGTTTCAGACTTACTTGCCAGAAAATATACCCAAGTGAATCGTGAATAATCATCCACAATTACTAAGCAGTATTTCTTACCTCCTATGCTTTGAGTTCTGGTTGGTCCAAAGAGATCCATGTGTAATAGCTGCAGTACACGATTAGTGGACACTTGATTTATTGGTTTGAATGAATTTCTTACCTGCTTTCCCAATACACATGGTGTACATAGGTCAGACTTTTGGTATGTCAAATTGGGTAGTCCCCGAACAAGCTTCTTTGAAGAGATCTTGGCTATTTGCTTCATGTTGATGTGTCCAAGCTTTCTGTGCCATAGATTTGCTTCCTCTTGAATTGAGATTAGACATTGAAATTTATCTGGTTTAATATCCAAGAGATAGATATTCCCATGTCTTCGCCCTATAAAAGTTTGAGAGGAGTCTTTACTAGTTCCTGAACATATTCCTTCTTGAAAGTTGATTTTGAAACCGGTGTCGCACAGCTGACTAATACTCAGCAAGTTGTAGTTGAGTCCTTTTACTAATGAAACGTTACTGATAGTGAGACTTCCAATCTTTACGGTTTCGTATCCCACAATTTTTCCTTTGCTATTTCCTCCAAAAGAAACTTTTCCACTATTAACTTGCACAAGCTTTATAAAGCAGTTTGAGTTTCATGGCATATGTCTTGAGCATCCACTATCTAAGTACCATTTCACATTTTTCTTGATAATGACCTGTATTTAAAAAGAAAACTCAAGCTTTCTTTAGTACCCATATTTTCTTGGGTTCAGCGAGTTAGTGGTATAAGCAGTCTTTGCCCAATCCCTCTTAACAGGCTTCCAAACCATATGACATTCTTTCTCAAAATGTTTCAAGCTGTTACACTTAGAACATTTAAGAGCACTTTTGCAGCCTACATGGGTTTTACAAAAACTTTTTGGAAATGAATTTTGTAAGAATCTTTTGTAGGTCTTTGTTTAATTCTTTCCTTTACCTTAGGAAAATCAATTAAAGAAATGGTTTCGGCAGTCATTCCCAAACCTGATTTGTTGAAGTAAGGTTTTGTGCAGAAAGAATTTTCTCCAGGTTTCTCGGATCCTATCGAAAACCTTTTAGAAATGCTTGAGATATCATTTTTAAGAATTCATTTTCTTTTGAAAGATTATCTGCATTTTCCTTTAAAGTAGTAACACTTTTGTCTAAACTTTCAACCTTTTCTTTCCAAACAATTTCCTGTTGCTTTAGTGCAGAATTTTCCCTTTTAAGTTCGGAAATCCTTTTCAGAGAGGTTTTGAGACTGAGACACAATTCATCAATATATTTAGAAACTTTAGTAGGAATCTTTGAATTATTTACCTCGATTTCACTGTCTGTGTCTGAATCTGAGTCTGAGTCTGAGTCTGAGTCTGAATGTGCCATGAGACAGATATTGGCATAATCATCATCACTTTCCTCACATTCAAGAGTATCACTCCAGGTTTCTGCTTTAAGTGTTTTTCAATATTTCTCAGTTTTTCCCTTCTTTTTCTTCAGCAGGGGACAGTTGGGTCTGATGTGTCCTTTTTTCTTGTATTCAAAGCAAACTACATCCTTGTTGGATTCATCATCCTCAACTGATTTATTTTGTAGCTTTTAAGAACTTTGTTTCCTTGGATTGAATCTTCTCCCATTTCTGTTCAGCTTTCTGAACCTTCTTATCATGAGAGCAAGCTCTTCATCGTTCATATCTTCTTCAGAATCTGTGACATCAGAAGCATCATTAGATTTTAAAGTAATGGATTTCTTACCTTTAGGATCTTCATCTTCATTGATTTGCTCCACTTCATAAGACTGAAGAGTTCCAACCAATTCGTCAACAGAGAGTGGTATGATTCTTTGTGTCTCTCTTATCGAGGTCTTTATGTGATTCCAATCTTTGGATAGTCCACGTAGTAACTTATTAACCTTCATAGGTCCAGAGATTGGTTGACCTTGATACTCAAGACCATTCACAATTTCTGTAAAACGATTAAACATGTCAATGATAGATTCTCCTGATTTCATCTTGAATGCTTCATATTGACCAAGCAGAATGTTGATTCGGTTTCTTTCACTCGATCAGTTCCTTCATAAGTAATGTGTAATCTATCCCAGACTTCTTTAGCTGTTTCACAAGAAGATATTATGTTATATTCAGTAGGAGATAATGCACAATATAAGGAATAAATTGCTTTTGCATCAAGAGCTTGTCTCTTGGTTATCTTATCTTGAGTCATTTCACTAGACTCAACAGCTTCTTTTCCTCTTTTCGAGACGTTGCAGCTTTAGGAATGATTCATTTGTCTACCACATCCCATTCTAGAGGATCCTTTGATCTTAGGAATACCTTCATCTTGTTTTTCCATACGTTGTATTCCTTTCCATCAAAATACGGTGGTCTGGGTATTACTTTGCCCTTCAACGAGACCTAAAGCCAACATACTAGCCATAAATCTTTAACTCTGAAGTAAAAACACTTCAACTTAAGTGAGTACACAGGCTCTGATACCAATTGTAAAAGCTAGTAATAGCACCTAGAGGGGGTGAATAGGTGCGAAAACAAATTTTGCAATGTAAAGACAACAATTTTACTTTTGAACCGACTGTTCAGCAATAGAATATGAAACGGAAATTAGACTTTAATAAACAAGTATTGTTACAATCAAAGTAAAGAGCTTAGGGAAGAGAATAAGAACACAAGGTTTATAGTGGTTCGGCCACGTCCACTCTCCCGCACCGACAGCCCCACCGGCTGGATTCCACTAAGAATCAAAGAGATGTTACAGTATAGCTCTTCCTTGATTCCACAGTATAGAGACTCTGCTATACTTTCTCAAGGTCAAACAAAAGTATAAAATCTCTTTTGAGTACAAGTTTTCGCTCAACAATTGAATTGACTAAGAACAAGGAGCTTCAGACTTTGGAATTCTTCTATCGCGCACACTCTCGAACAACCGGAACATATTCCTTATATACTCATTCATGCCTTCACACCCGTTGGCACTTACCAAAGGAGTTCTTTCAATCTACCCGTTAGATAGAATCAATTTAGGAGATATCGAGTTATTTAAGGAACATGACGATAGCCCACCAATCCTATTTGCCCATACAATCAGGATCTAGGTTTCCATAAGTAGAACCTTCCAAGTATACTTCGCCAATCAACGGATCCAATATCCCTGAATTAATCTTTAATTTGAATAAAGGATTCCGTCATGATATTTCCAGCCAAGTAATCTTCTTCAGTCGATAGAATCCAATCCTTAACAAAAAGCTCAGATCTAGATAAGTTTTCTTCGACGGTCTAGATATTGTCAATGAGGATAGACTCTGAATCTTGAGTCTGGCAATCCTACGGTTTTCAGACTTTGATGACATAGTCTGCAAGTCTTCAGACTAGACTGATGGAAACGTTTTGTCAGCTTCAAAACACACAAGGAAGTTTTCTCCAACAGTGACTACTAGATAAAATCTATCTGCATGTTAAGAATTTAAACCTAAGTCGCGAATTGATTTGGGCTTAGGAGAGCCCAAGTTAAGTCTAGGCTTAACAATCCATTAGCCAAACTCTAGGTGGTTTACGCCCAAAAATTTGATCGCAACAAAGACCTTCGGCAAATTTCATACTTCACATGATACTACCTTAAGATAGAACAGGCATATTGCTAATTTCACTGGTACTTACTAACTTTAATGGGGGATGTTTACAATTTAAGATTGAATTTGGTGTTAGTAAATCTCTCAAATTGTTGGCAACTTATTATGCTAAAAGTGGGGCTACGTTGTTGAGTTACTTATTCCCATAGTAAGTTGATAACCAAGGTTATATTGCCAATGGCAAATTCCTTACTTTCTTAGTAACTTACTAACTTATAGCGAGACCCATATTGATAATTTATCAGATTCACTCTTAAGTTACTAATTTCACTGCTAAGTTTTTTACTTTGAGTGATAATTTCTAAGAAATGTGATAATTTACTCTTCCATTTAATGTTGGCGATTCGCGAACATTGTCCGTAAATTACCATATCATTTGGTTGGAACTTGAACCAACAAGTTACATGATATTACCAATAAGATTTATAAATTTTAATCAAATTGGAAAAGAGCAGTGCACGGAAACATGATTGGAGCAGGCGTGTTTCTTAATTTCTCCGTACGTGGAAATTTTGAAAAAGGCTAGTCACAGCTTCGGCTGTGACCCAGAAATTTCGGAAGGAGAAACAGACAAATTTAGAAGACTTTGACCGAAACATCTTTTAGGTTTAGAGGAGGAGATTTTGGGAGTGGAAAATGTTTTGTTTTTACCAAAATACAAAGGATTCGATTCCTGTGGAAATCAAAGCGATCACAGATCACTTCGTGGAAATTGAACGTTTCAATGCGCGTACGTACGTGGATATATTGCTGTGGTGTCCCGCATCAAGCATGCATGCAATCAATGGATGTGATTGTGAATCGTCTAATTTAGACTTTAATCAGATCGCTAATGGGCTTCACAAGTAAAAAACAACACTCCTAATCAATTCCCCCGGGACCCGCGAAACGTACACAGCACACCTAACACCACCCCACCAACTGACACGTCAGCACACGCTCACCGCACTATCCGGTGCTCTCCCTCCATTGTCGTCTTCCTTCCGCAGGGAAATATAGAAATGCAGGAGATGGCGGTGTCTATCCACGAGAAATCTGCTGCTTTGTTTCGTGCGATGGAGGTTCTCCCCGTGCAAACAATTACCTCCTCCTTCTCCTTCTTCTTCCTCGTGCTCTGAAGCACACCGCTGGATTGTGCTTTGCCGGCGGAGGTAGGCGAGGCGAGGAATGTTCTCGACGTGAGCAGCGTACTCCACGCGATTGTGAACCGTGTCGTTGGGGTGATCTAATGCTTGCTGCTTAGACTGCAATTGAGTCTTGTGCAGCTTGGAGAGGAATGACTACATTAATGATAGATGAACATAATTCGGCATATATTCTGAATAAATTTGCATACATCAAATTTGTGTATAATAAATCGCTCTATTAACTCTGTTAAATTTGACAATCGAAAAAAGTTGATATAATTTTTTCATTGTTGTTCAAAAGGAAATACTTTTATATGGATGTCACGTCAGCCAATTTAGAAGAAAAATATTAAAAAATATTTAAAGCTAAATGTTGGATGTTGCAATTAAACTCTAATCAATTGTTTTCGAAACTTTAGAAAAATAAAATTAGGGAAAAAGAAGAAGAAAACTTAAAGAGAAAATCATGCTCCAGAATGGACTCCATCAATTTTTGCATTCAGCTACTTTGTTTCACAGCCATAGCTAGTGCTGGTTCTTAAGCTTCCATTGCAAAAAGATCTCTATTCTCGCTCAAATCTGCTATTCACTAGAGTTTCACCACTTCATAGCCAAACACGGCTTCCTTCTTCAATCTTCTTTGACGATATGGGCTATGATCATTGTCTCAGATCTGTGCTAGGGTCATCATTTGTCATAGATCTGAGTAAGGGTCGCGGCCGTAATTGTCGGAGGAGCGAGAGTAGCTAGTGGCAAGGTCCTGTTGACAAGTGACGAGGGTGGCTCACTTGTCTCCCACACGCTTACTTTATTTTTTTCTTTTATTTTCAAAATGCGAAGGTGGTAGCTAGGGTCGCACTAGCTTACCTAAGTCTGGTGTGGGACGTCGGCCCCTCGCTGTGCATTGGTGGCCGTTGAGCTGCCACAACCTATACTGCATCTATGCTATCCTTCTCAGCTTCTCCCGTGTTTGATTCTTCTTCTTTTTTTCCAAACTTTTAATTCAAATTTTTATTTTTCTAAAATCTTGAAATCAATTATTTTTCTTTTTTTCTTTCGTTTATTTTTTAATATCTAAAGTGGCAACTTCATCAACACATCTTTCTAAAAAAATAGTAAAAAAAAAAAAAGTCGCATCAACTTTTCTCGATAACTAAATGGGACGAAGTTAATGTAGAAGCTTGAATAAACTAATTTGAAAAGTTTTAAAACTTAATTGTACTTTTTTTTTTAAGTTTAAGGATTTGATTATACTTTTATAATAAGTTTTATGACATGTAATATACTAATACCATAAAAATATAGAGCATTTAGAGCTTATAGAGGATTAATGGAGTATCAAATCAACAACTTAATAAAAATCTTGTGGACACCCATCGGAGCGTGGAAAGCTAACATACTCAACTTTAAACTTTGATTCTATGCTTGGTAAACAGACCAAGACCGGATACCTCTTAGGACGTCAAGGTGACGAAGATTAGAGATAGATGAACTTGAATGGAGCTTGGTTTACTCACGAATTAGGCTGAGTAGACATGGCTCTTGCTTGCACCCTCACTATTGACACTTAAATTTTTGCCTATTATATATTTCAAAACATTTTCATAAAATTGGGGATTTAATTTGTTAACCCCTAGCAACTAACCGTCATGCTTCTCCCTACATTTCATCGCAATTAAGGGGATTGTGGTATTTGCTACATCATGGGAGTTCAGACTGCGAGAAAATTGAAGCCTTCAACATCATTTTCCTCACCCCGTTTTTTCCACCTTGGGGATTTTTTTAAGTAACGAGAGACACCTCGTATTTTTACGGTGTTTATGTGCAATAAATTTCTACTTCGCCGCCAGTAAGATTTGAACTCTTTGCGCAGCATGCTGGGGTTGAAATCCCGCTACCGACAGTCCCCTTTGCTAGGTGATCTGTAAATCCATTATAAAACTTTCTAAACCCGTGTTATGCCCTAGCCTTAACATGGAGTAATCTTCCTTCCTCTTAAACTTTTTATCATATCCGAATAAAAAAAATTTGCTTCACAAGGTGCATTAAGGGCATTCATCTATGTGAAGACATTATGAAAATGTTTGATCTAGCGTAATCGCATGCAATCCCTTTTGTCAACAATCGTCAACTCTCGGATACATGCGAGGGAATGTTAAGCTTGACGGATGATTTAGCTTATTTAAGCCGGATCCATGTGAAGACATTATGAAAATGTTTGATCTAGCGTAATAGCACTTATAGACAACACGAATACTTTCTATGATTACAGACAACAGTTGTCTTAAATAAGCAAAATCATATTGAACTGATAAAAGAGCTTGAAACTGGAGGTACTGGGACTTCAACAGCTCCTTCCAAAATCTGAGTAATTTTCTTCATGGTTGGCCTCAAAGCCGGGTCTTCCTGGATGCACCACAATGCTGTCATCACAAATCTTTTCACCCTCGTTATGTCGCTTGATGCCTCCTCATCGCTCTCCACTAGCTGAAGCATGCTTCCATCATGGTAGCAGTTATACACCCAGTCAGCCATTACAATTTGAGCTTCAATTTCTGCTTTCGGCTCATAGTTCTTTCTGCAGCAGATGAGCTCAACCAACAAAATGCCGAAGCTGTAAACATCTACTTTGCTAGAAATAGGCATATTCCTGAACCATTCTGGCGCTAAATAACCTCTAGTTCCTCTGACTCCAGTGGTTGTTCGCGTTTGGTTCGCCATCAAGAGCTTAGCTAATCCCAAGTCTGAGATTTTTGCAGTGAGAGAGCCATCAAGAAGAATATTTTGCGGCTTGATGTCGCAGTTATGCCTAGTGCAATCCTCATGCAAGTAAGAGAGCCCCCGCGCAACATCGCAGGCAATTTCTATTCTTCTGTACCAGCTGGGCCTTGAAGCGCCAAATAGGAAATCTGCCAAAGTGCCATTGCTCATGAATTCATACACCAATAGTCGATGTTGATCTTCACTGCAAAATCCAAGCAACTCCACCAAGTTCTTGTGGTTAGTTTGGCCAATTGCACTCACTTCTCTTTCAAACTCCTTCTCGCTTTCTCCAGTCCTGGTCGCCAAAACTTTTACTGCCACAAAGTTTTTATCCTCAGATCCAAGAACACCTTTGTACACTGTTCCAAAAGCACCCCTACCCAGTTCTTCTTTGAATCCATATGTTGCTTCTTGAAGCTCCTGATAAGTGAAAGTCCGTGTGCCTGTAACTTGATTGATCTGGACTGGTCGTGACAACTTAGAATCCCTAGATTGGAAGCTTCTATAATAGGTGAGGAGGAGTAGAAGCAAGTTCACAAACACAAAGCTACTCAACAGCACCGATCCGATGATAATCAGAGCCGAATTCTTGTTTCCATTTCCCGTAGATTTTGAAGTCGAGTTATTTATCCGGACCTTGATCAGAGCTTTTCCGCCCACACTAGGATCCATCCTACCATTTAAAAGAGGGGCCTTCTTTTTCTGGCAATTTCCATCTTTGAAAACAGCGACTGCACAATGACAATCAGCCAAGCAAGTCTCTCGGCACCAGTCCTCGGTTTTCTCTGTGCTAAACTCGTAATCAGGCTGCGACCAGTCTGTATTGAGCATGTCACGCAAAGCAAGCTGGTCTTTTTCAGGCCTACTTCCATCACAACTCTGTGATATGAAGTCCTGTCTGCATCCGTTCATCTCATTAGTCGAATCTAACATAGAATATCCAGGTGCGCACTGGCATCGGGGCCTCTGAATCTGATCGTCTCCAAGAGTACAGTAGCTGTTGAAGCCACAAGCTCCAGTACCATTATCTCGGTGGATGCTCGTGCATATATTTGGAGGGACCGGGGAAGAGACCATCAACCAGCCCATTGCCCAGCCAGAACTCGAATCTGCCGTCCTAGGGTGGGCATATTGCCTAAAGACCCCATCATATTCGAGGATGGCTCTTCGGTAAAATCCAGTGGTTGGAAATTCGTCTGAGGTGACGATATTGAGTATTACTCCATACCTGTCCGTGAGGTAGACCTGACCACTTTGATTGAATATCAATCGGAAGCCGATAAAGGTGTTTGTAGCCCAGTATGCATCTTTGACAACCCGCGGAGTCAGAGTGGCATAGAGCACGAGATTTCCGTCGGGTTGCAGTCCGAAGAGGAATCTCCCAGCGGAGTAATTCATTTCGGAATAGCGATGCTAAAAACAGCCCCCAAATTTAACTGTTGCGTTGGCAGTAACGTATCCGTCGGTCGGCTGAACGAATCCCACAAGTTGACGTGGCTTGCGCTCGCTAGGATGAAGTTCCCCGTGTCGAGCATGGCCGCATAGGCTAAGCCAGTGGCGGTCAGGTTAGAAGACCACAGCTCTCTCCCTCTCGGGTCGGTAAGCACCAGCCCGCGGTTGGCGGTCAACTGGACTTTCGAACCTTCGGGCGCCAGATTATCGCCATTCGCCGACCAGACGATGGTCTTCTCCTTTATCATCTCGAACCATATTGCCAGCAAATGAGCCCCTTGTCCCATTTTCTGGAACCCGAAGGCAAACTCGCCCGACGGCGACAACAGGGAAGAGTTTCGGTCGTTCGCCGTCAACGAGTTGCCCAAGGTCAAGTTGCCGCGGGTCTGAGCTTTGGTGGAAAGGGGAAGTGGAGCGAGTACTAGAAGGATTCCTAGTATAACTGACGCCATGTTTGATGACACAGGCGTGCTCCTTGAGTTGAGCTACTTCGGCCTTAAGGATGAAACCAGCGTTCTTATAGAGATTCCCTACTTTCCAAGCTACCAGAGTCTCTCTCGTACGTCTGGTCTTCCATGGCAGGTAGAGAGGCGACCATTCCTCCTCCGCGTCGATGCGATTGCTCCTCCTTTTCTCCACAGCAAGTTTGAACCAAAGTTGTGCACAGCCTTTGCCCATGTCAACACATATATCTATCACTATCTTTGACGCCAAAAAAAAAAACACATATTTCTATCTAGAATAATGATTTCACCATATGGTCTGAAGTTTTATAAAGCTCCATCTGTAGTAAAAGGAAATGATTAATTAGATAGAAGGTGATATTTGTACATATATTTTATTAGTCAATCTTTTTTTTTTTTTGTACTAATAAACCATTTATTTAACAGCTATTAATAAACCATTTTAGAGTATATAATGAGTTCCTTGATTTTGTTTCTTTTTTCTTGAAGTATCTTATTAGTTCTATTGATATATTCATCAAATTTTCTTAAAAATTCTTATAATAATATCATCGATATTAATTTTTCTGATAATAATATCTCTGTGAATTTATCTTTCTTCATTTTTTTTATTCCCCCCTTTTTTTTCTTATAGAAATCAATGGTGAAAGAGACTTATCAAATTTAGAATAAGGTGACCCCAAGCCAAAAGCTTGGCGGGACCTTGATACTTTTCAAAGAACGCACTTGGAAAAATTCAACCAAACTTCGTCGTACATGTTTAGTTGGAGACTTTTTAAGATAAAATTGATGGAAAAAGAAGGCAGGGCCAACAATCGATTCAATCCCCATGAATTCAAACCGACTACAAGTTGATCCGCGAAAATTGAATATGCTCGAAAGTACGTGGAAATTTGCATTGAGCATGTGACCGATTTGTTGCAAAAAGCGAGCAATTGAACAATAATATAGACAGAAGAAGAAAATAAATCGAACACCGGATTTACGTGGTTCGGTCGTAAAAACCTATGTCCACGGGGAGAGCAGCGACGAATTTCACTATAGACACAATGAGATTACACACTCGAGTCACTCGAACACTCTGTGTTTCCCAAACCCCAATTACACCCAATAATGCACGCAGTATTTAGCTCCGAAATTTCTTAAGAAATAATCTCTCAATCTCATGAAGGAATTACACGCAAATCTTACCACAAGATTTAATTAGCTTTAACACTAAATCTTCTCAGATGTAATTCACGTACAAGAACGACAAAGAAATGCCTCCCAAGCACTTGACGACAAGATGGCGCTTCAAGACCAATTCTTCATGATCAACCCTATTCCATCAACGGCCACAAGTATATATATAAGTGAGACCCTTATTCTTTTACCGACTTCTCATAGGATTCTATTTCCTATCTTGCCTATTTTAAGCAAAATATATCTCTATATATTTTAAACAAAATCCAAGTCCTAGTCAAAGTTGGACTTTCCTATTTTAGCGGCCAAATTCACCAATACAGATTCGAATTTTGGGAAATTAATATTCGGATCTTCTTTGCTCGATTTCAAACGTCCACAACATTATCCAATTCGGAATATTCGGAATTTCACATTGGACTCAAACTCGAGACATATTTTAACAATCCCCACCTTGGCTCGACGTTCGAGCCAAGTTGCAATTGCTTCGCAAAAATTCAAACTTTGCTACTACCCTCCCATAGCTCCCAATGGCCTCAACCGTCACAGATATTATCCAAGTCCAAGCCTCGCTTGAACTTCGTCATAACCGAGGACCTCATTAGAACACCAACTCCACATGCACCTTTAAATGCTCCGCAAGAATTTTTCGACACAACCTCCTCAACCACAGATAAAACAAAACAATTATTGCATCAATATCTGTCAAGGGATCGAATACGTATCTTGTTAATTTCAGCAATTACAGTAATCATTGGTTCTATAGGCTCCACCTTGCTATAAGTATCATTTGTGTCGATTACTTTGCTAGTACCCGTATATGTTACCTCAAAAGTTTCTAGTCGCAACTCTACCTCAAGCTGAACACCGTTCAGATCCGTTTGAATACTGCTATAATCACTCCTAGTCAAAAGTACTGGAGACTTGTCAAAATTAACTTTTCTGCTGATAATAGGTGAATTTAACTCCGGGCACCACAATCAATAACCCCTCTCACCTCGTGCATAGCCTAGGAATATGCACTTTCTTACCCTTCCATCGAGCTTACCATCACTCGTTCGAATATAACATGGACAACCAAATATTCTAAGAACAGAATAATCAACAACGTTACCTGACCACACTTCTTCGAGAGTCATATCCAATCGCAGTCGATGGGGATCTATTTATCAGGTAGCACACCGTACTTAGCGCATCCGCTGGGAATCTCCTAGTCATACCAGCATTAGAGAGCATTTTATGAGCCGTCTCTAGCAACATTTTGCTCATCAATTCCGCAACATATTGTGGTTCATCAGCATTAATTCGGTGTTTCACTATGCCTTCTTTCATGCAGAATTCGTTTAATAGCTTTGAGCAAAACTCCATGCTACTTGTCTGCACATGCTTGATCGTCTTACCAGTCTCTTTTTCAATCAAAGCTATCAACTACTTGATCCTGACAACAACATCAAACTTGTGCCTAAGCAAAAATACCCACGTCTTCATCGAGTAGTCATCAACAATTGTTAACATATATGTAGCACTCTTCCTGAAGGAAACCGCGACAACGTGCGAACATTCAAGTAAATTAATTCTGCAATTTCCATAGTTTCTTTGACAGTCGTATTGAACTGCACTTCCCGCCATTGATCTGAATCACAACACCTGCATACATTCAGTTCGTTAGAAACATAACCACATAGAAAATTTCTTTCACTTAAAACCTTCAGGCATCTCTCGCCAATGTACCCCAAACGCATATGCCACAATTCAGACTCTCGAACAAATGCATTCGACGTCTCCACAACGAAATTTGTCATTATCTCACCTTGAAGCTCATATAGGCCATTGTGCTTGATTCCTTTCATTATTATCAAAGCAGCTTGAACAATTTTCAGAATTCCACATTCTGAAATATATCGATATCCAGCTAAATCTAGGGCACTCAAGGAAATTAAGTTCATCTTCAACTCTGGAACATGCCTTACTCCAGTCAATGTCCTCACAATACCATCATGCATTCTGATTTTAACATTGCCAACATCGATGATATCACATTCAGCATTGTTCCCCAACTGCACTTTACTATTATTCATGCATTGATAAGTAGTAAACCAGTTTCTATTTGGTGTAACATGAAAAGAACAACCAGAATCCATAATCCATCCATCAAATGATGAATAATTAGTGACAGACAAGACATAATCGGCATTATTTGCTACAGCTGCAACATTATTGCAGAATCAACTATAATTCCCTTACACTTCTCATTCTTCAGCTTAAGGCAATTCCTTTTAAGATGCCCCCTCTTGCCACAACTCCAACAGACAACATCAACAGTCCTAGACTGATTACGCCCGTTCATATTAGTACTACTCTTACCCACACATGTTCTAGATATTCCTCTATTTTCACCTACTAAAGCAGCAGATATAAGTTCATCAGATTCTCTTCTACAGATGTCCTCACTCATAATTAAATCTTGAACCCTATCAAACGTCAAACTTGTTGACCCGGAGGAATTACTAACAGCAGAATAAAGTAGTATTCAAACTATCAAGTAATGAGGATAACAGAATCAAAGCACGTACCTCATCTTCAAAGTCAATCTCAACTGAATTCAATTGACTAACAATCACATTGAATTCATTGATATGATCTGCAATTGACGCACTTTCGTTCATCTTCAAATTAAAGACGTCGCATCAAATAGACTTTGTTGATCATAGAGGGCTTCTCATACATATCGATAAGGCTTGCATCAAATCAATAGTGGTATTCTCCTTCAAGATGTTAAACGAGATGTTACGAGCCAACGTCGCCCGAATAACACCCATAGCTCGTCTATCCAGCAAATCCCAATCAGCTTGCTTCATCGTCTCTGGTTTCTCCCCATATAAGGGCAAGTGCAGTTTGTTCTAGTAAAGATAATCTTCAATTTGTATCTTCTAGAAACTAAAATCATTCCCATCAAATCTGTCGATTCTCACTTTTACTTCTTCCGTCGCCATCGATTCGTTTCAACTTAGCCAAATCTGGCTTCGATACCAATTGTTGCGAAAAGCAAGCGATCGAACAATAATATAGATAGAAGAATAAAATAAATTGGACACTAGATTTACGTGGTTCTGTCGTAAAGACCTACGTCTAAGGGGAGAGCAGCAGCAAATTTCACTATAAATCAAGTGATACAAGGAGATTACACACTCGAGTAACTCAAACACTCTCTTGGTATTTCCCAAACCCCAATTACACCCAATAACGCACGCAGTGTTTAGCCCCGAAATTCCTCAAGAAATAATCTCTCAATTTCACAAAAGAATTACACGCAAATCTTACCACAAGATTTAATTGGCTTTAACACTAAATCTTTTCGGATGTAATTAACGTACAAGAACAACAAAGAAAATCTCTCCCAAGCACTCGATGACAAGACGGCGCTTCAAGACCAATTCTTCATGATCAACCATATTCCATCAACAGCCACAAGTATATATATATAAGTGAGACCCTTATTCTTTTGCCGATTTCTCATAGGATTCTATTTCCTATCTTGCATATTTTAACCAAAATATATCTATATATATTTTAAACAAAATCCAAGTCCTAGTCAAAGTTGGACTTTCCTATTTTAGCGGCCAAATTCTCCAACACAGATTCGAATTTTGGGAAGTTGATCTTCGGATCTTCTTTGCTCGATTTCGAACATCCACAACATATCCAATTCGGAATATTCAGAATTTCGCATTGGACTCAAACTTGAGACATATTTTAACACGATCAATGCTTTCGGCAGCGGCATTGTGCAGTCTTGTGCAACTTGGAGAAGAATGATTACAACAATGATGAATGAACATGATTCAGCATACACTCTCCAAAAGTTTGCATCCAGGAATTCCAAATTTTGAAACCGATACGTTGGGCTAAATGGATGTCACGGTGAATAAAGATATTATGCTCGTGGAGTTTACGACATCATGCAATACTTACCACATCTAAAAGCAATTTGGTTTCCATTTAGTATATATGATCAGTTCACAAAAGGGGGAGTGTTCCTGTATATAAATTACTACATAAGAGGTAACTATCTACAGTTTTCTGCACATCTTTGATCTTACTGTCAAGAGTCCTCTGCAACTTCAGCATATCAGTCACGGCAAAAGTATTCCCGCGCCACCGTGATAATGTCAGCCTAAACTTCCTGTTTATACATTCGTCCCGCAAATAAATTACAACCCGTTGCTTTCCACAATGCTCGACTAGTAAGGCGAAGGGCTAATTTTCCAGGGTCTTCCAGTTCAAGGAGGATTCCATTTCTAAAATTAATGGCATGTTGTAATCCAATTTACTTTCACTATTCATAATTTTTGGCAAATAATATTCTATAAATGTGATTGCTTACTTGACATCAACTTGTTGACCCATTTTCACAGTAAAAACTACAAGCGTTAACTATTTAGTTGTCTAGGATTTATTTTTCAGTCAATCATAGTTGTTTGAATGTGAGGGCACTTGTACTAGAGGCTCTATCTACTTTGCGGAAAATAAATGATTTGGAAAATAATTTCCTAAAAGTGATAACATATATCGCTAACAAAAATGAATGAACGAAAAATAATTTTATCATTAACAATAATGTTTAGACATGAATTATTTTTTATAATATAAACATTTTCATTGACTAAGTATTTCAAGTGATTTAGGCGATTAATTTTAGGAAAATATTTCCAAATAATTTATTTTTTACGAAACAAACATAAACTTAGTTTTAATTTAATTTATGAATTAGTCATTATTATTTAGTTCGCTCTTGGTAGCTGGCTATCTTGCACGGTGGTAGGTGAAGCTAGAATTGCATTCCTTGGAATGTCCCGACTAGCAACGATTAAATTGTACAATACTTTTTCTAAATATTAGGATAATCTTGGTCTTTTTGCATAACGATTAGTACTTTGCATAAACCTGGTCTTTTTGGATATTAATCAAGATGTTAATTCTGTCACATATGTACTCATTGGGGTCAACTTTCGTTGTCAATTTATTTCTTATCCCAATGTAAAGTAAGGTTCAATGCCATTGGCTGTCATTATACATGATTTTGCTTCTAAAAAAAAATATAGTTTTCTAGCCATACTAGTGAGCTAAATTATCATGGGATTAGTGACTACATAGATTCTATATACGGGATAGTGGAATGGGAGGTCCCTGAACTTTTGTTGACTTGCATTGTCGGCCCTTAACTTTTTTTTTTTTTTTTTGAGCAATTAAATCTTTAAACTGCTTGTTTATTTATTCAAGTTAGTCATTCTATCAAACTATTAGACTGAAATCCAAATAAAACCATCCACATCAATGCTGAGAGAGAGAGCCAAGGGAATAGGGAAGGTTAAGGTAACGAGCAACTTGGCAATGGAAGCTGGTAGCGATGCCCAACTACTACCAGGGTGCAAGCGACTAGGCACTTGCCTCCATCATGATAGAACACTTAAATATTAAATTATGTCTTTATCTAATAATTTAAGATTTTAGAATAGTTAATAGTAATCTCACAAAATCTCATACATTGCCACTGAATGCTACATGCAAAGAGAGATTGAGGGAGTGTGCAAGAGCATTAACACGGTTTCGCACCACACAAAATCTTCGAGAGAAGAGAAATCAAATCACTAGATCAACAAACATATAATAACAAAATTCTCAAGACAAAAAGCCAGAAATAACACAACCAATCATACTTTGCACAACCCATGAACCCAAATTTAGGAAATTCAACAAAGCGTCAACAAAAATAGTATAAAGGAAATACCAAGTTATGTTCTTTTTCAGGATTGACCCTATTTCAGCAAAATGTAGAATAGTAAGAAGAAGAAGCAGCAGCTAGAATGACCACAAGCTCGAGTTGTGCTTTCTCAATCATAGCCCAATTGCTATGACCAAGCAATTCATGAGAAATTGAGCAAATATTAAAAAAAAAAAAAATACCATTATCAAATTTGGAGAATGATTCCCTTATCATTGAGATGTGTATTAATGTTTAGAGTCAAAGAGAAAATAAGATAAAGTGTTTATGGTGGCTCAACCCAATTAGAATTGTACAATATATGTTTATAGAAGTGACTAATTAGGGTAAGGGTACATATTAAAACATAATTACAAAAAGACCTTATAATACTTATAAATTACACTTTATTACTCCCCCTCAATTCGAATTAGGTGTGACAATTAAGAGATTGAATCTCCATGATGCGTGATGCGGACTAGGTAGTCCCTTGGTGAAGATGTCTACTAGTTGGTCCCCTATAGGCACATTATGAGCACATAGATCACTGGAAACATCCCACTCTCGAACAAAGTGAAAATCTAACTCAATGTGTTTTGTTCGTTCATGAAACACTGGATTGAGAGAAAGATATGCGACAGAGATGTTGTTACAATAAACGGTGAGAGGATTAAAAAGAGGGACTCCAAGCTCACAAAGTAAATGACGAATCCAAATATTCTCAACAACACAGTGAACGAAATGCGATATTCAATCTCTATACTAGAACGGCCTATAGCAGGTTGCCTCTTGGTACTCTATGAAACAAGATTGGTGCCTAGAAAAACACAAAAAGCAAAGATAGAACGTTGAGTAGTTAAGCACCCAACCCGGTTTGCATCTGTACAAGTAGTCAATGAATTGGGAGAACACCGCCCAATGAGCAATCCGTGGGTGGATGTGCCAACTAAATACTGATATATATATATATATATATATATTTTGTAAATGAGTTAATCTAGGTTAATGCTTGAATTGTCTTGCCATGTTCACAACAATACTAACATCAAGTCTAGTCATGAACACATATTGTAGAGCACCAACCATTGATCAATACAACGTTAGAAAAGTGAGAAGCTAACAATCATTAGCAGACAATGAAGCATTTGAGATTAAGGGAGTAGATAAAGACTTGACCTTAACATGGTCAAACTTACGCAAACATTCATTAACATGCTTAGGTTGAGATAAAAGCGTACCGTCAGAGTAATGATAAGCCTCAATGCCAAGAAAATAGTGAAGCAATGCAAGATCTTTCATAGCAAATTCCTGAGAGAGTCAAGTAATCAAGATCATAATAAATGAGGATTATCACCGTTAACAAGGATATCATCAACATACAACAAAAGATACAGACAACCTCGAGAAGAAGCATAGATGAATAACAACATATCAACCTTGTTGAGGTTAACAATACAACCTAGAATGGGGTAAATAGGTTGTTTTCAAACTTTAATGATCTTTTGCGGAAATTAGCTAATTACCAAGTAAAAATTACCTCAGCCTGATGTTTAAGCAAACACTCACTAATTGTATGCCAATGTATATAAGAAGATGAAATACAGTGGGACATAGTGAGATATATAAGAAGATGAAATACGTCCATTCTTCAGACTAACAGCCTCAAAATGGGTTGGATTCTATTAACAATCTATTTTGAAAGTTACGACCGGCTAGCACTCGATCCTTCACGTGATAAATCACACTATCGGACTCAGTTGGTGCTCTTACACTTGTACACTTAATCCGTAGCACAATTGTTAAATAGCATGACAATCAAAACAGTAAGACAGAAAGCTTTCAGCTAAAAACAATAGTATATAAGCTACTTGATCTTTTATGTAGTGCACTCTAATTTGGTTTCTCAAAGATTTCTCTTTTATACTCTTCCACAATCTATCTATTGAGCTTGGTTTAGAGAAATAGGTGATCGTTGAGCTACTGTCCAAGAAGGTACTGCCCATACAGCTTCTTTCCTAGAACTTCTAAAGACTAACCAAAAATAACAACTACTTCTGTGTTCTCACTATAGTCTCTGACTGACCTGTTAGACACTCTAACTAATCTATTACATGCTTTATTTTGATTATGCTGCTGTGTGAATCCAGATCTTTCAACGGCTCTTTAGCTAACCCAATGAACATCATTTGATATACTTTGTTGTTACATCACCATCAATCTGATCTTTACTACCTCAACATAAACATCATCAGTACCTGATCCTTTAGGTTGATTGGTGCCGTTTGTTATAATAGGATATCTGCAAACTTCTTCCCAATGGATCACACCATGGATGTTGCGTAGTCCTTTAATCCAAACACTTGCAAACAACATAGTAAGTAATATACTAAGAATAGTTTGGATAACATCAAAATCACTTGAAGATGTTTTCTCTAACAAATCTTACTCGCATGAAACCTAAAGATAATTAAAAAAAACTACTGAAGCGAAAGAATCATGCACATGGCGCTTGCTTTAAGCAATAAATGGCTTTTCAGAGATAGGACCTGTGATGCAAGAACTTAATATGAGAGAAACTGGAAAGTTGGCGCCCATAAACTTCCACATAAAGGATGTTGTACAAAAAGGCATTCTTAACATTAAATTGACATATGATTCATCCCTGGGAAATCGCAATGGAGAGAACGACGCGAATTGAAGTGGATTTAACGACCGGGCCAAAAGTCTAATCATTGTCCAATTCAACATGTTGTTTGAATCCTTGTGCCACGATGCAAACTTTAAAATGTCCAATAGTTCCATCAGATTTTTCTTAACCTTAACAATTCATTTACAACTGAGTGATTAGTAACAAGATCAAGTAGTATAAGATCCCATATGTGAATGACCAAGGCATTAAATTCATCTACCAAGGCCACTTTCCAATATGGGTCAAGAATGGTCTCAAGTACCAAGTCAATGTCTCTTCATGAAAAGATTGGGGAAGGTTAGACATTTTCTGAATTTAGAAATTATTGATAAGGCACAAGTCTGCATAGGATGAGGGTGAGAGAACAAATGAAAGTGGAGGAGCTAGATAGAGATGATTTTCAAGTCTGGTGTGGGAGGAATTTGATTAGGAAAGGAGTCGGTTTGGGATACTGTGAATGGGTTTGGAAAGAGGGGCAATGAAGGCCAAAAGAATTGAAAGTAGGTTTAGTAGGCCAAGAGGAGAAGAGAGATGGGATAGAAGGTTGGGCTAAAGAAATGGAGAGAGGCAAATGAAGAGCTTAAGGGCCAAAGGAGGTAAGAAGAATAGATTAATTAAAGAAAACAAAAGGCGAAGGGGTTGAACTAGAATAGTGGGTTATGGGACTTAGAGTTGAACGATGGGTTATGCGTCAAATCATAAAGGCTATCATTGCCTTGAACGAAGGGAAGATTTTCCTTATTGAACTTGGAAGAGAAAAGGGAAGATGATGACTGATAAGAACACAACCACTTGATTGATCAAGGCAATGATAGCTTTTGTGATTCGACGCAGAACTAAAACATACACATGGCACAAAATGAGGCGCCAACTTATGGGAGACACGAGATGGAAGAAGAGGATAACAAGCACGTCCAAAAACCAAAAAGAACGAGTAATCAAATTGGAACCCCAATAAGAAGTGGAAAGGAGAAATATCATGATAGGACAAGAGTGAAAAGCCAATTAATAATATAAACAGTAGCAAGAAGAGCATCAACTCAATATGAAGGAGGCATACGAGCATGTATTAATAAGGTTTCAAGACATTTCGATTGAGTGTCTAATTTCGCGTTCTAGCATACCATTTTGAGTTGGGGTGTCTAGACAAGAAAATCATTGAATAATACTATTTTCACATAAATATGTTTGAACGAACTATTAGTATATCCATCTCCCCACTAGTTTGTAAAAACTAAATTTTGGCATTGCGGAATTAAAACAATGAAAGCAATGAAAGTTGTAGGTACTTCAAATCTAATTTTCATGGGAAAACCCAAGTGAACAAAGAGTAGTCATCAATGAAAAACACAATATTTGAAATTAGAATTAGATAAAATTAGACTTATCTATTCATCATAATAATTACAACTAAAGGAAAATATGCATGATAACTAATGGACTCAAAGAATAATTGATCAAATTTGGCCACAAGATATCGACTTAAACTAGAATTGCAAACGTGACTCAAAACTTGTTTATTAGGATGATCAAGACGAGCATGCCAATGAGTGAGTGAAGCACTGGCACTGACACTGTGACTAGGTAGAGACCAGCAGTGGCCATCAGGGACCGGCGGCAATGACCACCAACAGTGATCGTTAGCACCATTAGTGGCGACCAACGCAGGTGGCAAAGGAGTTGGTTTTTTTATATTTTGATATTACAGAAATATGGAAGTGAAATTTCAATACCAACTATAGCTAGGTAATCTAATTTCACAATTATTAAGAAACTCTATTTAATATGAATTTCAAATCATCATCTTGATTTCTTTCGAACAGGAAACGTGCAGGGATTGGAATCTATGGTCCTGATTGAACGAAATGTGGCCCAAGAGCACGTTTTATAAGAGTTGCCAGCGAAGAATCAATGAAGTGCCCAAGCAATGTCAAATTTTGATGGACTAGACACTTAAAATCCGTTTGCGAAAAATAAATAATTTGAAAATTATTTTTTTAAATAATCGTTTGTATTGCTTACAAAAATAAGTGAACAAAAAATATTTTCATTATCCACGAATATGTTCAAACATAAATTGTTGACAATAGCAAAACCATTTTCCTTAAATAATTGTTTGTATCACTTGAAATAATTAGCCAATAAAAAAATTTCTATTATCGACGACAACTTATGTCTAAATATTTTCGTGGACGATGAAAGTATTTTTTATTTATTCATCTTTGTAAGTGACACAAGTGATTGTTTTTTGACAAATAATTTTCAAATCATTAATTTTTCAGGAATCAAATATAGCCTTAATAGACAAAGTACTTTAAGAACCTAAGGGAGATCCTACTTTACTCGTGTTTACAATAAATTTCATGTGAAATTCAAGTGAATTTTTCTCAAAATTTTGGCAACAAAGTGAGAGTTATATGAGTTATGGCATTTGTGACGTCAGTTTCCTTATAAATTTGTAGTTTCAATGCTGTGAGACCCAAGCCACCTGGACTTCTTTCTCATAACTGCAATTCTTATTTATTCTTTTTTTTATATGAAAAATCCTATTTCTCATTACCGGACTTGTGTAGTTTTCCAATTAAAACCCTTTCTCTTTTAATATGTTTAGTCAAGTTTTTTAACTTGAATAATTTTTTTAGCCAGGTCCCTGTAGCGCCTAATTTAGTCAATTCAAGTTGACATGTCGAACCGTGACAAAGTATAGCGTGGAAAACATGTTGCCTCCGCGAAAAAGTCATTGTGGAAAGCGACCCATGCGAAAAAGTCATAGGAAACGACAGTTGAAAGAGAACGATTACCAGAAAAGTGGAACCGTCCATGTCCGGGAACCTTGAAAGTGAATATTGATGGCTCTTTTTGTTGTGTCTGCCACGACTCCGGTGGACGACTGGTAGACGGATTCGCTATATCGATGAAGGCATTCTCAGTCAAGCAAGTGGAAGCTATAGCTTTAGACAAAGGCCGCATATTTCTCTCTCTTCGTTCTAAATAGGCTTTGAGCATAGAATTCGACTGTGTTGAGATTGTGCAGTAGACTCTAAGGTTACATTTGGTCGTCTGAATTTCTAAATAGAGTAAGATAGGATATAAAATTCATGAGATTTTGCTATATCTTATCCATTATTTGGTGATTACAGTAATAAAATCGAATATATTCACATCATATCATATATATTATTTGGCGAAAATGCCTTATCAATATAAATTAACCATAAATTTTACGAGACGAAGATGGTAAAAATCTCTCGTGACCAAATTTCTTTATTTTTAATTTTTTTAATTTTCCTCTCTTATTTTAATTTATTTTTTTATTTCTTTCTTCCATTTCCATCATTCTCTAATAAAATTTTTTAATGGAAAACTATACTAATATACCTGAAGTACTAAAATACCTAATATACGTAATAAATATAAATATATTAATATATTGAATTTTATATTATGAGATGTAATTAAATTCGAATATATAAATAAAAATAAGAATAAATTGAAAATTAAATTTTTTATTTTTTTTATTTTGAATTTCTTATATTAGAATTCAAATATTATTTATACTAAAATATAATTTTAAATTTGTTAATTAAAGAATTTTTTATTTGAGAAAAATTTTCCTATTATGAATATTAGAAATCATATTCATTTTTATCACATTTCCTCCATGGAATAATTTTATCCGGCCTATATCTCATTTATATCCAATTCTACCTTATCTTAAGCAAGTATCAAACACAAGATAAAATAAATTTTATTCCATCTTAAATTTTATCCCGACTGTTGTCAGCGTAGTCTAAATGCAAATTAGCTGGGTTGGGAAGTGGGTGCTCTTATCACCCGAGCCCGTGACTGATTAAGAGGTTTTGCTGGCCTTTCCTTGGCCCATTGCAATAGGGAAACGAATTTAGTTGTTGATTGGGTTGCGAAGGCCTAACGCTCTCGAAGGTTATCTAGCAAGTGGATCTTGTATCCTCCTTCTGCTTTTTTAATTTACTTTGCTCTGATGCAAGAGACTTGTATTCACTAAAACTTTTATAAGTGAATGATACTTTTCTTCCAAAAAAAAAAAAAAAACAAAACCATTATACAAAGAAAATGTGCCTCTAAGGACCATCCAGTATGAATTTCTTTTTCCATATCATCCTCCGACTTCTTCTGATCGCCACATCAGCTGAGTCAGAGATTGATGGGAGATGGACCTGACCAGAAAATTTAGACAAGTTTCAAGAATTAATTAGAATAAATTAAAATTTCAATGATTTGGTAGAAAACTATGTATATTTTAGGGATAAAAAGTGTTATTTTATTTTGTACGTGTAAGTACTTTTTTTTTATTTTAGGACATCACAAGGTTTTGATGTTGATGATTTTGAGCAGAAAAAGAGTCTCTACGGTGAGGCACCATTGAATAAAATAAAATGAGTAAAATCTCCCTCGTCTATTCTTTTACCTGTTATAAAAGTTTCCCTTCTCATAGTAAAAGAGTCTCTTGTCTGGTAAAAAAAATATTCATTACACGGTAAATGTTACTGATTTTGTGGTTGAAGATCTAATTTATGGTAAAAGAAGTCATGATGGGGGTAAAGGAACTGATGCGTGCTAAATGCTAATCGTCCTTGGGAAATGAAAGTTGCTTCGTATATATAAGTTGGTTTTATTAGCGAAAGTAACTTATTCTTTGCAAATTGTAATTTATGGGCCCTCCACGGTGCTTAAATGAAGCTTTAGGGCATTCGACTCATGAAGACGATCGATCATGACACAATGTGCAATGTGCACAGTGAAGAACAAAACTGAGTCGGGTTGGAATCAACTTGCGCTTGAAGAATCGAAGCCTGTTGTTTTTCCTTAAAAATGCTTGACAATTAGACGAAGCCTCCACCTTGTTATCTGACGTACGCCAAGTACAGGAGATCCATTGTCACTAATGCACCGACCAACTTCCTCCATCCAGATATTTACAAAATACAGATTCACATTAGTAGGATGATCTTTTTATTTACGAGAACCGATTCTCTGGTTTGACGTGCATGCAACAGTGAATGAAAAAGCAAGACAGATCTTTCTCGAAATGTAAATGCAAGAAAAATCTATCTCAAACGATAAATGTACCTTAAAAATGACTAATGAGTCAAAGCTAGTCTCTTCACTTGTCCAGGTTCCTATTTCCCCATATTGAACCATGATGGAGTCTAAAGCCGGTCATATAGTGACATGCTTGAGCCTTCCCTTTTTGTGAATAATCAGATAATGGACTAGCTACAAAAAAGGCACCACCAGTAGCTATATTTCTCGCAAATCATATTTAAAAATATATTACATCTCAAACCTTTCTAGATATCGTCTTTCTCCATTACATCTATCAAACCAACAGAATCCAACCATTAATCACCCAAAACCAACCTTGTCGATTAAAAGGACTGGATGATACACTCATATGAATATCCGCCTAAAATTTATTGCTGAACTTTTAGCCTCGGTGTGGTTAAGGGAGAACAGCTTTCCTGATCAATAGAAGATCCATGCAGCATTGCATTCAAGCTATACATTTTGAGCTTCAAAATTGTCAGACAGCTTTCTTGTTTCCAACTTTCATAAGCTGATTGCCCAGATTTCACTAAACCAAGATGGTACCTCCCTTCAAGTATCTATTCCTTCAGCACCCTCTGATCTATTTATACCAAAGGAGCTTCAGAGAAAAGATATTTACTTGATCTTTATGCTCGGTCCTATATTGGCCGATAGCTCCAAGAAATAATCGATAGATATCCCTTCTTCACCTCAGTTTATACTCTGCTTTCTCGAATATGTCAACGAGCAGAATTTCAGAGAATCGCCTCCCCAAATGAATCAAGAAATAGGCAATGTTTGACAGAGCAAACAGCCACAAATTAGGTACCGCACCTTTCCCAACTCCAAATGGAACAGCTAAAGCTTTGAAGACCAACCGAACCATCATTTTTTTTTTTTTTAGGTCGGGCCATACGACATCTTGATAACATAACAGTTTTAAGCATCCAAAAGAAGCCACAGCAAGCGGACCATTGGCAAGCCATGTATACGCATCTTCAAGGTTGTATGTATGTAAAGATACACCCATAGGGGTAAATTTCCTTTTTGCTGAACTTTGCATTAATATACTTCCAAATAGATGTCAAGATATTAGTGCATCTATTTTTATATATTGTGCAAATTGTCCCGACCAAATCAGAAAGGAAAAGAAAAAAAAATCTCCCGGACATGTTTTTGTCTTTTCATAAATCCCTTGATTTGAGAAGAACAGAAAACAAAAATGTATTAAAATTTTTCATCCACGTTGAAAATTTTCTTTTTTACAAACTAAACATGCAGTCAAGAAAATCAAAGTGAAAAAGATTTTTTATTTTTCTGTCCATTTTATGAGAAAACGAATTTTGAAAACATTGGAACGCATTCGAGGATCATGTGGCTGAAATGGGGTGATAGGAATACTAAATATTTTCATGCCACAACAATTCAACGTTGAATAAGAAACAAAATCTCCATGCTTCAATTGCCGGATGGCGAGTGGTGTAGAGACACCAAAAAATTAAAAGAGGCGAAAATTCAATTCTTTTTTGACTTGTATAGCTCGATTGGCCCCCACAACATCCACCCAATGATAGAACAACTTCCTACACTTGTCCAAGAGAAGAGAATGCAGCACTAATAGCAAAAGTTACATTACAAGAGGTGAAGGCTGCTATTTTTCAATTAGGAGCAATCAAGGCTCCTAGGCTTGATGGTTTAAATGGTCAGTTCTTCCGTAATCATTGGATGGACATTCCGGAGGATTTATTGAGGTTGGTAGGGGAGTTTATGGAGACAAATCATTTAATCCAATCCTTAACAGAACCCAAATTGTCCTTATTCCCAAAATCCCAAATCCAAAAATGCTTGATCAGTATAGGCCCATTAGTCTGTTTAACTTTACTTATAAAATCATCTCTAAGTTATTGGCAAATCGATTAAAGCTTTTACTTCCGGAGTTGATAGAAATGGAGCAAAGTGCTTTTGTTAAAGGGCGACAAATACAGGACAACATTCTAATTGTGTAGGAGGTGCTCCACCAGTTAAGAGTCAGGAAAAGGAAGAATAAATTTCAGGTTATGCTAAAACTTGACATGAATAAGGCATATGACAGAATTGAATGGAACTTTCTTGAGGCTTGTTTGTTGAAGATGGGGTTTTGTCGAAAGTGGGTCTCTTGGATTATGCATTGTGTAACGTCCATCTCATTTAGCATCAAGTTTAATGAAGAATCATTACCTTATTTTCAGCCCTCAAGGGGACTTTGTCAAGGTGATCCCCTTTCCACTTATCTCTTCATATTAGTAGCAAATTTTTTATCCCTTCTCGTGAAGAAAGCAGTTAAGGAAGGGAGATTTAGAGGCGTAAAACTAAACAGCAATTGCGTAATTCTAACTCATTTGTTGTCACGCCCCGATCCTCAAACGCGTGCCCATCCCTCACTTAGTCAATTTATAGCAATGTCCTAGGACGCATCACCGACCCTTTTATTTTGATACGCATGCAGAAGTAGATCAAATATCCCCAGACAATAAAACAATGAGATGGGAAAGTAGGACTAAATTCCGAACTTTAAAAAACAACCACGCTTTTATACATTGCAAATCAGTGCACACACACACACACACACACACACACACATATATATATATATATATATGGTGGATTATTACTCTAGATTCAACTTAAACAAGTTCAGAATCGGGGTCTACAAACGGGGTTGGGTTCCACAAACTATGGGTCCTCGTCCTCCTCTTCATCATCCTCCACACTACAACTGGAGCTTTCAACGGACTGCACCGGACTTCTAAGATCTTCAAAGTCCAGGTCTACTGCATCTAGGGACCTGAAATGTTATCCCATAATCGGGATGAGACTATGTCTCAGCAAGTTCTACCCCTTAAGATCCGATTAGGAAGAAAATACGCCTTAGGGGCTACCTAAGCACAACCATACAATTTGAACAGGCAACGGCCGATTCGCATACATCCTTACCTGGTATGCCATACCTTGCATGTCATAATTCAGCATGATACACGCAATGCACATGGTCATTAGATGATACATTTAATCGATCACACAGGTCGCGTCACAAGCGATCTTACCTGGCCATTGCCACACCCTGCACGTCATCGATTCATGCGTGCGTGCCAGAAACAATGTGCTTAACTCATGCCTTTCAATTAATTTTGGCCACACAGGCACAATACCCGACATACACAAAAACACGGCCAAACAGGCTCGGTATTACGCCACACAAGCACGTTCTACGCCACACAGGCATGATTGATTATTGCCACATAGGCACGACTGATTATTGCCACACAGGCACGTGCTATCCACATAGGAGCATCACCCACATGATTATCAAGCATAAGTTCTAGGCGTGTCACCAACCAACCATATATCATCAATTATGCACAAACCAGCAAGCATTACACCAACAACACTACAACCATGACATAACTATTCGCACCTCATCACACATAGACCTCAAGGCATAACACAGAGTAACCACATCATCAAATGTACCATTTCCAGCAAGTAAAGCATCAAGAACCATCACAGCTCATAACCGGATCAAACCGGCAGAATAGGCTCACTCGCACGTTTCCAAGTTTAAATCCAGAAACCAAATAAAACGAGTTCGAAAAATTCACAAATTTCAATATGTTGTAAAAGACACATAAACGAACATTTTTTATGAAGACACTTCAACCCAGATTCTTCTATATTTGGCCCAGTAAATCACTCAATCCAGTACAAAACTGTGTCCGTTTTCCAGAAAATCTGTTTTCCGAAATCAGTTTGATTCGAGGTCTAAACCATGTCTATTTGATCTGAAATTTGAGTATGTTAAACTAAAAGATATTACAAACAACTTTTTTGAAGAAATAATTTTGAAATTCGAACCCTAAGAGTTGGTAAAAACCCCTAGAATTCTCAAAGGTCACCAGTTACAGTACAGTCCGAGATTCTATTTGCAAATGATAGAGCTAATATCTCCATCTTTCAAATCTCTAAAAATCCTAAGTAAAATATATGTTGTATTTGAGGATGTCTAAAATATTTCTCAAGAAGACATCAACCTCAAATTCATAACCCATTTCGATCTACAAAAATGGTAAACGGCGAGGATCCAGAAACTAGAACTGCAGGGATTTTACTGGATTCGACTAATCCATCATCTATTGCACAAATCTCACTAATTAAGTTACACTAATCCATTCTATATTATCACTAATATATACTTAAGTTAATCCAAACAACCCTTAAGCATAATTAATCGACTAATAAGGGATTAGTGAGCAAAACTCACTTGATTAACGCGTGGGTTGGATCAAACCGATGGGAACGGCGCGGGGGACGCTTTTCGCCAAAACGGGCCTAGGAACCGAGGCCCACAAGCACCTCAAAACGGGCCTACAAGCCTGCTGGAAACCCACAAAATTCTGGTCTGATTGAGCTATAAAAACATAAGCAAACAAGTTGGTTTGGTGGGGAAGGCTCGGGGATGGACAACGGGATGGTTTCGGGTCCAAACCGGTGACTCGGGAGGCTTCTTTGATCACTTGCAGTAGCTAAACAGAGGCTTGGATGGCTGGACAAAGAGCTGAATGGTGTGAGGGAGGCGGGCAAGGGGTGGCATGTGCGGCAAAGCACGCACGGGCGGCGGCGCGTGAACCAGCGACGGCGAGGCGGCAATCCAGCGTCCAGGCGGCGTGCAGCTTCAGCTTCTTCTCCAGCTGCTGGTTTCGCACAAAATGGAGAGAGAATGGAGTGAATGGCAAGAAGAAGGAGAGAGAGAAAGGAGTGTGGAGCAAGCTTGGCATTGGTGGGTCCTTTGGCCAATCTTTTCCATCAAGTTGTCCCCTAGAAACTTGCCCAAGAAGCCAGCAACCCTTGGCTGTAATTTGGCCACACATGCATGCCCAACAACTTCTCGAATGGTCCAAAATGGCTAGGGGAGGGGGAGCTACGAATTTTGAAAGACAAGGCTTCAATTGGTTACTTAATCCTTCTCAAATCAATCCCATTTGGTCTCCACAATTTCAATTGCCATCTCAAATCCTCCATTGATAATTTTCCTCACCCAAGAATCCATCTCACTTCCCAAATTTGCGATCAAAATTAATCCTCGGCCTTGATTGAACAAAACGGCCCTAAACCAACCTTTTCCCAAAAAATCTTGGTTATTAGAAAAATCTTCTGAGAATGAGTCATGGGTCCTAGAATTTATTGTGATGTGACAGAATCTTCAATTTCTGAAATCGGACTCAAATTCACGGTTCATTTCACTCCGACGTGTTTTTAGCATGACCTAGGCTACTAGGTAATTTTCAAAACTTTTTAGAGCAAATGACTCGTGGTCGATTTTCTTCGAGCCACCATGAACCCACTCGACACATTGGCAACTCTCAATTGTCATGAAAATCTTGAGGATTCCAATACGGACATAGGGTACCAAAACAATAAAAAAAAAAAAAAAATCAAACTAGTGCCGGATGAGAATTTTCCAATTTAGTGGAATCACCCACGATCGGCCACACATCTCAATTGAATCGACCTATCTCTAATCTCAAATCGGTTTTATACTGTGCCGTAATGGCCTCTAAAGATGAGCATAGTCAAGAAGCCAATTTTTGGTTGAATTCTCAAGTCTATTGCCTTAAAATTCCTTAATGGCTTCCCTAAATAGTCTAGTTATTTCGAGAGTGATCAGCTCTGAGAACAGCCCTATAGACGCGTCGATGAAATGCCCGATTTATTGAATTAAAAGCAGAGTCGAAAATCTAGAATGTCACATTTGTTATTTGCGGATGATTCAATCTTCTTTTTGGATGGAAAGGCAAGGGAATGCCAACAATTGGCTGATGTTCTCAATCAATATTGCATGGCTACTAGTCAAGCAATCAATTTGAACAAATCAGAGATTTTCTTCAGCTCGGGGTGTCCCTAGAATTTGAGAAGAAATATGGCATGGGAATAGAGAATCTTAGAAATTGACAAAACGGGGAAATACCTAGGTATTCCATCGAAAAACAAACGTTCGCTTGGATTTGGCGGGGTGAATATGAAATTTGAAGGATGGAATGAAAGGTTGATATCCAAAGCTAGGAAAGAAATTCTTTTGAAAGCAGTAGTTCAAGCATTACCTCAATATGCAATGTCCATCTTTAAAATTTCAGTCTCTATTTGTAAAGCCGTAGAGAAAAAAATTGCCTCCTTTTGGGGGAAGAACTCTAATTCCAAGGCTAGAATTCACTAGAAAAGCTAGAATGTGCTAAAGATGAGAAAGGACAATGGAGGAATGGGCTTCAAAGATCCAATTACATTTAATAAAGCTATGCTAGGCAAACAGGCTTGGCGAATGATAAAAAATCCTTCGTCTTTATGGAGTAAACTATTCAAGGGACTTTACCTCCCCTCTACAGACTTTTCTCATGCTAAGACAGGCCATCGACCATCATGGGGATGGAAAAGCTTCGAGTGGTAGAGATGTTATTTCAGATTCAACATTATGGTCAGTAGGCAACGGAGAATCAATTAAAATACGCAAATATAGGTGGTTAAAGCGAGGCACAATTCTAGGCCCAGCCAACCAAGTCGACCCTTTGATGGTAGCTAAGCTCATAGATAGAAACAATGCAACATGGAAGGAGAAAAGTCTCCAAAACTTGTTTGAAGACGGAATTGTAAGCAAAATCTTGGCAATCCCCTTACCATCCGACAAAAAGAAAGACAAGTGCATATGGATGGCAACTAAATCAGGCAATTATTTAGTTAAAAGTGGCTATAATCAACTCATAAGCCTCGGACGACAACTCAGCCCCTTCATCAGCTTCATCGTCTTACCATAAACTCGAAGCATTATGGAGCACTATCTGGAATCTGAGCACCCTCCCAAAAATCAAGGTGTTCATGTGGAATTTATGTAAAAATGCCCTTCCTACTGAGGAGAATCTTGCCAAGAGAAGAATCTTACCTAAGCCATTGTGTCCCCTCTGCAAAACGACTCTAGAAACAATAGAACATATGTTCTTATTATGTCCCTAGACGGATGCAATATGGTCGATAGTCATCTCAGATTCAAATACAAAGCACGGGACTAACAAGTATAGACCGTTGGTTTTTAGAGTATAAATGACAACTTCTTCGAGCCCCTGAACTTGAAATAGTAGCCAAAGCTCTTTGGCTCATCTGGAAATAGAGGAATGCAGCAGTTTTTCGAGGCCGAATGCCAAATCCACAAGGGGTGGTGGCCGATTTGCTCGTGTCAAAGGAAAAATTAAAAATACAAGCTTCATCCCAACATCAAAACACCAATTGAGATAGCGAAATACCTAAAAAATGGAGACCACCGAACTTGGGTTCGGTGAAAATCAATGTCGATGGGGCCTTCACAACAGGGACAATCGAAGGATCCATAGCTGGGGTGTGTAGGGACACGAACGAAGTGCTGCTTGACATATTTGCTCGTGCTGTGAAAGTTCAATCCCCTTTGCACACAGAAACCCTAGCCATATGCGTTGGTATGGAGATGGCTGCAAAGTGGGGAAGGGAGCAAGGACCACATGTGGTCTCTATTGAATCTGACTTCTACTTGTCAATTCAGATAATCTTGGGGTTAGATTCACCCTCGTGGGAAGTAAGCGAAATTGTCCAACAAGGCCGGGCCATTCTAGCTTCAAGTCCTTTTTTAAACTTGGCCCATGTTCCAAGGGAACTAAATAAAGCCGCGAATTGGGTTGCTTAAGCCCGACTATAATAGTTTCTACCCTGGAATTGGGCCTCTAAACCCCCTCAATCTCTTTTGAATGTTCTTTGTTCCGAAGCCCATTTGGGTTGTTCATCTATATTATCTATTTGAAATGAAATTAGGACTTCTTTGATCAAAAAAATAAAAAAGAAACCGACCCTGAGTTTTCCAATAAGGCCACTTGTAACATCCAAAAATCCATCCATTTCCTTAGTTCTTCTATGAACTAAGAAAAGCTCATCCTAGTAGGTACAAATCAATTCTTCCCCTATTCCATTTTCCAACTTCAAACATTGAAATTCAAAAATGACAATGGCTCTTCAAATAATGCACTGGGACAAACCCCTCACCTCAGTACTATACGCCACGTCATTAAAAGGAATAGCTAAAGATGTCATAAAGAACTGACAAAATCTCCATCAAGGGGAAGTACCGAAGCCACATGCATGTGGACTCCATATGTGTCAGTCCAAATGATTTCACATAAACCAAGTAGTTTTTGCGCATGATGGGAATGCTTATACGGCTATATTAAAAGGACCAATATTGGAGTTAGTTTTGCACCCGAAAGAGTTGAAGACGTGCTTTCTAAGTAGTCACTGAAAGAAAATGCAAAATCCTCAACATTACCGCAAGAATATTAATCCTCCCCGCGCCCCCAACACCACCAAAAAAAAAAAAAAAAATCCCTTTTCGCTTTCATTCTTCTCCCCCAACTCAAAATCAAAATAGGAAAGAGACATCAACCCAATTCATCTAGCTCGAGAATTTTATAAGAATAGAGTCAGCATGATAATCCCACTTGATGTGATAGGAGATAAATAGAAGTAACACCCTTGCAAAAATGATGAGAAAATCATGAATCACTTCCATCCAAGGCTTCCAAATCAATACACCTTTGGGCTTTTTATTATAAAAAACCAACAATTCAGATTCCATTACATTGTAGGACTTCATGAAAATAACCGTTACACAATTAAGCTTCATTGGACAACTCAATTTACAGCAATTTTTTAAAAATAAACGGACATCAGATCTTAATGCAAATCATAGGTGATGGCACAAAGGCAAAAATTTATGATTGGTTAGAAAATTTATTATTTCTGTAGTTATTTAAGGAACCTTTGATTCCACACAATATCTCAATGCAAACCCTAGGGTATCAAACAATGGCAAAAATGTACACACAAATCCTTTGTGTGCATGTACGTTTTGGGGGTTAATTTTGGAATTTTCTTATATTGCAGCATTACTAATTCAAAAATGACATCACTGCCGCTTTCTGCCAACACGGTAGCTTTCCACTTACCAAAGGAAGAATATACGGTAGCTTCCCATGTGCATCAGACCAACAAAATAAACAGCTGATGTTCAAGACTAAAACAGAACATTAGTTCCCAAAAATAAGACAACACAGTCGAATCCCCCACTAGAAGACCAAAGAAGGGTGGAAGGGAAAGGAAGAAATAGAGGAACATCATTTGATACAAAATTTTTGTTTCGCAATGCAAAAGCCAACTGTCTTGACAAAACCATGCACCGAAATGTTCAAGGAAACGCTTACCCTAAAGCAGCGTCAGCGGGAAACAGTAAGAAGACTAAAGCCTCGAAAAATTAAGGATTAAAACATCGGTGCCAACGAGAGCACAGTCCCCTCCTAGAAACCCTAGTGTCTTGTCACAAATTTAGAAAGTCACAACTCCCTAGAATTAACTCCAACCCTTCCCACACCATGCACAACTCAAAGAACTCCATGCCAATATGCAAGTGAGCTGGCGAAAACTTTTGATACTAAAGTAAGCGTCGTATATAACTTTTGGCACTTCTAGTATATTTATCCTCTTTGTTAGCTGAACCATATGGAAATCAATTCCTACTGCACTAGGATAAAGATTACCTCAAAAAAAAAAATAGATAATACATCTACAGCGCAGAGGACATTGATATGCAAACTTGAGTTTTTGTTTCTGGAACACTTGTCCCTCAATTATAGTTGCCTTTGAGTATGATCAAAAGGAGACTGAAAGTTATCTTTTGAAGCCATCAGTCTGCTCTTCAATAAACCAAAATGATGGATTTGACTTGGTCTTTCCATCTCCACGAATCCTGAAATACCCTTTACATGCTCTTTCTGTTTCAAACTTCAAAGAATTTCCGCTTAAAAGCTACAAAAGCTTGCCGTTTCAGATGCATGTGCTCACTAAGCATGTCTTTGAACCTATGTGAAAATGTTCTTGGTGGAGCAAGTTCATCTAGACCTTCAAAAATAGATTGTGATTAAGTGCAATATGTATTTTTTTTTTCAGTCTGTATGGCATGATAACAGTAGATTGAAACATTGCAGTGAAATACTCAAGGGTTCAAATCTTAGGTTCTTTAGAAAGGTTGATAGAATGAACACTCTCTTCCCACAGAAGGTCAACTCACTCGAAGACTCTGCTTTATTGGTGACTTTAGCACCTAATTTTTCAGCATGCTGGCGATCTTTGATTGATAAGTACTGCTGTGATTCTATCACACTAAGGAATTTAATGTCGACCAACTTTGAGCATTTCCACACCCAGACCTGAATCACGTTCTTTAAACTTGATAGGGTGGACATTCTCTCTAATATCTTAACCGACTTCACAATCAAGTTTGTGAAATGTGGAAGCCAATGGAGCTGTATTTCTTTCACTTGTGAGCCATAGAGTGCTAGCAACGACAAACTTCTCAAGTTGGGCAATCGTGATCTGGTCGAGTTGAAGTTATCAAGTTGCAACTCCTACAGGGAAGGCAGAAGTTGCATGAGGTCGCAAGTCCAGACTAAAGTAAGTTCTTCCGTGAGAGAGGGAACTTAACTATGAAGGCGATGCAGAGTTGTTCTAGCGGCACAGTTCTAACTTGTTCAATTTGGATAACCTCCCAATCCACAATAAGTTAGAAGTCTACATCAGAACTTATCCATCTGTGTATGCAGAGCCATCAGAAAGGAGCAATTCTTCCAAATTACTCAAGTTCGAAAGATTAGAGACTAACAGTAGCTAAATACATAAATTGATTAAGCTTGTGGGAAGCTTCAGCAACTCTTAAATCTTTTGAAATCTACTTAAGAGTAGTTTTTGGAGGCGAGGAAGCATGCTGACTGAGCTCAGCATGGTGTCTATTCGTGTACCTGAAAAATTTAGGATTCTCAACAAGAGCAAGTGTCCAACTTAATTAGGAATTTTGCCTTCTTACTCTTCACAGAGCTCAGCATGTTTCCCTTCAAATTCTCCAACATTCCAATAGCACTAGGTAACTTCCACCCTTTTTCAGTTGATATAGGATTCATGTTACCCAAAATATCCAATGCCCACAAGGATTTAAGCTTTCCGATGGAGATAGGAAGCTCTCTGATCTTAGTGCTAATTAGAGAGAGACTCGAGTTTCACTAGCGGTTCGATAGAGTTAGGAAGTTAGCTGATTGATATTCTTGAGACGTTGAGTGTCGAAAGCTTATGATTCTCATGTTTGATTGATCCAACTTCGTCAAGATGCCAATTTCCAAAGAAACGCGGTTAAGTTTCAGTAGCCCTCCCATTTCTTTTGGCAATTCTTCAAAATGCAAGCTGTTTGTTTACATTCAAGTCAATTAGGCAATTCAGTCTTCCAATTGAATAGTCAATTTTCGGTAAACTATCACACCTTTCAAGAGTGAACCTCTCTAATATCAAGCAATTAGAGAAGTCTAGAGTCCAGGTAATGCCGATGCACCTTTTGAGAGCTAGAACCTTTAATTTGGTTGCCATAGACAGATGGTTAATCATATTTCAAATGGAAAACTATCGGGCACAAAGACAAGGAGAAATTGGGGTAAAAGTGATACACACATAATAAGATCCTTGATTAAGCTCCAGACCTCCGAATCATCTGTAAATTGATTGTCAAAAAAGTTCAAGAAAAGCTACATTTATTGAATGGATATTGACTACCCCAAAAATTTGTAGAGGAGAATCCAAGAAAACCATCTTATCTTCGAAAGACAATAGGAGAAACCATCAACAAAGGTGACGTACCTACAGGAGAATCTCTGATGCAAATTGTGCTTTTTGTTCTTGTCATCCTGACTCCGTCAACCACCTTTTCTTTGGGTGTTGTACTATTGGGGATCTAGCTATTTTTTGGACTTCTAGATGTAATTTCGCTTGGCTAAATAGTTCGTGCATGGATAACCTTCAATGGGCTATCAAGTAATTATCTGGAGATTCGTTCCACATCACTCTCACTCGGTTCGCTTTTGCAGCCTTATGTAATATTATTTGGAAGGAAAGGAATAATATCATTTTCCGTGATCGGATTCCCTTCGTGCCGGCTATGAAGAAACGCCTTGACAAGGTTGTTAGGGATAAGGCTTTGACGTTCCATTAGGTACCGATACCCCTACCAACAGAAGATTGCAGCAGAGCTAGAGCCTTAGCCCATCTAGTTTCTCAGATCGAGTCGTGCTTTTGCTTCTATTTTATTTACCTTTGCCGAGGGTGTGCCCTTTGTATTTTCTATGTTGAGGGTTGCTGCTTTGTAGTTTCCCTTTTCTCGTTCCTTTTAGCTTGGCACCCTTTCACTCCTTTGATTTGTTTGTCATATTGAGTGCATGTCGGTGCCTTGTTACTGTTGCTGTACAGCGTTTTGGTTGAAAGTTAATAGAATTCTTACCTTACCAAAAAACAAAAACAAACAAACTAAAAAACAAAGGTTATTTCAAGCCTTAGGAACCTTAGGAACCTTAAACTTTCAATCAAGCCAATGATTCGTGATCGCGATCGGAGTATATTTTCCATTTGGATAAAATACTTGAACCTTCTTCTTGCCCCGCCAACCATTAACCAATACTTGCAATTGTAAGTACACATTCATTACTCATCAACTAAGTTTATTTCTTCACATATGAAAATGTTTCTCAATAGAAAAGACAATTCTCCAAACTAGCATGCCTGATTTTCTACTTGCAACCTAGTAATTGTTGTTACTCTTTTTTTTTTTTTTTTGTCAATAATTGTTCTTACTTTACCTTTTTCATTCTTAATATTTTGGAGGTGAAGTCTCTTTCATAGCATTCCAAATTGGAGGAATAATAAAGGGAGTCTCAAGTTCCAGGGAAATTTATGATAAAAATCAAAGGCGAAGCTCTGTTGGGTTCTTGTATAAGTGGGTTTTTGTTACCAACTTAAGAAAAGTTACCAAAAAGTCCCGAATCATTTGTACTTGTGCTAATTCAGTCTTAAACTTTTAAATTATGTCAATTTAGTCCCGAATCTTTACATATTTTGCTAGTTGAGTCTATTTAGCCAATTTAGGCAAGAAATCGCTAACATGGATATCGAGCCATGGTCGACGCTAATGTGCATATTATTTTAATAATTTTTTTTTATTTTTTAAATACCTTTTTTTTTTTTCTCTCTTTTTTTCTTTCTTTATTTTTTTGGCACGGTCGGACTTCAACATAGAAATTTCAACCCAAAAAAAATATAAAGAAACCTTTAGTTTCCCCTTTTGATTAACTTCGCCGACATCAATGCGGAAGTTGATTTTCACACATTCTGCTTCGGTTTATTTGTGGACTTTCCTTTAATAAATCTCGGATCGGTTTCACACGGTCAAATTTGAACATCTGATCCCTACTAGTTGACCAAATTTATTATCTTAGTCAGCTAAAACTGGAACTTTAATAGATTTTGTCAGCTCAACTGCATTATTAAATAAGACCCTGTCGACCTAACCTCAGGAATGAAAAACAAAGTCAATGTCAACACGACCAGCTCATACATCCGGTAGCCATTCAGTCGGTCAGAAGCATAGACAGCATCATACAGTCACTTTTCCCCAGAAAAAGCGAGGCAGATTCATGTAGGCTGGAATCTATTTGAGAACAAACATCATCTTGATAGGCTAAAGTTTTGGGAATTGGGATGCATATGAACAACGACCAAATTGATTGGTTTTATTTTGAACTTACAGTAAAAATGATAGGAAACAAATTGCATTGGGCAATTGGTACTACATTGCTTTCTAATAGTTTCTCTGGTTTTGGTGGGTATCTCATAATGCTTTGTTGGAAGACAGGCTTACCATTATCTAAAATGGGAAAATTTGAAAACAGCATCCGGTATTTAGGCATGGGTACCGGAGTCCCATGCCAAACTTCAATGAACTAGGGCCAGAGCGTTGGGGATTTGTGCACGAACACCAGGGTCCACGGCCAGCCTCGATGAACTTGGGCTCGGCTTCAATAGGCCTAAGCCCAGGCTCTGGGGATCTAGCCATTAGCACTAGGGTCCCGGGCTTGGCACTAGGGGCCTCGGCCTGGGCACCCGGATCCCTTATGCTAGAGCTTGAGTCCATAGAGGGCCGGGCCCAAGCGTAGAGCATAGATTGCGTCATGTAGAACAAAAGGTAAGATTACGTAACCTTTTTGTAAAAGATATGGTATAATAGAGAATAGACTTTTTTGAAATAAGACACGATTGTTTAGTTACATTGCAGATGATATGAATAAGTATAATATGATAAGGACGATGCAAAGGAGGTTAGAGTTTATATAGCAAGGGTATTGTGATTGTATAATGGCAAGATCAGGTATATGCGGCCAATAAATGAAGTAATTTGTCTAAATGTATGAAACTTGGCTACCTTTCTGTTAGATATTGTAATCTATGCTGGTCAGTATACTAACACTGTCATCAGCATATATGAAAAAATGTGAGATATTTATCAAGAAACTGAACCACTCATTGTATAGAACATTAGTATATTCCAATATCAAATTTTTACAGACTCGTTATTTTATTTCATTCGAAATCCACAGAAAAAAGGAGCTCTCAAGCTAGAGAAGAGTAATAATTAGGGGTTGACACAGAATTTAAATTACACACACAGCAGATTCGAAAACTGTCTAATGCAATTTAGACTTGGTAATTAAACTTGTTCTTCCAAACCATCACATTGGCAATGGATTGACGTATAGAGAAGTCACGTACTCTTCTAACTTGGTTCCAGCATGAGTGTAGATATCTATCTCATCTTTATACACCAGATGCATAGCTCGTGCAAAATTGAGAATTCGCACAAGGAGTGGCCTGGGGACGATGGCCGGACAGCACAACCCTTCGTTAATGTCCTTCCATGCATCGGCCACTTGTTTACGGAGTTCCACCTTAACCTCTTCCTCTGTAACTTTGTATTGTTTCATGAAACACTCCACTGAAGATGGCCCATGACCTCTCTCTTGCTCAAACTGTAAACACATATCTTGTGGAAATTATTTTTTTATCCTATTGATAAAATCTGTTAGACAAAATTTAGATAAGTCAATGCTGTTCACTAGTAGAGCTTTCATATACCTCGTGTCCGGCGATGTCATCCATGAGCCGACCGACTAATTTTACAGCCTTCACCATCTTCGAGTTGCCGTATAACAACCAGTCAAAAGCATCTTTTGTTACAAAATCTTCCATTCCCAGCAACAACGTCACCAATAGCAACTCAATAGCAGCGGATGTTAATGCAATGGGCATGTACTCCTCCATCGTCGGTACGTGGTTTAGGTGGAACCATTTGGCTTCAGCGAAGTACGCTCTCACTAGGTTTTTCATCTAAGGATTTATCCTCAAACATAAAGCTACGTCAATATTCAAGCTTTAAAGTGTTTGGTGGACTTAAATATTTTGTTGCCAGTGTGATAAAAAGTGCAATTGATTGATATAACCTCAAATGACTTACTGCTTCTTTTGCATAGAAGAGTCAGTATGATCGTCCTTTGCTAGTCACCTCATAACCAATTTCATCATACAAATCAAGAACTGTCTTGTAACACGCTTGCATATACTCTAGTAATCCTTCTTTGGCATTGACGTCCCAACTAAGTTCAAAGTTCAAAAAGTATCACACTCAACTCTAATAAACAATTGATCAAATTTGAACAAGTTTAGAATTGGTAAATTGAGGAAAGCATTTGAGTGCGAATTATACCTTTCAATTGCTTCTGTGAAGAGTCCTAGATCTTCCAACGTGCCATGGACATCATAGATGTCGTCCATAATGGAAACCATGCTGGCCACTTTGGTGAGTATTTCCCTGGCGGCTTCATAGTCTGACTCAAAATAAATTATTGACATCCAGAGATACATCTCCACCAGCCTATCTCTCGCAAATGGGAACTTCCTTTCTACATCTAAATTCTTCCACCACCTATGGTTCACCAACAAATCCTATTTAAGGCAAATACTTTCTATGCACTTCATTGAGAGAATTATAGAAAGTATTTAGACCAATGAACCAAAGATAATAACACTCCTTGTAGATTTTACAAATGATTTTTAGTTCAGGATAACTTGAAATTGCTATGACGATTGGGTGTTCTTAGCACATCTAGCTATTTAGACAAGCTATCATGAAGTTAACCTTGTAAGGTTGCCGAGTTCCTTCTGGTGTTGCGCTTGCAATAAGTTGAAATCGAGTTTAGCTAAGGCTAGCAAGACTTCACTATGCAAAGGCTCCTCTTGGTAGAGTGGAATGTAATGCCTTGCCTCTAGCCTTGGTATTCCCTTGTGGATTGGTTGGTTTAGGGCATGACTCACTTGTTTTTTGAGGTTAGGGCTTGCTTTACCTTCATCAATCGACTTGAGGTGAGTCATAGTAAAAGCAAGTGCATCATTCAAAACATCATCGCCATGAAACCTTGTATGGCAAGCTTCAAAAAGACTTAGTAGTCCCTGCACATCGGCGATGAGTGATTCGTTGAAATTCCCATTGCTGTCCTTGAACTTGTTAAAAATTTCTGAATGGCCAAACAAAACGTGGGAAAAGATGTTATCATGAGATACTATGAAAAATTCATGTTCAACATATAGGTCAACTGGAATCGATGGAAAAATGACGTATTAAACCGAGGAAATAGAAGAAGGCACTATTCACCTTTCAAAGCAGGAAATTTTTGTGAAGAACTCAAGGTATGAGAATCATATAGAGAAAGTAAACTAACAAACAAATAAAAACTAGAGTGAGCTAAACATGTTAGCGATATTATGTGTTTACTCTAATCAATCAAATGGGCTATCAAACTATTGTCTCTGACATAATTTGGCCAACTGATCAATCAATGAGAATTAGAACATTACATACCACATGAAATTGTGTAACCTTCTTGTCGCAACAATCGAAAGAGAAGAGCGGTTGTGTGTAGGTGGCTGTCCTTGTCGCCATTGTGAAAATTAAAATAGCTTTCGTGGATTTGTTCAAGCTGCTGATTTATCTCGATTTCAAAATGGTAGGCAATCCCTAATCGTTGGATTTGATCGATCAAGTTCAACTTTTGCGAAGGTTTATTTAAAGCATCTGTCAACATCTTCCTCACTTCTCCTTTCAATTTCTCAATTCGATCATCTGATTTGGCAGGAGAACTCTACAAGAAAGTTCACAAAATAATTAGAGGGCATAAATTGTAAGAACGCAAGAAATATATTAGGTTGCCTATGACCCAATTGACTGCGATATGTAATGTGAACTGAAATTACCTAAAAATCATTCCATCATGACTAATTTTTTTAATAGTGGAGAAATCCTTCCTACATTTGTTAAGTCATATGTGCATGCCATAAGGTTCACGTAGAAATTTTGAATCATGTAAGGATCAACATATGCGAGGAGTTTCGAATCAACTAGCACTTCTTTTCTTTTTCTTTTTCAAATGCTGTGGGATGGTGCCCAATCATTCAAGATATCATTGTCTACGGCCTTAGCTTTTAGAAAACATAAAGATGAAAAAAATTCCGAATATAATCCAAGAAAAAGAACAACTCAGATGCTACCATCGAGTTGGAGTCAGAAGCATATTTGAGAAAATAATCCCTCCATATGCTTGGATGAAAATTTGCTGATCGGCGTTCGGGGACGTGGCTTGTTTCTTGAGCAGGAGAAGAAGATGAGATTGCCATAATCGGAAGAGATTTCTTTTCCGCTGCTTTCTTGATTTAGGTGACTGAACAAAGGTAGATGAATGACAGTAGAGGGCAGAGGCTTTTCTGTGAGTGTCGGAACCTTCTTGATGGGTATTTATAGGCTGCTTTCTTGATTTAGCATGGTATGATGGACAGGTACGTAGAACAGTTGTCAACGACTTGCCGCAAGCTAGGGAGCCTTGGCAAGGTCAAGGCTCCCTAGCTTGCGGCAAAATGGACGACATTTCGCCTTGCCTAATTAGGTGATCTCTAGCCCTACCTAACTTGCTAGATCTAACGAGGCCCAAGCTCGCTCGAAGGGGTGAGCTTTAGGCCTTGCCATAGGCCGACAAGACTCAAGCTTGCCTGAGGCCGGCAATCGGCTAAGGAAGAAGAAGAAAAAAGAGAAATAATTAAAAATCGATTTCGGAAAAAATAAACTAATGATAATTATTAAATAGAGTGCATAGAGGAAAATATTTTCCTTATCAAATGGAAAAAATATTTTCAAATTTATTTTCATATTTCAGCTGAACACTTGAAAACTTTATCATTTTTCTAGAAAATGGTTTCCTAGAAAAATTTTCCAAAAATGCCACATTTTTCGCAAAATCAACGGAGCCTTAAATTCCGACCACAATATAAAAACGGAGCCTTAAATTGGTTAGTTTAGGGCGTGCATGTTTTGTGTTTTTTTTTTTTTTTTATGAACAGATTTTCTGTTTTTTTGTTCCCGGGAACAAAAAAAGAACAGAAACGCGTTTATTTGCGTTTTTGTTCAAAATTTGTTTTTTTGTTCTCGGAACAAAATTAGAATAGAAATAAGATACAAAAAAATTTGTTTTTTGTTCCGAAACACTTTTGAAGAAACACTTCTCTCTCATTTCTTGTCTTCTCTTTTTTTTCTTCTTCTTTTTTTCTTCTTTTTTCTTTGGCCGGTCGCCGGCCTCGGCCATGGCTGGCGACCGGCCGACGAGGGCTGGCGGCCTCGCCCAGCCACGGCGAGGCTCGCCGGCCCCGGTGAGGCCAAGCCTCGCTGTGGTTGGGCGAGGCTCGAGCTCGCCCAGATCCGGCAAGGCCGAGCTCGCCAAGCCTCGGCCGGCGCGAGGCGAGGCTCGGCAAGCCTCGCCATGGCTGGGCGAGGCTGCCGGCCCTCGTCGGCCCTGTCGCCGACCATGGCCAAGGCCGGCAACCGGCCAAAAGAAGAAAAAAAGAAAAAGAAAGAAAAAGAAAGAAAACTTTTAAAAAATTAAAAGAAACAAAAAAAATATAAATTTACCAAACTTGTTTCTATTCATTTTTTATTCTCGGAACAAGTTTACTAAACATGTCTTTCTGGTCAAAAATTGTTCCTCGGAACAGAAATAGTTTTTTCTATTTCTGTTCCCTGGAACACTTTTTGAACAGAAATACAAACAAATGCGCCCTTAGTTTGCAATTAAGTTTACTCCGTTTCTTGTAATTTTGGGTAGAATTTGATCGTTGTTATAACAATTGAGTTAAAGGAAAATCAGCCTCATTTTCGCTCAGGCTTTAGATTTCTATTTTAGTGGTTAATTGGAAAGAGAAATTTTCATTTCCAAGTGATTTTCGTACCCGACTTTTGGGGCTGAATTTTTAGCCCAATTCCTCCCATCAATCTTGATTGGTGGGTTTTCCACCAATAATAATAATAATAATATCTGTCTAGATTACCCAGCTTTCAAGGGAAAAAAATTATAACAAGAGGCTCCCTTTTAGGTGAACATCGCTAAACATTTACAATGCAAAATCCAGAAATAAATGGAAGATTATGAGCTAAATCCAAATTTGTGTAGCCTATTTATTGTTAAGGCTGTCTCACATTGGTTGTGAAAGGAGTTGATAGTATGAGGGAAAATCTTACCCTTTGAGTTAACTTTTGGGGTGAAAGAGATCCAAAAAAAATCTAGCACTAGTATCAGAACCTACGTTGCCAATAAGTCTAGATTCAACAGTCACGAGTTACAAATTGTTGGGGCCGATGGCCAGTTTATAAGTATGAAAAAAGTTTCACTTTTGAGCTAGCTTTTGGGGTGAGAGAGACTCAAGACCACCCAAGATATATAATACTAATCCTATGGGGTGGCCTCATAGGAAATGGCCTTGTCGATTGAACCATGAAATCGAGAGAAAGTTATAGGGACATTATAATTTCCTCGTGCATAACTAAACCCTCGAACCAACATGTCTCATACGACACTAAAATGAATAATAGCTATCATGTGGCTAGATGACTAGATGACTGTCCCATCGAGACCTAGAACATTAGGTTTGCAACTTTGCACGAATTACTCTAAATTGATTGATAGCAATTCCATAAAGACATTCATTTTTATCATTAAATTGTGAACCCAACATCGAAAGATCTTAGAAAGACCCATTTTTTTTTTTTTTTAAAGAGGTCTCTCGCTAGTATTCTCATTTAGGTTACAACAAGTAGAGATGTTGTTGAACTTTGTCAACGAAGAATTTCATCGAGAGGAGCACTTGTTCCAAGAGATAGTAGTGAACGTGGGAGCAAGCAAAGCGCATGGCACCCTAAAAGCCCCTAATAACTAATACAGATAGTGAGTGCATTATATTTAGCATTTGCAAAATCCTTTGGCAATAATTCATACTTAATTTTAGTGTAAAAGAATTTAACCAAAAAATATTATGTTTTAAGAACACATGGCCATGCAAACTTTTATTCAATGACATGTGGCACTTGTAATTTTAACTAATAAATTTTGCAATGAAAAATGTAACAAGTAGAACGTACTCTCCTTCTTCTAGCACTATTAACACAAATTATTCAACAATATTATTAATTAACTAAAACTTATGCGATTAATAACAACCATTAATTAGTAAGACTATAATAATTTAATTAATACCATTCTATTATTAACACACACATAATTCAATTCACATGTCGAACCCGAGACGATTTGAGTTCATGAAAATTACCGGCCGCATTCTACAAAATTTACTTATTTGATTAAGGTCTCCATGTACTTGTGATACTAAGGCAAATACTTAACTCAAAATCTAAGTGTCATTATCATAACACAAATTTCTGAATTGTACATAATTATAATATGGAAATTCTGAATGTCACGCTATCGGCCTAACCTCAGGAATGAGAAACAAAATCAATGTCAACACGACTAGCTCATACATCCGGTGGCCATTCAATCGGTCAGAAGTATATACACTATCATATAGTTGCTTTTCCTCAAAAATAGCGAGGTAGATTCATGTTGGCTGGAATCTATTTGAGAACAAATATCATTTTGATTGGGATGCGTATGAACAACGACCAAATTGGTGGGTTTTATTTTGAACTTACACTAAAATTGATGGGAAACAAATTGCACTGGACAATTGGTACTACATTGCTTTCTAATAGTTTCTCTAGTTTCGACGGGTATCGGAGTCCCACGCCCGACTTCAATGAACTAGGGCCAGAGCATTGGGATTTGTGCACGGACACCAGGGTCCAGGGCCAGCCTCAATGAATTTGGGCTCGGCCTCAATAGGCCTAAGCCCAGGCTCTGGGGATTTAGCCATTAGCACCACGGTCCCGGATTTGGTACAAGGGGCCTAGGCCCAGGCACCCGAGTCCTTTATGCCATAGCTTGAGTCCATAGAGGGCTGGGCTCGGGCGCAGAGCATAGATTGCATTGTGTGGAACAAAATGTAAGATTACGTAACCTTCTTGTAAAAGAAATGGTATGATAGAGAATATAAATTTTTGAGATAAGACATGATTGTTTAGTTACGTTGAAGATGATATGGTTAATTATAATATGATTAGGACCATGCAAAGTAGGTTAAAAGTTTATATCTCAAGGGTATAGTGATTGTATAATCGCAAGATCATGTATATGCGGCCGACAAATGAAGTAATTTGTCTGAACATATGAAACTTGGCTAGCTTTCTGTTAGATATTGTAATTTGTGCTGGTCACTATACTAGGACTGTCATAAGCATATATGAAAAAATATTTGATATTTATCAAGAAACCGAACCACTCATTGTATAGAACATTAGTATATTCCAATATCACATTTTTACAGACTCGTTATTTTATTTCATTCGAAATCCACAGAAAAAAGGAGCTCTCAGGCTAGAGAAGAGTAATATTTAGGGGTTGAAACAGAATTTAAATAACACACACAGCAGATTCGAAAACTGTCTAAAGCAATCTACGATGGCTTGGTAATTAAACTTGTTCTTCCAAACCATCACATTGGCAATGGATTGACGTACAGAGAAGTCACGTGCTCTTTTAACTTGGTTCCAGCATGAGTGTAGATATCTATCTCATCTTTATACACCACATGCATAGAGCGTGCAAAATTGAGAATTCGCACAAGGAGTGGCCTGGGGACGATGGTTGGATGGCGCAACCCTTCGTTAATGTCCTTCCATGCATCGGCCACTTGTTTATGGAGTTCCTCCTTAGCCTCTTCCTCTGTAACTTTGTATTGTTTCATGAAACACTTCACTGAAGATGGCGCATGACCTCTCTCTTGCTCAAACTGTAAACACATATCTTGTGGAAATTATTTTTTTATCCTATTGATAAAATCTGTTAGACAAAATTTAGATAAGTCAATGCTGTTCACTAGTAGAGCTTTCATATACCTCGTGTCCGGCGATGTCATCCATGAGCCGACCGACTAATTTTACAGCCTTCACCATCTTCGAGTTGCCGTATAACAACCAGTCAAAAGCATCTTTTGTTACGAAATCTTCCATTCCCAGCAACGACGTCACCAATAGCAACTCAATAGCAACGGATGTTAATGCAATGGGCATGTACTCCTCCATCGTCGGTACGTGGTTTAGGTGGAACCATTTGGCTTCGGCGAAGTACGCTCTCACTAGGTTTTTCATCTAAGGATTTATCCTCAAACATAAAGCTACGTCAATATTCAAGCTTTAAAGTGTTTGGTGGACTTAAATATTTTGTTGCCAGTGTGATAAAAAGTGCAATTGATTGATATAACCTCAAATGGCTTACTGCTTCTTTTGCATAGAAGAGTCGGTATGATCATCCTTTGCTAGTCACCTCATAACCAATTTCATCATACAAATCAAGAACTGTCTTGTAACACGCTTGCATGTACTCTGGTAATCCTTCTTTGGCATTGACGTCCCAACTAAGTTCAAAGTTCAAAAAGTATCACATTTGACTCTAATAAACAATTGATCAAATTTGAACAAGTTTAGAATTGGTAAATTGAGAAAAGCATTTGAGTGCGAATTATACCTTTCAATTGCTTCTGTGAAGAGTCCTAGTTCTTCCAATGTGCCATGGACATCATAGATGTCATCGATAATGGAAACCATGCTGGCCACTTTGGTGAGTATTTCCCTGGCGGCTCCGTAGTCTGACTCAACATAAACCATTGACATCCAGAGATACAGCTCCACCAGCCTATCTCTAGCAAATGGGAACTTCCTTTCTATATCTAAATTCTTCCACCACCTATGGTTCACCAACAAATCCTGTTTAAGGCAAATACTTTCTATACACTTCATTGAGAGAATTATTGAAAGTATTTAGACCAATGAACCAAAGATAATAACACTCCTTGTAGATTTTACAAATGATTTTCAGTTCAGGATAACTTGAAATTGCTATGACGATTGGGTGTTCTGAGCACATCTAGCTATTTAGACAAGCTATCATGAAGTTAACCTTGTAAGGTTGCCGAGTTCCTTTTGGTGTTGCTCTTGCAATAAGTTGAAATCGAGTTTAGCTAAGGCTAGCAAGACTTCATTATGCAAAGGCTCCTCTTGGTAGAGTGGAATGTAATGCCTTGCCTCTAGCTTTGGTATTCCCTTGTGGATTGGTTGGTTTAGGGCATGACTCACTTGTTTTTTGAGGTTAGGGCTTGCTTTTCCTTCATCAATCGACTTGAGGTGAGTCATAGTAAAAGCAAGTGCATCATTCAAAACATCATCGCCATGAAACCTTGTATGGCAAGCTTCAAAAAGACTTAGTAGTCCTTGCACATCGGCGATGAGTGATTCGTTGAAATTCCCATTGCTGTCCTTGAACTTGTTAAAAATTTCTGAATGGCCAAACAAAACGTGGGAAAAGATGTTATCATGAGATACTATGAAAAATTCATGTTCAACATATAGATCAACTGGAATCGATGGAAAAATGACGTATTAAACCGAGGAAATAGAAGAAGGCACTATTCACCTTTCAAAGCAGGAAATTTTTGTGAAGAACTCAAGGTATGAGAATCATATAGAGAAAGTAAACTAACAAACAAATAAAAACTATAGTGAGCTAAACATGTTAGCGATATTATGTGTTCACTCTAATCAATCAAATGGGCTATCAAACTATTGTCTGACATAATTTGGCCAACTGATCAATCAATGAGAATTAGAACATTACATACCACATGAAATTGTGTAACCTTCTTGTCGCAACAATCGAAAGAGAAGAGCGGTTGTGTGTAGGTGGCTGTCCTTGTCGCCGTTGTGAAAATTAGAATAGCTTTCGTGGATTTGTTCAAGCTGCTGATTTATCTCAATTTCAAAATGGTAGGCAATTCCTACACGTTAGATTTGATCGATCAAGTTCAACTTTTGCAGAGGTTTATCCATAGCATCCGTCAACATCTTCCTCACTTCTCCTTTCAATTTCTCAATTCGATCATCTGATTTGGCAGGATAACTCTACAAGAAAGCTCGAAAATAATTAGACGACATAAATTGTAAGAATGCAAGAAATATATTAGGTTGCCTATGACCGAATTGACTGCAATATTTAATGTGAACTGAAATTACCTAAAAATCATTCCATCATGACTAGTTTTTTTAATAGTGGAGAAATCCTTCCTACATTTGTTAAGTCATATGTGCATGCCACAAGGTTCACGTAGAAATTTTGAATCATGTAAGGATCAACATATGCGTGGAGTTTCGAATCAACTAGCACTTCTTTTCTTTTTCTTTTTCAAATGCTGTGGGATGGTGCCCAATCATTCAAGATTATCATTGTCTACGGCCTTAGCTTTTAGAAAACATAAAGATGAAAAAAAATTCCGAATATAATCCAAGAAAAAGAACAACTCAGATGCTACCATCGAGTTGGAGTCAGAAGCATATTTGAGAAAATAATCCCTCCATATGCTTGGATGAAAATTTGCTGATCGGCGTTCGGGGACGTGGCTTGTTTCTTGAGCAGGAGAAGAAGATGAGATTGCCATAATCGGAAGAGACATTTCTCTTCCGCTGCTTTCTTGATTTAGGTGACTGAACAAAGGTAGATGAATGACAGTAGAGGGCAGAGGCTTTTCTGTGAGTGTCGGAACCTTCTTGATGGGTATTTATAGGCTGCTTTCTTGATTTAGCATGATATGATGGACAGGTACGTCGAATAGGGAACAGAAAAGGCAAACGTTTATTTTCACAAAAGACAATTTTCATTTAATTTCGAGGTCTAATTGATATACCATGTTATTCAAGGTGTACTGTACAAAAGTTTATCTCATGAATGCGGCCATGGAAATAGGGGTAGCTCTCTCAAAATTCAACCTCACTATTGTGCGTACTGTTCTAACTCTGAATTTGATCATCTCTCACTAAATTTGATCTTCTAGGACACCTCTTTTTCCTTCTACACTCGCGTAAATAATTAAACATCATTGATCTCTATAAGATTTTCCAAACAACTTAATATTTTTCTGATGAGAAAGTATATTGCATTACTGCCAACTTAATGAGGCAAAAGAACATTAGAAGTGTCAAAAATTGTATACGACACTTACTTTAATATCAAAAGTTTTTGTTAGATCACTTAAGTGTCAACGACGAGAAATTCCAGCTACAAATAATACGTGATATTTATAATTAAAAATTTTATATGACTTGGCATATTATTTAAAAAATTCAATCTACTGAAGTGGTCTCTTTTTAATAACGACCGGAACTAAAATGATAACTTTAAATAAAATTTGGCACTTAAATAATCACTATTTACAATTTTTAGATGACATCATTTAGGGATTATGTACTAATTGTGCATGTCGGCAAACCATGTAGGACTAAGAAATTAATAAAATATGGCCACATTGGATTTCCAGCAACCCAGATTAGAAATGGCACTTAAATGATTGTCTTTTTTTAAAAAATGGCACTAGAGTGATCCAAAAAAAAAAATATTTTGTACTAAAGTGAGTACTGTGCACAATTTTTAGCACTTCTAATGTCCTTCTCTCGCTCAAGGAAGACCACATGTATATAATATTGACACCTAAATTTTGGTTAATCATTTAAGAATAATTTATATAGAAGAATTATGGACTAACCCAACCCCTAACAAAAATAAATATCAAATATATATTTTTAGGGGCATTTTTCATGACAAATAGATAAGCTCATAAAATTGCATTTAAATTGGACCTATAGAGATCTGAGGTTCTGAGCTTAGTTGAATTATCTGGATTAAGACCCGTCAAGAAGCAGAATTCGGCAGCGCAAGGAGAGGTAGTGGCCGAAAATCACAAGGAAAATGAGGACATTGAGCTTTAACAGAGTTGTGATTAGCCCTTTCAAGCTTAATTAAAATAGGCCCTTAAAGGATCAAAGTTTGATAATAATTGAGCCGGCAAATGAGCTAAAATTCAGCCAACCCATGCAATAATCTTGGCTGAAATTCACAAGGGAGAGGGGGCCTAATTGGCCTAAGTTAAGATTAATTCAGCCCATTAGAATTTAATTAGAAAAAACCTTAAGTCATTAAAGCGCATTGTCTTGGCAAGGCCGAACATTAATGTCGCCGTCTCTATGGCCCCCCACCGTCGTCGTCCATACACGTCAGCCCCGTCCTTGCACTACCGAACATTAACATAGCTATCTCTATGCACCCCCACCGTCAGACAGCATCACCGCCCCGTCCTTGCACTGCCGGCCACCGGGATTCTCGCAATCCAGCCATTCGAATTTGGAAGTCAAATCTTCAAATTGAGTCTTGGCTTAGCTAATCGTCCACCGTCAAGTGAAAGAGTGACGATTAATTAATGACTGCTCATTTTGTATTTTAATCGATTTCATCTCACCCAATTTTTTTTATTTATTGCAAGTTTAAATTGAGAGATAAAATCCTAAGATGGCCCACACAATCAATTTTCATGAATACAATAAAAAATAAATTAGATACTAAAATATAAATAATTACAAGTAAAAAATATTATCATTTATTGAAAGAAATTGTTAATGTCATTATATAGATCTGTTAAATTTAAAAAATGAAAAAAACACTTGAAACATTGGCTTTGCAATTAATAACAAAATCATTATTGGCTTCACAGTCCTTTCGCCAAAATGAAATTGCTTTAGAATGACTCTCCAGTGACTTAAAATTAAGATCGGTGATATCAATTATGCATAAAATGAATGAAAAAAAAACAACAACAAAATAAGAATAATGAATTAGTAGAAAAGAAAATTTACCCCATTGATCCAAATCTCTTAAGATTTTATCTCTCAATTTAAGCTTGCAATAAAAAAAATAAAAAAACCTAAAAAATAAAAATTGGGTGAGATGAAACCAGTTGAATCACAAAATGAGCGGTCATTAGTTGACCATCACTCCATCACTCGATGGAGGACGGTCAGCTAAGCATTTTTCCTTCAAATTTATGTAAAAATCTCATCCGATTTGATTAAAATATCGTATTACCTAATTTGTTGATATCTAACGTTGCATATTTTGAGTGATAGGCATATCCTCAATTAGGATTACTTCCTAATCAACAACATGCATATAATCGGTAACTCAATGTCTAAGGCTTGAGATAGGGTTATGGATTGCGTGGAAAAATGTAATAACTTTATCTTAAGACCTAAGATTAGGTTCGATTTTTATTTGCTACCAAATTTGAGTTGATTGGATATCTTTAGTGATTTTGTGCTTATTTTTTAATCCTCATGATTATCTTATTTGATTTGATGTTGATCTCGTGCGATTGGGTGTTTATCCTGTTTGATTAATTCCTATTCGAAAAATACCAAAAAAATTGCATGATAGATTAGGATAAGCATTAGATAAGATTTCCCAGTAGGATAGGATTTTGCATAGGATTGCATACTGAATAGTTTCTAGAAGATTCCTAGTTAGGATAGGATTTAACCAAGATTACTTCCTAATTTAAATTGGATAATATCTTACTTTAGATAATTCATTTTGATTAATTTTAATTACAAATTTTAATAAGAAAAAACATCACGTGCTTGTCATATAAGATTAGATATCATAAATTCCATGTCATATGTCACGTCATTCATACGTGTCATGTCATCATGCCACATCATTATACTATACCATGTCATCGTGCCACGTTATCATGTCATGTCATTGTGGCATGTTGTCATGCCACGTCATCAATACTATGTTATTTAGCAATTGCTTGTTTAGGTCATTTAAAATAGAATTGCATGACATGTCAGAATTAGGTCATGTCATATGTCCTTAAAATAGTACATCATATAGACAAAAAAATTAGTACATCATGCATGTTTACCTTAGGTTAGAAGAATATAATTTAGCTTTCACTAAAAATAAAATCTCAAAAAGAATTAATTGAAATTATATGGTAATTGGAAACCATATTTAGGTTTAAATATTGTTTTTAATTAACATAGTTGCAAATTGCTTTGCTTCGATGGGGTTAAAATCAATCCAAATTGCCCGACAAACATTTTTTTTAATAAAATAGAAAAGGTACCGAAAGAGCGTTAAAATAATCTAGTATAAAAAAGTCCCTGAATCCATTTAATCTCCAATTCATAAAAGTAAAATATTCTTCCATGCTTTGATGGGATTAAAATCAATCCAAATTGCCTGACAAACTTTTTTTTTTTTAATAAAAGAGAAAAGGCACCAAAAGAGTATTAAAATAATCTAGTATAAACAAGTCCCTGAATCCATTTAATCTCTGGTTCATAAAAGTAAAATACTCTCCCATACTTTACATGAATTTTTAATTGATCCATCAAAAATTGATTAGTGGTGATTTCGAAATAAATCAATCTTGCTTGTTAATAACTTGGACTTAAGTGGTAAGTTGGTATAGGCTTGGGAGAGCCTGAATTAGGTTTGAACTTAATAATTCATTAGTTAAACCCTAGATGGTTTACCGTTATGGAAGCTCGCGACATATTATAAGATTTTTCTGACGAGAATTGCATTGTCACAAGCTCTAGGAAGGGGAAAATTGTCCAAATAGTCCAAAACCTACTATACTTTTGCCAATTCAGCCATAAACTTTTCAATTTTGTCATTTTAATCCTAAACATTTTCACATTTTGCCAATTTAGTCTTGAACATTTTTATTTCTTGCCAATAGAGTCCATCCGATCAATTTTGATCTAAAATTACTGATGTGGCACTTTTTTAAATGATATTTTAATAATTTTTTTTTTATGTTTTTCAAATTTTTGGCTACTGCATCAGTTATAAAGTAAGTGAGGGCTTCTTCCAAGCGATGTGGGATAGCTAAGATCCCTTTAGCATGCATCCGGATCCACCTTAACCTAGCTCTGATACCAATCTAGGGGGGTCTCATCCCTAAAAGACGTCTTGAGAGGTGAGGGAGACCGCAACGGTTATAAAACAGGCTAGAGGGCTTCTCTCAAGCGATGTAGGACAGCTAAGATCCCTTTAGCATGCACCAAACCCCCCTAAAAGGAAAAAAAAGTAAAAAAGAAAAAACCATAAAAATTCAAAATATTATGAAATATTATTTAAAAAGTGTCACGTCAGTGCCAGTCATCAACGTCAGCAATTTCCAGTCAAAATTAGCCGAACGGACTGAATTGGCAAGAAGTGAAAAGGCATATGATTGAATTAGCAAAATTAAAAGGTTTAAAACTGAATTGACAAAAATGAAATAAGTTTAGGATTTTTTTGGACAATTTTCCGCTTAAGGAAGACCACATGTATTAAAACCTCCATCTCGTGTGCAATCCGGGTTAAAAGTAGCTTAAGCTATTAAATGGTAGGATATCACATGTATATGAAGAGTCTATAAATTCCATTATCAAGCGATGAGAGATATTTTAACAAGAAGAAAACTGGCGTAGATTTTTAGGGTATTGCGTGCCTTTTGTGAAAGCTAGTACGAGCACCTAGAGGGGGTGAATAGGTGCGAAAACAAATTTTGCAATGTAAAGACAATAATATTTCTTTTGAACCGACTCTGTTCAGCAACAGATTATGAAAAGGAAATTAGACAAATATTGTTACGATCAAAGTAAAGAGCTTAGGGAAGATAATAAGAACACAAGATTTGTACTAGTTCGGCTTAGTCCAAGCCTACGTCCACTTTCCTACACTGACAGCCCACCGGCTGGATTTCACTAAGAATCAAAGAGTTGTTACAAGTATAGCTCTTCCTTAATTCCACAGTGTAGAGATTCTGCTACACTTTCTCAAGGTCACACAAAAGTATAAACTATCTTTTGAGTATAAGTTTTCGCTCAATAATTGGATTGACAAATAACAAGGAGCTTCAGACTTTGGAATTCTTCTATCACGCACACACTCGAACAAATGGAACGTCTTCCTTATATATTCCTTTATGCCATCACACCCGTTGGCACTTACCAAAGGAGTTCTTCCAATCTACCCGTTAGACAAAATTAATTAGGGAGATTTCAAGTTATTTAAGGAATATGACGATAGCCCACCAATCATGCTCGTCCATACAATCAGGATCTAGATTTCCATAAGTAGAACCTTCCAAGTATACTTTGCCAATCAACGGATCCAAAATCCCTGAATCAATCTTAATTTGAATAAAGGATTCCGACATGCTATTTCCAGCCAAGTGATCTTCTTCAGTCGATAGAATCAAATCCTTAACGAAATACTCAGATCTGGATAAGTCTTCTTCGACGATCTTGATACTGTCAATGATGATAGACTCTGAAACTTGAGTCTGGCAGTTCAGCTGTCTTTAGACTTTGATGACAGTACGCAAGTCTTCGAGACTAGACCGATGGAAACGTTTTGTCAGCTTCAAAACACACAAGGAAGTTTTCTCCAACAATCTCCCCCTTTTTGATGGTGACAAAACTTTCCTGCAGATTTGGATAATTTTGACCTGCAAAACAGAACTCAAGCACACATGGATATCTCATAAAGATAATTGACTTAGTAAAGACAACATTGAATCTGCATCCACAGGAAAAATGTTAGTCCTATAAATAAACAACTATCTTTGTTATGAAATACCAATAGTACTTAAAATAACCAAAGAATCAAAATCCAGTCACAACCACACAACCAAACAAAAATCAAAGTCATGAAAAAGTCAAGTTTCAAATCTGCATAAACATCTCCCTCTTTTTGTCAACGGCAAAAAGTGGAGACCGGAAAAAGATAGATTTGGAAAAGAGTATGAGTTAAGGCTATTTAGGTAGGCGAACAAGCTCAAATTCCCTCATTGAGTACACTGTTTGTTCAAGCTTGTGAAAACTTTGCTTTAGCGCCTGAAATTCTTCACCCTCCACAGAAGACTTAACTTGATTCCTTAGCGAATCCAGCTGTTTATAAAGAGACGCTGAAGTGGCCTTAACATCATTCTTGAGATCCAACATCTCAAAACTTATAGCATATTGTTGACTCCGCATATCCAAAAGAATTTCCAGCAGTCTTGAAAAGTCTGTTGTTTGAGTAGTTGTATCGCTTGGACCGGCAGAGTGAAACTCAAGGAAGCTGAGAAAAGATGGAGTCTCAGCAGGAGGTCTATCTTCTGGATAATGAGAGGCATGCACTTCTTCTGGGTCTACTGCAGATCAACTTACATCACTAGCAAGTAAGGGTGAAGAAGTACATTTTTGACCATTAGCTCTCCCTGTTTTGATGCCCTCAGGAGAAGTAGGTAAAGCTTCCTCAGCCTCAGAACGATGCACTCCAGTAGACTCTTCTTCTCTTATCTCAGAATGACTGGACAGAGAAATAGCCAAGGTTGGCTCGATAGAATCTTGAGTACCCTGATCTCCTTCATTCTCTGCTTCTTCTCATTCTTCTTCCCTTTCTTCTTCAGCTTCTTCCATTTCTTTCTCTGCTTCCTCTTCCTCTTCCTCTTCTTCTTCTTCCTCCTCCTCTTCTTCTTCTTCTTCTCTTCTTCCTTCTTCTTCTCTTCCTTCTTATTCTTCTCTTCCTTCCTCTGTTTCCCTCTGTTCTTCTTCATTCTCCGATTCTTCTCTCTCTCTTTCCTCTTCTGACTCTTCTCTTCTCTCAGGAAAGCTGACAAAGGTCTTCAGATTTTCCAAGGCAGAAATAATGAGCTCATCCTCATTTTCTTCATCTTCTAGGACGGGAGCTCTTTTCTTCTTTACAAGAGCAATCATGGGCTCATTGCCTTTCCTTTTAGCCGCAGTAGAGTCTTGCTTTGCCTTGAGAGGAGATTTCTCCTTTATTAGTTCCAGCACTTTGTTTAGCTCTTTTAAGCGCATCTTTGACACAATTTTGAACCCAATTACCATCGGAGTGATGGCTTTCAGACTCAATGGAGCAGAGATATGAATTTTGAAGTGCCTAAAGAGTCGAGTGATAAGAGCAGAATAAGGGAGCTGTCTCTTATCCTTAGTCACAATTCGAAACATGTGGAATAGAATGGTGTGAGGTAGAGAGAATCTAAAACCAGTGTTGATTGCACACATCAATTTTGCTTCTGAACGAGAAACATCAGTCATGGATGTTGATTTAGGGTGAATGCAATTTATCACAATTTTGTGCAAGAGAATATTCGAAACACTCATCCTCAAATAAGAAAGTTTTCCTTCAACATCCCTGTCTCTCACCAAAGACAGAATAGCATGAGTAATGGACATACTAATCGGTTGAAAACTCGTTCTTTCCACCCCGATTATGTCGGCCAAAATGCCTGTGTTCACCAAAAATTCCCTGTCCTTCACAGTGAAGATAAAACTGTGTGCATCCAAAAAGGATAGATTCGAATAAAAGTAAGCAGTCAGCTTTGGAAATCCAGCAGTAAAATCAGAACGGAACTTTTCCAATTGCAATAGCGCAAACTTTTCTCTCAGATTGATTTTTATCGAATCCAGGAAATCAAAATCAACAGTCCTGGGATTCATCACCCTCTCTTCAAAAGACTTGCATAAACCTTTTTATGATCCTTGGATCTAAAAAGATTCGAACCATCAGTAATGTTTGCAACCACCCCAGACCTAGGTTAAAAATGAGAATACAACCATTCATCATCATCCAGAGATTGTGGTTAATTCGCAATGCTATAGTGTGGGTCACTTGGAATATTCTGAAATGCTTTCTCAGCCGATCTTTTTTCCACAACTCCTAGCCTCTCCAAACCTCTCAAAAACAAGGTTTCATTCTTGAATCCCCTATCTTTTAAGAACTCATCAATTAATGACAATGGCGTGCCTCCTTTCTTCAAATTTGAGTAGAGTTTGAAGGCATTCATTGGAGTTAGAGTTCTTACAGGATTAACTCCTTCTATTACTTCTTCGGCTGCTTGATTCGAGGAAGGTTGGCGCTGCTGACTTGGACGCAAGGGAGATTCCTCTTCTTCAGTTAAGTCAAAGTGTGTAGGACCCTCAGGCATGCGGCATAGTCCCCTGCTTGCAATCCTTGATGACTTTCTTGAAGACATTGCCACTCCAATGGAGAGAATCACAAACTTGTTCGAAAAGTTGAAAACTTTCGAACGAATCGAGAGTAAAAGTGAAAGAGAATAGGAATATTGTAGTCTAGGGTTTTGGAGTAAAAATGAGGAAGACGACACAGTAGTATATAAAGTAAGTGAAGCGGGGTAAACGAAGCGTCGTAAAAGGAAAATAAAAAAGATGACTTTTTGAATAAAAACTTCCCTTTATGGTTTTAACTGGATTCCTTTTTAAAATCGATAAATGCCTTTTTGAAATAAAGGGTATTTTAAGAAAGATAAATCAATCAACTAATCAGAAAAAAGATAATCGTACATTTTCAAATTTGAAAAATTAGAATAACTTACAGATGAGGCTTGAGATCTTCTGAGTCTTGGCATTGAAAGACTTTTGACTTTGAGTCTTGAGAGTGTCCAAACTTTATTGAGCAAGAGATATGATATTAAGTCTGGTACGAATAGACTCAAATTGATTTTTCTCCAGATGTTTTGTAAATATATCCGCGAGTTGATTCTTAGAGTCAATGAACTGGATCTTCACTTCTCTATTCTGAACGTGATTTCTAATAAAATGATGTCGAATCTCAATGTACTTTGCTCTTGAGTGGAGAATAGGATTCTTGGAGAGATTTATTGCGCTGGTGTTGTCACATTTGATCTCAATGCATGAATCTTCAATTCCAAAGTCTCTTAGTTGTTGTTTTATCTACAAAATTTGTGAACAACAACTTCCAAGAGCCATATATTATGCTTCTGCTATAGATAGAGCTATGGTACTTTGCTTCCTTGAAAACCAAGTTACTGTCTTGTTCCCAAGCAATTGACACGTGCCCGAGGTGCTCTTTCTATCAACTCTGCATCTTGTTAGGTTTGCGCCTGAATATTCAAGAAGAGTAAAGTTTCCTTCTTTAGAATACCAGAGACCTAAATTTGAAGTAGATGCAACATATTTCATGATGAGTTTTGCAGCACTTAAATGAGATTCTTTGGGATTTGATTGAAATCTGGCACAAATGCAAATACTAAACAAAATATCAGGTCTAGAACCAGTGAGATAAAGAAGTGAACTGATAATACTCCTGTAAAGTTTCTGGTCAACTTTCTTTCCTCCTTCATCTTTATCCAGTTTCAAAGAGCTAGTCATTGGAACTTCAACTATTTTAACAAGTTCTTTAGCATATTTCTCTTGGTGAATGAAAATTCCTTCCTTCAATTGTTTCACTTGTAGTCCGAGAAAGAAAGATAATTCACCCATCATGCTCATTTCAAATTCGTCCTGCATAGCCTTAGAAAATTTCTTACAAAGACTTTCGTTAGAAGAGCCAAAAATTATATCATCAACATAAATTTGAACAAGCAAAAAATTATTACCTTATCTTCTGATAAACAAGGTTGTATCTACTTTACATTTGGCAAAACCGTTTTGAATTAGGAAATTACTTAACCTATTGTACCAAGCTCGAGGTGCTTGCTTTAAACCGTACAGCGCCTTTTTCAGTCTGAATACAGAGTCTAGTTTCCTTGGGTCTTCAAAACCGAGAGGTTGTTCCACATAGACTTCCTCTTGGATAAATCCATTCAGGAATGCACTTTTGACATCCATTTGGAATAACCTGAAATTCTTATAACAACCAAAAGCAAGTAATAGTCTTAATTGCTTCTAACCTTGCTACTGGTGTGTAAGTCTCATCATAGTCTATCCCTTCTTCTTGTGTGTAATTGCTTCAAAACCGGGAGGTTGCTTTATTTCTTACGACTTTTCCTTTTTCGTTCATCTTGTTCCTGAAAACCCATTTAGCTCCAATAATGGATTTACCTTTTGGTTTAGGAGTTAATTCCCAGACATCATTGATACCGAATTGCCTGAGTTCTTCTTGCATGGCTTCAATCTAGCTTTCATCAGTTAAAGCTTCTTCTATGCTCTTGGGTTCTGTTTTCCCAATATGCATGGTGTACATAGGTCAGACTTTAGGTATGTCAAATTGGGTAGTCCTCGAACAAGCTTCTTTGTAGAAATCTTGGCTATTTGATTCATGTTGATGTGCCCAAGCTTTCTGTGCCATAGATTTGCTTTCTCTTGAATTGAGATTAGACATTGGGATTTATCTGGTTTAATATCCAAGAGATAGATATTCCCATGTCTTCACCCCGTAAAAGTCTGAGAAGAGTCTTTACTGGTTCCTGAACATATTCCTTCTTGAAAGTTGATTTTGAAACCTGTGTCGCACAGCTGGCTAATACTCAACAAGTTGTAGTTGAGTCCTTTTACTAAGGAAACGTTACTGATAGTGAGACTTCCAATCTTTACAGTTCTGTATCCCACAATTCTTCCTTTGCTATTTCCTCCAAAAGAAACTTTTCCACCATTAACTTGCACAAGCTTTATAAAGCAGTTTGAGTTTCCTGTCATATGTCTTGAGCATCCACTATCCAAGTACCATTTCACATTTTTCTTGATAGCGACATGCATTTAAAAAGAAAACTCAAGCTTTCTTTGGTACCCATATTTTCTTGGGTCCAGCAGAGTTAGTGGTATAGACAGTATTTGCCCAATCCTTCTTAACAGGCTTCCAAACCATAGGGCATTTTTTCTCAAAATGTTCTGAGCTGTTACACTTAGAACATTTAAAAGCACTGCGGCCTACAAGTTTTACAAAAAATTTTTGGAAATGATGTTTGTAAGAATCTTTTGTAGGTCTTTGTTTAATTCTTTCATTTACCTTAGGAAAATCAATTAAAGAAATGGTTTCAGCAGTCATTCCCAAACCTGATTTGTTGAAGTAAGGTTTTTGTGCAGAAAGAATTTTCTCCAGTTTCTCAAATCCTATAAAAAAAAACCTTTTAGAAATGCTTGAGATATCAATTTTTAAGAATGCATTTTCTTTTGAAAGATTATCTGCAATTTCTTTTAAAGCAGTAATACTTTTTGTCTAAACTTTCGACCTTTTCTTTCCAAACAATTTCCTGTTGCTTTAGTGCAGAATTTTCCCTTTTAAGTTCGGAAATCCTTTTGAGAGAGGTTTTGAGACTAAGACACAATTCATCAATATATTTAGAAACTTTAGTATGAATTTTTAAATTACTTATCTCGATTTTACTGTCTGAGTCTGAGTCTGAGTCTGTCTCAAAGTTTGAATCTGAGTCTGATTGTGCCATGAGACAAATATTGGCATAATCATCATCACTTTCCTCACATTCAATGTTACTCCAGGTTTCTGCATTAAGTGCTTTTCGATATTTCTTAGTTTTTCCTTTCTTTCTCTTCAGCAGGGGACAGTTGGGTCTGATGTGTCCATTTCTCTTGCATTCAAAGTAGACTACATCCTTGTTGGATTCATCATCCTCAACTGATTTATTTTGTAGCTTTTGAGAACTTTATTTCTTTGGATTGAATCTTCTCCCATTCCTGTTCAGTTTTCTGAACCTTCTTATCATGAGAGCAAGCTCTTCATCGTTCATGTCGTCTTCAGAATCTGTGACATCAGAATCATCATTAGATTTTAAAGCAATGGATTTCTGACCTTTAGGATCTTCATCTTCATTGATTTGCTCCACTTCATAAGACTGAAGAGTGACAACCAATTCGTCAACAAAGAGTGGTATGATTCTTTGTGTCTCCCTTATTGAGGTCTTTATGTGGTTCCAATCTTTGGATAGTCCACATAGTAACTTGTTAACCTTCATGGGTCCAGAGATTGGTTGACCTTGATACTCAAGACCATTTACAATTTCTGTAAAACGACTAAAAATGTCAGTGATAGATTCTCCTGGTTTCATCTTGAATGCTTCATATTGACCGAGCAGAATGTTGATTCTGGTTTCTTTCACTCGATCAGTTCCTTCATAGGTGATGTGTAATCTATCCCAAACTTTTTTAGCTGTTTCACAAGAAGATATTATGTTATATTTAGTAGGAGATAATGCACAAAATAAGGAATATATTGCTTTTTCATCAAGAGCTTGTCTCTTGGTTATCTCTTCTTGAGTTATATCACTAGACTCAACAGCTTCTTTTCCTCTTTCTAAGACTGTTGCAGCTTTAGGAATGATTCATTTGTCTACCACGTCCCATTCCAGAGGATCCTTTGATCTTAGGAATGCCTTCATCTTGTTTTTCCATATGTTGTATTCATTTCCATCAAAATAAGGTGGTCTGGTATTGCTTTGCCCTTTAACTAGACTTGGAGCCAACATACTAGCCATGGATCTTTAACTCTGAAATAAGAACACTTCAACTTAAGTGAGTACACAAGCTCTAATACCAATTGTGAAAGCTAGTACGAGTACCTAGAGGGGGTACATAGGTACGAAAACAAAGTTTGCAATGTAAAGACAATAATATTTCTTTTGAACGGACTCTGTTCAGCAATAGATTATGAAAATGAAATTAGACAAATATTGTTACGATCAAAGTAACGAGCTTAGGGAAGAGAATAAGAACACAAGGTTTATAGTGGTTCGGCTTAGTCCAAGCCTACGTCCACTCTCCTGCACTGATAGCCCACCGGCTGGATTTCACTAAGAATCAAAGAGTTGTTACAGTATAGCTCTTTCTTGATTCCACAGTGTAGAGACTATGCTACACTTTCTCAAGGTCACACAAAAGTATAAACTATCTTTTGAGTACAAGTTTTCGCTCAATAATTGGATTGACAAATAACAAGGAGCTTCAGACTTTGGAATTCTTCTATCGCACACACACTCGAACAACTGAAACGTCTTCCTTATATACTCCTTCATGCCATCACACCCGTTGGCACTTACCAAAGGAGTTCTTCCAATCTACCCGTTGGATAAAATCAATTAGGGAGATTTCGAGTTATTTAAGGAATATGACGATAGCCCACCAATCCTGCTCGCCCATACAATCAGGATCTAAGTTTCCATAAATAGAACCTTCCAAGTATACTTTGCCAATCAACGGATCCAAAATCCCTGAATCAATCTTAATTTGAGTAAAAGATTCCAACATGCTATTTCCTGCCAAGTGATCGTTTTCAGTCGATAGAATCAAATCCTTAACGAAATACTCAAATCTGGATAAGTCTTCTTCGACGGTCTTGATACTGTCAATGAGGATAGACTCTGAAACTTGAGCCTAGCAGTTCGGCGGTCTTCAGACTTTGATGACAGAGTCTGCAAGTCTTCAGACTAGACTGATGGAAACGTTTTATCAGCTTCAAAACACACAAGGAAGTTTTCTCCAACACCTTTTGCTCTATATTAATGTACGTATTCTAATAATTTGTGTCTCTTTGCTCCAATGATCCCATTCATGTACGGAATGGCGTTTATCGTGTGGTGTTTTTCCCGGCTTGGAATAAAATGTGAAGATGATAATATTGCATGTGGAATTATTTTTGAACATGGTTGTCATTAGAGGTGGCCAAATGGGTAAAAAAAAACTCATATTTTAACTCATACTTGATGGTGCAGGTTAAAAATGTGTTTTTTTATGTTTTTAAAATGGGCTTAAGTGAGTTCAAGAAATAAATGTTTAACAATTTATTGGATCTTAAATGGTTTGATATGTAACCCGTTTCAAATCCATATGAAAAATAAAGAACTTTTTACTAGTGTTCTAGTGGTGAATAAAGCACACAATGTGTTGGGTGGAGTTGGAGATGTTAGAATAATTTTTTATTTTTTTAAAATGTTCTTAATTTTTTACAATTTTTTATTATTTTATATTTTATATTTGTTTTTTTTTGTTTCTTTCTTTTCTTTTTCTTTTCTTTTTCTATGATGTTAGAACAATTTTTACAAGTCGGCAAGAGTCGTTGGCCCTCACTTGTGGTCAGTCCGCAACCCTCGCTAGACTTTAAAAAAAAAAAATAACAAACAAATAAGGAAAAGGAAAAGGAAAAAAATAAAAAAAAATTCAGAATTTTATTTAAAAAATAAAATTATCCATATTGGCGTCCGTTGTCATTAGGGTTGAGTATGGTCCGGGTTGGGCCGGTCCACCCCCTAACCCTAGGACTAACCCATACAGTGATGGTTCTCAATTTTTGGGATCGAGGACCGACTCTATTGAGCTTGAGACCAAAGATCGAACCGACCCAATGGGTTTGGTCCGATTCTAAGGTTAACCCAGGACCAACAGATAATTTTTTATTTCATTTTTTGTACTCCTTAAAAAAGTGATTAAGGACTAGACTGACCTAATGGGTTCGGTCCGGTTTCAAAGTCAACCCAAAACCAACCAATAATTTTTTATTTCATTTTTTGTACTCCTTGAAAGGGCAACCAAGAACCGTACCGACCCAATGGATTCGATGATGAGCGAGGTCAGCTAAGGAAGGCAATCAGTGAGGGTCAAGTGGGGTGAGCGTCGAATAGAATGAGCATTGAATGTCGAGCGGGGAGCAACAAGCCAAGCGAACATTGAGCTGCGAGTGGCACGAGTGGCCCAAAGCGAGCGAGGCGAGTGTCGAGTGGCGAGTGGAGAAGTTGTTTCTTTCGATTTTGGCAAATTGAAGACTAAGAGGATAAATAAGACAGAAGAGAATGAATACTAAATGAGGATGCCATAACATACATTTTTGGATGCCGTGAGGACTCCTCGCAAGAACATTTCCCTCATTCGTAAATTATGACTATTGGCGCCATAAAAGATATTAAAAACCTAAGTTATTAAAGAATAATGTAAAATTACTTGAACTCCTTACTAAAGAGCTGTTTAATGTTGTTGACGCCGTTTATTTTAAGGTTTTCTCAATATAAAAAAATTATTAATAATATTATATAAATAGTCAAAGTTGGTTTGGGTTGGACTGACTCGGAACTCTTAGGACCGAGGACCGACCCACACAATGCTGGTCTAGGAATTCTAGGATCAAGGACCAACCTAGTCTCCCTGGGAACCGGACCAGGATCGGCAGGGTTGGGCCGGTTTAGGGTCGGTCCAGGGTTGACCCTGGACCAATGCTCACCCCTAGTTGTCATACGCCAACTATGCCACATAGGACAATTGACATCCACATTACTGATTTCCGATTAAATTGGCTAGAACGACTAAATTGGCAAATCATCATAAGGTTATAACTAAATTAGTAAAATTAAAAGATTTAGGACAAATTGGCACAAATACCTTAGATTTAGGATACTTTTGGTAATTTCCTTGTTTCTTTTCTCACAACACATAAATACTCTTCCAGTTCTTTATGTGCATTTCAATGTTAAGGTTTTTTTAATGTTTTTTCTTTTATTTACTAACAAATTTTATTTAGTTAATTTATTTTTCTAATTTGATAAAAAAATCTATCCAAGTGGCATATTCTTATGAAGATCTTAAAGTAGGTTAAATGTTTTGGTATGAATATGGACGCCTTTTTATTGATATATGGGTTGGGTTGGGTTGGGTTGGGTTGCTAAAATTGTATTACATAAAATTGGTCAATAGATTTAAATGGATCAATTTGAATAAAATCACTTTTAACACAATCCAAATTGGACACGACCCACCTAGTTATAATATAGTTAACACGTTTGTTATGCGCATGCAATGATGGCATTCCCACTGCAGCTAGGGGTGAGCATCAATCCAAGATTAACCCTAGACCGACCTTGGACTGGCCCAACCCTACCGATCCTGGTCTGGTTCCTAGGGAGACTAGGTTGGTCATCGATCCTGAGAGTTTCGAGTCATATATTTAATATATTATTTATAATTTTTTATATAAAGAAAATCTTAAAATAAATGGCGTCAATAACATTAAATAGCTCTTTAGAGAGCGTTTGGTAACGTTTCTGTTCAAAAATTGTTCCTAGGAATAGAAATAGAAAAAACTATTTCTATCCCGGAAACAATTTTTGAACAAAAGAAACGCGTGTTTGGTAACTCGCACAAAATTTTTGTTCCTAGAATAGAAATTTTTTTGTTTCTTTTAATTTTTTAATATTTTTATTTTATTTTTTCTTTTTTTATTTTATATTTTTTTTCTTTCTTCCTTTTGGCAGGTCGCTGGCCTCGGCCATGGCCGACGAGGCTGGTGGCCTCGTCTAGCCACGGCGAGGTTCGCCGGCCCTGGCGAGGCTCAGCCTCGCCTTGGTTGGGCAAGCTCGAGCTCGCCCAGATCTAGCAAGGCCAAGCTCGCCCAACCACCGGCGAGGCTCGGCCTTGTGACATCCTGATTTTTCAATTCTATTTTCAATTGATTAAGTCGGGTTTTTCATCGAGGCGCCTCTAATTCTATTTTCTGAGCTGATCACTTCCGAGATAACTAGTCTATCAGGTGAAGCCGTTAAGGAATCTAAACACAATAGACTTGAGAATTCGACTAGGAATTGACTGCTCGACCGTGCTAGTCTGCAAGGGTCATTACGGCACAGTTAAAAATCGATTAGAGACCGGAGATAGGTCGACTCGACTGAGTCATGTGATTAAGGGTGGGTGATTCCACCTAATTACAAAATTCTTGTCAATCAACACTAGACCGATTTTTCTGTTGTTTTGATACCTTGTGTCTACATTTGAAACCTTGAAATTTTCACGACAACCGAGAGTCGTCAATGTGTCGAAGATGTATAATGTGGCTCGAAAATAATCGACAACGAGTCAATTGCACTGAAAATTCCTAAAAGCTACTCGGTAGGTTAAGACGCGCTAAAATCGCGCCCAGTTGAAATTAACCGCGAATTTCAACCCGATTTTAGAAATTGAAAGTGCTATCATGTCACGATTCATTTTAGGGACGTTCACTCACCCTTTGAAGATTTTTCTGCAAACTGAGATTTTTTGCGACAATTCAAAGTAGGGTTGTTTTTTACTGAGAAAATCATATGACCGTTTTTGGGATTCAAGTTGGACAAATGGATGAGGAAAAATGTGAATTCACATATGGGCATCTTGGTTGGATTTATAGACTCCAATTTAGGTCCAATTGGAGAGGAATTGAAGCAAACTGGATGTGGAATGTCCAAAATTCGTAGGCCATGGGGGAGACAACATTTTGGACCCTTTGGCAAGCTTGTTAAGGAAGATTGAAGTGGATAATGGCTACTATGGATGGCTAATGGCTGGTGGGGGCAAGCAATATGAGTAGTGGTGGTATCAAGGGGATCGATATATGGTATTGAATTGATAGATAGTACTGTTGGTATTGAATTGAGCTGAACTGTACTGACTTGCAGGAAGGAATTGAGGTGAGGTAAGTCCTCTATCTTGTGTGTGCATAGGCAACCTTTAGACGTATTTCCTTCCTAGTTGAAGTCTAGGGGGTGAACTTGCTGAGACATCGTCTCATCCCGTCATGGGCTAATATTTTCAGGTCCTTAGATGGCGGTTCCTCCTGAACATTTTGGCTAGCCCAAGAAGGTCATCGAACAGGTCTCTCTAATTCCTCTTCCTGAGGGCCAAGGAGCCTAGGTCTACAAACTTGTGAGATCCATTATTTAGGTTGATGCGGGTCTACGCCGGAGGGTACCCCATCAATTCAGATCGTGGTATCGTCGTGGGCGAGGTGGACCTAAAGAAGGTCCCTATCAGAGTCTGAGATCCCTATGTGGGTGTTAGAGATCGCTTTTGGCGAGGGAAAGGCTAACCCTCCCATTGGTGTAGTGGTGAACCTGAGTCCCCAAGAGACCCCGGAGTCTTCGGTTGAGGGTTCAAACACTTAGAGGACTTGTAGCCCTTTTGCTTTTGTAGACTTGTGAATATAGACTAGTATTGTAAATGACCTAGTCTGCTATGTATAAAGGTGTGTTGTGGTTTTCAAAATTATGGCCTTGCTTTTCTATCCCTTCTTTGTGTTGTCTAGGGATTTATTTATTCGCTTCCGCATGCGCATTAAAATGAATGGGTCGGCGACGCATCCTGGGACATCGCATTTCAATCGACCACCGAGGGATGGGTACGCGCTCGAGGATTAAGGCGTGACATCCCCGCCAGGAGTGGTATTAAAGTTGGTTGATAGTTGGAGTGATAAGGTGTGATAGGTTCATGGGATAGTTAGTAGGATTGGCATTTATTTCATGTTGGTGCATGTCAGTGATAGCTGTTTGGTAGATTGTTTGTTTGAGATCGCTCAGTTTCTAATTCTGTGTGGAATTGGAAAGTAGGTTTCTTTAAAGATCCTGCAAAATGAGTGATCAGGAGCAGAGGACTCCTAGAAAGCGTACCATAGGACCTGTTACTCGGGGTAGGACGCCAACAAGAGTCGGTACCCGAGGAGGTCATGGTCGAGCATCAGCTCAGGCTAGCGCTAGTAGTGTAGCATCGCCTCCAGTTGGTGCTAGGGTATCAGCCCTTAATGATCCCAGGATTGAAGGGATCATGCAGGCGCTTGAAGCAATGGGAGCAATGATGGGGTAACAGGCCTAGAATCAAGCCGCCGCCACTACCGCTGTTGCTCAAGCTGCCGCTACTGCGGCTGTTGCCGCCGCTGCTAAGGCTGTTGCCACAGCCGCACCTGCTGAAGTTCCAATTGGTAACATAGTTGTGGAAAGGGAGAGACCGATCCATAAGCTCGTGGAGCAGTTTTTGAAGTTGAACCCACCGAGGTTCACTAGTATTGGAGATCCTAAGACTGCCTCGCTCTGGATTCAGGACCTAGAAAAGGCCTTTGCATTTCTGATGTGCAAGAGGAAGAAAAGGTTGTCCTGGCAATATATCAGCTGTAGGGTAACGCAGATACCTAGTGGAGGGCTGCTAGAGGTACAGTATTTTCAAAAGACGTAGTCCTTGTGTGGAACGCTTTCCTTAGAGCATTCAATAGTAAGTACTTTTCGGGTAGTGCTCGAGAACAGAAGATGGAGGAATTTCAACGCCTCCGCCAAGGGATGATGACTATTGACCAGTATGAGGTCAAGTTTGTGGAGCTTTCTCAGTACGCTCCCAAATTAGTGGAAGATCTCGAAGATAAAGCTTGGAGGTTCAAGAATGGCCTTCGACTAGAGTTGAAGAACCCATTGGTGCCGTTTGATCTAAAGGACTATAACGAGATTTATAATCAGGCCCAGCTAAAAGAAAAAAGCTTAAGTGAGCAAGCCGCCTCATCTAGATCGAGGTTCAGTTCCAACAGAGATGGGAGCTGGTATGGGAAGAGGCCCATGACCGGAGAAAGGTTCCATGTTCCACCTAATAGGAAGGGTGGAATTAGAAAGTCAGCGCCGAATCAGAATGGCGCGTGTCACTTATGTGGAAAGCGACATGGCTCTGCTCTGTGCCATCTGAGAAAGGGTGTGTGTTACAAGTGTGGCCAACCGGGTCATGTGGCTAGAGATTGTCCCAGAAGCCTGAGAGGATTTCAGCAGTTACCACCGCCGCCGCCGATGATGGGTCAGAACAGAAGGTTTGTGCCGCAGGTCACACAACAGGGAGGACAGAATAGACTCCCAGTGCAAGGACAAGTGTACGTCATCACGAGAGGACAGGTAGAGGACTCGCTTAATGTGGTTACAAGTACGGTTTCACTGAACGGCCATGTTGCATAAGCTTTATTTGATCCTGGTGCGACTCATTCATTTATAGCTGAACAATTTGTTAAGCTGATAGGATTGAGTCCTGAGTTGTTGGAGTCAGTGGTTACCATATCTACATCGTTAAAGCATAAGGCGTTAGCTACATTGGGTTGTCCTAGTTGCAAGTTAGTGATTGGTGAGTGAGAGGGGAAGATAGACTTGTTAATCCTAGCCATGTATGATTTCGATGTAATAATTGACATGGACTGGCTCACCAAGCAACAAGCTAAGATGGACTGTTATCGTAAATCGATTCCTTTTAACCCATTAGGGGGTGAAAGTTTCGAGTTTATTGAGAGTTGAGGAGGACCCTAGATTTCTTTAATCTCGTCGCTTGAGGCAACCCGTTTGTTAGACGAGGGTTGTCAAGGTTACTTGGCAATTTTCGTGGATACGACAGTTAAGGAGCTAAAGATCGAAGATATTTCAATAGTTCAAGAATTTCCAGACGTGTTTCTGAAGGAATTGCCAGGTCTACTACCAGAGAGAGATATAGAATTTGTGATTGAGTTAGCACCCGGGATAAAGCCAATCTCTAAGGCTCATTAGTGGATGTCGTAGTTTGAGTTGAAAGAACTGAAGGTGCAGATGCAGGAATTGTTGGATAAGGGATTCATACATCCCAGTGCATCACATTGGGGAGCCCCAGTTCTGTTTGTGAAGAAGAAAGATGGTTCGTTGCATCTGTGCATCGACTATCGCCAACTCAATCAGCTGACAATTAAGAATAAGTATCTACTGTCGATGATCGATAACTTGTTTGACCAGTTACAAGGTGTTGGAGAAAACTCCTTTATTGTTTTGAAGTTGACAAAACCTTTCCACAGTCTAGTCTGAAGACTCCAAAACTTTAAAGTCAAAGTCTGAAGAACGACAGGCTTTAGGATCGAAGTCTACTCACGCTGACAGATTCTAGACTAAATGATACTAAAGAATGAAGACTTATTTAGATGCGAGATTATCTTTATTTCTTTAAGGATTCGTTTTGTATGATTTATCGATGACCTTATGACTAGATATAGCATTTATATGATTGATTATCCTTATTGGAATCAATTCTGATAATCAAATCTTTTGGAAGGCAAACAAACTTGGAAGGCAATGTAGGTTAGAATTAGGTTTATTTCTTATTTTAGGGTTTGCATGTTTAGAGTAGAAATTTTATTCTGAATTTTATAAATAAAAATTAAAAAAATCAAAAAAAATCAAAAAAATCAAAAATTAAATCAATTAGTTTAGGCTACTAGATTTTTTTTAACCTGAATTGCATGTTTAATTATTCGGCAATTATTAATTTCGAAATTTAAAAAAAAAACAAAAACAAAAACACAAAAAAATCATCATGCATATGTCATGTAGAATTAGGGTATCTTTTGTGTGACATCCTGAATTTCGACCCCATTTCGATAAAGTGAAATGGGCATTTCGTTGACGTACCTATGGTCCTTTTTCTCTAAGCTGATCACTCACGAGTTAACTAACCTATTGAGGGAAGCCGTTAAGGGATATATCCGCAGCAAAATCCCTAAAGATACTTAATTGGTTGGATTGGACTAAAATTGTGTCCGGTTGATTTTAAACCATGAAATTTAATTCAGTTTCGGGAATCGAATATTTGAGCGTGTCACGATTCTTTTTTAGGACCTCGTCTCATCGTTCGTCAATTTATCGACGAGTTCGAAATTTCGGAAAATAAATTATTGGAGGAAAAATCGAAGACCGGAAGAAAATAAAAAGGGAAAGAGAAAAGAAAAATAAGAAAAATATTTTTTTTCTCTCTCTCTCTCTCTCCTTCCCTCTTTTTCCCTCGTGCGAGAAACCCCCCTCCCCCTCCGACTGCCCCCCCTTTTGCCGTTTCTCACTTTGCTTTCCCTCTCCCCTTTTTACTTTTGACTTTTCAAACCCTCTTATCTCTTCTCTCTCTTATCTCTCCTTCTCTCTCCCTCAACACACTCTCTCTCCCTCACTGTTCGAACAGAAGACAGAAGTAGAAGCCGCGCGAAGACAGGAGCAGTTTGCCGTCGCCGCCCGCGCTTCGCCACCTGCACGTCGCCCTTGTGCTCCACCGCTCACCGCTTGCCCTCCGCCTCTTCCTCACCCCTTCAGCCGCCGTTGAAGCTTTCTTTTTCTTCCTCTCCATTTCGTGCGAAGACCAGCAAAGATAGAAACAGAAGCAACAGCGGACGCCGCCTGGAGCCAGAGCTACCGTCGTCGCCAGTCGCCCTTCCCCACGCACGCACGCGTGTAGCCATGCTTGGCCGCACTTCTCACTGCCCCGCCGTGCGTCCCCAGCCTCCTGTCACCTCTGCCCAGCCCCTGTTCGACCACCACAGGCAGCTGCCCGACCACCTCCGGCCACAGTTCGGCCTCACCGGAGCTCCCCTCTCCCTCCACTAGCCTTGTCTCGCCACCCTAGCCACCAGACCAACCTCGGCCAGCCAAGAACAGCAACCCAGCGAGTGGGTTTCCAACGGGTTCGTGGGCTGTTTTGGGCCGTTTCCGAGCCTCGAACCCAAGGCCCGCTTTGGGAAGAGTCGATCCCCGTGTCGTCCCCGTCGGATTGATTCGTTTTGCGCTAAATTCCGGTGAGTAATCTCACTAATCCCTGCTTAGTTTTCTAATTATGCTTAGGGGTTGGTTAGATTAGAGTAGATTAGTGATTATTTATTAATTGAGATGCATATTAGACATTTTGATTGTGCAATTAGCAAGTAGATTTAGTCTACTAATTATTGAATGTATCTCGGGATTTTTCCCGACTCTTATTGGGCTTTAATTAGGCAATACGAGCCTAAATTGGATTTTTAGTATTTAATTATTAATTTTCGAAATTAATTAATTAATTAAATATTTATTTTTCCGGAAATTCAACCGAGATGGCCGGTGATCGGAATTTCACGCTAATCATCATGATGTAGTCCGTTTATTTAATTGAGCTTCGAATCATGCCGAATTGATTTAATTAAGAAATTTTAGGATATATTCCTATTGGGTTGATTTTGATTATTTGGTTGAGGAATTTAATTACGAAGTGCAATATCGTTGGTCGCGATTGAATGGTCGAGTGGGACCGTAAAGCCATTAAATACTGAAAGTGGTCGAGTGGGACCATAAAGCCATTAAATACTTAAAGTGGTCGAGTGGGACCGTAAAGCCATTAAATATTGAAAGTGTTGAGTGGGACCGTAAAGCCACTAAATATTGAAAGTTGCCGAGTGGAACTGTGTTTTCCACCTATACTTAAGTTGCGTCCTAAGGACCGTGATTCGTAATTAGGAATTGAGATGAAATAATTGAAATGACCGGAAGTGATCTTGTTGACATGTAATCAATTAGGTCGATTGATCGAGATATCGATCTATGATGTGATTGCTTGGGTGCCTATTATGGATTGCACTGACTTGCAGGTGGGATCTGAGGCCAAGGTAAGTCCTCTGACCTGTGCGTGTTTAGGCAGCCCATAGTGTATTAGTTTACTAATTGGGTCTTAGTGGGGGTAGAAATTGCTGAGACGTAGTCTCATCCCAATTGTGGGACAATATTTCAGGCCTGTAGATGAGACTGAGGAGGAGGAACTAGAAGATGAAGATGAGCCAGAAAAAGATGAAGAGCTCGAAGAAAATGAGCTTAGTGAATAAGAGTCAGAAGAGGATCATGAAGATCCTGAGTATGACCTAGATGAGGATTGAAATCCCATCCCTTTTGTGACCCCTGTATATGTGTAGATAGAGTGAGACTCTAAGGTCGTGAATAGTTTGTGAAGTACTTTGTTTAATGTCATGTATAAAGACTTGGTTGTGGTTTTCAATATGAAAAATATGGCCTACTTTTCTATCCTATTGTTTTATTGTCTGGGGATTTATAACTGCTTCCGCATGTGCTTAATAAAAGAAAGGGTCGGCGATATATAGTCTAGGGATATTGCATTCTAAAATCAACCAAGTAGAAGGATGTGTGCGTGCCCGAGGATCGGGGCGTGACATTTTGTACGTCATTGCATATTAGGGTAAAATTGCACTTAGTTTAATTCTAGATAATATTTTTCTTAATTTATTTTAAGTTTAGATATTAGATAGATTGCATTTTAGGATTATTTGAGTTAAGATAATATTTTAGTTTAAATCAGGATTTGGCTTAACCTAATTCCTAATGCAAATTGAATAGAATCTTACTCTAGTTAGACAATTTTCACATTTTTCCTAATTCCGAATTTCATAAAAAATACAAAAAAATGTCTTAGAATAAATTAGTTCCATTCTCCAGGATAGATTGCATTTTTTTAGGAAAAATAAAAAATGTCATGTAAATGTCATATAGGATTAGATTCATGAAATGCACGTCATTTAGAGATTGTTATTAGGTCCATTTAATTAGAAATTGCATGACATTATAATTGGATCATTTAGTTATATTGCATTGCATATTGCATGATTTTCATTAAATAAGTGAAAAAAAAATTGCGTGTTAATTAGAAATCATATCTAGGATTATTGATGTGGATTCTAATTTAACATTACAGATGCTTTCGTTGCTTTGAGGTAAGTTTTTGCAATTTATTCATTATTTATCTGGGTATTAAATTGGTGGTTTACGCACCTATATGATCACCTCACATGTTAGGGAAATAGATTTAAAATCAATTTAAGCTGCATGCAAAAGCATTTTTGAAAATAAAAGAATGGTACTGAAAGGGCATTAGATAAATCTAGTGTAACCAAGTCCCCGTACCCATAGTCTCTAATTCGTAGGAGTAAGGTAAAACTCCCGTTACTTTACTTGAGTTTCTAATCGACCCACCAAAAAATAGATTAGTGGTGACTGTAAAAGCTAGTAATAGCACCTAGAGGGGGTGAATAGGTGCGAAAACAAATTTTGCAATGTAAAGACAACAATTTTACTTTTGAACCGACTATGTTCAGCAATAGAATATGAAACGGAAATTAGACTTTAATAAACAAGTATTGTTACGATCAAAGTAAAAAGCTTAGGGAAGAGAATAAGAACACAAGGTTTATAGTGGTTCGGCTTAATCCAAGCCTATGTCCACTCTCCCGCACTGACAGCCCACCGGCTGGATTCCACTAAGAATCAAAGAGATGTTATAGTATAGCTCTTCCTTGATTCTACAGTGTAGAGACTCTACTACACTTCCTCAAGGTCACACAAAAATATAAAATCTCTTTTGAGTACAAGTTTTCGCTCAACAATTGAATTGACTAAGAACAAGGAGCTTCAGACTTTGGAATTCTTCTATCGCGCACACTCTCGAACAACTGGAACATCTTCCTTATATACTCTTTCATGCCTTCACACCCGTTGGCACTTACCAAATGAGTTCTTCCAATCTACCTGTTGGACAGTATCAATTTAGGAGATTTCGAGTTATTTAAGGAACATGACGATAGCCCACCAATCTTGTTCGCCCATACAATCAGGATCTAGGTTTCCATAAGTAGAACCTTCCAAGTATACTTCGCCAATCAACGGATCCAATATCCCTGAATTAATCTTTAATTTGAATAAAGGATTCCATCATGATATTTCCAGCCAAGTAATTTTCTTCAGTCGATAGAATCCAATCCTTAACAAAAAGCTCAGATCTGGATAAGTCTTCTTCGACGGTCTAGATACTGTCAATGAGGATAGACTCTGAATCTTGAGTCTGGCAATCCTACGGTCTTCAGACTTTGATGACATAGTCTGCAAATCTTTAGACTAGACTGATGGAAACGTTTTGTCAGCTTCAAAATACACAATGAAGTTTTCTCCAACAATCTCCCCCTTTTTGATGGTGACAAAACTTTCCTGCAGATTTGGATAAATTTGACCTGCAAAACAGAACTCAAGCACACATGGATATCTCATAAAGATAATTGACTTAGTAAAGACAGCATTGAATCTGCATCCACAGAAAAAGGTTAGTCCTGTAAACTAACAACTATCTTTGTAAAGAAATACCAACAGTACTTAGAATAACCAAACAATCCAAATCTACACAACCAAAAAGTCCAAAGTAAAGTAAAGTCAAGTCAAATCTGCATAAACAACTCCCCCTTTTTGTCAACAGCAAAAAAGTGGGGACCGGAAAAAGATTGAAAAGAGTATGAGTTAAGGCTGCTTGGGAAGGCGAACAAGCTCAAATTCCCTCATTGAGTGCACTGTCTGTTCAAGCTTGTGGAAACTCTGCTTCAACGCCTGAAATTCTTCACCCCCCACAGAAGACTTAACTTGATTTCTGAGCGAGTCCAGCTATTCAAGAAGAGACGCTGAAGTGGCCTTAATAGCATTTTTGAGATCCAGCATCTCAAAATTCATAGCATATTGCTGACTCCGCACATCCAAAAGAACTTCCAGCAGTCTTGAAAAGTCTACTGTTTGAGCAGTTGAATCGCTTGGACCGGCAGAGTGAAACTCATGAAAGTTGAGAAAAGATGGAGTCTCAGCAGGAGGTTGATCTTCTGGATAATGAGAGGCATGCACTTCTTCTGGGTCTGCTGCAGATCGACTTACATCACTAGCAAGTAAAGGTGAAGAAGTACCTTTTTGTCTATCAACTCCCCATGTTTTAATGCCCTCAAGAGAAGTAGGTAAAGCTTCCCCAGCCTCAGAATGATGCACTCCAGTAGACTCTTCTTCTCTTATCTCATAATGACTAGACAGAGAGACAGCCAAGGTTGGCTCGATAGAGTCTTGAGTACCCTGATCTCCTTCATTCTCTGCTTCTTCTCCTTCTTCTTCCCTTCCTTCTCCAACTTCTTCCATCTCTTTCTCTTCTTCCTCTTCTTCTTCTTCTTCTTCTTCTTCTTCCTCTTCTTCTCTTCCTTCTTCTTCTTCTTCTCCTTGTTCTTCTCCTTCCTCCGTTTCCCTCCGTTCTTCTTCATTCTCTGATTCTTCTCTCTCTCTTTCCTCTTCTGACTCTTCTCTTCTCTCAGGAAAGCTGACAAAGGTCTTCAGATTTGCCAAGGCAGAAATGGTAAGCTCATCCTCATTGTATTCATCTTCTAGAACGAGAGCTCTTTTCTTCTTTACAGGAGCAATCATGGGCTCATTGCCTTTCCTTTTAGCTGCAGCAGAGTCTTGCTTTGCCTTGAGAGGAGACTTCTCCTTCATTCGCTCTAGCACTTTGTTCCGCTCTTTTAAGTGCATCTTTAACACCATTTTGAACCCAATTACCATTAGAGTGATGGCTTTCAGACTCAATGGTGCAGAGATATGAATTTTGAAGTGCCTAAAAAGTCAAGTGATAAGAGCATAATAAGGGAGCTATCCCTTATCTTTAATCACAGTGCGGAACATGTGAAACAGAATGGTGTGAGGTAGAGAGAATCTAAAACCAGTGTTGATTGCACACATCAGTTTTGCTTCAGAATGAGAAACATCAGTCTTGGATGTCGATTTGGGGCGAATGCAATTTATCACGATTTTGTGCAAGAGAATATTCGAAGCACTCATCCTCAAATAAGAAAGCTTTCTTTCAACACCCCTGTCTTTTACCAGAGAAAGAATAACATGAGCAATGGACACACTAATTGGTTGAAAACTCGCTCTTTCCACCTCGATTATGTCAGCCAAAATGTCTGTATTCACCAAAAATTCCATGTCCTTCACTGTGAAGATAAAACTGTGTGCATCCAAAAAGAATAGATTCGAATAAAAATAAGCAGTCACTTCTGGAAATCCAGCAGTAGAATCAGAACAGAACTTCTACAATTGCAAAAGTGCAAACTTTTCTCTCAAATTGATTTTGATCGAATCTAGGAAATCAAAATCAACAGTCCTAGGATTCATCACCCCTCTCTTCAAAAGACTTGCATAAACCTTTTTATGATCCTTTGATCTAAAAAGATTTGAACCAGCAGTAATGTTTGCAGCCACCCCAGTCCTAGGTTGAAAATGAGAATACAACCGTTCATCATCATCCAGAGATTATGGTTAATTCGTAGTGCTATAGTGTGGGTCACTGGGAATGTTCTGAAATGCTTTCTCAGCCAATCCTTTTTCCACAACTCCTAGCCTCTCCAAATCTCTCAAAAACAAGGCTTCATTTTTGAATCCCCTATCTTTTAAGAACTCATCAATTAATGACAATGGCGTACCTCCTTTCTTCAAATTCGAATAAAGTTTGTAGGCATTCTTTGGAGTTAGAGTTCTTACAAGATTAACTCCTTCTATTACTTCTTCGGCTGCTTGATCCAAGGTAGGTTGTCACTGCTGACTTGGACGCAAGGGAGATTCCTCTTCTTCAGTTAAGTCAAAGTGGGTAGGACCCTCAGGCATGCTGCGTGGTCCCCGGCTTGCCATCCTTGACGACTCTCTTGAAGACATTGCCACTCCAATGAAGAGAATCACAAGCTTATTCGAAAAGATGAAAACTTTTGAACGAATCGAGAGTAAAAGTGAAAGAGAGTAGGAATAAAGTATTCTAGGGTTTCGGTGTAGAAATGAGAAAGACGACACAGAGGTATATAAAGAAAGTGAAGCGGGGTAAACAAAGCGTCGTAAAAGGAAAATAAAAAGATGACTTTTTGAATAAAAAACTTCATTTTATGGTTTTAACTGAATTCCTTTTTAAAATCGATAACTGCCTTTTTGAAATAAATAATATTTTAAGATAAATCAATCAACCAATCAGATAAAAGATGATCGTACCTTTTCAAATTTGAAAAATTAGAATAACTTACAGACGAGGCTTGAGGTCTTCTGAGTCTTGGCATTGAAAGACTTTTAACTTTGAGTCTTGAGAGTGTCCAAACTTTACTAAGCAAGAGATACGATATTAAGTCTGGTACAAATAGACTCAAACTGATTTTTCTCCAGAGGCTTTGTAAATATATCCGCAAATTGATTCTTAGAGTCAATGAACTGGATCTTCACTTCTCCATTCTGAACGTGATTTCTAATAAAATGATGTCGAATTTCAATGTGCTTTGCTCTTGAGTGGAGAATAGGATTCTTGGAGAGATTTATTGCGCTGGTGTTGTCACATTTTATCTCAGTGCATGAATCTTCAATTCCAAAGTCTCTTAATTGCTATTTTATCCACGGAATTTGTGAACAACAACTTCCAAGAGCCACATACTCTGCTTCTGCTATAGATAGAGTTACGGTACTTTGCTTCCTTGAAAACCAAGATACTGTCTTGTTCCCAAGCAATTGACACGTACCAGAAGTGCTCTTTCTATCAACTCTGCATCCTGCGAGGTCTGTGTCTGAATATCCAAGAAGAGTAAAGTCTCCTTCTTTAGGATACCAGAGACCTAAACTTGATGTAGATGCAACATATTTGATGATGCGTTTTGCAGCACTTAAATGAGATTATTTAGGATCTGATTGAAATCTGGCACAAATACAAACACTAAACAAAATATCAGGTCTAGAGGCAGTGAGATAAAGAAGTGAACCAATAATACTCCTGTAAAGTTTCTGGTCAACTTTCTTTCCTCCTTCATCTTTATCCAATTTCAAAGAACTAGACATTAGAACTTCAACCTTTTTGAAATTTTCTAAACCGAACTTTTTGACAAGTTCTTTAGCGTATTTCTCTTGGTGAATGAAAATTCCTTCCTTCAATTGTTTCACTTGTAGTCTGAGAAAGAATGATAATTCACCCATCATGCACATTTCGAATTCGTCCTGCATAGTCTTAGAAAATTTCTTGTAAAGACTCTCGTTAGAAGAGCCAAAGATTATATCATCAACATAAATTTGAACAAGTAAAAAAAATTTACCTTCTCTTCTGATAAATAGGGTTGTATCTACTTTTCCTTTAGTAAAGCCGTTTTGAATTAGGAAATTACTTAACCTGTCGTACCAAGCTCGAGGTGCTTGCTTCAAACCGTACAGCGCCTTTTTTAGTCTGAATACAGAGTCTGGTCTCCTTGGGTCTTCAAAATCGGGAGGTTGTTCCACATAGACTTCCTCTTGGATAAATCCATTTAGGAATGCACTTTTAACGTCCATTTGGAATAACCTGAAATTCTTATAACAACCAAAAGCAAGTAACAGTCTAATTGCTTCTAACCTTGCTACTGGTGCGTAGGTCTCATCATAATCTATCCCTTCTTCTTGCGTATATCATTTGGCCACGAGTCTTGCTTTGTTCCTTACGACTTTTCCTTTTTCGTTCATCTTGTTCCTGAAAACTCATTTAGCTCCAATAATGGTCTTACTTTTTGGTTTAGGAGTTAATTCCCAGACATCATTGATACTGAATTGCCTGAGTTCTTCTTGCATAGCTTCAATCCAGCTTTCATCAGTTAAAGCTTCTTCTATGCTCTTGGGTTCTATTTCAAAAATAAGAGCCACAGCACTAGACTCTTCACGCCTTTTGGATCTTGTACGAATTCCCTCATCATTGTTGCTGGTTGATTTGTTAGACTGTTGATCATTTTCTTCATTTGATTCTTCAACGATTATTTGTTGCTGGTCTTCTGAAGTCTGAGCTGCTACTGTAGATTTAGACTTTGTAGAGTCTAGAGCAAGTTCAGATACTTCAGGTTGAGTCTGAATCGATTGATTTTGCATAAAGTCTTGAAATTTGACATTCATCGATTCCTCCACCGATTGAGTCTTTTTGTTGTAAACTCGTAAGCTTTGCTTGTGATTGAGTATCCAAGGAAAATACCTTCATCTGATTTTTCTTCAAACTTACCAACTCGATCATTTGCATTTTTTAATAGAAAACATTTGCATCCAAACACATGAAAATACGAAACAATTGGCTTTTTTCCTTTGAATAACTCATAGGGAGTTTTCTCCAAAATAGGACTTAAGAAGACTATTAATAATATAGCATGCTGTAGAAATTGCTTCAACCCAAAAATGAGAAGAAACGTTACTTTCTATTAGAAGAGTTCTAGCCATTTCTTGCAAGAATCTATTTTTCCTTTCTACAACTCCATTCGCTCCGGAGTATAAGGAGAGGAGAATACATGCTGAAAACCAAATTCATCACAGAATTTAGCAAAATTTTGATTTTCAAACTCACCTCCATGATCTGTCCGTATACTAAAAATATCATACCCTTTCTCATTTTGAACTTTCTTAGCAAATTTCATAAAATATGAAAAGGTTTCAGACTTACTTGCCAGAAAATATACCCAAGTGAATCGTGAATAATCATCCACAATTACTAAGCAGTATTTCTTACCTCCTATGCTTTGAGTTCTGGTTGGTCCAAAGAGATCCATGTGTAATAGCTGCAGTACACGATTAGTGGACACTTGATTTATTGGTTTGAATGAATTTCTTACCTGCTTTCCCAATACACATGGTGTACATAGGTCAGACTTTTGGTATGTCAAATTGGGTAGTCCCCGAACAAGCTTCTTTGAAGAGATCTTGGCTATTTGCTTCATGTTGATGTGTCCAAGCTTTCTGTGCCATAGATTTGCTTCCTCTTGAATTGAGATTAGACATTGAGATTTATCTGGTTTAATATCCAAGAGATAGATATTCCCATGTCTTCGCCCTATAAAAGTTTGAGAGGAGTCTTTACTAGTTCCCGAACATATTCCTTCTTGAAAGTTGATTTTGAAACCGGTGTCGCACAGTGACTAATACTCAGCAAGTTGTAGTTGAGTCCTTTTACTAATGAAACGTTACCGATAGTGAGACTTCCAATCTTTACGGTTTCGTATCCCACAATTTTTCCTTTGCTATTTCCTCCAAAAGAAACTTTTCCACTATTAACTTGCACAAGCTTTATAAAGCAGTTTGAGTTTCATGGCATATGTCTTGAGCATCCACTATCTAAGTACCATTTCACATTTTTCTTGATAATGACCTGTATTTAAAAAGAAAACTCAAGCTTTCTTTAGTACCCATATTTTCTTGGGTTCAGCAGAGTTAGTGGTATAAGCAGTCTTTGCCCAATCCTTCTTAACAGGCTTCCAAACCATATGACATTCTTTCTCAAAATGTTTCAAGCTGTTACACTTAGAACATTTAAGAGCACTGCAGCCTACAGGTTTTACAAAAACTTTTTGGAAATGAATTTTGTAAGAATCTTTTGTAGGTCTTTGTTTAATTCTTTCCTTTACCTTAGGAAAATCAATTAAAGAAATGGTTTCGGCAGTCATTCCCAAACCTGATTTGTTGAAGTAAGGTCTTTGTGCAGAAAGAATTTTCTCCAGTTTCTCAGATCCTATCGAAAACCTTTTAGAAATGCTTGAGATATCATTTTTTAAGAATTCATTTTCTTTTGAAAGATTATCTGCATTTTCCTTTAAAGTAGTAACACTTTTGTCTAAACTTTCAACCTTTTCTTTCCAAACAATTTCCTGTTGCTTTAGTGCAGAATTTTCCCTTTTAAGTTCGGAAATCCTTTTCGAGAGGTTTTGAGGCGAGACACAATTCATCAATATATTTAGAAACTTTAGTAGGAATCTTTGAATTATTTACCTCGATTTCACTGTCTGTGTCTGAATCTGAGTCTGAGTCTGAGTCTGAGTCTGAATGTGCCATGAGACAGATATTGGCATAATCATCATCACTTTCCTCACATTCAGTATCACTCTAGGTTTCTGCTTTAAGTGTTTTTCAATATTTCTCAGTTTTTCCCTTCTTTTTCTTCAGCAGGGGACAGTTGGGTCTGATGTGTCCTTTTTTCTTGCATTCAAAGCAAACTACATCCTTGTTGGATTCATCATCCTCAACTGATTTATTTTGTAGCTTTTAAGAACTTTGTTTCCTTGGATTGAATCTTCTCCCATTTCTGTTCAGCTTTCTGAACCTTCTTATCATGAGAGCAAGCTCTTCATCGTTCATATCTTCTTGTAATCTGTGACATCGAAGCATCATTAGATTTTAAAGTAATGGATTTCTTACCTTTAGGATCTTCATCTTCATTGATTTGCTCCACTTCATAAGACTGAAGAGTTCCAACCAATTCGTCAAGAGAGTGGTATGATTCTTTGTGTCTCTCTTATCGAGGTCTTTATGTGATTCCAATCTTTGGATAGTCCACGTAGTAACTTATTAACCTTCATAGGTCCAGAGATTGGTTGACCTTGATACTCAAGACCATTCACAATTTCTGTAAAACGATTAAACATGTCAATGATAGATTCTCCTGATTTCATCTTGAATGCTTCATATTGACCAAGCAGAATGTTGATTCTGGTTTCTTTCACTCGATCAGTTCCTTCATAAGTAATGTGTAATCTATCCCAGACTTCTTTAGCTGTTTCACAAGAAGATATTGGGTGCGTTTGGATGGGCATTTAGAAAGCCCATTCAGCCCCCAAAGCCCCTTCAGCCAAAATAAGGATGTTTGGCAACCTCCTTGAAGGAGCTTTCAAATGAAAGTGAGTCTTTGGAAATGTTGAAAGCCCAAGGCTGGTAAGGACCAGCCTTGGGCTTTTAGCATTCTACCAAATGCTGAAAGCATTTTTTTCTTCATAAACTATCCTCATTAATTTTTCATATTTCCATTATTACCCCTATATTTATTTATTTTTTAAACGAAAAAGAGCAGCCCTTCGCCGGACCGGCGAAGGGCGCGGCCGGCGAGCGAGCGATCTAGCGTCGGCGGCCATCGGCCGAGGTCGCTCGAGGTCGGGCGACCTCCAGCGAGGGTCGCGTGACCCGGCCCGAGGGCTGCCGGAGGTCGCTCGACCCGGGGGCCGCGAGACCCGGGCGACGGTTGCTCGGGTCGAGCGACCCTGGTCGCCCGAGGTCGGGCGACCTCAGCTGACGGCCGCCGGCGCCAGATCTAGCTCGCCGGCGGCCGCAGCCCTTCGCCGGTCCAGCGAAGGGTTTAGCTGAATTTTCAAAAAAAAAGAAAAGAAAAGAAAAAATAATACCCATCAAAGCCCCTTGTGAAAGTTTTTTTTACCAAACACACATTCAACTCAAAGTCCATTTGCAAAAAAAATTTACCAAACACAACTGCATTTTCCCCAAGTAGCTTTGGGCTTTCAGCATTTGCATTGGACTCAAAGCCTATTGCAAATGCTGAACCAAACGCAGCCATTATGTTATATTCAGTAGGAGATAATGCACAATATAAGGAATAAATTGCTTTTGCATCAAGAGCTTGTCTCTTGGTTATCTTATCTTGAGTCATTTCACTAGACTCAACAGCTTCTTTTCCTCTTTTTGAGACTGTTGCAGCTTTAGGAATGATTCATTTGTCTACCACGTCCCATTCTAGAGGATCCTTTGATCTTAGGAATACCTTCATCTTGTTTTTCCATACGTTGTATTCCTTTCCATCAAAATACGGTGGTCTGGTATTACTTTGCCCTTCAACGAGACCTAAAGCCAACATACTAGCCATGAATCTTTAACTCTGAAGTAAAAACACTTCAACTTAAGTGAGTACACAGGCTCTGATACCAATTGTAAAAGCTAGTAATAGCACCTAGAGGGGGTGAATAGGTGCGAAAACAAATTTTGCAATGTAAAGACAACAATTTTACTTTTGAACCGACTCTGTTCAGCAATAGAATATGAAACGGAAATTAGACTTTAATAAACAAGTATTGTTACAATCAAAGTAAAGAGCTTAGGGAAGAGAATAAGAACACAAGGTTTATAGTGGTTCGGCTACGTCCACTCTCCCGCACTGACAGCCCACCGGCTGGATTCCACTAAGAATCAAAGAGATGTTACAGTATAGCTCTTCCTTGATTCCACAGTATAGAGACTCTGCTATACTTTCTCAAGGTCAAACAAAAGTATAAAATCTCTTTTGAGTACAAGTTTTCGCTCAACAATTGAATTGACTAAGAACAAGGAGCTTCAGACTTTGGAATTCTTCTATCGCGCACACTCTCGAACAACTGGAACATATTCCTTATATACTCATTCATGCCTTCACACCCGTTGGCACTTACCAAAGGAGTTCTTTCAATCTACCCGTTAGATAGAATCAATTTAGGAGATATCGAGTTATTTAAGGAACATGACGATAGCCCACCAATCCTATTTGCCCATACAATCAGGATCTAGGTTTCCATAAGTAGAACCTTCCAAGTATACTTCGCCAATCAACGGATCCAATATCCCTGAATTAATCTTTAATTTGAATAAAGGATTCCGTCATGATATTTCCAGCCAAGTAATCTTCTTCAGTCGATAGAATCCAATCCTTAACAAAAAGCTCAGATCTAGATAAGTTTTCTTCGACGGTCTAGATATTGTCAATGAGGATAGACTCGAATCTTGAGTCGGCAATCCTACGGTTTTCAGACTTTGATGACATAGTCGCAAGTCTTCGACTGGGCGATGGAAACGTTTTGTCGCCTTCAAAACACACAAGGAAGTTTTCTCCAACGGTGACTACTAGATAAAATCTATCTGCATGTTAAGAATTTAAACCTAAGTCGTGAATTGATTTGGGCTTAGGAGAGCCCAAGTTAAGTCTAGGCTTAACAATCCATTAGCCAAACTCTAGGTGGTTTACGCCCAAAAAATTTGATCGCAACAAAGACCTTCGGCAAATTTCATACTTCACATGATACTACCTTAAGATAGAACAGGCATATTGCTAATTTCACTGGTACTTACTAACTTTAATGGGGGATGTTTACAATTTAAGATTGAATTTGGTGTTAGTAAATCTCTCAAATTGTTGGCAACTTATTATGCTAAAAGTGGGGCTACGTTGTTGAGTTACTTATTCCCATAGTAAGTTGATAACCAAGGTTATATTGCCAATGGCAAATTCCTTACTTTCTTAGTAACTTACTAACTTATAGCGAGACCCATATTGATAATTTATCAGATTCACTCTTAAGTTACTAATTTCACTGCTAAGTTTTTTACTTTGAGTGATAATTTCTAAGAAATGTGATAATTTACTCTTCCATTTAATGTTGGCGATTCGCGAACATTGTCCGTAAATTACCATATCATTTGGTTGGAACTTGAACCAACAAGTTACATGATATTACCAATAAGATTTATAAATTTTAATCAAATTGGAAAAGAGCAGTGCACGGAAACATGATTGGAGCAGGCGTGTTTCTTAATTTCTCCGTACGTGGAAATTTTGAAAAGGCTAGTCACAGCTTCGGCTGTGACCCAGAAATTTCGGAAGGAGAAACAGACAAATTTAGAAGACTTTGACCGAAACATCTTTTAGGTTTAGAGGAGGAGATTTTGGGAGTGGAAAATGTTTTGTTTTTACCAAAATACAAAGGATTCGATTCCTGTGGAAATCAAAGCGATCACAGATCACTTCGTGGAAATTGAACGTTTCAATGCGCGTACGTACGTGGATATATTGCTGTGGTGTCCGCATCAAGCATGCATGCAATCAATGGATGTGATTGTGAATCGTCTAATTTAGACTTTAATCAGATCGCTAATGGGCTTCACAAGTAAAAAACAACACTCCTAATCAATTCCCCCGGGACCCGCGAAACGTACACAGCACACCTAACACCACCCCCACCAACTGACACGTCAGCACACGCTCACCGCACTATCCGGTGCTCTCCCTCCATTGTCGTCTTCCTTCCGCAGGGAAATATAGAAATGCAGGAGATGGCGGTGTCTATCCACGAGAAATCTGCTGCTTTGTTTCGTGCGATGGAGGTTCTCCCCGTGCAAACAATTACCTCCTCCTTCTCCTTCTTCTTCCTCGTGCTCTGAAGCACACCGCTGGATTGTGCTTTGCCGGCGGAGGTAGGCGAGGCGAGGAATGTTCTCGACGTGAGCAGCGTACTCCACGCGATTGTGAACCGTGTCGTTGGGGTGATCTAATGCTTGCTGCTTAGACTGCAATTGAGTCTTGTGCAGCTTGGAGAGGAATGACTACATTAATGATAGATGAACATAATTCGGCATATATTCTGAATAAATTTGCATACATCAAATTTGTGTATAATAAATCGCTCTATTAACTCTGTTAAATTTGACAATCGAAAAAGTTGATATAATTTTTTCATTGTTGTTCAAAAGGAAATACTTTTATATGGATGTCACGTCAGCCAATTTAGAAGAAAAATATTAAAAAATATTTAAAGCTAAATGTTGGATGTTGCAATTAAACTCTAATCAATTGTTTTCGAAACTTTAGAAAAATAAAATTAGGGAAAAAGAAGAAGAAAACTTAAAGAGAAAATCATGCTCCAGAATGGACTCCATCAATTTTTGCATTCAGCTACTTTGTTTCACAGCCATAGCTAGTGCTGGTTCTTAAGCTTCCATGGCAAAAAGATCTCTATTCTCGCTCAAATCTGCTATTCACTAGAGTTTCACCACTTCATAGCCAAACACGGCTTCCTTCTTCAATCTTCTTTGACGATATGGGCTATGATCATTGTCTCAGATCTGTGCTAGGGTCATCATTTGTCATAGATCTGAGTAAGGGTCGCGGCCGTAATTGTCGGAGGAGCGAGAGTAGCTAGTGGCAAGGTCCTGTTGACAAGTGACGAGGGTGGCTCACTTGTCTCCCACACGCTTACTTTATTTTTTCTTTTATTTTCAAAATGCGAAGGTGGTAGCTAGGGTCGCACTAGCTTACCTAAGTCTGGTGTGGGACGTCGGCCCCTCGCTGTGCATTGGTGGCCGTTGAGCTGCCACAACCTATACTGCATCTATGCTATCCTTCTCAGCTTCTCCCGTGTTTGATTCTTCTTCTTTTTTTCCAAACTTTTAATTCAAATTTTTATTTTTCTAAAATCTTGAAATCAATTATTTTTCTTTTTTCTTTCGTTTATTTTTTTAATATCTAAAGTGGCAACTTCATCAACACATCTTTCTTAAAAAAATAGTAAAAAAAAAAAGTCGCATCAACTTTTTCTGATAACTAAATGGGACGAAGTTAATGTAGAAGCTTGAATAAACTAATTTGAAAAGTTTTAAAACTTAATTGTACTTTTTTTTTTAAGTTTAAGGATTTGATTATACTTTTATAATAAGTTTTATGACATGTAATATACTAATACCATAAAAATATAGAGCATTTAGAGCTTATAGAGGATTAATGGAGTATCAAATCAACAACTTAATAAAAATCTTGTGGACACCCATCGGAGCGTGGAAAGCTAACATACTCAACTTTAAACTTTGATTCTATGCTTGGTAAACAGACCAAGACCGGATACCTCTTAGGACGTCAAGGTGACAAAGATTAGAGATAGATGAACTTGAATGGAGCTTGGTTTACTCACGAATTAGGCTGAGTAGACATGGCTCTTGCTTGCACCCTCACTATTGACACTTAAATTTTTGCCTATTATATATTTCAAAACATTTTCATAAAATTGGGGATTTAATTTGTTAACCCCTAGCAACTAACCGTCATGCTTCTCCCTACATTTCATCGCAATTAAGGGGATTGTGGTATTTGCTACATCATGGGAGTTCAGACTGCGAGAAAATTGAAGCCTTCAACATCATTTTCCTCACCCCGTTTTTTCCACCTTGGGGATTTTTTTAAGTAACGAGAGACACCTCGTATTTTTACGGTGTTTATGTGCAATAAATTTCTACTTCGCCGCCAGTAAGATTTGAACTCTTTGCGCAGCATGCTGGGGTTGAAATCCCGCTACCGACAGTCCCCTTTGCTAGGTGATCTGTAAATCCATTATAAAACTTTCTAAACCCGTGTTATGCCCTAGCCTTAACATGGAGTAATCTTCCTTCCTCTTAAACTTTTTATCATATCCGAATAAAAAAATTTGCTTCACAAGGTGCATTAAGGGCATTCATCTATGTGAAGACATTATGAAAATGTTTGATCTAGCGTAATCGCATGCAATCCCTTTTGTCAACAATCGTCAACTCTCGGATACATGCGAGGGAATGTTAAGCTTGACGGATGATTTAGCTTATTTAAGCGGGATCCATGTGAAGACATTATGAAAATGTTTGATCTAGCGTAATAGCACTTATAGACAACACGAATACTTTTTATGATTACAGACAACAGTTGTCTTAAATAAGCAAAATCATATTGAACTGATAAAAGAGCTTGAAACTGGAGGTACTGGGACTTCAACAGCTCCTTCCAAAATCTGAGTAATTTTCTTCATGGTTGGCCTCAAAGCCGGGTCTTCCTGGATGCACCACAATGCTGTCATCACAAATCTTTTCACCCTCGTTATGTCGCTTGATGCCTCCTCATCGCTCTCCACTAGCTGAAGCATGCTTCCATCATGGTAGCAGTTATACACCCAGTCAGCCATTACAATTTGAGCTTCAATTTCTGCTTTCGGCTCATAGTTCTTTCTGCAGCAGATGAGCTCAACCAACAAAATGCCGAAGCTGTAAACATCTACTTTGCTAGAAATAGGCATATTCCTGAACCATTCTGGCGCTAAATAACCTCTAGTTCCTCTGACTCCAGTGGTTGTTCGCGTTTGGTTCGCCATCAAGAGCTTAGCTAATCCCAAGTCTGAGATTTTTGCAGTGAGAGAGCCATCAAGAAGAATATTTTGCGGCTTGATGTCGCAGTTATGCCTAGTGCAATCCTCATGCAAGTAAGAGAGCCCCCGCGCAACATCGCAGGCAATTTCTATTCTTCTGTACCAGCTGGGCCTTGAAGCGCCAAATAGGAAATCTGCCAAAGTGCCATTGCTCATGAATTCATACACCAATAGTCGATGTTGATCTTCACTGCAAAATCCAAGCAACTCCACCAAGTTCTTGTGGTTAGTTTGGCCAATTGCACTCACTTCTCTTTCAAACTCCTTCTCGCTTTCTCCAGTCCTGGTCGCCAAAACTTTTACTGCCACAAAGTTTTTATCCTCAGATCCAAGAACACCTTTGTACACTGTTCCAAAAGCACCCCTACCCAGTTCTTCTTTGAATCCATATGTTGCTTCTTGAAGCTCCTGATAAGTGAAAGTCCGTGTGCCTGTAACTTGATTGATCTGGACTGGTCGTGACAACTTAGAATCCCTAGATTGGAAGCTTCTATAATAGGTGAGGAGGAGTAGAAGCAAGTTCACAAACACAAAGCTACTCAACAGCACCGATCCGATGATAATCAGAGCCGAATTCTTGTTTCCATTTCCCGTAGATTTTGAAGTCGAGTTATTTATCCGGACCTTGATCAGAGCTTTTCCGCCCACACTAGGATCCATCCTACCATTTAAAAGAGGGGCCTTCTTTTTCTGGCAATTTCCATCTTTGAAAACAGCGACTGCACAATGACAATCAGCCAAGCAAGTCTCTCGGCACCAGTCCTCGGTTTTCTCTGTGCTAAACTCGTAATCAGGCTGCGACCAGTCTGTATTGAGCATGTCACGCAAAGCAAGCTGGTCTTTTTCAGGCCTACTTCCATCACAACTCTGTGATATGAAGTCCTGTCTGCATCCGTTCATCTCATTAGTCGAATCTAACATAGAATATCCAGGTGCGCACTGGCATCGGGGCCTCTGAATCTGATCGTCTCCAAGAGTACAGTAGCTGTTGAAGCCACAAGCTCCAGTACCATTATCTCGGTGGATGCTCGTGCATATATTTGGAGGGACCGGGGAAGAGACCATCAACCAGCCCATTGCCCAGCCAGAACTCGAATCTGCCGTCCTAGGGTGGGCATATTGCCTAAAGACCCCATCATATTCGAGGATGGCTCTTCGGTAAAATCCAGTGGTTGGAAATTCGTCTGAGGTGACGATATTGAGTATTACTCCATACCTGTCCGTGAGGTAGACCTGACCACTTTGATTGAATATCAATCGGAAGCCGATAAAGGTGTTTGTAGCCCAGTATGCATCTTTGACAACCCGCGGAGTCAGAGTGGCATAGAGCACGAGATTTCCGTCGGGTTGCAGTCCGAAGAGGAATCTCCCAGCGGAGTAATTCATTTCGGAATAGCGATGCTAAAAACAGCCCCCAAATTTAACTGTTGCGTTGGCAGTAACGTATCCGTCGGTCGGCTGAACGAATCCCACAAGTTGACGTGGCTTGCGCTCGCTAGGATGAAGTTCCCCGTGTCGAGCATGGCCGCATAGGCTAAGCCAGTGGCGGTCAGGTTAGAAGACCACAGCTCTCTCCCTCTCGGGTCGGTAAGCACCAGCCCGCGGTTGGCGGTCAACTGGACTTTCGAACCTTCGGGCGCCAGATTATCGCCATTCGCCGACCAGACGATGGTCTTCTCCTTTATCATCTCGAACCATATTGCCAGCAAATGAGCCCCTTGTCCCATTTTCTGGAACCCGAAGGCAAACTCGCCCGACGGCGACAACAGGGAAGAGTTTCGGTCGTTCGCCGTCAACGAGTTGCCCAAGGTCAAGTTGCCGCGGGTCTGAGCTTTGGTGGAAAGGGGAAGTGGAGCGAGTACTAGAAGGATTCCTAGTATAACTGACGCCATGTTTGATGACACAGGCGTGCTCCTTGAGTTGAGCTACTTCGGCCTTAAGGATGAAACCAGCGTTCTTATAGAGATTCCCTACTTTCCAAGCTACCAGAGTCTCTCTCGTACGTCTGGTCTTCCATGGCAGGTAGAGAGGCGACCATTCCTCCTCCGCGTCGATGCGATTGCTCCTCCTTTTCTCCACAGCAAGTTTGAACCAAAGTTGTGCACAGCCTTTGCCCATGTCAACACATATATCTATCACTATCTTTGACGCCAAAAAAAAACACATATTTCTATCTAGAATAATGATTTCACCATATGGTCTGAAGTTTTATAAAGCTCCATCTGTAGTAAAAGGAAATGATTAATTAGATAGAAGGTGATATTTGTACATATATTTTATTAGTCAATCTTTTTTTTTTTTTTTTTGTACTAATAAACCATTTATTTAACAGCTATTAATAAACCATTTTAGAGTATATAATGAGTTCCTTGATTTTGTTTCTTTTTTTCTTGAAGTATCTTATTAGTTCTATTGATATATTCATCAAATTTTCTTAAAAAATTCTTATAATAATATCATCGATATTAATTTTCTGATAATAATATCTCTGTGAATTTATCTTTCTTCATTTTTTTTTTTTATTCCCCCCCCTTTTTTTCTTATAGAAATCAATGGTGAAAGAGACTTATCAAATTTAGAATAAGGTGACCCCAAGCCAAAAGCTTGGCGGGACCTTGATACTTTTCAAAGAACGCACTTGGAAAAATTCAACCAAACTTCGTCGTACATGTTTAGTTGGAGACTTTTTAAGATAAAATTGATGGAAAAAGAAGGCAGGGCCAACAATCGATTCAATCCCCATGAATTCAAACCGACTACAAGTTGATCCACGAAAATTGAATATGCTCGAAAGTACGTGGAAATTTGCATTGAGCATGTGACCGATTTGTTGCAAAAAGCGAGCAATTGAACAATAATATAGACAGAAGAAGAAAATAAATCGAACACCGGATTTACGTGGTTCGGTCGTAAAAACCTATGTCCACGGGGAGAGCAGCGACGAATTTCACTATAGACACAATGAGATTACACACTCGAGTCACTCGAACACTCTGTGTTTCCCAAACCCCAATTACACCCAATAATGCACGCAGTATTTAGCTCCGAAATTTCTTAAGAAATAATCTCTCAATCTCATGAAGGAATTACATGCAAATCTTACCACAAGATTTAATTAGCTTTAACACTAAATCTTCTCAGATGTAATTCACGTACAAGAACGACAAAGAAATGCCTCCCAAGCACTTGACGACAAGATGGCGCTTCAAGACCAATTCTTCATGATCAACCCTATTCCATCAACGGCCACAAGTATATATATAAGTGAGACCCTTATTCTTTTACCGACTTCTCATAGGATTCTATTTCCTATCTTGCCTATTTTAAGCAAAATATATCTCTATATATTTTAAACAAAATCCAAGTCCTAGTCAAAGTTGGACTTTCCTATTTTAGCGGCCAAATTCACCAATACAGATTCGAATTTTGGGAAATTAATATTCGGATCTTCTTTGCTCGATTTCGAACGTCCACAACATTATCCAATTCGGAATATTCGGAATTTCACATTGGACTCAAACTCGAGACATATTTTAACAATCCCCACCTTGGCTCGACGTTCGAGCCAAGTTGCAATTGCTTCGCAAAAATTCAAACTTTGCTACTACCCTCCCATAGCTCCCAATGGCCTCAACCGTCACAGATATTATCCAAGTCCAAGCCTCGCTTGAACTTCGTCATAACCGAGGACCTCATTAGAACACCAACTCCACATGCACCTTTAAATGCTCCGCAAGAATTTTTCGACACAACCTCCTCAACCACAGATAAAACAAAACAATTATTGCATCAATATCTGTCAAGGGATCGAATACGTATCTTGTTAATTTCAGCAATTACAGTAATCATTGGTTCTATAGGCTCCACCTTGCTATAAGTATCATCTGTGTCGATTACTTTGCTAGTACCCGTATATGTTACCTCAAAAGTTTCTAGTCGCAACTCTACCTCAAGCTGAACACCGTTCAGATCCGTTTGAATACTGCTATAATCACTCCTAGTCAAAAGTACTGGAGACTTGTCAAAATTAACTTTTCTGCTGATAATAGGTGAATTTAACTCCGGGCACCACAATCAATAACCCCTCTCACCTCGTGCATAGCCTAGGAATATGCACTTTCTTACCCTTCCATCGAGCTTACCATCACTCGTTCGAATATAACATGGACAACCAAATATTCTAAGAACAGAATAATCAACAACGTTACCTGACCACACTTCTTCGAGAGTCATATCCAATCGCAGTCGATGGGGATCTATTTATCAGGTAGCACACCGTACTTAGCGCATCCGCTGGGAATCTCCTAGTCATACCAGCATTAGAGAGCATTTTATGAGCCGTCTCTAGCAACATTTTGCTCATCAATTCCGCAACATATTGTGGTTCATCAGCATTAATTCGGTGTTTCACTATGCCTTCTTTCATGCAGAATTCGTTTAATAGCTTTGAGCAAAACTCCATGCTACTGTCAGTCTGCACATGCTTGATCGTCTTACCAGTCTCTTTTTCAATCAAAGCTATCAACTACTTGATCCTGACAACAACATCAAACTTGTGCCTAAGCAAAAATACCCACGTCTTCATCGAGTAGTCATCAACAATTGTTAACATATATGTAGCACTCTTCCTCGAAGGAAACCGCGACAACGTGCGAACATTCAAGTAAATTAATTCTGCAATTTCCATAGTTTCTTTGACAGTCGTATTGAACTGCACTTCCCGCCATTGATCTGAATCACAACACCTGCATACATTCAGTTCGTTAGAAACATAACCACATAGAAAATTTCTTTCACTTAAAACCTTCAGGCATCTCTCGCCAATGTACCCCAAACGCATATGCCACAATTCAGACTCTCGAACAAATGCATTCGACGTCTCCACAACGAAATTTGTCATTATCTCACCTTGAAGCTCATATAGGCCATTGTGCTTGATTCCTTTCATTATTATCAAAGCAGCTTGAACAATTTTCAGAATTCCACATTCTGAAATATATCGATATCCAGCTAAATCTAGGGCACTCAAGGAAATTAAGTTCATCTTCAACTCGGAACATGCCTTACTCCAGTCAATGTCCTCACAATACCATCATGCATTCTGATTTTAACATTGCCAACATCGATGATATCACATTCAGCATTGTTCCCCAACTGCACTTTACTATTATTCATGCATTGATAAGTAGTAAACCAGTTTCTATTTGGTGTAACATGAAAAGAACAACCAGAATCCATAATCCATCCATCAAATGATGAATAATTAGTGACAGACAAGACATAATCGGCATTATTTGCTACAGCTGCAACATTATCTGCAGAATCAACTATAATTCCCTTACACTTCTCATTCTTCAGCTTAAGGCAATTCCTTTTAAGATGCCCCCTCTTGCCACAACTCCAACAGACAACATCAACAGTCCTAGACTGATTACGCCCGTTCATATTAGTACTACTCTTACCCACACATGTTCTAGATATTCCTCTATTTTCACCTACTAAAGCAGCAGATATAAGTTCATCAGATTCTCTTCTACAGATGTCCTCACTCATAATTAAATCTTGAACCCTATCAAACGTCAAACTTGTTGACCCAGAGGAATTACTAACAGCAGTAACAGTAGTATTCAAACTATCAAGTAATGAGGATAACAGAATCAAAGCACGTACCTCATCTTCAAAGTCAATCTCAACTGAATTCAATTGACTAACAATCACATTGAATTCATTGATATGATCTGCAATTGACGCACTTTCGTTCATCTTCAAATTAAACAGACGTCGCATCAAATAGACTTTGTTGATCATAGAGGGCTTCTCATACATATCTCGATAAGGCTTGCATCAAATCAATAGTGGTATTCTCCTTCAAGATGTTAAACGAGATGTTACGAGCCAACGTCAGCCGAATAACACCCATAGCTCGTCTATCCAGCAAATCCCAATCAGCTTGCTTCATCGTCTCTGGTTTCTCCCCATATAAGGGCAAGTGCAGTTTGTTCTAGTAAAGATAATCTTCAATTTGTATCTTCTAGAAACTAAAATCATTCCCATCAAATCTGTCGATTCTCACTTTTACTTCTTCTGTCGCCATCGATTCGTTTCAACTTAGCCAAATCTGGCTCTGATACCAATTGTTGCGAAAAGCAAGCGATCGAACAATAATATAGATAGAAGAATAAAATAAATTGGACACTAGATTTACGTGGTTCTGTCGTAAAGACCTACGTCTAAGGGGAGAGCAGCAGCAAATTTCACTATAAATCAAGTGATACAAGGAGATTACACACTCGAGTAACTCAAACACTCTCTTGGTATTTCCCAAACCCCAATTACACCCAATAACGCACGCAGTGTTTAGCCCCGAAATTCCTCAAGAAATAATCTCTCAATTTCACAAAAGAATTACACGCAAATCTTACCACAAGATTTAATTGGCTTTAACACTAAATCTTTTCGGATGTAATTAACGTACAAGAACAACAAAGAAAATCTCTCCCAAGCACTCGATGACAAGACGGCGCTTCAAGACCAATTCTTCATGATCAACCATATTCCATCAACAGCCACAAGTATATATATATAAGTGAGACCCTTATTCTTTTGCCGATTTCTCATAGGATTCTATTTCCTATCTTGCATATTTTAACCAAAATATATCTATATATATTTTAAACAAAATCCAAGTCCTAGTCAAAGTTGGACTTTCCTATTTTAGCGGCCAAATTCTCCAACACAGATTCGAATTTTGGGAAGTTGATCTTCGGATCTTCTTTGCTCGATTTCGAACATCCACAACATATCCAATTCGGAATATTCAGAATTTCGCATTGGACTCAAACTTGAGACATATTTTAACACGATCAATGCTTTCGGCAGCGGCATTGTGCAGTCTTGTGCAACTTGGAGAAGAATGATTACAACAATGATGAATGAACATGATTCAGCATACACTCTCCAAAAGTTTGCATCCAGGAATTCCAAATTTTGAAACCGATACGTTGGGCTAAATGGATGTCACGGTGAATAAAGATATTATGCTCGTGGAGTTTACGACATCATGCAATACTTACCACATCTAAAAGCAATTTGGTTTCCATTTAGTATATATGATCAGTTCACAAAAGGGGAGTGTTCCTGTATATAAATTACTACATAAGAGGTAACTATCTACAGTTTTCTGCACATCTTTGATCTTACTGTCAAGAGTCCTCTGCAACTTCAGCATATCAGTCACGGCAAAAGTATTCCCGCGCCACCGTGATAATGTCAGCCTAAACTTCCTGTTTATACATTCGTCCCGCAAATAAATTACAACCCGTTGCTTTCCACAATGCTCGACTAGTAAGGCGAAGGGCTAATTTTCCAGGGTCTTCCAGTTCAAGGAGGATTCCATTTCTAAAATTAATGGCATGTTGTAATCCAATTTACTTTCACTATTCATAATTTTTGGCAAATAATATTCTATAAATGTGATTGCTTACTTGACATCAACTTGTTGACCCATTTTCATAGTAAAAACTACAAGCGTTAACTATTTAGTTGTCTAGGATTTATTTTTCAGTCAATCATAGTTGTTTGAATGTGAGGGCACTTGTACTAGAGGCTCTATCTACTTTGCGGAAAATAAATGATTTGGAAAATAATTTCCTAAAAGTGATAACATATATCGCTAACAAAAATGAATGAACGAAAAATAATTTTATCATTAACAATAATGTTTAGACATGAATTATTTTTTATAATATAAACATTTTCATTGACTAAGTATTTCAAGTGATTTAGGCGATTAATTTTAGGAAAATATTTCCAAATAATTTATTTTTTACGAAACAAACATAAACTTAGTTTTAATTTAATTTATGAATTAGTCATTATTATTTAGTTCGCTCTTGGTAGCTGGCTATCTTGCACGGTGGTAGGTGAAGCTAGAATTGCATTCCTTGGAATGTCCTGACTAGCAACTGATTAAATTGTACAATACTTTTTTCTAAATATTAGGATAATCTTGGTCTTTTTGCATAACGATTAGTACTTTGCATAAACCTGGTCTTTTTGGATATTAATCAAGATGTTAATTCTGTCACATATGTACTCATTGGGGTCAACTTTCGTTGTCAATTTATTTCTTATCCCAATGTAAAGTAAGGTTCAATGCCATTGGCTGTCATTATACATGATTTTGCTTCTAAAAAAAAATATAGTTTTCTAGCCATACTAGTGAGCTAAATTATCATGGGATTAGTGACTACATAGATTCTATATACGGGATAGTGGAATGGGAGGTCCCTGAACTTTTGTTGACTTGCATTGTCGGCCCTTAACTTTTTTTTTTTTTGAGCAATTAAATCTTTAAACTGCTTGTTTATTTATTCAAGTTAGTCATTCTATCAAACTATTAGACTGAAATCCAAATAAAACCATCCACATCAATGCTGAGAGAGAGAGCCAAGGGAATAGGGAAGGTTAAGGTAACGAGCAACTTGGCAATGGAAGCTGGTAGCGATGCCCAACTACTACCGGGTGCAAGCGACTAGGCACTTGCCTCCATCATGATAGAACACTTAAATATTAAATTATGTCTTTATCTAATAATTTAAGATTTTAGAATAGTTAATAGTAATCTCACAAAATCTCATACATTGCCACTGAATGCTACATGCAAAGAGAGATTGAGGAGTGTGCAAGAGCATTAACACGGTTTCGCACCACACAAAATCTTCGAGAGAAGAGAAATCAAATCACTAGATCAACAAACATATAATAACAAAATTCTCAAGACAAAAAGCCAGAAATAACACAACCAATCATACTTTGCACAACCCATGAACCCAAATTTAGGAAATTCAACAAAGCGTCAACAAAAATAGTATAAAGGAAATACCAAGTTATGTTCTTTTTCAGGATTGACCCTATTTCAGCAAAATGTAGAATAGTAAGAAGAAGAAGCAGCAGCTAGAATGACCACAAGCTCGAGTTGTGCTTTCTCAATCATAGCCCAATTGCTATGACCAAGCAATTCATGAGAAATTGAGCAAATATTAAAAAAAAAAAATACCATTATCAAATTTGGAGAATGATTCCCTTATCATTGAGATGTGTATTAATGTTTAGAGTCAAAGAGAAAATAAGATAAAGTGTTTATGGTGGCTCAACCCAATTAGAATTGTACAATATATGTTTATAGAAGTGACTAATTAGGGTAAGGGTACATATTAAAACATAATTACAAAAAGACCTTATAATACTTATAAATTACACTTTATTACTCCCCCTCAATTCGAATTAGGTGTGACAATTAAGAGATTGAATCTCCATGATGCGTGATGCGGACTAGGTAGTCCCTTGGTGAAGATGTCTACTAGTTGGTCCCCTATAGGCACATTATGAGCACATAGATCACTGGAAACATCCCACTCTCGAACAAAGTGAAAATCTAACTCAATGTGTTTTGTTCGTTCATGAAACACTGGATTGAGAGAAAGATATGCGACAGAGATGTTGTTACAATAAACGGTGAGAGGATTAAAAGAGGGACTCCAAGCTCACAAAGTAAATGACGAATCCAAATATTCTCAACAACACAGTGAACGAAATGCGATATTCAATCTCTATACTAGAACGGCCTATAGCAGGTTGCCTCTTGGTACTCTATGAAACAAGATTGGTGCCTAGAAAAACACAAAAAGCAAAGATAGAACGTTGAGTAGTTAAGCACCCAACCCGGTTTGCATCTGTACAAGTAGTCAATGAATTGGGAGAACACCGCCCAATGAGCAATCCGTGGGTGGATGTGCCAACTAAATACTGATATATATATATATATATATATATATTTTGTAAATGAGTTAATCTAGGTTAATGCTTGAATTGTCTTGCCATGTTCACAACAATACTAACATCAAGTCTAGTCATGAACACATATTGTAGAGCACCAACCATTGATCAATACAACGTTAGAAAAGTGAGAAGCTAACAATCATTAGCAGACAATGAAGCATTTGAGATTAAGGGAGTAGATAAAGACTTGACCTTAACATGGTCAAACTTACGCAAACATTCATTAACATGCTTAGGTTGAGATAAAAGCGTACCGTCAGAGTAATGATAAGCCTCAATGCCAAGAAAATAGTGAAGCAATGCAAGATCTTTCATAGCAAATTCCTGAGAGAGTCAAGTAATCAAGATCATAATAAATGAGGATTATCACCGTTAACAAGGATATCATCAACATACAACAAAAGATACAGACAACCTCGAGAAGAAGCATAGATGAATAACAACATATCAACCTTGTTGAGGTTAACAATACAACCTAGAATGGGGTAAATAGGTTGTTTTCAAACTTTAATGATCTTTTGCGGAAATTAGCTAATTACCAAGTAAAAATTACCTCAGCCTGATGTTTAAGCAAACACTCACTAATTGTATGCCAATGTATATAAGAAGATGAAATACAGTGGGACATAGTGAGATATATAAGAAGATGAAATACGTCCATTCTTCAGACTAACAGCCTCAAAATGGGTTGGATTCTATTAACAATCTATTTTGAAAGTTACGACCGGCTAGCACTGATCCTTCACGTGATAAATCACACTATCTGGACTCAGTTGGTGCTCTTACACTTGTACACTTAATCCGTAGCACAATTGTTAAATAGCATGACAATCAAAACAGTAAGACAGAAAGCTTTCAGCTAAAAACAATAGTATATAAGCTACTTGATCTTTTATGTAGTGCACTCTAATTTGGTTTCTCAAAGATTTCTCTTTTATACTCTTCCACAATCTATCTATTGAGCTTGGTTTAGAGAAATAGGTGATCGTTGAGCTACTTGTCCAAGAAGGTACTGCCCATACAGCTTCTTTCCTAGAACTTCTAAAGACTAACCAAAAATAACAACTACTTCGTGTTCTCACTATAGTCTCTCGACGACTGTTAGACACTCTAACTAATCTATTACATGCTTTATTTTGATTATGCTGCTGTGTGAATCCAGATCTTTCAACGGCTCTTTAGCTAACCCAATGAACATCATTTGATATACTTTGTTGTTACATCACCATCAATCTGATCTTTACTACCTCAACATAAACATCATCAGTACCTGATCCTTTAGGTTGATTGGTGCCGTTTGTTATAATAGGATATCTGCAAACTTCTTCCCAATGGATCACACCATGGATGTTGCGTAGTCCTTTAATCCAAACACTTGCAAACAACATAGTAAGTAATATACTAAGAATAGTTTGGATAACATCAAAATCACTTGAAGATGTTTTCTCTAACAAATCTTACTCGCATGAAACCTAAAGATAATTAAAAAAACTACTGAAGCGAAAGAATCATGCACATGGCGCTTGCTTTAAGCAATAAATGGCTTTTCGAGATAGGACCGTGATGCAAGAACTTAATATGAGAGAAACTGGAAAGTTGGCGCCCATAAACTTCCACATAAAGGATGTTGTACAAAAAGGCATTCTTAACATTAAATTGACATATGATTCATCCCAGGGAAATCGCAATGGAGAGAACGACGCGAATTGAAGTGGATTTAACGACCGGGCCAAAAGTCTAATCATTGTCCAATTCAACATGTTGTTTGAATCCTTGTGCCACGATGCAAACTTTAAAATGTCCAATAGTTCCATCAGATTTTTCTTAACCTTAACAATTCATTTACAACTGAGTGATTAGTAACAAGATCAAGTAGTATAAGATCCCATATGTGAATGACCAAGGCATTAAATTCATCTACCAAGGCCACTTTCCAATATGGGTCAAGAATGGTCTCAAGTACCAAGTCAATGTCTCTTCATGAAAAGATTGGGGAAGGTTAGACATTTTCTGAATTTAGAAATTATTGATAAGGCACAAGTCTGCATAGGATGAGGGTGAGAGAACAAATGAAAGTGGAGGAGCTAGATAGAGATGATTTTCAAGTCTGGTGTGGGAGGAATTTGATTAGGAAAGGAGTCGGTTTGGGATACTGTGAATGGGTTTGGAAAGAGGGGCAATGAAGGCCAAAAGAATTGAAAGTAGGTTTAGTAGGCCAAGAGGAGAAGAGAGATGGGATAGAAGGTTGGGCTAAAGAAATGGAGAGAGGCAAATGAAGAGCTTAAGGGCCAAAGGAGGTAAGAAGAATAGATTAATTAAAGAAAACAAAAGGCGAAGGGGTTGAACTAGAATAGTGGGTTATGGGACTTAGAGTTGAACGATGGGTTATGCGTCAAATCATAAAGGCTATCATTGCCTTGAACGAAGGGAAGATTTTCCTTATTGAACTTGGAAGAGAAAAGGGAAGATGATGACTGATAAGAACACAACCACTTGATTGATCAAGGCAATGATAGCTTTTGTGATTCGACGCAGAACTAAAACATACACATGGCACAAAATGAGGCGCCAACTTATGGGAGACACGAGATGGAAGAAGAGGATAACAAGCACGTCCAAAAACCAAAAAGAACGAGTAATCAAATTGGAACCCCAATAAGAAGTGGAAAGGAGAAATATCATGATAGGACAAGAGTGAAAAGCCAATTAATAATATAAACAGTAGCAAGAAGAGCATCAACTCAATATGAAGGAGGCATACGAGCATGTATTAATAAGGTTTCAAGACATTTCGATTGAGTGTCTAATTTCGCGTTCTAGCATACCATTTTGAGTTGGGGTGTCTAGACAAGAAAATCATTGAATAATACTATTTTCACATAAATATGTTTGAACGAACTATTAGTATATCCATCTCCCCACTAGTTTGTAAAAACTAAATTTTGGCATTGCGGAATTAAAACAATGAAAGCAATGAAAGTTGTAGGTACTTCAAATCTAATTTTCATGGGAAAACCCAAGTGAACAAAGAGTAGTCATCAATGAAAAACACAATATTTGAAATTAGAATTAGATAAAATTAGACTTATCTATTCATCATAATAATTACAACTAAAGGAAAATATGCATGATAACTAATGGACTCAAAGAATAATTGATCAAATTTGGCCACAAGATATCGACTTAAACTAGAATTGCAAACGTGACTCAAAACTTGTTTATTAGGATGATCAAGACGAGCATGCCAATGAGTGAGTGAAGCACTGGCACTGACACTGTGACTAGGTAGAGACCAGCAGTGGCCATCGGGGACCCGGCGGCAATGACCACCAACAGTGATCGTTAGCACCATTAGTGGCGACCAACGCAGGTGGCAAAGGAGTTGGTTTTTTTATATTTTGATATTACAGAAATATGGAAGTGAAATTTCAATACCAACTATAGCTAGGTAATCTAATTTCACAATTATTAAGAAACTCTATTTAATATGAATTTCAAATCATCATCTTGATTTCTTTCGAACAGGAAACGTGCAGGGATTGGAATCTATGGTCCTGATTGAACGAAATGTGGCCCAAGAGCACGTTTTATAAGAGTTGCCAGCGAAGAATCAATGAAGTGCCCAAGCAATGTCAAATTTTGATGGACTAGACACTTAAAATCCGTTTGCGAAAAATAAATAATTTGAAAATTATTTTTTTAAATAATCGTTTGTATTGCTTACAAAAATAAGTGAACAAAAAATATTTTCATTATCCACGAATATGTTCAAACATAAATTGTTGACAATAGCAAAACCATTTTCCTTAAATAATTGTTTGTATCACTTGAAATAATTAGCCAATAAAAAAATTTCTATTATCGACGACAACTTATGTCTAAATATTTTCGTGGACGATGAAAGTATTTTTTATTTATTCATCTTTGTAAGTGACACAAGTGATTGTTTTTTGACAAATAATTTTCAAATCATTAATTTTTCAGGAATCAAATATAGCCTTAATAGACAAAGTACTTTAAGAACCTAAGGGAGATCCTACTTTACTCGTGTTTACAATAAATTTCATGTGAAATTCAAGTGAATTTTCTCAAAATTTTGGCAACAAAGTGAGAGTTATATGAGTTATGGCATTTGTGACGTCAGTTTCCTTATAAATTTGTAGTTTCAATGCTGTGAGACCCAAGCCACCTGGACTTCTTTCTCATAACTGCAATTCTTATTTATTCTTTTTTTATATGAAAAATCCTATTTCTCATTACCGGACTTGTGTAGTTTTCCAATTAAAACCCTTTCTCTTTTAATATGTTTAGTCAAGTTTTTTAACTTGAATAATTTTTTTAGCCAGGTCCCTGTAGCGCCTAATTTAGTCAATTCAAGTTGACATGTCGAACCGTGACAAAGTATAGCGTGGAAAACATGTTGCCTCCGCGAAAAAGTCATTGTGGAAAGCGACCCATGCGAAAAAGTCATAGGGAAACGACAGTTGAAAGAGAACGATTACCAGAAAAGTGGAACCGTCCATGTCCGGGAACCTTGAAAGTGAATATTGATGGCTCTTTTTGTTGTGTCTGCCACGACTCCGGTGGACGACTGGTAGACGGATTCGCTATATCGATGAAGGCATTCTCAGTCAAGCAAGTGGAAGCTATAGCTTTAGACAAAGGCCGCATATTTCTCTCTCTTCGTTCTAAATAGGCTTTGAGCATAGAATTCGACTGTGTTGAGATTGTGCAGTAGACTCTAAGGCAACATTTGGTCAGTCGAATTTTAAATAGAGTAAGATAGGATATAAAATTCGAGATTTTCTTTATATCCTATCAATTATTTAATGATTACAGTAATAAAATCGAATATATTCACATTATATCATATATATTATTTGGCGAAAATGCCTTATCAATATAAATTAACCATAAATTTTGAGACGAAGATGGTAAAAATCTCTCGTGACCAAATTTCTTTATTTTTAATTTTTTTTAATTTTCCTCTCTTATTTTAATTTATTTTTTATTTCTTTCTTCCATTTCCATCATTCTCTAATAAAATTTTTAATGGAAAACTATACTAATATACCCGAAGTACTAAAATACCTAATATACGTAATAAATATAAATATATTAATATATTGAATTTTATATTATGAGATGTAATTAAATTCGAATATATAAATAAAAATAAGAATAAATTGAAAATTAAATTTTTTATTTTTTTTATTTTGAATTTCTTATATTAGAATTCAAATATTATTTATACTAAAATATAATTTTAAATTTGTTAATTAAAGAATTTTTTTATTTGAGAAAAATTTTCCTATTATGAATATTAGAAATCATATTCATTTTTATCACATTTCCTCCATGGAATAATTTTATCCGGCCTATATCTCATTTATATCCAATTCTACCTTATCTTAAGCAAGTATCAAACACAAGATAAAATAAATTTTATTCCATCTTAAATTTTATCCTGACTGTCAAGCGTAGTCTAAATGCAAATTAGCTGGGTTGGGAAGTGGGTGCTCTTATCACCCGAGCCCATGACTGATTAAGAGGTTTTGCTGGCCTTTCCTTGGCCCATTGCAATAGGGAAACGAATTTAGTTGTTGATTGGGTTGCGAAGGCCTAACGCTCTCGAAGGTTATCTAGCAAGTGGATCTCGTATCCTCCTTCTGCTTTTTTAATTTACTTTGCTCTGATGCAAGAGACTTGTATTCACTAAAACTTTTATAAGTGAATGATACTTTTCTTCCAAAAAAAAAAAAAAACAAAACCATTATACAAAGAAAATGTGCCTCTAAGGACCATCCAGTATGAATTTCTTTTTCCATATCATCCTCCGACTTCTTCTGATCGCCACATCAGCTGAGTCAGAGATTGATGGGAGATGGACCTGACCAGAAAATTTAGACAAGTTTCAAGAATTAATTAGAATAAATTAAAATTTCAATGATTTGGTAGAAAACTATGTATATTTTAGGGATAAAAAGTGTTATTTTATTTTGTACGTGTAAGTACTTTTTTTTTTTTTTAAAGTCTTCGTGGACATCACAAGGTTTTGATGTTGATGATTTTGAGCAGAAAAAGAGTCTCTACGGTGAGGCACCATTGAATAAAATAAAATGAGTAAAATCTCCCTCGTCTATTCTTTTACCTGTTATAAAAGTTTCCCTTCTCATAGTAAAAGAGTCTCTTGTCTGGTAAAAAAATATTCATTACACGGTAAATGTTACTGATTTTGTGGTTGAAGATCTAATTTATGGTAAAAGAAGTCATGATGGGGTAAAGGAACTGATGCGTGCTAAATGCTAATCGTCCTTTGGAAATGAAAGTTGCTTCGTATATATAAGTTGGTTTTATTAGCGAAAGTAACTTATTCTTTGCAAATTGTAATTTATGGGCCCTCCACGGTGCTTAAATGAAGCTTTAGGGCATTCGACTCATGAAGACGATCGATCATGACAATGTGCAATGTGCACAGTGAAGAACAAAACTGAGTCGGGTTGGAATCAACTTGCGCTTGAAGAATCGAAGCCTGTTGTTTTTCCTTAAAAATGCTTGACAATTAGACGAAGCCTCCACCTTGTTATCTGACGTACGCCAAGTACAGGAGATCCATTGTCACTAATGCACCGACCAACTTCCTCCATCCAGATATTTACAAAATACAGATTCACATTAGTAGGATGATCTTTTTATTTACGAGAACCGATTCTCTGGTTTGACGTGCATGCAACAGTGAATGAAAAGCAAGACAGATCTTTCTCGAAATGTAAATGCAAGAAAAATCTATCTCAAACGATAAATGTACCTTAAAAATGACTAATGAGTCAAAGCTAGTCTCTTCACTTGTCCAGGTTCCTATTTCCCCATATTGAACCATGATGGAGTCTAAAGCCGGTCATATAGTGACATGCTTGAGCCTTCCCTTTTGTGAATAATCAGATAATGGACTAGCTACAAAAAAAGGCACCACCAGTAGCTATATTTCTCGCAAATCATATTTAAAAATATATTACATCTCAAACCTTTCTAGATATCGTCTTTCTCCATTACATCTATCAAACCAACAGAATCCAACCATTAATCACCCAAAACCAACCTTTTGTCGATTAAAAGGACTGGATGATACACTCATATGAATATCCGCCTAAAATTTATTGCTGAACTTTTAGCCTCGGTGTGGTTAAGGGAGAACAGCTTTCCTGATCAATAGAAGATCCATGCAGCATTGCATTCAAGCTATACATTTTGAGCTTCAAAATTGTCAGACAGCTTTCTTGTTTCCAACTTTCATAAGCTGATTGCCCAGATTTCACTAAACCAAGATGGTACCTCCCTTCAAGTATCTATTCCTTCAGCACCCTCTGATCTATTTATACCAAAGGAGCTTCAGAGAAAAGATATTTACTTGATCTTTATGCTCGGTCCTATATTGGCCGATAGCTCCAAGAAATAATCGATAGATATCCCTTCTTCACCTCAGTTTATACTCTGCTTTCTCGAATATGTCAACGAGCAGAATTTCAGAGAATCGCCTCCCCAAATGAATCAAGAAATAGGCAATGTTTGACAGAGCAAACAGCCACAAATTAGGTACCGCACCTTTCCCAACTCCAAATGGAACAGCTAAAGCTTTGAAGACCAACGAACCATCATTTTTTTTTTTTTTAGGTCGGGCCATACGACATCTTGATAACATAACAGTTTTAAGCATCCAAAAGAAGCCACAGCAAGCGGACCATTGGCAAGCCATGTATACGCATCTTCAAGGTTGTATGTATGTAAAGATACACCCATAGGGGTAAATTTCCTTTTGCTGAACTTTGCATTACTTCCAAATAGATGTCAAGATATTAGTGCATCTATTTTTATATATTGTGCAAATTGTCCCGACCAAATCAGAAAGGAAAAGAAAAAAATCTCCGGACATGTTTTTGTCTTTTCATAAATCCTTGATTTGAGAAGAACAGAAAACAAAAATGTATTAAAATTTTTCATCCACGTTGAAAATTTTCTTTTTACAAACTAAACATGCAGTCAAGAAAATCAAAGTGAAAAGATTTTTTATTTTTCTGTCCATTTTATGAGAAAACAGAATTTTGAAAACATTGGAACGCATTTGAGGATCATGGCTGAAATGGGGTGATAGGAATACTAAATATTTTCATGCCACAACAATTCAGCGTTGAATAAGAAACAAAATCTCCATGCTTCAATTGCCGGATGGCGAGTGGTGTAGAGACACCAAAAATTAAAGAGGCGAAAATTCAATTCTTTTTTGACTTGTGGCAGCTCGATTGGCCCCCACAACATCCACCCAATGATAGAACAACTTCCTACACTTGTCCAAGAAGAGAATGCAGCACTAATAGCAAAAGTTACATTACAAGAGGTGAAGGCTGCTATTTTCAATTAGGAGCAATCAAGGCTCCCAGGCTTGATGGTTTAAATGATTCTTCCGTAATCATTGGATGGACATTCGAGGATTTATTGAGGTTGGTAGGGGAGTTTATGGAGACAAATCATTTAATCCAATCCTTAACAGAACCCAAATTGTCCTATTCCCAAAATCCCAAATCCAAAAATGCTTGATCGTATAGGCCCATTAGTCTGTTTAACTTTACTTATAAAATCATCTCTAAGTTATTGCAACCGATTAAGCTTTTACTTCCTGAGTTGAGTAGAAATGGAGCAAAGTGCTTTTGTTAAAGGCGACAAATACAGGACAACATTCTAATTGTGTAGGAGGTGCTCCCACCAGTTAAGAGTCGGGGAAAGGAAGAATAAATTTCAGGTTATGCTAAAACTTGACATGAATAAGGCATATGACAGAATTGAATGGAACTTTCTTGAGGCTTGTTTGTTGAAGATGGGTTTGTCGTAAAGTGGGTCTCTTGGATTAAGCATTGTGTAACGTCCATCTCATTTTAGCATCAAGTTTAATGAAGAATCATTACCTTATTTTCAGCCCTCAAGGGGACTTTGTCAAGGTGATCCCCTTTTCACTTATCTCTTCATATTAGTAGCAAATTTTTATCCTTCGTGAAGAAAGCAGTTAAGGAAGGGAGATTTAGAGGCGTAAAACTAAACAGCAATTGCGTAATTCTAACTCATTTGTTGTCACCCGATCCTCAAACGCTGCCCATCCCTCACTTAGTCAATTATAGCAATGTCCTAGGACGCATCACCGACCCTTTTATTTTGATACGCATGCAGAAGTAGATCAAATATCCCTGCACAATAAAACAATGAGATGGGAAAGTAGGATAAATTCAACTTTAAAAAACAACCACGCTTTATACATTGCAAATCAGTGCACACACACACACACACACACACACACACATATATATATATATATATATGGTGGATTATTACTCTAGATTCAACTTAAACAAGTTCAGAATCAGGGTCTACAAACGGGGGTTGGGTTCCACAAACTATGGGTCCTCGTCCTCCTCTTCATCATCCTCCACTACAACTCCGGAGCTTCAACGGACTGCACCGGATCAAAGATCTTCAAAGTCCGGGTCTACCGCATCTGTGGACCTGAAATGTTATCCCATAATCGGGATGAGACATGTCTCAGCAAGTTCCCTACTTATAAGATCCGATTAGGAAGAAAATCGCCTTAGGGGCTACTAAGCAACCATACAATTTGAACAGGCAACGGCCGATTCGCATACATCCTTACCAGTATGCCATACCTTTGCTTGCATGTCATAATTCAGCATGATACACGCAATGCACATGGTCATTAGATGATACATTTAATCGATCACACGGTCGCGTCACAAGCGTCTTACGGCCATTGCCCACACCCACGTCATCGATTCATGCGTGCGTGCCGAAACAATGTGCTTAACTCATGCCTTTCAATTAATTTTGGCCACACAGGCACAATACCCGACATACACAAAAACACGTAAACAGGCTCGGTATTACGCCCACAAGCACGTTCTACGCCACACGGGCATGATTGATTGTTGCCACATAGGCACATTTGATTGTGCCACACGAGCCGCGTGCTATCCACATAGGGCATCACCCACATGATTATCAAGCATAAGTTCTGTGTCACCAATAACCATATATCATCAATTATGCACACAAACCAGCAAGCATTACACCAACAACACTACAACCACTTTGACATAACTATTCGCACCTCATCACACATAGACCTCAAGGCATAACACAGAGTAACCACATCATCAAATGTACCATTTCCAGCAAGTAAAGCATCAAGAACCATCACAGCTCATAACCGGATCAAACCGGCAGAATAGGCTCACTCCGCACGTTTCCAAGTTTAAATCCAGAAACCAAATAAAACGAGTTCGAAAAATTCACAAATTTCAATATGTTGTAAAAAGACACATAAACGAACATTTTTTATGAAGACACTTCAACCAGATTCTTCTATATTTGGCCCAGTAAATCACTCAATCCAGTACAAAACTGTGTCCGTTTTCCAGAAAATCTGTTTTCGAAATCAGTTTGATTCGAGGTCTAAACCATGTCTATTTGATCTGAAATTTGAGTATGTTAAACTAAAAGATATTACAAACAACTTTTTGAAGAAATAATTTTGAAATTCGAACCCTAAGAGTTGGTAAAAACCCTAGAATTCTCAAAGGTCACCAGTTACAGTACAGTCCGAGATTCTATTTGCAAATGATAGAGCTAATATCTCCATCTTTCAAATCTCTAAAAATCCTAAGTAAAATATATATTTGTATTTGAGGATGTCTAAAATATTTCTCAAGAAGACATCAACCTCAAATTCATAACCCGACTCGATCTACAAAAAATGGTAAACGGCGAGGATCCAGAAACTAGAACTGCAGGGATTTTACTGGATTCGACTAATCCATCATCTATTGCACAAATCTCACTAATTAAGTTACACTAATCCATTCTATATTATCACTAATATATACTTAAGTTAATCCAAACAACCCTTAAGCATAATTAATCGACTAATAAGGGATTAGTGAGCAAAACTCACTTGATTAACGCGTGGGTTGGATCAAACCGATGGGAGCAGGCGCGGGGACGCTTTTCGCCAAAACGGGCCTAGGAACCGAGGCCCACAAGCACCTCAAAACGGGCCTACAAGCCTGCTGGAAACCCACAAAATTCTGGTCTGATTGAGCTATAAAAACATAAGCAAACAAGTTGGTTTGGTGGGGGAAGGCTCGGGGATGGACAACGGGATGGTTTCGGGTCCCAAGCCCGGTGACTCGGGGAGGCTTCTTTGATCACTTGCAGTAGCTAAACAGAGGCTTGGATGGCTGGACAAAGAGCTGAATGGTGTGAGGAGGCGGGCAAGGGGTGGCATGTGCGGCAAAGCACGCACGGGCGGCGGCCCGCGTGAACCGGCGACGGCGGCGGCAATCCAGTCCGGGCGGCGTGCAGCTTCAGCTTCTTCTCAGCTGCTGGTTTCGCACAAAATGGAGAGAGAATGGAGTGAATGGCAAGAAAGAAGGAGAGAGAAAGGAGTGTGGAGCAAGCTTGGCATTGGTGGGTCCTTTGGCCAATCTTTTCCATCAAGTTGTCCCCTGAAACTTGCCCAAGAAGCCGGCAACCCTTGGCTGTAATTTGGCCACACATGCATGCCCAACAACTTCTCGAATGGTCCCAAAATGGCTAGGGGAGGGAGCTACGAATTTTTGAAAGGCAAAGGAGCGATTGGTTACTTAATCCTTCTCAAATCAATCCCATTTGGTTCTCCACAATTTCAATTGCCATCTCAAATCCTCCATTGATAATTTTCCTCACCCAGAATCCATCTCACTTCCCAAATTTGCGATCAAAATTAATCCTCGGCCTTGATTGAACAAACGGCCTAAACCAACCTTTTCCCAAAAAATCTTGGTTATTAGAAAAATCTTCGAGAATGAGTCATGGGTCCTAGAATTTGGCCAGCTGGTATGACAGAATGCTTGATTTACGAAATCGGACTCAAATTCGGTTCATTTCACTCCGGCGTGTTTTTAGCATGACCTAGGCTACTAGGTAATTTTCAAAACTTTTGAGCAAATGACTCGTGGTCGATTTTCTTCGAGCATATGACCACTGACGCATTTTAGCAACTCTCGGGTATCATAGAAAATCTTGAGGATTCCAATACGGACATAGGAGTACCAAAACAATAAATAAATAAAAAAATCAAACTAGTGCCGGATGAGAATTTTCCAATTTAGTGGAATCACCCACGATCGGCCACATCTCAATTGAATCGACCTATCTCTAATCTCAAATCAGTTTTCCTCATGTATAATGGCCTCTAAAAGATGAGCTGCGATCAAGAAGTCTCAATTTTGGTTTGAAAGTTCTCAAGTCAACTGCCTTTATATGGGCACTTAAATGAGTCTAGTTATTTCGAGTGATCAGCTCGAAACGACCCTATAGACGCGTCGATGAAATGCCGTTATTGAATTAAAGCGAGTCGAATCTAGAATGTCACATTTATTATTTGCGGATGATTGATCTTCTTTTTGGATGGAAAGACGAGAATGCCAACAATTGGTGATGTTCTCAATCAATATTGCATGGCTACTAGTCAAGCAATCAATTTGAACAAATCAGAGATTTTCTTCAGCTGGTGTCCCTAAATTTGAGAAGAAATATGGCATGGGAATAGAGAATCTTAGAAATTGACAAAACGGGAAATACCTAGGTATTCCATCGAAAAACAAACGTTCGCTTGGATTAGGCGGGGTGAATATGAAATTTGAAGGATGGAATGAAAGGTTGATATCAAAGCTAGGAAAGAAATTCTTTGAAAGCGATAGTTCAAGCATTACCTCAATATGCAATGTCCATCTTTAAAATTTCAGTCTCTATTTGTAAAGCCCGTAGAAAAAATTGCCTCCTTTTGGGGGAAGAACTCTAATTCAAGGCTAGAATTCACTAGAAAAGCTAGAATGTGCTAAAGATGAGAAAGGGACAATGGAGGGAATGGGCTTCAAAGATCCAATTACATTTAATAAAGCTATGCTAGGCAAACAGGCTTGGCGAATGATAAAAATCCTTCGTCTTTATGGAGTAAACTATTCAAGGGACTTTACCTCCCCTCTGGACTTTTCTCATGCTAAGACAGGCCATCGACCATCATGGGGATGGAAAAGCTTCTGAGTGGTAGAGATGTTATTTCGATTCAACATTATGGTCGGTAGGCAACGGAGAATCAATTAAAATACGCAAATATAGGTGGTTAAAGCGAGGCACAATTCTAGGCCCAGCCAACCAAGTCGACCCTTTGATGGTAGCTAAGCTCATAGATAGAAACAATGCAACATGGAAGGAGAAAAGTCTCCAAAACTTGTTTGAAGACGGAATTGTAAGCAAAATCTTGGCAATCCCCTTACCATCCGACAAAAAGAAAGACAAGTGCATATGGATGGCAACTAAATCAGGCAATTATTTAGTTAAAAGTGGCTATAATCAACTCATAAGCCTGGACGACAACTCAGCCCCTTCATCGCTTCCATCGTCTTACCATAAACTCGAAGCATTATGGAGCACTATGGAATCCGAGCACCCTCCCAAAAATCAAGGTGTTCATGTGGAATTTATGTAAAAATGCCCTTCCTACTGAGGAGAATCTTGCCAAGAGAAGAATCTTACCTAAGCCATTGTGTCCCCTCTGCAAAACGACTCTAGAAACAATAGAACATATGTTCTTATTATGTCCCTAGACGGATGCAATATGGTCGATAGTCATCTCCAGATTCAAATACAAAGCACGGGACTAACA